>CM061109.1:6080000-6720000 GCA_030770545.1 Macropodus opercularis
ACAGCTGAACCTGTCACCAATAACAACCAGCTCCTCCTTTGCTTGGGTTTAAGATTGAGCTAAGATGGTAAATTATTATTACATTATATAACAACAACATCAACGAAAAGCATCAGACATTTCTCATGGTCAGTCTGTCAAACCTTGTTTCAGTCAGTCAGTCAGGTCTTTATGTCATGAGCTCAGGTTTTATTGTGTACGTGAGCTGGGAGAGAGACCTCCTGCTCAGAATGAACTGCAGTTTGGCTACTCGTCCTGCTGAAGGAATCAGCAGTGTCGCTTAGGGGGCCCCCTCCTCCATGATGGTAGACGCTGGTTCCATGTGTTCACTTAAGTGTAAACTAATGATCTGATTTTCATGGGATCTCTTATCCATTAGTTACCATTAGTCACTAAAGCAAAGCTTCATGCAATGTTAAACCTGCACACACACACACACACACACACAGAGTCTGTCACACACACTTTCATAGCACTACCTTATTTGTGTTTTATTGTAACTTCCTGATCTGATATGGTATCTGCTCACTAGACAAAATATTTTCCCAGGCTTCTCGCAGTCACGGTCACTATTTTCCATTTTTCAATCATTCTATGTAATACTGTTATCTTTAACACAGTCACTCTGCCACCTCTGTTGTTGCTGATAACCTTGCTGAACACTCAGTAGCTGGGTTTGTTGACAGTTTCAGTGGTTCATATGTTTGCAGATTTTGTGTTGGAGAGCGGCCCCATATCAGGACAGGGGCATTCCCTGGTAGATCAAAACAGCAACACCAGTTGGATGTTGAAGCAGCCTTGGCAAGTAGTACCCATAGCCATGGAGTTAAAAGGCAGTGTGCAATTCCTCAAAGGTTGAATCAGGCATGGCAGTTGTTAATGACACTCAAAGATGCTGTTGAGTTGGTTATGTCACCCATCCACACTGATGAAAGCATAGGTCACCTAGATAGGTCCACACAGATTTAACATTGTTTTCCCAGAAGGGAAATTGATTCCCAAGCATCATTTTGTCGAGCATTACCCGCAGCTCATTAAAGCATTTGGCCCACTAGTGTTCTTATGGACAATGAGGTTTGAAGCCAAGCACCACTTCTTTAAGAAGAGTCAAGAATTCCATTAGAGGTTGTAAATAAGAACATTCAAGAATTTGTATTGCAGAAATGTCCTGGAGAGACAGTTGTTCATTTGACAAATAAGGCTGAATATCAGGGGACCTGTTACAGCATTGGCATGATGTTGATATATGGCTCCACTGGTGGGTTGCCCGACTTTGCTGAAATACTGCAAATCACCATTGTTCATGACAACTTGGTGTTTGTAGACAGATTGCAAAGTGCATGGTACTGTGAGCATCTTAGATGCTTCAAGTTGGAGGACACTGGCACAGTCACAACTCACTGACATAAAGCCACTGTCTGCCTATTCAACGGAAGGCTGTCGAATGGTTTCTCTGAAACACCACATCTACTTGACAAACTAGGTAAAGAATCAATTCACAATAATCTTGTGAATTGTTGTTGTGTGACACGTGCAAACAGAACCTTCTGTCATTACACTGACTCCCATGAATGAGGCTGCGTGTTCCTTTCCTGCGTCAGTGGCTCAGACTTTCCAGGATGACAGTTCCTCAGTCACTTCATCTGACACGTTGTTGTTGTTCCACAGGTTGTTCCACAGTCACTTCATCTCATTCAGCCCCCAGAGTATCGATCCCACCCCTGGCCACATAATTTTGCGATACCCACTTTTTCATTTGATGTTGAAATCCTCCTTCAAGAAGGAAATAAGGTTTATGAATGTGATGGCTCACTTCTTCAGAATCCAAGCTTGAACTCATGATTCATACTTGAGAAACTTGCTAGAGCAATATTCAACTACACTGCTTGTCCCACCGGACTTCAAATACAGGCAGTTACAGAAGCTTTGATTAAAAAACATCCCTGCCTAAAAGAGCCTGGATCCTCAGTTTCAAGCATGTATGGGTGGCAGCAACGTCTTAAATAAAAGACGGCTAATTACCGCTTTAAAATGAGAAGACGTGATGTACCTTGTCCTGAGCTTGACATAAACTCCTTGAAAAGGAAAACTCCTGGTAAAAAAAACCTGCACAAAATTGCAAGAGGCCAAAAAGAGCAGAAGTGAACTATCTACCTCCACATCCAAGTGGAGAAACAGCTGAGAGTCTGGAAATGGAGAGACATGACCTTCTTAATGAGGTTAAGAAGAAGAACAACACAAAGGTGATTCAAGAGAAAATGTCAAAGACATTCTCTTATAGAAGGTTCGAAGTCGTAAGTGGAAGTCCAGCTGCTGATGACTTCAAAGAGAGGTGGCCTGCTTTGTTTTGTGAAAGTGGGGTAGGTGAATCTTTAAAATTATAAAAATATTATGTGCTTTTCTGAGAACTAACATTATTTGATATTACAGTACAGTATATACAGTAAAGCACATTCCTGTTAAAGTAAGTTAAGTTAAAGCCAAATTAATAATCTTTATTTGGAGTTGATGATTGTAAATAGTTTATATCCATGTCATAAATTGTACTTTAGCTCTCGACCATTAGCCCATTTTCTAAAGTTGTACATTCTGTTTTTTCAGGAGAATAACCACAATATCAATGGAGCAGACCTTCATGTACAACCTAGATAAGTATACACCAAAACTTACTGCCCTGATGAAAGCCAAGGGAGGTGTTTTGGGACCAAGTTGAGGCCCTTCTTGGACAGGCTGAGTGGGGTATGTCCTGAATGTGGTAGCTTCTGTCTGTCTCTATATATTCCATTTTTCTATTTGCTTGAATTGCTGCTCTGTTTGATTTTGAATTTTCTTCTGTATGAGTAATGATCCACTGTGGTTCTTTCAACAGATGCAAAGCAGTCAGATGAGACGTGACGCTGTTATCCGCAGCCTTATATTATATCTTGGTGAGAAAGAAGAGGAGCTTTTTGAAGATTGCACGGTAATGCATGAAAATGTTCCTGTTCTTTTCCCCTCATTCGTTTGGATCGTCTGCCAGGGTCCAGTCCTGCTCCGGTCCGTGATCAACACAACTGTAGTAGAAAAAGTTCATACATATAAAGATATTTGTAGCGGAATATATATATTTAGCACATATGCATTTAGTTCAGGCTAAAGGGTTTAGAAAAGAGTAGAACAGGTAGAACAGGTCCTGTCTAGGCTGTGCAGGCTTGCTGGCCTTGGGTCCGAAGACAATCTGGCTTTTAGACAAAACAGTCTGAGCTGTTGAACAAAGGAATTTGGACAAACAATTCTTGGTATGAAATCTTCACATTTTGACGCATGTTCAGGGTTTAAAACCACCTCTCTAGAAGGAGACGGGGGAGATGTGAGCTGTGCTGGGCTGGGAGACACAGCCAGCGTCTCCCAGCCTGGGCTCCGTCCTTCCCCACACGCGTCTGTGAGCATCTCCCGCAGGAGAGAGAGGTGACTTTGTTTTCCTGTCTGCATATTTTCTCATCTCACCACTGAAAATAAATTCATGTTTGATTATTTGAACCTAATGCTGCCTCGGCTTGAATTCCTCTGAGTTGGGACATCTCTGACCACTACACAAGCAGGAGCAAGTAACCAAATCATCCAGTCCCTGAAACAAAACGAGCCACATTGTTTACTCGAAATGAGGACGATCCTCCTCATTTCTTCCTTGCTGATATTTACTGGTATTTACTGGTATTTACCACTGCTTCAGATTCAACCATTTGCACACACAAACACTCACAATCAGGTTAGGTTGACACACCGGGGGGCATCTTGGAGATTCAATGTCTGGCCCAATGACACTTTCATTGTAATCTGGATTTATCAAGTCGTAGATTTTCCTAGGCTACATTAAACTGGCAAGAGGCACAGTCTGTAGCTGAGAGCAACATTAAATCCACATTTTTGCAAGGGCTTACAGTTTGTGTTGTGGATCTAGCTTGTCCCATGATTTAAGACTGATTCACTGGTAATGTACAGGTGTTTTCCTTGTTCATTATGCATTATCAACTAAGTTACTTATCAATATAAGACTTAATTTGTGGTATTTTGTACGCAGGAGGACAGACGCAGCGATGCCTCTCACCACATCCTTAGGATCCTGGTCGTCCATAGAGGAGATGGAGAGGATCCAGTGGACGTATCAATAATTCTGGAAGGCAAGGAGATGCTTACAGGATGCAGCAGCACTGCTACAGCTTGTTCACTACTTATGGGGCTGATTTATACCCTCAACCTTGCCTACCCCCCTGTACTGCGTTATACCTTTGAGGTGTTTCAGAAACTTTTTCTGGAACTGGACATGATTAAACTTTCTCCAAAACTACAAGCTCTTAAGCTTAAGCTGTTAACTTAAATGACAGTACTGAACTGTTCAACAGTACTGTCAACGTTTGTCTTTTAGGTGAATTTTAGTTTCTGTGATTGATGTTTGTGGCCATGCTAACATTTTATCTGTAACTGTTAATGCTTTTAAGGTAAGGCTATTCTAGATCAAAACTTTGAGTAGTGGTGGTAATGTTGGTGGCTGGATTTAGCTTAACATGAACTTTTATTTTGTACATTTGTGGCATTTCTTTCTGTTTTATTATTTTATTTTGACATGCAAAATTAGCCTTAGCCTCTGTTATTTTGCATCACAGAACAGTAAAACGCTCAGGGTAGATTTAAGTTATTCTTCATTTTAGAATAAAGCAAATTAAAACTTGCTTTGGTGACTGAGATGGCAAAGGGCTACTGAAAATCTTTGTATCTGTGTCTTGAAATGAACCGTGTTTAGAAAATACAATGTTTAATTATATTCTATTTTGTGATTTGTGATCAATGTTTATGAAAAAATAAAGATTGATTTTGCAATGTAGTACATTTGGTAACATTTACATAACTATAGTGAGTAAAACAACATCATACAAGTAAATAAATTTAACAGTCAATTAAAAAACAATATAATAAAATGTACTCAACTATTAGAACAAGATTTACTTAATATTTTCTTGCTCATGAGGAGCCTGTGGAAAAAAATAAGTGATTTTAATAAAAGTAAATCATTACTTAAGTAAAATTAGGTAATATTTAATTTGCCTTTTCAATTGTGTTAAGATTAGTAGCAAGTACATTTAACTTCATTCTGGCAGGTAAGCTGTACTTAATATTTTGGCAGTAAAATGTACTTACAAAGCATAAGCGCACATTGTTACGAGGATTTAATCAAGTAAATCCTACAAATTAGTAAATTTTATTTTAGTGTATAATCTGACAATGCAGTCTCTTCAAACAGTTCCAGTGTCACAAGACCAGGTTGTATGGCCAACGTTCTCACAAGTTTTTAACTATACAAGGACCCCCTGCTAACTGCCATTCAATATTCCAGCTAGAAACACGACACTGTCCCTGTTTAGATCCACTCATCAGCCTCGTACAAGCTTTTGCCAAATACACAGCCATAGATGATGAGACGAGACAATTATTGCAAATATTCCCACCATACACGGTATCATATACAATCACATGCATATGGACATTCCCAACATCAGCAGGACACTTATTCATCCTGTGTGGACTGGTTTTGTGATAATATGCAACCTGCATCACTTCCTCTGAATACTACTCAAGCAGATCCAGTTGAAGCCCCACTCAATGATGCAAACATCACACATTCTGACACATAAAACACCTAAACATTCTGTGGGCCACTCAGGTCTGAACTCCTGACGTGGCCAAACCTAATTTTGAACAAGAAACAAGCCCCTAACTTACTTAGTTGAGACACTTTGCCCGCATCAGAGGCTTATGTTGAGCCTTTTGCGTCCAGCTGCAGGTGGTGGTTGCTCCTTCCATTTTAAAATGGAAGGAGCAAAGAAATGTCAGCTCAAAAGTGAAGAAAATGACACAAAGCCAACAGGACTAGAAACAGACACGCAGCCGCCACCACATGTTTACATGTAGCAACGTGAACAGTTTACACTGTTGTCAGATAGAGAACTAGCAGGTCACGTTCATGGAGCTTTCACCCTTGAGATGCAGAAGAACACGACAGATAGAGCACACACAGGAATGATGATACTCCCCAGTGGCCACAAACCCGCAGTTAGGGAAAGGACCAAAGAGCAGACAAGAAATATAACTCCAGGATATCCAGATTTATCACTAGGAGATAAGGGACAAAGATGAGCAGACATTACAATGTACAGATCTGAGAGGAGAGAAACAGATTGTGTATGAGCAGCACTGAGCTATATGGCTCCACTGCTGAGTAAAGCAGCCCAACAGCAGCACAGATATGTGCCGTGGAATTTCATGGATATGACAGGACTGGTGAACCGTCTTCCAGCTTTAGCTGATGGAGCTGACTAGGAGAACCGAGAAAGCTCAAGAACCAACTCTTTCTTTCTACTGCACCATGATGCGTGATGGCGATCAGAGTCCACGGACTAGGAACATCAAGGATGGATTCAAGTTCCAGGCTCAGCACCACACGTCGCTCTCATCATAGGGTTAAGAGATGCAACAGAAAGAATACAACCTACCACACGAGGATTAATGGACCAAGGGAGTAATGATCAAAACTAGGAGTATGTGCAACACCCCAATCTTTCCAAAGAAAACCAAACATCAATGACTATAAGTTAGATCAACACTCATTAATGCAATAGTACAGGAATAACATCTTGCTGTACCAGACCCACACACACTGCTGTCCAACATTCCTCCAGGAATGGGCTGGTATACTGTGATCTTCATCATCTAGATATTCAATCCACAACACTGATGTATGTGGTCTATGATGGCATTTTGATCTGCTCAAAAAGTAAAAAGCAGTGTGAAAGACTCAACTGCAGTATTTAAGGCCTTAGCAGCTGGACGTCATAAGCTCAGTAAAAGCAAGCTGCAGTTCTGTCAGAAAACTGTAGAGTCGTTGGGACGGCAGCTTAGTGGTGGAAAGAGGCTTATAGCACCGTCTCAGGTAGAAGCTGTTATAAAAGCTCCCAAACCACTAACTCTGGGACAGAAGTTGTCATTTTTGGGGATGGCTGGTTACAGCAGACCCTGGATATGTGACTATGCTATGACAGCAGCTCCTTTATGAAACATGAAAAGAGCAGCTGGACAAATAATGGTTCAGCCCCACTTGTGTGGACAGAAGAAGCTAAAGGAGCATTTCAGAAAAAGAGACCTGCAGACTGCTCCAGCTTTAGCCAATCCTGACTATACGACACCATTTCACCTTTATGTGGCTGAAAGACAAAACTGTGCTAATGCAAGACTCCCCCACAGGGAAACAGCCCATAGCCTGTTACAGCACTAAGCTTGATAACACTGAGGAGGGACTGACTCCCTGCTGCCAGAGATTGGCAGCAGCAGCAGCATTTACCCATAAGTAAGCATCAGTTCTAACAGTGGGACACCCTGTGACATTGTATGTATCTCACCAACTGCATGCTATGCTAACTAGTCCTTGATTTGTTGTTACACAGGCCAGAAGGACTGGTTATGAAGTGTTACTATCAGGACAAGAACAAACTGTGCAGCGGTGCAACACAATAAATCCCACACGACTGCACACAAGAAACACACACATTCATGCAAGTATGAGAGAATTTGTACAACCAACCGATTCCATCAGATTCATTTTGTTTGTGGATGAGTCGTGCGTATGAAACAGGAAGGCATGCAGCATGTGGGGCATTTTATAAAGTACAGCTTAGATCAGCCATGTTCAGCACAACTTGCTGATATTAGGGCCAAACAGACACAATCTATCCAGACAGTGCATATGGCTATGGAGTGTGTCACATATGGATTTATCCATGCGGCTGGCTCACCTGTAGTGCATGGAGAAGCTGTGGCACAATTGATTCTCAAGTGCAGCTACCAAAAGAGTTAGAGGGAAAGATTCCTGTTTGTAGTAGTGCAGGTTTAGTAGATGGATGGAAGCTTGTCCAACAGCTGAACCAGACCACAAAGCAGCAGCTAAGTTTTTGTATGCAGTGTTTCCCAGATTTGACAATGCCAGATACTATATCATCAGACAAGGGTCCTCACTTTCTGTCAAGTGTGATAAGAGAAATGTTTCATATCCCAGGAGCAGCAGGTGATGGGCCCTCAGTCAGATCCTGGTCACCCTGCTCTTGACAACCTTGATGTACCTCCACGTACACCTGTCTGGGGACAAGACCTGTTGGAGGAGGAGAATGTTTCCTATCTTTTCCCTCTGTTCTGTTTGTGTTTGTTGTGCTAACCCTCTCAGGTTTAGCAAGACTCTCTCTACGTCCTTTTCTGCTCCTACGTCAGATATTCTTGAAATATTTCCTATTGTACATCCTCAGTAGAAATTATTATTGTTACTTTTTTTATTATAGTTAATTTAAATATCATGATTTTTTACTTGTGCAGAAGACAACACCTTGTATTGTTAAAACTACCAGCTAAGAGCAACAGACATTTCCATTTTTGTGCTTTACATGGGAAAACATCAACCAATACACCGTGGACACAGAACGACTTTGATTTGTTTTCACATGTATTTTTCAAAATATGTGTAACCCTATGGAAGAAATCTGGGCCATAAGTCTTCAAAAAATTAACTCCCAAACGAAAACAAGCTATTTGAACCAAAACTATGAAAAACTGTAACCAAAGTTTCTCAATTCAAATATGAGTAAATTATTATTAAAATAAACGTTATATTTAAAATTGGATGCTATATCTTTATTGATACATAACACCCATCACTGTAATAAAACTGTAATAAAAAGGCAAATAAAACTTCTGCCTGGCCGCAGTTGTCAGTTTGCATAAAGACTGCAAAACAATTTAATTGGTATCAACTTGGCTGCTACTGAATCTACAGAACTGGCCTCTATAGGGTTCAATGTTCCTCCCTAGCGCTCAGCGCCATCTACTGGCCCATGTAGCTGATTGCTCTAACAAGCACATCATTTACAATCCTCAAAACCTTGAGGAAACACACACACACACACACACACACAAAGTGTGACTTATTTTCACTTTTCTCTCCTGAATTGCACCATGAACCTCTCATAATGACTTTTACCTACTTTTATTGCATTACCTCTATTTACACATAGTTACATTTAAATGCGAGTTTCAGACAGAAAGTCAGTGTCTGGCAGAACTACAAAAAATCCCAAACATCTAAAACATGCAGAGAAACTCCACATCTGCTGTTTTTGTAGCTTTATACATCAAAGATATATCAAAACTCTTTATGAGCATGACATTTCTTATCTAGTAAACTCCTAAATCGAAACATATCAGCTAAACACAGCTGTGAGATAAATGTGGAGCACTTTGTTTTTCTGAACTGTAGTAAAGTTAAGAGGAGAGTGAAAACAAAACTTCTACCAACCTCTAAGTATCTGCATATGAAGCCGTACTTGTTTAGGTAATAGATCAGCTCCCACCACTGCCTGTTTTCTGCAGTGAAAGCAAGATTCAGTGGCGAACTGCTAACATCACCTGGTGGTGTTAATGTGCAAGTATCAGCTACACAACCAGCTGCTACTCTTGGACAACTTGCTGTGTTTTGGCACCTGTGGATCGGTTTAGGCTGACGCTGAAGCAATTTATTATTGGTTATTTTAACTAGCATTAAAATAAGCAGATGTTTTTAATGTTGTGGCTGTTTCTCTGATGTCATTGGTTGTCATGACATAACTAGACTAGAACCATAAATACCACATCAGGTCTTACACAGAGTACTTATAATTAATCTAAATACCAGACAGGACATGATGCAATTAACAATTAACAGGCTTGTGCATTGGATTCAAATGGAAAATGTTTATTTCACCTAACATTAAACCACAAGTCTTTTCAAGTCAAGTGAAATTGTTGCAGTTTGCCATGACACTGCTCATGTACTGACACTCACGCATTACACAGTTTCATGGAAAATCGAAGGCACGATGAAGAATCTGAATCATGAAGGCAAACAATGCTCTGCCGTGTTTCAGGTGGAGGTGATCTGTTGTGCGGTATCACGATAGCTGGAGACGATGAACCCAACGCAGCATGTCCTGGATGGGAAGAGGTCACACAAAAAAAACATTCACCCATCAGGGGGCAGTCTTCACTGACAGATGGTGTGATCTCAGTAGAAGTGCACAGTTTGACATGATACATGTTGCTTGCTATTACCAAACAGTGATATACATCACTGACAGGTTTATAAAGCTTCCATCAACATCTATACTTGGGTTAGCAGATTTGGCTTTTTTTGATCCATTTCTCTTTGCTCCAACTCCTGGATTCTGGGGAGAGTATTTAAAGTTTTAACTTACCCGCAGTAAAAGCTCCCTCACAGTCTTGAAATGTTTCTACGTGGGACAATGAGTCATAAGCATGAGAGAGAAGATTCCAACAGGATGTGGGATGAGAATGAAGCTATGATTAAAAGTACTTATACTTTCTGAAAGGTCTAGAAAAATTCTGTATTTACTGTCTAAATTAATCAAATCCTGCATCTCTGGTGGCGTGGTGGTGCATCAACCTATGACACAGGTAGTTTGCACATTTAGGAAGGTTCAATCTGTGGCACTTCTGTTCTCCAGCCAGCTGAGGCAATGTCTCTTGGGACTTTGTAGCTGGTTCATGGAACACAGGTGTCATTTCATGTATCTGATTAATCAGGTTGAATTCTGGTTAGTCAGCGTCTTGCTTTTGTATTCTGGTTATTAGAGACCATCTTGCTCTGTACTTAGTCAGGTAGGATTTTGTTTTATAGACTAATTGTTATTGTATTTATCCTCATAGCGAGTGACTATAGTTAGTTGTTAGTTGCTAGTTGTTTGTTTATTAAAGACAATATTCCTGTTGAATCACAACCAGCCTTCCAGTGTCTGCTTTCTTGTTTGTCACACATTCGCAGGTTTTGGAGTAGCGTATATTCCTATTGAGATGATGTCTTTTTGGTTAAAATGCTTCTGTCCCAGCATTTTAAATATGTCAAGTTAAACTTTTTTATCTAAAAATGAATTGAATTTCACTAAATTTAAAACTTATACTGCATGAAAATGATCACTGAAAAAGACAATAAAACTGAAAAGCTGACGTGGCCTTTTCTAGGGATAACAGTAAGTATCACAGCAACAAATTGGTGTCATGGATCACATTAAAAATACAACTTCGAATGTACAACAGATGAAGAAATGCACAATTATAATAAGAAGAACTTGATGTTTGACACTGACAGGTACTGACACCAATGATGTAAAAATGAAATCCAGGCAGGGGACCACAGTGATGGCCCTACTTCTTTACCTGATTATTAACATCCCATTGAAAGGAAGAGACATCTCAGTCTCAACTGCCACTGCAGGAGTGTACTTGTGTGTCACCTGGAATTGTGAGTCAAATGACTCCACAACACACCAACATGACTGGAAAGCATGTTTATAGTGTGATGTGTGCCGTGCGGTGAACATGTTGCATATAGGTTATTTTATTTTATTTTTCTTTTTCCTTTTGGAACTTCTTCGCACTTATGTCCATACATGTACATACTGTCAAACAATTTTACTCTTTTTCTTTTTGTAATTATTGTAATCCTTTTATTCTGTCTGTAATTATGCTGCTGCTGGGTCATCAGAATTTCCCCATTGCGGGATAAATAAAGTCCTATCTATCTATCTATCTATCTAAATGTCTGTCACCTGGAATTCAGTGGAAAAACAAAAACACAACAGATAGAGACCATATCTTTACAGATTAAGAAGCTGTAAGTAAGTAAGTATCAGCATCAATAGGTGCTTAAAATGTCCTCATCTGCCTGAGCATGTTTTTCCATCCTGTCTACTGTAGTGAGTAGGTGTGGAACCTCAACTACCTACTCACTACCCTTCAGACAACTTCACCTGGATGAATGAGAATCTCCACAGACAACTACAGACATTGTTTCTACCATAGCCCCAAGTACAAACCAGAGCACGTTGCTAACTTGTAACACATTCAGGCATAAGTTAATAAATAAAGGCAAAACAAGATATACACTTCATCTTGAAAAAAACGTAGCTAAACAATTATGTGACCACTTGCGTAGAAATGACCTATATGAAGATTTCCAGTCAGGATTCAGATTACATCATAGCACAGAAACAGCTCTGATTAGAGTCACTAATGATCTTCTCACAGCTTCAGACAATGGTCTAGTTTCTGTACTTGTCCTGTTAGATCTTAGTGCAGCATTTGATACGATAGATCACAAGATTCTATTGCAGAGACTGGAACATAGCTTTGGGATTAAAGGAAAAGCACTGGGATGGTTTAAGTCTTATCTGTTGAACAGATTCCAATTCGTCCATGTTCATGATCAATCTTCCATCCGCACAGGAATTAACTTTGGAGTTCCACAGGGTTCTGTGCTTGGTCCAATACTTTTCAGTCTTTACATGTCTCCCCTTGGTAATATTATTAGAAAACATTCTATAAATTTCCACTGCTATGCAGATGATACTCAGTTATATTTGTCCATGAAACCAGAGGAAACAAACCAATTAGTCAAACTTCAGACTTGTTTAAATGATATCAAATCCTGGATGTCCCATAACTTTCTACAACTGAATTCAGATAAAACTGAGGTTATTATAATTGGTGCTAAAAACCAGAGAGACTCTTTATTGAATCAGATTGTTACTCTGGATGACATAACGTTAGCTTCAAGTTCTACTGTGAGGAACCTTGGTGTCATTGTTGACCAAGATCTGTCCTTTACACCATATAATAAAGAAATCTCTAGAACCGCCTACTTCCACCTGAGGAATATTGCTAAAATTAGGAGCATCCTCTCACAGAGTGATGCTGAAAAATTAATCCATGCATTTGTTACCTCTAGGCTTGACTACTGTAACTCGCTACTCATAGGTTGTCCCAATAACTCTTTGAAAATCCTCCAATTAATTCAAAATGCTGCAGCCAGAGTCTGACTGGACTTAGGAAGCGAGATCACATTTCTCCAACATTAGCTTCTCTGCATTGGCTCCCTGTCAAAACTAGGATAGAATTCAAAATTCTTCTCCTCACCTACAAAGCTCTTCATAATAAAGCTCCATCTTATCTTAAAGACCTCATCGCTCCTTATGCTCCCAACAGAACGCTTCGTTCTCAGAGCGCTGGTCTGCTTGTGGTTCCTAGAGTTTCTAAATGTAGAACAGGAGGCAGAGCATTTAGCTACCAAGCTCCTCTCCTATGGAACCAGCTTCCAGTCCAGGTTCGAGAAGCAGACACCCTCTCTAGTTTTAAAACTAGGCTTAAAACCTTTCTTTTTGACAAAGCGTATAGTTAGAGATGGTTCTGGTCACCCTGAACCATCTCTTAGTTAAGCTGCTATAGACTTAGACTGCTGGGGGACGTCCTTTATTGACTGAGCTCTTTTTTCTCTTTTTCTTCTATCCACTAACATGCCTCCATTTCCACATGTGACTAACTTTGTCCCTTTTCTCTCCTAGTTGTGCTTCTCCCCTTCTGTCTCTCTCTATCCTCATCTACAGGTATCATCAGACTCAGAGTCGTGTGTCTCCAGTGTTCAGTTGCTGGTCCAACCATCCTGCCTGTGTTCTGTTGCTGCTTGTTTTGTTGTTGTGGTTGTGTTCTTTTCTCTCTTCTCTATCCCCTCACCCCAGCCGGTCAAGGCAGATGGCCGCCCACACTGAGCCTGGGTCTGCTGGAGGTTTCTTCCTCTATAGAGGGAGTTTTTCCGCTGTCGCTATTTAACTGTACAATTTATCGATTGGCTACAATTAAAAGCTTGCTCTATGTGGGAATTGTTGGGTTTAGTTGTGTAAGGTCTTAAAACCTTACTTGTAAAGCGCCTTGAGATAACTGATGTTGTGAATTGGCGCTATATAAATAAAGTTGAATTGAATTGAATTGAATAGATTAAGAAGCTGTAAGTAAGTAAGTATCAGCATCAATAGGTGCTTAAAATGTCCTCATCTGCCTGAGCATGTTTTTCCATCTTGTCTACTGTAGTGAGTAGGTGTGGAACCTCAACTACCTACTCAATACCCTTCAGACAACTTCACCTGGATGAATGAGAATCTCCACAGACAACTACAGACATTGTTTCTACCATAGCCCCAAGTACAAACCAGAGCACGTTGCTAACTTGTAACACATTCAGGCATAAGTTAATAAATAAAGGCAAAACAAGATATACACTTCATTTAATATAGTATTTGACAAGTAAATTTTGCTCCTAAATTGTTATTAATTATCTACTATAGTTCTGTGGAAACAGAAATTCGAAACACTAATTCGAGCATGGCCTCAGTCAGGTATCATCAATTGTGTTTATAATAATAATGTTACGGGTCCCAAGTCGGGTACCAGCGCAGCAAAGATGAAGCTGGGAAACAGGTAACAATCAGGAGCAATTATGGATTGAAGCGCTCAGTTCACCTTCCCGAATAGCCTTTCTCTTTATTCATCTTTTCAACTAATAACAAAACATTTACTTCACTTAATATAATTTAACTCTATTAGCAATGTAAACCAACAAAAAATAACTTATCACAAAAAGATGTGCGTGTAGGAGCCTAAATACTATTACTATGAAAAGCAAATACATATGGTGTCCGTCTGCAGGACATAGT
Organism: Macropodus opercularis; assembly: GCA_030770545.1. NCBI lineage: Eukaryota > Metazoa > Chordata > Actinopteri > Anabantiformes > Osphronemidae > Macropodus > Macropodus opercularis. The sequence goes on from CM061109.1 coordinate 6,094,613, forward strand.
GTAGCAGACAGATGACACGGCGCATGCGCTACTCGACACGCCATGCATCTCACTGCTCACGTAGCGTGTAGCGAACTTCTAAACTCTAATTAAAGTTCATTGTAAGAGTGTACGTTCCCTATAAACAATTTAATAACATTCGCCGTACAAATATAAACTCTCTCTAATGTGGTTTTCATTAGTTTTCCACCAATTGCTAACCTGGGAAACAGGTAACAATCAGGAGCAATTATGGATTGAAGCGCTCAGTTCACCTTCCCGAATAGCCTTGAGGTGGGGGCGGAGCTCCACCGCAAAAGCCTCCCTGGTGCAACTGCTTCCGTCCCAAAGGTTCCTACCTGAGATTTATGTTCCCGTGTGTTCACTAAATAAATATGGGAATTGTATATCCAATTCTCCTATATTTTATAATATATATATATATATCCATCTAAATAAATTATACACAAATAAATCCACGTTTCATTTGTGGTGTATCACAATAAATTAATAATATTAGAATGAAATATGACAGAGCAGCATGATGGTGTAGCAGTTAGCACTGTTGCCTCACAGCAAGAGGCTTTTTCTCTGTGTCTGTGTGGTTTTTCTTCAGTTTCTTCCATCAGCCCAATGACATGAAGTCAATTAATTTAAAATTGCTTGTAAGTGTGACTGAAAGAGTGAGCGATGATCTGTCTGTCTCTATAAGTAGCCCTGTGGTAGACTTTGTTCTTTTACGTGTGTGTGTGTGTGTGTGTGTACAGGTTTAACATTGCATAAAGCTTTGCTTTAGTGACTAATGGTAACTAATTGATAAGAGATCCCATGAAAATCAGATCATTAATTTATACTTGAGTGTTTTCTGCAGGAAAACACATGGAACCAGCGTCTGGTTCCATGCTTAATCTGTGCATTAATACCCCCATAGGTTTCAGTCCACCTCAAACCACAGCTGCAATATATGTGTTGCACTTTTGTCTATGTGCCTCTCAGCTATCTGCTCTCAGGTTAAAGCTGCAGTAACAGTCAAGTCGCTGGAGTGATCTGGACACAGAGGATTCTCATCCAGGATCGTGTAGAGGAAAGACCATAAAAAATGAAATAAAAATAGATTCAATTTTCAATTCAATTCATTTCAACTTTATTTATATAGCAAAAATTCACAACATCAGTTATCTCAAGGCGCTTTACAAGTAAGGTTTAAGACCTTACACAACTAGACCCAACAAATCCCACATAGAGCAAGCTTTTAATTGTAGCCAATCAATAAATTGTACATTTTAATAGCAACAGCGGAAAAACTCCCTCTATAGAGGAAGAAACCTCCAGCAGACCCAGGCTCAGTGTGGGCGGCCATCTGCCTTGACCGGTTGGGGTGAGGGGATAGAGAAGAGAGAAAAGAACACAACCACAACAACAAAACAAGCAGCAACAGAACACAGGCAGAATGGTTGGACCAGCAAATGAACACTGGAGACACACGGCTCTGAGTCTGACGATACCTGGAGATGAGAATAGAGTTAGTCACATGTAGACATGGAGGCATGTTAGTGGATACAGGAAATGGAAAAGTAGAGGGGCTCAGTGAATGAAGGACGTCCCCCAGCATCTAAGTCTAAGAGACTCAATCAAATTCGACCTTTCTTTAATCTAGAGAGGAATCAGTGTCTGCTGAAACAAGACGTTGTGTAGCATGTTTCTTAGAATAAAGTCTCTTTTAAATGACCGACCGTGTTACAGGTTCAGAGGTTAATCATAAAATCCTCCTTTTTCTGTTTAGAGGAACCTTTCCCTTGTGTCGACTGTAACCCTCAGTCTGGACTCAGGCGTCAGTCGGCAGACTGTCCGTCCAACTTCTGACACCAAGATGTCGTGGAAAAACCTTCTTCAAATGCTGGAACATACTGAGAAAACTAGAGGAGCATGTTGGTGTAATGAACCAGCTCAACGTTTAGTACGTGCTGCCATGAGGAAGACATCCTACAGCGAACCACTGTCTTCTGATGGATGTTAACACCAGAGCTTCTTATATATTGTAACACAATGGTTTAGCCACCCCTCGCATGCTACCTGCTGTCTAAACGCATGTTCCATTTGGCCAACACACCAACCTGGTAAAGCTTCTAACTTCCCCATTTTGTTCCCTGTGGTTGTGTAGATTAACTTGGGCCGGTGCTTAAACTTTCAATGGGCTTATCATTCACACAGGGGTTTTCACTCACACTGATCTTCCCATCTCATCGTATGGTTGGATCTTATCAAACATACTCTAACTTTGGGTGACTCTCTTCAGCCAGGTAGTTTGTATGACACATTCGTTCCGAGCAACGTACCCTGTAGTGTGCTTATCAGCAATGCACACGGGACACTGAAGGAGTCATCGCAAAGCTTATGATGTTATTATATCAGTCATACGCCCATTTTATTCAGATGGGACATCCCTAGATGTATGAATGCTCTAAAACATAAAATCAACTCAAATAAAACTAAATACAAGCTAGGTTTACCACAAAGTGACACAAATTAAGACAAACTAAAATACAGTTTAAAAACATAGGCCACAATGTTGCTGAACTTTTTCTTACACATGTGGTCGATTCTCTTTAAACCCATTAATGACTTACACAACGTAAGACTTCAGTATTTGTAATATCCTACATGTAACTTCACTGTAACATTCACTGACCACTAAAGAAATTACAGAACGCGTCAGGTGACTAAACCATTTCACAGAGCTACACACAGATTCTTCACCTACACATAGTTGCTTCAGAACACTGGACTCACTCTGAATGGAGCGTCCGCTGTCTGCCTCCTGTCCCGGATGTCAGGCGGGAATCCAGTCCTGTTTCTGTGGAGCAGGTGGAACTTTTCCCTGGTGTCGGCTGTAACCATTAGTCTGGACTCAGGTGCCGGTCATCAGACTGTCCATCACACTTTTATACTACAAAATAAAACCAATATAAATCAAATTAATCAAAATACAAGCTAGGTTTAACACAAAGGTACATGTAAGTAGACACAGAAGTTTTAAAGCTATGCCAAAATCAATGCTTTGCCCCAACCTACAGGGAACTACTGTAATCTGTCAATACCCAAAGCATCTATTCTATACATTTGCACTTTCAGTCCAAAACCTGTTAACTAATGATCAGTAGCCTGAGCATCACAGAGAGGAGACTTGTTGGCTCTCGCCTCAACAATGAGTTTATGTTACAAGTTCAGAGGTTCATCGTAAAATACTGTGATGTAATTTCAGTTTGTATGTGATATAAAAGATGGTTCATAACACTGTACTCACTGTGAACGGAGCATCCGCTGTCCGCCTCCTGTTCCGAACATCAGGCGGGAATCCAGTCCTCCTTTTTCTGTTTAGAGGAACCTTTCCCTTGTGTCGACTGTAACCCTCAGTCTGGACTCAGGCGTCAGTCGGCAGACTGTCCGTCCAACTTCTGACACCAAGATGTTGGTGGAAAAACCTTCTTCAAATGCTGGAACATACTGAGAAAACTAGAGGAGCATGTTGGTGTAATGAACCAGCTCAACGTTTAGTACGTGCTGGCATGAGGAAGACATCCTACAGCGAACCACTGTCTTCTGATGGATGTTAACACCAGAGCTTCTTATATATTGTAACACAATGGTTTAGCCACCCCTCGCATGCTACCTGCTGTCTAAACGCATGTTCCATTTGGCCAACACACCAACCTGGTAAAGCTTCTAACTTCCCCATTTTGTTCCCTGTGGTTGTGTAGATTCACTTGGGCCGGTGCTTAAACTTTCAATGGGCTTATCATTCACACAGGGGTTTTCACTCACACTGATCTTCCCATCTCATCGTATGGTTGGATCTTATCACACATACTCTAACTTTGGGTGACTCTCTTCAGCCAGGTAGTTTGTATGACACATTCGTTCCGAGCAACGTACCCTGTAGTGTGCTTATCAGCAATGCACACGGGACACTGAAGGAGTCATCGCAAAGCTTATGATGTTATTATATCAGTCATACGCCCATTTTATTCAGATGGGACATCCCTAGATGTATGAATGCTTTAAAACATAAAATCAACTCAAATAAAACTAAATACAAGCTAGGTTTACCACAAAGTGACACAAATGAAGACAAAAAAAATCTGCTTTAAAACATAGGCCACAATGTTGCTGAACTTTTTCTTACACATGTGGTCGATTCTCTTTAAACCCATGAATGACTTACACAACGTAAGACTTCAGTATTTGTAATATCCTACATGTAACTTCACTGTAACATTCACTGACCACTAAAGAAATTACAGAACGCGTCAGGTGACTAAACCATTTCACAGAGCTACACACACATTCTTCACCTACACATAGTTGCTTCAGAACACTGGACTCACTCTGAATGGAGCGTCCGCTGTCTGCCTCCTGTCCCGGATGTCAGGCGGGAATCCAGTCCTGTTTCTGTGGAGCAGGTGGAACTTTTCCCTGGTGTCGGCTGTAACCATCAGTCTGGACTCAGGCGCCGGTCAGCAGACTGTCCATCACACTTTTATACTACAAAATAAAACCAATATAAATCAAATTAATCAAAATACAAGCTAGGTTTAACACAAAGGTACATGTAAGTAGACACAGAAGTTTTAAAGCTATGCCCAAATCAATGCTTTGCCCCAACCTACAGGGAACTCCTGTAATCTGTTAATACCCCAAGCATCTATTCTATACATTTGCACTTTCAGTCCAAAACCTGTTAACTAATGATCAGTAGCCTGAGCATCACAGAGAGGAGACTTGTTGGCTCTCGCCTCAACAATGAGTTTATGTTACAAGTTCAGAGGTTCATCGTAAAATACTGTGATGTAATTTCACTTTGTATGTGATATAAAAGATGGTTCATAACACTGTACTCACTGTGAACGGAGCATCCGCTGTCCGCCTCCTGTTCCGAACATCAGGCGGGAATCCAGTCCTCCTTTTTCTGTTTAGAGGAACCTTTCCCTTGTGTCGACTGTAACCCTCAGTCTGGACTCAGGCGTCAGTCGGCAGACTGTCCGTCCAACTTCTGACACCAAGATGTCGTGGAAAAACCTTCTTCAAATGCTGGAACATACTGAGAAAACTAGAGGAGCATGTTGGTGTAATGAACCAGCTCAACGTTTAGTACGTGCTGGCATGAGGAAGACATCCTACAGCGAACCACTGTCTTCTGATGGATGTTAACACCAGAGCTTCTTATATATTGTAACACAATGGTTTAGCCACCCCTCGCATGCTACCTGCTGTCTAAACGCATGTTCCATTTGGCCAACACACCAACCTGGTAAAGCTTCTAACTTCCCCATTTTGTTCCCTGTGGTTGTGTAGATTCACTTGGGCCGGTGCTTAAACTTTCAATGGGCTTATCATTCACACAGGGGTTTTCACTCACACTGATCTTCCCATCTCATCGTATGGTTGGATCTTATCACACATACTCTAACTTTGGGTGACTCTCTTCAGCCAGGTAGTTTGTATGACACATTCGTTCCGAGCAACGTACCCTGTAGTGTGCTTATCAGCAATGCACACGGGACACTGAAGGAGTCATCGCAAAGCTTATGATGTTATTATATCAGTCATACGCCCATTTTATTCAGATGGGACATCCCTAGATGTATGAATGCTCTAAAACATAAAATCAACTCAAATAAAACTAAATACAAGCTAGGTTTACCACAAAGTGACACAAATTAAGACAAACTAAAATACAGTTTAAAAACATAGGCCACAATGTTGCTGAACTTTTTCTTACACATGTGGTCGATTCTCTTTAAACCCATGAATGACTTACACAACGTAAGACTTCAGTATTTGTAATATCCTACATGTAACTTCACTGTAACATTCACTGACCACTAAAGAAATTACAGAACGCGTCAGGTGACTAAACCATTTCACAGAGCTACACACACATTCTTCACCTACACATAGTTGCTTCAGAACACTGGACTCACTCTGAATGGAGCGTCCGCTGTCTGCCTCCTGTCCCGGATGTCAGGCGGGAATCCAGTCCTGTTTCTGTGGAGCAGGTGGAACTTTTCCCTGGTGTCGGCTGTAACCATCAGTCTGGACTCAGGCGCCGGTCAGCAGACTGTCCATCACACTTTTATACTACAAAATAAAACCAATATAAATCAAATTAATCAAAATACAAGCTAGGTTTAACACAAAGGTACATGTAATTAGACACAGAAGTTTTAAAGCTATGCCCAAATCAATGCTTTGCCCCAACCTACAGGGAACTCCTGTAATCTGTCAATACCCAAAGCATTTATTCTATACATTTGCACTTTCAGTCCAAAACCTGTTAACTAATGATCAGTAGCCTGAGCATCACAGAGAGGAGACTTGTTGGCTCTCGCCTCAACAATGAGTTTATGTTACAAGTTCAGAGGTTCATCGTAAAATACTGTGATGTAATTTCAGTTTGTATGTGATATAAAAGATGGTTCATAACACTGTACTCACTGTGAACGGAGCATCCGCTGTCCGCCTCCTGTTCCGAACATCAGGCGGGAATCCAGTCCTCCTTTTTCTGTTTAGAGGAACCTTTCCCTTGTGTCGACTGTAACCCTCAGTCTGGACTCAGGCGTCAGTCGGCAGACTGTCCGTCCAACTTCTGACACCAAGATGTCGTGGAAAAACCTTCTTCTTATGACAAATGCTGGAACATACTGAGAAAACTAGAGGAGCACGTTGGTGTAATGAACCAGCTCAACGTTTAGTACGTGCTGGCATGAGGAAGACATCCTACAGCGAACCACTGTCTTCTGATGGATGTTAACACCAGAGCTTTTTATATATTGTAACACAATGGTTTAGCCACCCCTCGCATGCTACCTGCTGTCTAAACGCATGTTTCATTTGGCCAACACACCAACCTGGTAAAGCTTCTAACTTCCCCATTTTGTTCCCTGTGGTTGTGTAGATTCACTTGGGCCGGTGCTTAAACTTTCAATGGGCTTATCATTCACACAGGGGTTTTCACTCACACTGATCTTCCCATCTCATCGTATGGTTGGATCTTATCACACATACTCTAACTTTGGGTGACTCTCTTCAGCCAGGTAGTTTGTATGACACATTCGTTCCGAGCAACGTACCCTGTAGTGTGCTTATCAGCAATGCACACGGGACACTGAAGGAGTCATCGCAAAGCTTATGATGTTATTATATCAGTCATACGCCCATTTTATTCAGATGGGACATCCCTAGATGTATGAATGCTCTAAAACATAAAATCAACTCAAATAAAACTAAATACAAGCTAGGTTTACCACAAAGTGACACAAATGAAGACAAACTAAAATACAGTTTAAAAACATAGGCCACAATGTTGCTGAACATTTACACATGTGGTCGATTCTCTTTAAACCCATTAATGACTTACACAACGTAAGACTTCAGTATTTGTAATATCCTACGTGTAACTTCACTGTAACATTCACTGACCACTAAAGAAATTACAGAACGCGTCAGGTGACTAAACCATTTCACAGAGCTACACACACATTCTTCACCTACACATAGTTGCTTCAGAACACTGGACTCACTCTGAATGGAGCGTCCGCTGTCTGCCTCCTGTCCCGGATGTCAGGCGGGAATCCAGTCCTGTTTCTGTGGAGCAGGTGGAACTTTTCCCTGGTGTCGGCTGTAACCATCAGTCTGGACTCAGGCGCCGGTCAGCAGACTGTCCATCACACTTTTATACTACAAAATAAAACCAATATAAATCAAATTAATCAAAATACAAGCTAGGTTTAACACAAAGGTACATGTAAGTAGACACAGAAGTTTTAAAGCTATGCCCAAATCAATGCTTTGCCCCAACCTACAGGGAACTCCTGTAATCTGTTAATACCCAAAGCATCTATTCTATACATTTGCACTTTCAGTCCAAAACCTGTTAACTAATGATCAGTAGCCTGAGCATCACAGAGAGGAGACTTGTTGGCTCTCGCCTCAACAATGAGTTTATGTTACAAGTTCAGAGGTTCATCGTAAAATACTGTGATGTAATTTCAGTTTGTATGTGATATAAAAGATGGCTCATAACACTGTACTCACTGTGAACGGAGCATCCGCTGTCCGCCTCCTGTTCCGAACATCAGGCGTGAATCCAGTCCTCCTTTTTCTGTTTAGAGGAACCTTTCCCTTGTGTCGACTGTAACCCTCAGCCTGGACTCAGGCGTCAGTCGGCAGACTGTCCGTCCAACTTCTGACACCAAGATGTCGTGGAAAAACCTTCTTCAAATGCTGGAACATACTGAGAAAACTAGAGGAGCATGTTGGTGTAATGAACCAGCTCAACGTTTAGTACGTGCTGGCATGAGGAAGACATCCTACAGCGAACCACTGTCTTCTGATGGATGTTAACACCAGAGCTTCTTATATATTGTAACACAATGGTTTAGCCACCCCTCGCATGCTACCTGCTGTCTAAACGCATGTTCCATTTGGCCAACACACCAACCTGGTAAAGCTTCTAACTTCCCCATTTTGTTCCCTGTGGTTGTGTAGATTCACTTGGGCCGGTGCTTAAACTTTCAATGGGCTTATCATTCACACAGGGGTTTTCACTCACACTGATCTTCCCATCTCATCGTATGGTTGGATCTTATCAAACATACTCTAACTTTGGGTGACTCTCTTCAGCCAGGTAGTTTGTATGACACATTCGTTCCGAGCAACGTACCCTGTAGTGTGCTTATCAGCAATGCACACGGGACACTGAAGGAGTCATCGCAAAGCTTATGATGTTATTATATCAGTCATACGCCCATTTTATTCAGATGGGACATCCCTAGATGTATGAATGCTCTAAAACATAAAATCAACTCAAATAAAACTAAATACAAGCTAGGTTTACCACAAAGTGACACAAATGAAGACAAAAAAAATATGCTTTAAAACATAGGCCACAATGTTGCTGAACTTTTTCTTACACATGTGGTCGATTCTCTTTAAACCCATGAATGACTTACACAACGTAAGACTTCAGTATTTGTAATATCCTACATGTAACTTCACTGTAACATTCACTGACCACTAAAGAAATTACAGAACGCGTCAGGTGACTAAACCATTTCACAGAGCTACACACACATTCTTCACCTACACATAGTTGCTTCAGAACACTGGACTCACTCTGAATGGAGCGTCCGCTGTCTGCCTCCTGTCCCGGATGTCAGGCGGGAATCCAGTCCTGTTTCTGTGGAGCAGGTGGAACTTTTCCCTGGTGTCGGCTGTAACCATTAGTCTGGACTCAGGTGCCGGTCATCAGACTGTCCATCACACTTTTATACTACAAAATAAAACCAATATAAATCAAATTAATCAAAATACAAGCTAGGTTTAACACAAAGGTACATGTAAGTAGACACAGAAGTTTTAAAGCTATGCCCAAATCAATGCTTTGCCCCAACCTACAGGGAACTACTGTAATCTGTCAATACCCAAAGCATCTATTCTATACATTTGCACTTTCAGTCCAAAACCTGTTAACTAATGATCAGTAGCCTGAGCATCACAGAGAGGAGACTTGTTGGCTCTCGCCTCAACAATGAGTTTATGTTACAAGTTCAGAGGTTCATCGTAAAATACTGTGATGTAATTTCAGTTTGTATGTGATATAAAAGATGGCTCATAACACTGTACTCACTGTGAACGGAGCATCCGCTGTCCGCCTCCTGTTCCGAACATCAGGCGTGAATCCAGTCCTCCTTTTTCTGTTTAGAGGAACCTTTCCCTTGTGTCGACTGTAACCCTCAGTCTGGACTCAGGCGTCAGTCGGCAGACTGTCCGTCCAACTTCTGACACCAAGATGTCGTGGAAAAACCTTCTTCAAATGCTGGAACATACTGAGAAAACTAGAGGAGCATGTTGGTGTAATGAACCAGCTCAACGTTTAGTACGTGCTGGCATGAGGAAGACATCCTACAGCGAACCACTGTCTTCTGATGGATGTTAACACCAGAGCTTCTTATATATTGTAACACAATGGTTTAGCCACCCCTCGCATGCTACCTGCTGTCTAAACGCATGTTCCATTTGGCCAACACACCAACCTGGTAAAGCTTCTAACTTCCCCATTTTGTTCCCTGTGGTTGTGTAGATTCACTTGGGCCGGTGCTTAAACTTTCAATGGGCTTATCATTCACACAGGGGTTTTCACTCACACTGATCTTCCCATCTCATCGTATGGTTGGATCTTATCACACATACTCTAACTTTGGGTGACTCTCTTCAGCCAGGTAGTTTGTATGACACATTCGTTCCGAGCAACGTACCCTGTAGTGTGCTTATCAGCAATGCACACGGGACACTGAAGGAGTCATCGCAAAGCTTATGATGTTATTATATCAGTCATACGCCCATTTTATTCAGATGGGACATCCCTAGATGTATGAATGCTCTAAAACATAAAATCAACTCAAATAAAACTAAATACAAGCTAGGTTTACCACAAAGTGACACAAATGAAGACAAACTAAAATACAGTTTAAAAACATAGGCCACAATGTTGCTGAACATTTACACATGTGGTCGATTCTCTTTAAACCCATGAATGACTTACACAACGTAAGACTTCAGTATTTGTAATATCCTACATGTAACTTCACTGTAACATTCACTGACCACTAAAGAAATTACAGAACGCGTCAGGTGACTAAACCATTTCAGAGAGCTACACACACATTCTTCACCTACACATAGTTGCTTCAGAACACTGGACTCACTCTGAATGGAGCGTCCGCTGTCTGCCTCCTGTCCCGGATGTCAGGCGGGAATCCAGTCCTGTTTCTGTGGAGCAGGTGGAACTTTTCCCTGGTGTCGGCTGTAACCATTAGTCTGGACTCAGGCGCCGGTCAGCAGACTGTCCATCACACTTTTATACTACAAAATAAAACCAATATAAATCGAAATATTTAAAATACAAGCTAGGTTTAACACAAAGGTACATGTAAGTAGACACAGAAGTTTTAAAGCTATGCCCAAATCAATGCTTTGCCCCAACCTACAGGGAACTACTGTAATCTGTCAATACCCAAAGCATTTATTCTATACATTTGCACTTTCAGTCCAAAACCTGTTAACTAATGATCAGTAGCCTGAGCATCACAGAGAGGAGACTTGTTGGCTCTCGCCTCAACAATGAGTTTATGTTACAAGTTCAGAGGTTCATCGTAAAATACTGTGATGTAATTTCAGTTTGTATGTGATATAAAAGATGGTTCATAACACTGTACTCACTGTGAACGGAGCATCCGCTGTCCGCCTCCTGTTCCGAACATCAGGCGGGAATCCAGTCCTCCTTTTTCTGTTTAGAGGAACCTTTCCCTTGTGTCGACTGTAACCCTCAGTCTGGACTCAGGCGTCAGTCGGCAGACTGTCCGTCCAACTTCTGACACCAAGATGTCGTGGAAAAACCTTCTTCAAATGCTGGAACATACTGAGAAAACTAGAGGAGCATGTTGGTGTAATGAACCAGCTCAACGTTTAGTACGTGCTGGCATGAGGAAGACATCCTACAGCGAACCACTGTCTTCTGATGGATGTTAACACCAGAGCTTCTTATATATTGTAACACAATGGTTTAGCCACCCCTCGCATGCTACCTGCTGTCTAAACGCATGTTCCATTTGGCCAACACACCAACCTGGTAAAGCTTCTAACTTCCCCATTTTGTTCCCTGTGGTTGTGTAGATTCACTTGGGCCGGTGCTTAAACTTTCAATGGGCTTATCATTCACACAGGGGTTTTCACTCACACTGATCTTCCCATCTCATCGTATGGTTGGATCTTATCACACATACTCTAACTTTGGGTGACTCTCTTCAGCCAGGTAGTTTGTATGACACATTCGTTCCGAGCAACGTACCCTGTAGTGTGCTTATCAGCAATGCACACGGGACACTGAAGGAGTCATCGCAAAGCTTATGATGTTATTATATCAGTCATACGCCCATTTTATTCAGATGGGACATCCCTAGATGTATGAATGCTCTAAAACATAAAATCAACTCAAATAAAACTAAATACAAGCTAGGTTTACCACAAAGTGACACAAATTAAGACAAACTAAAATACAGTTTAAAAACATAGGCCACAATGTTGCTGAACTTTTTCTTACACATGTGGTCGATTCTCTTTAAACCCATGAATGACTTACACAACGTAAGACTTCAGTATTTGTAATATCCTACATGTAACTTCACTGTAACATTCACTGACCACTAAAGAAATTACAGAACGCGTCAGGTGACTAAACCATTTCACAGAGCTACACACACATTCTTCACCTACACATAGTTGCTTCAGAACACTGGACTCACTCTGAATGGAGCGTCCGCTGTCTGCCTCCTGTCCCGGATGTCAGGCGGGAATCCAGTCCTGTTTCTGTGGAGCAGGTGGAACTTTTCCCTGGTGTCGGCTGTAACCATCAGTCTGGACTCAGGCGCCGGTCAGCAGACTGTCCATCACACTTTTATACTACAAAATAAAACCAATATAAATCAAATTAATCAAAATACAAGCTAGGTTTAACACAAAGGTACATGTAATTAGACACAGAAGTTTTAAAGCTATGCCCAAATCAATGCTTTGCCCCAACCTACAGGGAACTCCTGTAATCTGTCAATACCCAAAGCATTTATTCTATACATTTGCACTTTCAGTCCAAAACCTGTTAACTAATGATCAGTAGCCTGAGCATCACAGAGAGGAGACTTGTTGGCTCTCGCCTCAACAATGAGTTTATGTTACAAGTTCAGAGGTTCATCGTAAAATACTGTGATGTAATTTCAGTTTGTATGTGATATAAAAGATGGTTCATAACACTGTACTCACTGTGAACGGAGCATCCGCTGTCCGCCTCCTGTTCCGAACATCAGGCGGGAATCCAGTCCTCCTTTTTCTGTTTAGAGGAACCTTTCCCTTGTGTCGACTGTAACCCTCAGTCTGGACTCAGGCGTCAGTCGGCAGACTGTCCGTCCAACTTCTGACACCAAGATGTCGTGGAAAAACCTTCTTCAAATGCTGGAACATACTGAGAAAACTAGAGGAGCATGTTGGTGTAATGAACCAGCTCAACGTTTAGTACGTGCTGGCATGAGGAAGACATCCTACAGCAAACCACTGTCTTCTGATGGATGTTAACACCAGAGCTTCTTATAGATTGTAACACAATGGTTTAGCCACCCCTCGCATGCTACCTGCTGTCTAAACGCATGTTTCATTTGGCCAACAGACCAACCTGGTAAAGCTTCTAAGTCCCCCATTTTGTTCCCTGTGGTTGTGTAAATTCACTTGGGCCGGTGCTTAAACTTTCAATGGGCTTATCATTCACACAGGGGTTTTCACTCACACTGATCTTCCCATCTCATCGTATGGTTGGATCTTATCACACATACTCTAACTTTGGGTGACTCTCTTCAGCCAGGTAGTTTGTATGACACATTCGTTCCGAGCAACGTACCCTGTAGTGTGCTTATCAGCAATGCACACGGGACACTGAAGGAGTCATCGCAAAGCTTATGATGTTATTATATCAGTCATACGCCCATTTTATTCAGATGGGACATCCCTAGATGTATGAATGCTCTAAAACATAAAATCAACTCAAATAAAACTAAATACAAGCTAGGTTTACCACAAAGTGACACAAATGAAGACAAAAAAAATCTGCTTTAAAACATAGGCCACAATGTTGCTGAACTTTTTCTTACACATGTGGTCGATTCTCTTTAAACCCATTAATGACTTACACAACGTAAGACTTCAGTATTTGTAATATCCTACATGTAACTTCACTGTAACATTCACTGACCACTAAAGAAATTACAGAACGCGTCAGGTGACTAAACCATTTCACAGAGCTACACACACATTCTTCACCTACACATAGTTGCTTCAGAACACTGGACTCACTCTGAATGGAGCGTCCGCTGTCTGCCTCCTGTCCCGGATGTCAGGCGGGAATCCAGTCCTGTTTCTGTGGAGCAGGTGGAACTTTTCCCTGGTGTCGGCTGTAACCATCAGTCTGGACTCAGGCGCCGGTCAGCAGACTGTCCATCACACTTTTATACTACAAAATAAAACCAATATAAATCAAATTAATCAAAATACAAGCTAGGTTTAACACAAAGGTACATGTAAGTAGACACAGAAGTTTTAAAGCTATGCCCAAATCAATGCTTTGCCCCAACCTACAGGGAACTCCTGTAATCTGTTAATACCCCAAGCATCTATTCTATACATTTGCACTTTCAGTCCAAAACCTGTTAACTAATGATCAGTAGCCTGAGCATCACAGAGAGGAGACTTGTTGGCTCTCGCCTCAACAATGAGTTTATGTTACAAGTTCAGAGGTTCATCGTAAAATACTGTGATGTAATTTCAGTTTGTATGTGATATAAAAGATGGCTCATAACACTGTACTCACTGTGAACGGAGCATCCGCTGTCCGCCTCCTGTTCCGAACATCAGGCGGGAATCCAGTCCTCCTTTTTCTGTTTAGAGGAACCTTTCCCTTGTGTCGACTGTAACCCTCAGTCTGGACTCAGGCGTCAGTCGGCAGACTGTCCGTCCAACTTCTGACACCAAGATGTCGTGGAAAAACCTTCTTCAAATGCTGGAACATAACACAACGTAAGACTTCAGTATTTGTAATATCCTACATGTAACTTCACTGTAACATTCACTGACCACTAAAGAAATTACAAAACGCGTCAGGTGACTAAACCATTTCACAGAGCTACACACACATTCTTCAGCTACACATAGTTGCTTCAGAACACTGGACTCACTCTGAATGGAGCGTCCGCTGTCTGCCTCCTGTCCCGGATGTCAGGCGGGAATCCAGTCCTGTTTCTGTGGAGCAGGTGGAACTTTTCCCTGGTGTCGGCTGTAACCATTAGTCTGGACTCAGGCGCCGGTCAGCAGACTGTCCATCACACTTTTATACTACAAAATAAAACCAATATAAATCAAGCGTTGTTGAGGTATGACGTTGAACATTTTATTAATAAAGTAAAACAACATAGATCTTGTATCCTGACATACGAATGAAATTTTTATCTCAGCATCACTGGACACTGGACTAAACGTTTCAAGTTGGTAAAACTTCCATGCTAACATTTAGTTAAGGTTTTATTCAGTTTTCTCATTTACATAGATAAGTTGCAACAAAACCTGCACATTTTAGTCTAATCTTGTTCAGGGTGAAAGTAAACAAAAACACCTTCACATGACACAAACAGGTAAAGTACATGAACTATGTCCTCAACTGATCAGAAAACAGAAGTGAAATGAACATTTTTATCAGCTGTAGAATGTCTTACCTCTGTGTCTCTGTCTTCATGGGGAGGATCTGGTACCGTCTGGTTTAGGACCCCAGGGTCACGTGATGTCGTCAAACACAAGCTGTTCATCCTCCAGCAGCACAGATACTGGACCTGGTTTACAACTGTTGTTGAAAGAGCATCATAAAGAGCAGCGCTGAGGAGCCGATGCTAAGTCAGACACGCTGGGAAAAACGCTTCAGTACAGGCCGCGTACAGGGCAGACGCTGCCCCCTCGTGGACAAATACAGGAATGATCCTCCATGACAGTTTTCTAGTGTGACCCATGACTTGATCGGTTTTCGTTTCAATAAGGTAACACTCTAATGTTTTAATAGAGCATGTCAAAAAGAAAACATGGAAAACGATAGCAAACACTGACATGATAAGTAGTTTTTCAGGTGAAACAAACGTCCAATAGTAACCAAATCACAATAGTAAAAAAAACCGTCACAATACACACAATAAGCAGTTCAAGACATTTCTCAACTGATCAGAATGCATAGCACAAATAATATACAAATATTTTTTTATCTCAGCATAAAATGTCTTACCTCTGTTTCTCTGTCTCGGTGGAAATGATATGACTGGTACCAGTTTCATCTGTTTAGCCGACTCCACAGTTACGTGACGTCATCAACCGCCGATCTAGCAGTTGATATTCTCAGCCCATCAGATTCAAGCTACCGAGTAACCATGACGACCATGGCGCAGAGGCACTCGGGAAAAACGTGTTGCATTGATAACATCCAATATGGCGGCGTCCGGAACTAGCACACGCTCTACCCTTTCAGAAACATGTAAAGCTGTAGCAACCGACAGAAAAGGAGAATAAGAAAAAAAGCTGGACAGGTAGGTGGCCTCCTCAGTGACATGTTTACTGTGTACAGTAGCGCTGCTAGATGTTTGAATATACAATACGTAAAGCTAAAGTAGCAATGTCGCTAACAAGCTAACCTAAGGCTAACTGCTGACAATATTTACACAACCACTGTATAACAAGGTTTGGACCATTTTGTTAGCAGTGTATCAACCAGACTGTGTTTCAGTTGCACATGTGTCCTTCCACAGAACTCTGGTAGATAATTAATAAGCATGTAAACGTTCAAAATTCAATCCTTAGTTTATGTATTAAATGAACTGTATATCTTTTTTGCCTTTATTTCATAACTTATGTCTGAATGTGTTACAAGTTAGCAACGTGCTCTGGTTTGTACTTGGGGCTATGGTAGAAACATTATCTGTAGTCCCAACAGCTGTGCAGCATGCAAGCAAGTGTTGCACACAGCTTGGTAACGCAGAGACAAAAGAAGATGTTCAGTCAAAAAAAAGGGTAAAATGTCAACAAAACCCACTCCCTGTTAAAGCTGCTGTCAGGATGTGAGCGCCATCATTTATACTGATGAGGTGAAAACGTATTATGGACGTGTGTGCCACATTATTACAGTGTTTTTTGTGCAGTAGACAAGACGGAAAAACATGCTCAGACAGATGAAGATATTTTAAGCACCTATCGATACTGATTGTTGCTGATACTTACTACTTACTTACTTACAGCTTATTAATCTGTAAAGATGTGGTATCTATCTGTTGTTAATAAGTTTTTGTTTTTCCCCTCAATTCCAGGTGACACACAAGCAGACTCCTGCGGTGGCAGTTGAGAGTGAGATGCCCCCTGCTTCCAGTAAGATGTTAATAATCAGGTAAAGAAGTAGGGCCATCACTGTGGTCACAAATCATGGTTGTTGCTCTGTACTGTGTGTAGTTTCAATATAATAATAATAGGAAGCTGAACACACTACTTATAGTGGCAGCACTTCAAAACGTGATCAGTTTTCATTGCAGTATCTTTGCGTCTCCACAACGTTTTAGTTTTTTTTCCGCAAAAAGCTCTGAATTGTTATCTGAAAAACAGCGTTTTTGTCTTACAACTATCTGCCGTTCACTGCAAAGTTATAATGGCCGTGTCTTGTGTTTGATGTTGAAAGGCTTTAAAGACAGCAGGCATCTCCCAAAATATCTACACACACACTGTATCACGTCTGCTGTGATATAAATATCTCCACATATTTCTGTGGCCGCGATGTAATTAATATATGATACTTTGCACTTTTAAAAATGTGCATATAACTATTCTGTTGTCACAATTTCTGCCGGTAAGTGAACTTCACTATAATGTTTGTCTCTTGTAGAGAATTTCTGTATGAAGCCTTCTCTATGGTAAATAATCCAACAGTGTTGTTTAGATACAGTGAGTGAAAACAGGGAACGTTTGATCACATCGCTTCCCACAGCAGGTGTATTCATATGTTAATGTTCACTCCTCACCTTGGCTTCAGCCGCCAAGCGTTGAAAGGCTGCTGAGAAGCCACCACGTTTTACAGGAGCCTTCCTGGTTTGTAAACTGCAGCATCGTCAGAAAAACGCACAGTTAAAGCTCCTCATTCAAGCTGCACCGTCATTGTTACCATTGTATCAATTGTTCACCCAAATTATAGCGAAGGCTGACTGGCGGCTCAATGACTGATCGCCTTATTCTGACTGTGATGACTTTGCGCTTCCTCCAGTAAAAATCAACAATAAATAATGAAGGGTCTAAAGGTTTTCAGCTGAACTTTCAGTCCTTTGCTGCTGCAGCCAAGGTGAGAATTCTCGTTTCCATCTGACTGCAACGATCTTAACGTGGGGGAGGGGACGTCTTTGCCTTTAGCTGGATGTCGGTGGAGATTCTCAGTCATCCAGCTGAGGTTGTCTGAAAGTTGATTCATACATGTGTGTTTTTTACACGTATTTAAAGTGGATGGTTGTGTGGAGTTTATTTATTTAAGGTGTCTGTATGTAACCAACAAACTGAATGAATGACGACATTAACATCGATAAATTCGTCCCCAGATCCTGAGCTAAACAACAGTGCGTATTTCTTGTCTAGTGTGTCCCAACACCGTGTTTTGTCAAAGAGTGAATCGTCTGAAGCGTCTTTTAATTCATACATTTTGTGTATTGGTCTCCGCTGGACTCATCACGTCCTGTCAGCTTGTGGGCGCTGGTGGCAGCAGCTCACTTCAGTTCACAAAGCGCAGAAGACAAGGTAAACAAAACAGTTATGTCAAGCATTATATCTTTCAAGTTCGCGTCCATATGTCTGTTATGAGTTGATTAAAAGGAGATTTTAGAAATTAAAATCAGGCAGAAACTCGGGTCGCCAAAACGGGAACCGCTGAACTACACAAGACACCGCCAGGGTGGCTTCACAGGTGTTCTTGTCTGAATGGATGTAGCCGCCATTGAATGAGATTTTCTTGTATAAATTTCCATTTTAGTGAACCTTACTCTTTTATTGAGTTGGGAGTTTATATTATAACGTCTGAGAACTATATAAATAAAGAATTCACAGAAATCCTCGGTACAGTACTGTGTGGTTGTAGGACTAGCCATGACCGGCTATAAGTGTCAGCCCATCGCCACCTACAGGTCATTTAGACGTAACACACGCTGTGCCTCGGCAAAAATGCAGTGGAAACGTGGCAGAAATGACAAACCAACGCGGTGGAATACGACACTTTTAACAGCTACCACTGTATTTCGTACAGATTTGAGTCAGGGTTTTGTGTGGAACTGTGTTTAATTTGTGGTTGAAGCCATGGTTAACCTGATGAACATGTTGGTTCTCTTTCGCTCATGGGGCCCTTGCAGGGAGTGAACTGTAGCTCATACGTTTAGGATACTACTTTGTGCCCTGGATTTCATTTTTACATCATTGGTGTAACACCTGTTGTTATCAAACCTTAAGTTCTTCTTATTATAATTGTGCATTTCTTCATCTGTTGTACATTCAAAGTATTGTTTTAAATGTGATCCATGGCACCAATTGATATGTTGCTGTGATACTTACTGTTATCCCTAGAAAAGGCCACGTCATCTTGTCAGTTTTAATGTAGTTGCTTTTTCAGGGATCATTTTCATCCAGTAATAGTTTTAAATTCTATTAACACTAGAAGTCCCAGAGAGCAGCCATTTGGCTTTTCTACCTATAAAACCCGCAGGACAGCCGATGGGCTGGAAGTCTTTAGGCTAATATCCTTAATCAGCTGTGAACAGTTGCTTTTGTTATGTAAACAATGTGGGGCCATGCTGAACCACTTCAAGGAAACTTGTGTTTCACTTCATCTTAGGGAGAAATCAACACATGTTTTTTTCCTTTGTTGCTGAGATTTATTGATAAAGATAGTACAAAATAAAAAAAAGAAACCAACCATTTGTACACATATTTACAAATAATATTAAAAAGTGAGTGAGTACATTCCAGCAATCACTCACAATCCTGGCACTGCCATTGTATCTCCCGTCTGCATTTACCACATGTGTATCTGTAGTAGTGAACACATCGCACAGTGGCATGATTGTTCTTGCCTTGGTGTTTGACCTGACACATGGCTCTTTTTCCAGGGCTTGGTGTGGAGGGTTGTGTCCGAAGCAATTGTTCTTTTCTTGCCTTCTTCGCACACATATGAGAGTTAGCCAACTCTCTTGCAAGCTCCACCAGGAAGTCCACCCGTCTTTCCTGCATTCAGGTGCCTGCTTGATACAGCACATGTGCATTCAGTGCTGTCATGTCAATCATGTTATAGAACACGGCAACTGGCCAGCGCCGTGTCCCTGTGCGGACAGTGTACTCCCGCACCATCTGGTCCATCACATCCACGCCGCACTTTGTGGTGTTGTAAAGAGTGACAGTGTTTGGCTTCCTTTTGGTGGTATTATCAGTCTGAATCACGCTGTGCATGCTGCTAAGAATGTAGACGGTCTTCTTCCGTTTGGGCGCAGCAGCAGTGGTTGAAAACACCTAATAAATAAGATAAATAGTTGTTTTCATAGCACTTTTACACACAATGACAAACTTGGCGGTGGTGATTCTAAAAATTAGAAACACTTAAACATAGAACCACAAAAGACGTGCAACATACCTGAGTGGTGAATTCATTGCGATCTGTGTGTCTAGCGGATTGAGGGATTTCCCGGCGAATCTTGTTGACTGTGCCGAGGATGGTGGTTTTCCGGCTAAGAAGTTTATGCGCAAGTGACAGCGATGTGAAGAAAATTGTCCGTGGTAACCACTGGGACGACTAGGGTCCTTGCCAAGATATGGGAGGACGTTACAAATGTACTTGGATTTTAGGTCGCAAGCCACCCAAAACTTGATCCCAGGTTTGGTCAGGTTTTGTTGCAATATACTGCAAGTTCATCAACGGTGATATGTAGACCAGGGTTGTTGGATGTGATGCAATTGGTGACAAATGCTCCCCACACACTGGAAATGGCAGCAAACTTATCAGTCTTTGTTCGATCACCCTGGGTGGACCTGTCATCAAAGCGTAGGTGTCGCATGATGTCTTGGAAGCGGTTTTGCGGCATTGTTCCAATGATATTTGGGTTTCCCAGGTTTGCTAACCAGCAGTCACGTAGTGATGGAACCTTGGTAAGCCCCCGCAAGATGACAATTGCAATAAATGCCATTAGTTCAGGGAGGGCCATGAACCAATGAACATGCTCCGTTTCCTGTGCATGTTGAATAGTCCATTCTTGAATACTATGAAGCATGTCAAGAGTGATGAAACACAGGAAGCTCTGAAGGCGACTCAAGATACTTTTCCTTAGCCGGTCAATCAAGTTCTCTGCTTTTAGCAGCCCTCCCTCCCCCACACATACAAACAAGCCACCAGCAACCATTCACACACACACCCCCAACCCCCCTGCAGATTGCTCAGGTAATGACCATATTTACACATGAATTGATGCTAATGGTAGCCAAAAGACTAGCCACTTAGCATCCACTTGGCTAAAGGAGGGTTACAAATCTCTGGGACTTTTCCTCTACACTGTTGCTATTAAAATGTACAATTTATTGATTGGCTACAATTAAAAGCTTGTTCTATGTGGGATTTGTTGGGTCTAGTTGTGTAAGGTCTCAAATCTTACTTGTAAAGTGCCTTGAGATAACTGATGTAGTGGATTGGTGCTATATAAATAAAGTTGATTTGAATTGAATTGAAAATTTAATCTATTTTTATTTCACTTTTTATCCTTTATCCTTTCCTCTACATGATCCTGGATGAGAATCCTCTGTGTCCCGATCAGTCCTGCGCCTGGACTGTTACTGCAGCTTTAACCTGAGAGCAGATAGCTGAGAAAAGATAGATAACAAAAACACCACATTCAGTCTGGAACAGCTGAACCTGTCACCAATAACAACCAGCTCCTCCTTTGCTTGGGTTTAAGATTGAGCTAAGATGGTAAATTATTATTATTACATTATATAACAACAACATCAACGAAAAACATCAGACATTTCTCATGGTCAGTCTGTCAAACCTTGTTTCAGTCAGTCAGTCGGGTCTTTATGTCATGAGCTCAGGTTTTATTGTGTACGTGAGCTGGGAGAGAGACCTCCTGCTCAGAATGAACTGCAGTTTGGCTACTCGTCCTGCTGAAGGAATCAGCAGTGTCGCTTAGGGGGCCCCCTCCTCCATGATGGTAGACGCTGGTTCCATGTGTTCACTTAAGTGTAAACTAATGATCTGATTTTCATGGGATCTCTTATCAATTAGTTACTATTAGTCACTAAAGCAAAGCTTCATGCAATGTTAAACCTGCACACACACACACACACACACACACAGAGTCTGTCACGCACACTTTCATAGCACTACCTTATTTGTGTTTTATTGTAACTTCCTGATCTGATATGGTATCTGCCCACTAGACAATATATTTTCCCAGGCATCTCGCAGTCACGGTCACTATTTTCCATTTTTCAATCATTCTATGTAATACTGTTATCTTTAACACAGTCACTCTGCCACCTCTGTTGTTGCTGATAACCTTGCTGAACACTCAGTAGCTGGGTTTGTTGACAGTTTCAGTGGTTCATATGTTTGCAGATTTTGTGTTGGAGAGCGGCCCCATATCAGGACAGGGGCATTCCCTGGTAGATCAAAACAGCAACACCAGTTGGATGTTGAAGCAGCCTTGGCAAGTAGTACCCATAGCCATGGAGTTAAAAGGCAGTGTGCAATTCCTCAAAGGTTGAATCAGGCATGGCAGTTGTTAATGACAGTCAAAGATGCTGTTGATTTGGTTATGTCACCCATCCACACTGATGAAAGCATAGCTCACCTAGATAGGTCCACACAGATTTAACATTGTTTTCCCAGAAGGGAGATTGATTCCCAAGCATCATTTTGTCGAGCATTACCCGCAGCTCATTAAAGCATTTGGCCCACTAGTGTTCTTATGGACAATGAGGTTTGAAGCCAAGCACCACTTCTTTAAGAAGAGTCAAGAATTCCATTAGAGGTTGTAAATAAGAACATTCAAGAATTTGTATTGCAGAAATGTCCTGGAGAGACAGTTGTTCATTTGACAAATAAGGCTGAATATCAGGGGACCTGTTACAGCATTGGCATGATGTTGATATATGGCTCCACTGGTGGGTTGCCCGACTTTGCTGAAATACTGCAAATCACCATTGTTCATGACAACTTGGTGTTTGTAGACAGATTGCAAAGTGCATGGTACTGTGAGCATCTTAGATGCTTCAAGTTGGAGGACACTGGCACAGTCACAACTCACTGACATAAAGCCACTGTCTGCCTATTCAACGGAAGGCTGTCGAATGGTTTCTCTGAAACACCACATCTACTTGACAAACTAGGTAAAGAATCAATTCACAATCATCTTGTGAATTGTTGTTGTGTGACACGTGCAACCAGAACCTTCTGTCATTACACTGACTCCCATGAATGAGGCTGCGTGTTCCTGTCCTGCGTCAGTGGCTCAGTCTTTCCAGGATGACAGTTCCTCAGTCACTTCATCTGACACGTTGTTGTTGTTCCACAGGTTGTTCCACAGTCACTTCATCTCATTCAGCCCCCAGAGTATCGATCCCACATAATTTTGCGATACCCACTTTTTCATTTGATGTTGAAATCCTCCTTCAAGAAGGAAATAAGGTTTATGAATGTGATGGCTCACTTCTTCAGAATCCAAGCTTGAACTCATGACTCATACTTGAGAAACTTGCTAGAGCAATATTCAACTACACTGCTTGTCCCACCGGACTTCAAATACAGGCAGTTACAGAAGCTTTGATTAAAAAACATCCCTGCCTAAAAGAGCCTGGATCCTCAGTTTCAGGCATGTATGGGTGGCAGCAACGTCTTAAATAAAAGTCGGCTAATTACCGCTTTAAAATGAGAAGACGTGATGTACCTTGTCCTGAGCTTGACATAAACTCCTTGAAAAGGAAAACTCCTGGTAAAAAAAACCTGCACAAAATTGCAAGAGGCCAAAAAGAGCAGAAGTGAACTATCTACCTCCACATCCAAGTGGAGAAACAGCTGAGAGTCTGGAAATGGAGAGACATGACCTTCTTAATGAGGTTAAGAAGAAGAACAACACAAAGGTGATTCAAGAGAAAATGTCAAAGACATTCTCTTATAGAAGGTTCGAAGTCGTAAGTGGAAGTCCAGCTGCTGATGACTTCAAAGAGAGGTGGTCTGCTTTGTTTTGTGAAAGTGGGGTAGGTGAATCTTTAAAATTATAAAAATATTATGTGCTTTTCTGAGAACTAACATTATTTGATATTACAGTACAGTATATACAGTAAAGCACATTCCTGTTAAAGTCAGTTAAGTTAAAGCCAAATTAATAATCTTTATTTGGAGTTGATGATTGTAAATAGTTTATATCCATGTCATAAATTGTACTTTAGCTCTCGACCATTAGCCCATTTTCTAAAGTTGTACATTCTGTTTTTTCAGGAGAATAACCACAATATCTCTGGAGCAGACCTTCATGTACAACCTAGATAAGTATACACCAAAACTTACTGCCCTGATGAAAGCCAAGGGAGGTGTTTTGGGACCAAGTTGAGGCCCTTCTTGGACAGGCTGAGTGGGGTATGTCCTGAATGTGGTAGCTTCTGTCTGTCTCTATATATTCCATTTTTCTATTTGCTTGAATTGCTGCTCTGTTCGATTTTGAATTTTCTTCTGTATGAGTAATGATCCACTGTGGTTCTTTCAACAGATGCAAAGCAGTCAGATGAGACGTGACGCTGTTATCCGCAGCCTTATATTATATCTTGGTGAGAAAGAAGAGGAGCTTTTTGAAGATTGCACGGTAATGCATGAAAATGTTCCTGTTCTTTTCCCCTCATTCGTTTGGATCGTCTGCCAGGGTCCAGTCCTGCTCCGGTCCGTGATCAACACAACTGTAGTAGAAAAAGTTCATGCATATAAAGATATTTGTAGCGGAATATATATATTTAGCACATATGCATTTAGTTCAGGCTAAAGGGTTTAGAAAAGAGTAGAACAGGTAGAACAGGTCCTGTCTAGGCTGTGCAGGCTTGCTGGCCTTGGGTCCGAAGACAATCTGGCTTTTAGACAAAACAGTCTGAGCTGTTGAACAAAGGAATTTGGACAAACAATTCTTGGTATGAAATCTTCACATTTTGACGCATGTTCAGGGTTTAAAACCACCTCTCTAGAAGGAGACGGGGGATATGTGAGCTGTGCTGGGCTGGGAGACACAGCCAGCGTCTCCCAGCCTGGGCTCCGTCCTTCCCCACACGCGTCTGTGAGCATCTCCCGCAGGAGAGAGAGGTGACTTTGTTTTCCTGTCTGCATATTTTCTCATCTCACCACTGAAAATAAATTCATGTTTGATTATTTGAACCTAATGCTGCCTCGGCTTGAATTCCTCTGAGTTGGGACATCTCTGACCACTACACAAGCAGGAGCAAGTAACCAAATCATCCGGTCCCTGAAACAAAACGAGCCACATTGTTTACTCGAAATGAGGACGATCCTCCTCATTTCTTCCTTACTGATATTTACTGGTATTTACTGGTATTTACCACTGCTTCAGATTCAACCATTTGCACACACAAACACTCACAATCAGGTTGGGTTGACACACCGGGGGGCATCTTGGAGATTCAATGTCTGGCCCAATGACACTTTCATTGTAATCTGGATTTATCAAGTCGTAGATTTTCCTAGGCTACATTAAACTGGCAAGAGGCACAGTCTGTAGCTGAGAGCAACATTAAATCCACATTTTTGCAAGGGCTACAGTTTGTGTTGTGGATCTAGCTTGTCCCATGATTTAAGACTGATTCACTGGTAATGTACAGGTGTTTTCCTTGTTCATTATGCATTATCAACTAAGTTACTTAGCAATATAAGACTTAATTTGTGGTATTTTGTATGCAGGAGGACAGACGCAGCGATGCCTCTCACCACATCCTTAGGATCCTGGTCGTCCATAGAGGAGATGGAGAGGATCCAGTGGACGTATCAATAATTCTGGAAGGCAAGGAGATGCTTACAGGATGCAGCAGCACTGCTACAGCTTGTTCACTACTTATGGGGCTAATTTATACCCTCAACCTTGCCTACCCCCCTGTACTGCGTTATACCTTTGTGGTGTTTCAGAAACTTTTTCTGGAACTGGACATGATTAAACTTTCTCCAAAACTACAAGCTCTTAAGCTTAAGCTGTTAACTTAAATGACAGTACTGAACTGTTCAACAGTACTGTCAACGTTTGTCTTTTAGGTGAATTTTAGTTTCTGTGATTGATGTTTGTGGCCATGCTAACATTTTATCTGTAACTGTTAATGCTTTTAAGGTAAGGCTATTCTAGATCAAAACTTTGAGTAGTGGTGGTAATGTTGGTGGCTGGATTTAGCTTAACATGAACTTTTATTTTGTACATTTGTGGCATTTCTTTCTGTTTTATTATTTTATTTTGACATGCAAAATTAGCCTTAGCCTCTGTTATTTTGCATCACAGAACAGTAAAACACTCAGGGTAGATTTAAGTTATTCTTCATTTTAGAATAAAGCAAATTAAAACTTGCTTTGGTGACTGAGATGGCAAAGGGCTACTGAAAATCTTTGTATCTGTGTCTTGAAATGAACCGTGTTTAGAAAATACAATGTTTAATTATATTCTATTTTGTGATTTGTGATCAATGTTTATGAAAAAATAAAGATTGATTTTGCAATGTAGTACATTTGGTAACATTTACATAACTATAGTGAGTAAAACAACATCATACAAGTAAATAAATTTAACAGTCAATTAAAAAACAATATAATAAAATGTACTCAACTATTAGAACAAGATTTACTTAATATTTTCTTGCTCATGAGGAGCCAGTGGAAAAAAATAAGTGATTTTAATAAAAGTAAATCATTACTTAAGTAAAATTAGGTAATATTTAATTTGCCTTTTCAATTGTGTTAAGATTAGTAGCAAGTACATTTAACTTCATTCTGGCAGGTAAGCTGTACTTAATATTTTGGCAGTAAAATGTACTTACAAAGCATAAGCGCACATTGTTACGAGGATTTAATCAAGTAAATCCTACAAATTAGTAAATTTTATTTTAGTGTATAATCTGACAATGCTGTCTCTTCAAACAGTTCCAGTGGCACAAGACCAGGTTGTATGGCCAACGTTCTCACAAGTTTTTAACTATACAAGGACCCCCTGCTAACTGCCATTCAATATTCCAGCTAGAAACACGACTGTTTAGATCCACTCATCAGCCTCGCACAAGCTTTTGCCAAATACACAGCCATAGATGATGAGACGAGACAATTATTGCAAATATTCCCACCATACACGGTATCATATACAATCACATGCATATGGACATTCCCAACATCAGCAGGACACTTATTCATCCTGTGTGGACTGGTTTTGTGATAATATGCAACCTGCATCACTTCCTCTGAATACTACTCAAGCAGATCCAGTTGAAGCCCCACTCAATGATGCAAAGATGGTTGCTCCTCCTTTAATTTTAAAATGGAAGGAGCAAAGAAATGTCAGCTCAAAAGTGAAGAAAATGACACAAAGCCAACAGGACTAGAAACAGACACGCAGCCGCCACCACATGTTTACATGTAGCAACGTGAACAGTTTACACTGTTGTCAGATAGAGAACTAGCAGGTCACGTTCACGGAGCTTTCACCCTTGAGATGCAGAAGAACACGACAGATAGAGCACACACAGGAATGATGATACTCCCCAGTGCCCACAAACCCGCAGTTAGGGAAAGGACCAAAGAGCAGACAAGAAATATAACTCCAGGATATCCAGATTTATCACTAGGAGATAAGGGACAAAGATGAGCAGACATTACAATGTACAGATCTGAGAGGAGAGAAACAGATTGTGTATGAGCAGCACTGAGCTATATGGCTCCACTGCTGAGTAAAGCAGCCCAACAGCAGCACAGATATGTGCCGTGGAATTTCATGGATATGACAGGACTGGTGAACCGTCTTCCAGCTTTAGCTGATGGAGCTGACTAGGAGAACCGAGAAAGCTCAAGAACCAACTCTTTCTTTCTACTGCACCATGATGCGTGATGGCGATCAGAGTCCACGGACTAGGAACATCAAGGATGGATTCAAGTTCCAGGCTCAGCACCACACGTCGCTCTCATCATAGGGTTAAGAGATGCAACAGAAAGAATACAACCTACCACACGAGGATTAATGGACCAAGGGAGTAATGATCAAAACTAGGAGTATGTGCAACACCCCAATCTTTCCAAAGAAAACCAAACATCAATGACTATAAGTTAGATCAACACTCATTAATGCAATAGTACAGGAATAACATCTTACTGTACCAGACCCACACACACTGCTGTCCAACATTCCTCCAGGAATGGGCTGGTATACTGTGATCTTCATCATCTAGATATTCAATCCACAACACTGATGTATGTGGTCTATGATGGCATTTTGATCTGCTCAAAAAGTAAAAAGCAGTGTGAAAGACTCAACTGCAGTATTTAAGGCCTTAGCAGCTGGACGTCATAAGCTCAGTAAAAGCAAGCTGCAGTTCTGTCAGAAAACAGTAGAGTCGTTGGGACGGCAGCTTAGTGGTG
This sequence comes from Macropodus opercularis, assembly GCA_030770545.1. NCBI lineage: Eukaryota > Metazoa > Chordata > Actinopteri > Anabantiformes > Osphronemidae > Macropodus > Macropodus opercularis. The sequence continues at coordinate 6,122,937 of CM061109.1, forward strand.
GAAAGAGGCCTATAGCACCGTCTCAGGTAGAAGCTGTTATAAAAGCTCCCAAACCACTAACTCTGGGACAGAAGTTGTCATTTTTGGGGATGGCTGGTTACAGCAGACCCTGGATATGTGACTATGCTATGACAGCAGCTCCTTTATGAAACATGAAAAGAGCAGCTGGACAAATAATGGTTCAGCCCCACTTGTGTGGACAGAAGAAGCTAAAGGAGCATTTCAGAAAAAGAGACCTGCAGACTGCTCCAGCTTTAGCCAATCCTGACTATACGACACCATTTCACCTTTATGTGGCTGAAAGACAAAACTGTGCTGATGCAAGACTCCCCCACAGGGAAACAGCCCATAGCCTGTTACAGCACTAAGCTTGATAACACTGAGGAGGGACTGACTCCCTGCTGCCAGAGATTGGCAGCAGCAGCAGCATTTACCCATAAGTAAGCATCAGTTCTAACAGTGGGACACCCTGTGACATTGTATGTATCTCACCAACTGCATGCTATGCTAACTAGTCCTTGATTTGTTGTTACACAGGCCAGAAGGACTGGTTATGAAGTGTTACTATCAGGACAAGAACAAACTGTGCAGCGGTGCAACACAATAAATCCCACACGACTGCACACAAGAAACACACACGTTCATGCAAGTATGAGAGAATTTGTACAACCAACCGATTCCATCAGATTCATTTTGTTTGTGGATGAGTCGTGCGTATGAAACAGGAAGGCATGCAGCATGTGGGGCATTTTATAAAGTACAGCTTAGATCAGCCATGTTCAGCACAACTTGCTGATATTAAGGCCAAACAGACACAATCTATCCAGACAGTGCATATGGCTATGGAGTGTGTCACATATGGATTTATCCATGCGGCTGGCTCACCTGTAGTGCATGGAGAAGCTGTGGCACAATTGATTCTCAAGTGCAGCTACCAAAAGAGTTAGAGGGAAAGATTCCTGTTTGTAGTAGTGCAGGTTTAGTAGATGGATGGAAGCTTGTCCAACAGCTGAACCAGACCACAAAGCAGCAGCTAAGTTTTTGTATGCAGTGTTTCCCAGATTTGACAATGCCAGATACTATATCATCAGACAAGGGTCCTCACTTTCTGTCAAGTGTGATAAGAGAAATGTTTCATATCCCAGGAGCAGCAGGTGATGGGCCCTCAGTCGGGGATCCTGGTCACCCTGCTCTTGACAACCTTGATGTACCTCCACGTACACCTGTCTGGGGACAAGACCTGTTGGAGGAGGAGAATGTTTCCTATCTTTTCCCTCTGTTCTGTTTGTGTTTGTTGTGCTAACCCTCTCAGGTTTAGCAAGATTCTCTCTACGTCCTTTTCTGCTCCTACGTCTGATATTCTTGAAATAAACAGTGTAAGGGAATTTCCTATTGTGCATCCTCAGTAGAAATCATTATTGTTACTTTTTTTATTATAGTTAATTTAAATATCATGATTCGTTACTTGTGCAGAAGACAACACCTTGTGTTGTTAAAACTACCAGCTAAGAGCAACAGACATTTCCATTTTTGTGCTTTACATGGGAAAACATCAACCAATACACCGTGGACACAGAACGACTTTGATTTGTTTTCACATGTATTTTTCAAAATATGTGTAACCCTATGGAAGAAATCTGGGCCATAAGTCTTCAAAAAATTAACTCCCAAACGAAAACAAGCTATTTGAACCAAAACTATGAAAAACTGTAGCCAAAGTTTCTCAATTCAAATATGAGTAAATTATTATTAAAATAAACTTTATATTTAAAATTGGATGCAAATAAAAGGGCAAATAAAACTTCTGCCTGGCCGCAGTTGTCAGTTTGCATAAAGACTGCAAAACAATTTAACTGGTATCAACTTGGCTGCTACTGAATCTACAGAACTGGCCTCTATAGGGTTCAATGCTCCTCCCTAGCGCTCAGCGCCATCTACTGGCCCATGTAGCTGATTGCTCTAACAAGCACATCATTTACAATCCTCAAAACCTTGAGGAAATACACACACACACACACACACAAAGTGTGACTTATTTTCACTTTTCTCTCCTGAATTGCACCATAAACCTCTCATAATTACTTTTACCTACTTTTATTGCATTACCTCTATTTACACATAGTTACATTTAAATGCGAGTTTCAGACAGAAAGTCAGTGTCTGGCAGAACTACAAAAAATCCCAAACATCTAAAACATGCAGAGAAACTCCACATCTGCTGTTTTTGTAGCTTTATACGTCAAAAATATATCAAAAATCTTTATGAGCATGACATTTCTTATCTAGTAAACTCCTAAATCGAAACATATCAGCTAAACACAGCTGTGAGATAAATGTGGAGCACTTTGTTTTTCTGAACTGTAGTAAAGTTAAGAGGAGAGTGAAAACAAAACTTCTACCAACCTCTAAGTATCTGCATATGAAGCCGTACTTGTTTAGGTAATAGATCAGCTCCCACCACTGCCTGTTTTCTGCAGTGAAAGCAAGATTCAGTGGCGAACTGCTAACATCACCTGGTGGTGTTAATGTGCAAGTATCAGCTACACAACCAGCTGCTACTCTTGGACAACTTGCTGTGTTTTGGCACCTGTGGATCGGTTTAGGCTGACGCTGAACCATTTTATTATTGGTTATTTTAACTAGCATTAAAATAAGCAGATGTTTTTAATGTTGTGGCTGTTTCTCTGATGTCATTGGTTGTCATGACATAACTAGACTAGAACCATAAATACCACATCAGGTCTTACACAGAGTACTTATAATTAATCTAAATACCAGACAGGACATGATGCAATTAACAATTAACAGGCTTGTGCATTGGATTCAAATGGAAAATGTTTATTTCACCCAATATTAAACCACAAGTCTTTTCAAGTCAAGTGAAATTATTGCAGTTTGCCATGACACTGCTCATGTACTGACACTCGAGCATTACACAGTTTCATGGAAAATCGAAGGCACGATGAAGAATCTGAATCATGAAGGCAAACAATGCTCTGCCGTGTTTCAGGTGGAGGTGATCTGTTGTGCGGTATCACGATAGCTGGAGACGATGAACCCAACGCAGCATGTCCTGGATGGGAAGAGGTCACACAAAAAAAACATTCACCCATCAGGGGGCAGTCTTCACTGACAGATGGTGTGATCTCAGTAGAAGTGCACAGTTTGACATGATACATGTTGCTTGCTATTACCAAACAGTGATATACATCACTGACAGGTTTATAAAGCTTCCATCAAAATCTATACTTGGGTTAGCAGACTAAACTTTTTTCATCCATTTCTCTTTGCTCCAACTCCTGGATTCTGGGGAGAGTATTTAAAGTTTTAACTTACCCGCAGTAAAAGCTCCCTCACAGTCTTGAAATGTTTCTACGTGGGACAATGAGTCATAAGCATGAGAGAGAAGATTCCAACAGGATGTGGGATGAGAATGAAGCTATGATTAAAAGAAGCGGAAGAACAGGGGGTTGAGCATCAGGTGGACAAATAACTACTGCAAACTGTATGTTTGTACTTATACTTTCTGAAAGGTCTAGAAAAATTCTGTATTTACTGTCTAAATTAATCAAATCCTGCATCTCTGGTGGCGTGGTGGTGCATCAACCTATGACACAGGTAGTTTGCACATTTAGGAAGGTTCAATCTGTGGCACTTCTGGTCTCCAGCCAGCTGAGGCAATGTCTCTTGGGACTTTGTAGCTGGTTCATGGAACACAGGTGTCATTTCATGTATCTGATTAATCAGGTTGAATTCTGGTTAGTCAGCGTCTTGCTTTGTATTCTGGTTATTAGAGACCATCTTGCTCTGTACTTAGTCAGGTAGGATTTTGTTTTATAGACTAATTGTTATTGTATTTATCCTCATAGCGAGTGACTATAGTTAGTTGTTAGTTGCTAGTTGTTTGTTTATTAAAGACAATATTCCTGCTGAATCACAACCAGCCTTCCAGTGTCTGCTTTCTTGTTTGTCACACATTCGCAGGTTTTGGAGTAGCGTATATTCCTATTCAGATTATGTCTTTTTGGTTAAAATGCTTCTGTCCCAGCATTTTAAATATGTCAAGTTAAACTTTTTTATCTAAAAATGAATTGAATTACACTAAATTTAAAACTTATACTGCATGAAAATGATCACTGAAAAAGACAATAAAACTGAAAAGCTGACGTGGCCTTTTCTAGGGATAACAGTAAGTATCACAGCAACAAATTGGTGTCATGGATCACATTAAAAATACAACTTCGAATGTACAACAGATGAAGAAATGCACAATTATAATAAGAAGAACTTGATGTTTGATACTGACAGGTACTGACACCAATGATGTAAAAATGAAATCCAGGCAGGGGACCACAGTGATGGCCCTACTTCTTTACCTGATTATTAACATCCCATTGAAAGGAAGAGACATCTCAGTCTCAACTGCCACTGCAGGAGTCTGCTTGTGTGTCACCTGGAATTGTGAGTCAAATGTCTGTCACCTGGAATTCAGTGGAAAAACAAAAACACAACAGATAGAGACCATATCTTTACAGATTAAGAAGCTGTAAGTAAGTAAGTATCAGCATCAATAGGTGCTTAAAATGTCCTCATCTGCCTGAGCATGTTTTTCCATCCTGTCTACTGTAGTGAGTAAGTGTGGAACCTCAACTACCTACTCAATACCCTTCAGACAACTTCACCTGGATGAATGAGAATCTCCACAGACAACTACAGACATTGTTTCTACCATAGCCCCAAGTACAAACCAGAGCACGTTGCTAACTTGTAACACATTCAGGCATAAGTTAATAAATAAAGGCAAAACAAGATATACACTTCATTTAATATAGTATTTGACAAGTAAATTTTGCTCCTAAATTGTTATTAATTATCTACTATAGTTCTGTGGAAACAGAAATTCGAAACACTAATTCGAGCATGGCCTCAGTAAGGTATCATCAATTGTGTTTATAATAATAAATTAATAATATTAGAATGAAATATGACAGAGCAGTATGATGGTGTAGCAGTTAGCACTGTTGCCTCACAGCAAGAGGCTTTTTCTCTGTGTCTGTGTGGTTTTTCTTCAGTTTCTTCCATCAGCCCAATGACATGAAGTCAATTAATTTAAAATTGCTTGTAAGTGTGACTGAAAGAGTGAGCGATGATCTGTCTGTCTCTATAAGTAGCCCTGTGGTGGACTTTGTTCTTTTACGTGTGTGTGTGTGTGTGTGTGTACAGGTTTAACATTGCATAAAGCTTTGCTTTAGTGACTAATGGTAACTAATTGATAAGAGATCCCATGAAAATCAGATCATTAATTTATACTTGAGTGTTTTCTGCAGGAAAACACATGGAACCAGCGTCTACCATCATGGAGGAGGGGGCCTCCTAAGCGACACTGCTGATTCCTTCAGCAGGACGAGTAGCCAAACTGCAGTTCATTCTGAGCAGGAGGTCTCCCTCCCAGCTCACGTACACAATAAAACCTGAGCTCATGACATAAAGACCCGACTGACTGATCTTTGATGTTGTTGTTATATAATGTATTAATAATTTCCCATCTTAGCTCAATCTTAAACCCAAGCAAAGGAGGAGCTGGTTGTTATTGGTGACAGGTTCAGCTGTTCCAGACTGAATGTGGTGTTTTTTGTTGTAAACCTGGATCTCACCCTAACAACTTGGGCTCAATCTCTCCAGGCAACGCAGTAGTGGACGCCATCACACCAACCACCTCTCTAACGTTCATAACTTTCTCCCACACGCTCTGTTAGGAGAGGAGGGTGTGGAGTCGTATTAATGCTTAATCTGTGCATTAATACCCCCATAGGTTTCAGTCCACCTCAAACCACAGCTGCAATATATGTGTTGCACTTTTGTCTATGTGCCTCTCAGCTATCTGCTCTCAGGTTAAAGCTGCAGTAACAGTCAAGTCGCTGGAGTGATCTGGACACAGAGGATCCTCATCCAGGATCGTGTAGAGGAAAGACCATAAAAATGAAATAAAAATAGATTCAATTTTCAATTCAATTCATTTCAACTTTATTTATATAGCAAAAATTCACAACATCAGTTATCTCAAGGCGCATTACAAGTAAGGTTTAAGACCTTACACAACTAGACCCAACAAATCCCAGATAGAGCAAGCTTTTAATTGTAGCCAATCAATAAATTGTACATTTTAATAGCAACAGCGGAAAAACTCCCTCTATAGAGGAAGAAACCTCCAGCAGACCCAGGCTCAGTGTGGGCGGCCATCTGCCTTGACCGGTTGGGGTGAGGGGATAGAGAAGAGAGAAAAGAACACAACCACAACAACAAAACAAGCAGCAACAGAACACAGGCAGAATGGTTGGACCAGCAAATGAACACTGGAGACACACGGCTCTGAGTCTGACGATACCTGGAGATGAGAATAGAGTTAGTCATATGTAGACATGGAGGCATGTTAGTGGATACAGGAAAGGGAAAAGTAGAGGAGCTCAGTGAATGAAGGACGTCCCCCAGCATCTAAGTCTAAGAGACTCAATCAAATTCGACCTTTCTTTAATCTAGAGAGGAATCAGTGTCTGCTGAAACAAGACGTCGTGTAGCATGTTTCTTAGAATAAAGTCTCTTTTAAATGACCGACCGTGTTACAGGTTCAGAGGTTAATTATAAAATCCTCCTTTTTCTGTTTAGAGGAAGGCTTCTTATATATTGTAACACAATGGTTTAGCCACCCCTCGCATGCTACCTGCTGTCTAAACGCATGTTTCATTTGACCAACAGACCAACCTGGTAAAGTTTCTAACTTCCCCATTTTGTTCCCTGTGGTTGTGTGGATTCACTTGGGCCGGTGCTTAAACTTTCAATGGGCTTATCATTCACACAGGGGTTTTCACTCACACTGATCTTCCCATCTCATCGTATGGTTGGATCTTATCACACATACTCTAACTTTGGGTGACTCTCTTCAGCCAGGTAGTTTGTATGACACATTCGTTCCGAGCAACGTACCCTGTAGTGTGCTTATCAGCAATGCACACGGGACACTGAAGGAGTCATCGCAAAGCTTATGATGTTATTATATCAGTCATACGCCCATTTTATTCAGATGGGACATCCCTAGATGTATGAATGCTCTAAAACATGAAATCAACTCAAATAAAACTAAATACAAGCTAGGTTTACCACAAAGTGACACAAATGAAGACAAAAAAAATCTGCTTTAAAACATAGGCCACAATGTTGCTGAACTTTTTCTTACACATGTGGTCGATTCTCTTTAAACCCATTAATGACTTACACAACGTAAGACTTCAGTATTTGTAATATCCTACATGTAACTTCACTGTAACATTCACTGACCACTAAAGAAATTACAGAACGCGTCAGGTGACTAAACCATTTCACAGAGCTACACACACATTCTTCACCTACACATAGTTGCTTCAGAACACTGGACTCACTCTGAATGGAGCGTCCGCTGTCTGCCTCCTGTCCCGGATGTCAGGCGGGAATCCAGTCCTGTTTCTGTGGAGCAGGTGGAACTTTTCCCTGGTGTCGGCTGTAACCATCAGTCTGGACTCAGGCGCCCGTCAGCAGACTGTCCATCACACTTTTATACTACAAAATAAAACCAATATAAATCAAATTAATCAAAATACAAGCTAGGTTTAACACAAAGGTACATGTAAGTAGACACAGAAGTTTTAAAGCTATGCCCAAATCAATGCTTTGCCCCAACCTACAGGGAACTCCTGTAATCTGTCAATACCCAAAGCATCTATTCTATACATTTGCACTTTCAGTCCAAAACCTGTTAACTAATGATCAGTAGCCTGAGCATCACAGAGAGGAGACTTGTTGGCTATCGCCTCAACAATGAGTTTATGTTACAAGTTCAGAGGTTCATCGTAAAATACTGTGATGTAATTTCAGTTTGTATGTGATATAAAAGATGGTTCATAACACTGTACTCACTGTGAACGGAGCATCCGCTGTCCGCCTCCTGTTCCGAACATCAGGCGGGAATCCAGTCCTCCTTTTTCTGTTTAGAGGAACCTTTCCCTTGTGTCGACTGTAACCCTCAGTCTGGACTCAGGCGTCAGTCGGCAGACTGTCCGTCCAACTTCTGACACCAAGATGTCGTGGAAAAACCTTCTTCAAATGCTGGAACATACTGAGAAAACTAGAGGAGCATGTTGGTGTAATGAACCGGCTCAACGTTTAGTACGTGCTGGCATGAGGAAGACATCCTACAGCGAACCACTGTCTTCTGATGGATGTTAACACCAGAGCTTCTTATATATTGTAACACAATGGTTTAGCCACCCCTCGCATGCTACCTGCTGTCTAAACGCATGTTTCATTTGGCCAACAGACCAACCTGGTAAAGCTTCTAACTTTCCCATTTTGTTCCCTGTGGTTGTGTAGATTCACTTGGGCCGGTGCTTAAACTTTCAATGGGCTTATCATTCACACAGGGGTTTTCACTCACACTGATCTTCCCATCTCATCGTATGGTTGGATCTTATCACACATACTCTAACTTTGGGTGACTCTCTTCAGCCAGGTAGTTTGTATGACACATTCGTTCCGAGCAACGTACCCTGTAGTGTGCTTATCAGCAATGCACACGGGACACTGAAGGAGTCATCGCAAAGCTTATGATGTTATTATATCAGTCATACGCCCATTTTATTCAGATGGGACATCCCTAGATGTATGAATGCTCTAAAACATGAAATCAACTCAAATAAAACTAAATACAAGCTAGGTTTACCACAAAGTGACACAAATGAAGACAAAAAAAATCTGCTTTAAAACATAGGCCACAATGTTGCTGAACTTTTTCTTACACATGTGGTCGATTCTCTTTAAACCCATTAATGACTTACACAACGTAAGACTTCAGTATTTGTAATATCCTACATGTAACTTCACTGTAACATTCACTGACCACTAAAGAAATTACAGAACGCGTCAGGTGACTAAACCATTTCACAGAGCTACACACACATTCTTCACCTACACATAGTTGCTTCAGAACACTGGACTCACTCTGAATGGAGCGTCCGCTGTCTGCCTCCTGTCCCGGATGTCAGGCGGGAATCCAGTCCTGTTTCTGTGGAGCAGGTGGAACTTTTGCCTGGTGTCGGCTGTAACCATCAGTCTGGACTCAGGCGCCGGTCAGCAGACTGTCCATCACACTTTTATACTACAAAATAAAACCAATATAAATCAAATTAATCAAAATACAAGCTAGGTTTAACACAAAGTTATATGTAAGAAGACGCAGAATTTTTAAAGCTATGCCCAAATCAATGCTTTGCCCCAACCTACAGGGAACTACTGTAATCTTTTAATACCCAAAGCATTTATTCTATACAGCCGCATTTTCAGTCTAAGTATAGGCGTTGTTGAGGTATGACGTTGAACATTTTATTAATAAAGTAAAACAACATAGATCTTGTATCCTGACATACGAATGAAATATTTATCTCAGCATCACTGGACACTGGACTAAACGTTTCAAGTTGGTAAAACTTCCATGCTAACATTTAGCTAAGGTTTCATTCAGTTTTCTCATTTACATTGATAAGTTGCAACAAAACCTGCACATTTCAGTCTAATCTTGTTCAGGGTGAAAGTAAACAAAAACACCTTCACGTGACACAAACAGGTAAAGTACATGAACTATGTCCTCAACTGATCAGAAAACAGAAGTGAAATGAACATTTTTATCAGCTGTAGAATGTCTTACCTCTGTGTCTCTGTCTTCATGGGGAGGATCTGGTACCGTCTGGTTTAGGACCCCAGGGTCACGTGATGTCGTCAAACACAAGCTGTTCATCCTCCAGCAGCACAGATACTGGACCTGGTTTACAACTGTTATTGAAAGAGCATCATAAAGAGCAGCGCTGAGGAGCCGATGCTAAAGTCAGACACGCTGGGAAAAACGCTTCAGTACAGGCCGCGTACAGGGCAGACGCTGCCCCCTCGTGGACAAATACAGGAATGATCCTCCATGACAGTTTTCTAGTGTGACCCATGACTTGATCGGTTTTCGTTTCAATAAGGTAACACTCTAATGTTTTAATAGAGCATGTTAAAAAGAAAACATGGAAAACGATAGCAAACACTGACATGATAAGTAGTGTTTCAGGTGAAATAAACGTCCAATAGTAACCAAATCACAATAGTAAAAAAAACGTTACAATACACGCAATAAGCAGTTCAAGACATTTCTCAACTGATCAGAATGCATAGCACAAATAATATACAAATATTTTTTATCTCAGCATAAAATGTCTTACCTCTGTTTCTCTGTCTCGGTGGAAATGATATGACTGGTACCAGTTTCATCTGTTTAGCCGACTCCACAGTTACGTGACGTCATCAACCGCCGATCTAGCAGTTGATATTCTCAGCCCATCAGATTCAAGCTACCGAGTAACCATGACGACCATGGCGCAGAGGCACTCGGGAAAAACGTGTTGCATTGATAACATCCAATATGGCGGCGTCCGGAACTAGCACACGATCTACCCTTTCAGAAACACGTAAAGCTGTAGCAACCGACAGAGAAGGAGAATAAGAAAACAAGCTGGACAGGTAGGTGGCCTCCTCAGTGACATGTTTACTGTGTACAGTAGCGCTGCTAGATGTTTGAATATACAATACGTAAAGCTAAAGTAGCAATGTCGCTAACAAGCTAACCTAAGGCTAACTGCTGACAATATTTACACAACCACTGTATAACAAGGTTTGGACCATTTTGTTAGCAGTGTATCAACCAGACTGTGTTTCAGTTGCACATGTGTCCTTCCACAGAACTCTGGTAGATAATTAATAAGCATGTAAACGTTCAAAATTCAATCCTTAGTTTATGTATTAAATGAACTGTATATCTTTTTTGCCTTTATTTCATAAGTTATGTCTGAATGTGTTACAAGTTAGCAACGTGCTCTGGTTTGTACTTGGGGCTATGGTAGAAACATTATCTGTAGTCCCAACAGCTGTGCAGCATGCAAGCAAGTGTTGCACACAGCTTGGTAACGCAGAGACAAAAGAAGATGTTCAGTCAAAAAAAGGGTAAAATGTCAACAAAACCCACTCCCTGTTAAAGCTGCTGTCAGGATGTGAGCGCCATCATTTATACTGATGAGGTGAAAACGTATTATGGACGTATGTGCCACATTATTACAGTGTTTTTTGTGCAGTAGACAAGACGGAAAAACATGCTCAGACAGATGAAGATATTTTAAGCACCTATCGATACTGATTGTTGCTGATTCTTACTACTTACTTACTTACAGCTTGTTAATCTGTAAAGATGTGGTATCTATCTGTTGTTAATAAGTTTTAGTTTTTCCCCTGAATTCCAGGTGACACACAAGCAGACTCCTGCAGTGGCAGTTGAGAGTGAGATGCCCCCTGCTTCCAGTAAGATGTTAGTTGTTAGAGGATATGGAGCATAGTCCTCTCTGTGAACTGGTCCTTTCTGTGTCTCTGTGATATCTTGCTATGCTTGCAGGTGCTCCCCATGACCTTGTTGTGCTCGGGAAGAATGTTTAACCGCCCACGTCAGGAGGAAACTTCACAAAACTGTATTCATGGCATAATGACTTCCTATGTATCTTATTCACCATATATGGATTGGCTTTGTAGCCTTTTTGACCAGATGTGAAGGAGTGACTTTCATACTTTTCCTAATAAAAGGAGCTGTGCCCAAGGGGGTTTGGAGATCGTCGGCTGGGCACTGAGTTATTGTGTTCCAGAGCGGCTCCCCTTGTGCTCACAAGTAAAATGAGCTTTGTCTTCATGTGTCGGTGTCTCCAGTATTGTTTAAGTGTTGGCAGGCTAGACCCAACATTTCTTGGTGCCGAAACTCGGGAGTCAAGATTCAACGACGGGGAGGAGAACAACGGAGGACCGAAATCTGTGCACAGTCGACTCGTCTGGGACGGTCGGAACAAAGACCCGGAGCGTGAATTCGTCTGCTGGGCCGGTTGAATCTCTTCGCTCGCTGATGACGACTTCTGACCAGGGCAAGACAAAAAGTAAGTACCGCTGAAAAAGTGCGGTGTGTGTGAAATGGCAGGTCGCATTTCCAAGAGGCAGAACAGAAGTAATTGTTCTAGAGGACGAAGGAGAAAATAGACGTACTTATTTTCTCAAACGGGCAGAAGTACTTGTCCGAGGGAGGAGTAGACGTGCTTACTCCTCAGTGAATGTTCAGTCTAATGCATTAGTGATGTGTGGAGTGTGAAAGTCACCCATTGACGCAGAAAACGTGTGACCGGGGGAAACCTGACGGTGGTAACGCAACCCGGCCATGCGAACTATACGAAGGGTGAATTAAGGAAACTGTGGGTTATTAGGAGAATTCAGAAGTCAGAAGTTTCACCGCCTAGGTTGCGGGGCTCGGATTCTCACATTAAGTTTGAAAACAGTAGGACTGACCCAAAATTGAAATGCTGCTCACGTTTTCAGCTACACCCGCAGGTGATAGACCTGTAGAAGCTTGGTGCAGTCGATGGACACGTGAGAAGGTGGCAAATCGTTGACTCAGTCCAAAGTCTATTAATAAAGTGTATTAATAAAAGGCTATTGATAAAGCCTACTAATAAGGTCTATTAATAAAGGATATTAATAACGGCTATTAGTAAAGTCTATTAATAAAGTATATTAATAAGGTTTAAAGGAGAGATGGGGAAAAGAAACAGTAAGCCCCTTTTGGAGGGGGACGCGTGAGAGGACAATTCACAGGGAAATCAGCAGACGGTTCCTGGCTCGCAGCCAATAGTGCTGCTCTGACAGCACAGAGGGAGGCAGTCTATGGAGAGATAAGAAGAATATGGAGAGCACGACCAGACTATATAAAAATTGCCCAGTATCGCCAGAAAGATGGGGAGGATGTGTACGAATACAGAGAACGTTTAGAAAACGTCTTTAAAACACACAGTGGCCTTCCAGAAGATCAGACACCTGACTCAGCCTATCAGAACCAGCTAAAACAGGCGTTATTAGCAGGATTTAGAGGCCCAATCTCCGACTTTATCAGAAAACATAATGTAAATTATACTACTGACTCCGTTCACCAAATTATGAACTTTGCCAGACATGCGAGCGAAGTATTAGCTAAGAAAAACAAAAATGCTGAAACAGCAACCGTATTCTGCTTATTTGGAGCAGATGACAACTCAGAAGCAGAAGTGTTTTTCCAAGGGTCCTCCGGTAGAGGCCGAGGGGGGTTTAGAGGTCGTGGTGAGGTTAGAGGAGGTCCACCTAAGCATGATCGCTGTTACATTTGTGACAAGCCAGGACACATGGCCAGAAACTGCCCAGAGAACCCCAGAAAGCAACAACAGAGGCCTGCAGAGTACAATAAACCAAATCCATTTAACCCTAGTAATTGACTAGGCCCGCAGGAGAGTTCACCAGACATGGACAGACCTGATGATTTTTTAGATCTCACTTGTGTAATAGAAACATTAGTAGCACAGACCGGTAATAAGAACACTTCCACCAGAACTCTGACAGTAGAAGGTCGTGACGTCGTTTTCTTATGTGATTCAGGAGCAGACCGCACAGTTTTAAAAGAGCACGTTGAGGGAGTTTCCGCTTCAAACAACCGTATTTTTGTGCAATCAGCAAACGGCAGAATAACATCAAGTGCAGTGTCTAAACCTGTGTCTGTAAAAGATCTTCAGACTAACTTAGAAATAACAGCACCTGTAGTTATGTTTCCAGCGTGTCCAGTGAACCTCTTAGGGCGAGATCTAATGATAAAATTACATATTTCCGCTGTACCCACCTCATGAGGAATGGTGGCTATAGGGAAAGATGAAACAATACCTACATATCCCCTTTCAGCCAGTGGGATACCACAATATCTTGGTCTTTAGATTTCCCAAATCCAGACCCGGGGAAAATAGGGAAAGAATTATTAAAACTGGCTGACAGCAGCCAATCAAGAGACTATGTTTCTATGTCTCCAAGCCAGATGCATGTTACCCTCTGGTACAAACATGACCCAGGGTCAGATCACCAATATGATAAGCTGGTGAATGACTCTGGACCCCAACGTGTAACGTTACAACATTATTACACTGATGGCAAAGGAACGTCAGCCTGTGACGTATTGCCAGATAAAGCTTTCAAGCTGTTTAAAAATCATGGCTCACAGCCGCATGTCTCTGTGACCAGAGACCCCCAGCACAAATGGGAGTTTCTGGGCCCGTGGTTGAAAGAGACAATGAGACACACCCACTAGAGGCCAAATCACACCCGAGACAGATGGAGAAAACCGTTAAGCTGGGTGGTGACGCTCACACCACACACCCACTTAGAGAGTTCTTATGAGTCTAAATGACAACCATGCCCAATAATGTCAACAGTAACAGACCCACTGTTGAAAACAGTTCCTGATGAATTTTGGTCTAAGGGAAAAGCAGATGTAGGTTTAATGACTACTGCTCGACCTGTAGTGATAAAACCAAAAACAGAGAAAGGCATCCAGCCAGTGATAGCTGATATGATTAAAGCAGGCATCATAATTCAAGCTCCAGATGCCTCATGTAATACTCCCATTTTTCCTGTTAAGAAAGCAGAAGACAGGACAGTGGACCTGAGAGCAGTAAATCAAGCTGTGGAAAGCAGGGCCCCATGTGTGCCTGACCCACACACACTGTTGAATCAGTTGAGAGCAGAAATGAAGTAGTTTACTGTAGCTGATTTAAGTAATGCTTTCTTTTCCACACCATTAGCCCAAAAGTCACAAGGATGGTTTGGTTTTACATATCAGGGAAAGAAGTATACTTATACTCGTTTACCACAAGGTTTTTGTGACAGTCCCACTATATTCACTGCAGAAATAAATAATTGTTTGGCTGATTTCCAAATGCCTGAACACAGCCACTATCGGTTTATGTAGATGATCTATTAATAGCATCAGACACAGAAGAACATAACAAGCAGGTTTCTGTGGCACTATTTAAACATCTACATAAGACAGGAAACAAGGCCTCACTTTCAAAGTTACAGTGGGCCAGACAAGATCCTGAAGGTCGAAGGATCACAGACACCAGAAAAAAGTCTATATTAGACGCACCGAAACCCGTCACAAAGCAACACATGATGAGTTTTCTAGGCTTGTGCAACTATTGTAGACTGTGGATCCCAAATTATGCACAAATGACACAACCATTGTTAGATCTCATCTATGATGAACCAATGACTATGAAACAAACTTTGCAGTGGACAGATGCAGCAGAAAAAGCTTTCACCGAGCTGAAACGAGCACTTACCAGCTCCACGGTTATTGGGTTACCAGACTATACCAAGGCCTTTGTACAGACTGTTGATTGTAAGGGTTTATTTATGACGTGATGTTAGCACAGCAGATGGGAGGCAAGATGAAGCCTGTGGCTTACTACTCTAAGAGATTAGATCCAGTTGCATGTGCTTTGCCTAGCTGTGTCAGAGCTGTGTGTGCTGCAGCGTTAGCCATACAAGCCTCGGCTGAGGTTGTACTTTATCACCCGCTAAAGCTGTTAGTGCTTCATGAAGTAGACATGTTATTGACTCAGACAAAAATGACATTTCTGTCTCCTGCGAGACATTTGTCTTTGCTGTCAACGTTGCTTTCACAACCACATTTGACCATTAAAGATGTTCAACTCTGAACCCGGCAACCCTCCTGCCACGTCCACATGAAGGAATGCCACATCGTTGTCTAGCTGACACAGAACAGCAGTGTAAACCGCGACCTGACTTGAAAGATACTCCTTTAGAGGAAGGAGAATGTTGGTTTGTTGATGGATCATGTTCAAAGACTCCTCGAGGTACTAATCAGTCTGGGTTCGCGGTAGTTACACAGGACACTATCATCACAGCAATGAAGTTACCATCTCACTATTCTGCACAAGCTGCAGAAATCGTAGCATTAACTGAAGCGTGTAGAGCTGGACATAGAAATTATCAGAGATATGCAAGCTAACTCTCCTAAGCAAGAAGTGACAAACTGGCTCAAAAGCAGAGCACAAATTGAAAATGATGTTTACTATATTAACAAGAAGCCATGCCTACCCAGAAGTCTGTTCCATACAGCAGCTGTAATGAGCCATGGGCTCAGGGGGGATGGTGACAATAGTGGGACGGCACTTCTACGCCTATGGATTTAATACTTACTCAAAAAATTTTTGTAGATCATGTCTCATCTGTTGTAAACATAATCCACAAGGTAATCTCAGACCGAAAAGGGGACAGTTCCCCCAAGATAAATATCCTTTTCAGTTCATACACATGGATTTTATTGAACTAACACCAAGTCAGCAATATAAGTATTGCCTCGTTCTCATAGATCCATATTCAAAATGGATTGAAATCGTTCCAAGCAAGACAGCAGATGCCCTTACAGTAGCAAAAGCCATATGCAAACACATAATACCACAACATGGTATTCCAGAAGTAATCTATAGTGACAACGGGACACATTTTGTGAATGAAGTAGTGTCACGAATGGCAGAACATCTAGGAATACGTCAAAAATCATTGTTCATACCACCCACAAAGTGCAGGATTGGTGGAACGAACAAAATGCTGAAGGAGAAAGAGGTTGTTAATGCAAGTAATCTGCCAGACAATGTTTTGTCTCCCCAGGCAACGCTCATACAGCCAGGTGACCAGATCCTAATCAAAGTGATCAAACGGAAGAACTGGTCCAGTCCCCGCTGGGAAGGCCCCTACACAGTCCCGCTGACCACACCAACAGCGCTGAAGATAGCAGAGAGAGACACGTGGATTCACCAGAGCCACTGCAAAAAGCTGCCACCACTGACATCTGAGTAGGGTGGAAGTCGGCCGGCACCAAAGCCCTTGGCTGCAGAAGAAACCATCTGAACCCTGCTCCCAGCTATGATGTCGAGGGGTAAGCTGTGTGCAGTGGCAACTGCTGGGACTGCAATTGTAGTAACCATAACAACACTGCTGCTGTGGGAGGATGGTCTTTTGCCAGGGAAAGACGCTCCAGTGAAGGTCATCTTGCATCGTCCGCGCCGAGAGATCAGAGACTAAGACGCATGGACAGCCGCACAGGACTACCTCAAGGACAATCCAGATGGTAATCTATGGCTGGCATATACCAACTATACGGCGAAGACAATTACTGAGGGGTCTTGTGTGATCTGTGCCAAGGCACGACCACAACTGACTGTGGTTCCTTTTCCTTATGACACACATTCCTGTTATCAAGAAACTCGAGACAGGGAGCTGGTGACAGAAGATTCTTGTGTTATCCGACTAACCTCTGGAGTCACAGGGACTCCGCTAAAGGGTTACACCCCTACTAACCGGTTTAATAAAGACTTTTGTGAATTATCCTGTACAATGAGAGCAGTACTGGGACTAGCAGGAAGACGCATTTACTTTAAAGTGTACAACATATCTAGACACATTTGGACATTCGGTGAATCTGTAGATCCCATGTGGCCTACAGGGGACCCGTACAGAAAGCACCCAAAACATCTGGGGATCCCCCAGCTGGTAGGGTTTGTGCAAACTGTACGTTTGAGTGTTTTCACAAATCCGGAAAAGGACAGCAGATGGGAGTGTTTCCAACCTGCACCATCACGTGGAATGTGACGGACAGAACTAAGACATGGGGGAAGCCCATGGGAATGGATTGGACCAAGCATATCCAGAAACGGAACAACCTCACCTACTACAACGTTGAGGGTGTACCAAGGGCACCTCCACACACAGAGGATTTCGACCGACTGGCACAGAAAATTGCTGACGTGTGGTGGATGTGTGGAGGAGCTCCTAGACAGACTTTACCGACAGACTGGACTGGCACCTGCACGCAAGTAATGTTTCTCACTAATGACATACACATAGAGAGAGAACAACAAACAAACAGGGGACGGCGTAACATCGATATCAGAGCTCAAATGAGTTTGAACACCGTCTACCTGGACTCTATTGGGCAACCACGAGGTATTCCACATGAGTTTAAAGCACGGGATGAAGTTAAAGGAGGCTTCACATTAGCTGTTCCATTTCTGGGCCCCATGGCAGAGATAGCTGAAAACACTGAATGAATCAATCTATCTATTAATCTATTACAATCAACAGAGGTTTGTTAACATCACGCACGATGGAATGAAGGTGATCGCTGAACAGCTGGCACCGACCTCTGTGATGGCATGGCAGACACGTATGGGAGTTGACATGTTGTTAGCAGAGAAAGGAGGATTGTGTGTTATGTTTGGTGAAGAATGTTGTACTTTTATTCCAAATAACACTGCTCCAGGTGGTTCAGTCAGCCTCGCTCTGGAGAAACTGAAAAACCTGAAGGAGGAATTGGCACGAAACTCTGGAGTTGATAACCCCTGGGGATATTGGTTTGATTCAATGTTTGGGCGATGGAAATCCACTATTGTGGCTTTCTTTACTGCAATAGCAGGAGTATTGCTTCTGTTTATGTTTTTGGCTTGTTGTGCTGTGCCCTGTGTCCGTAGCCTCATTGTGAAGAGTGCTGAAGTGTTGCAGCAGTTGACACTGCAACAACTGGAGCTGGAGAGGGAGATTTATGAGGATGAGGAGAGGAAGGAGCATCTCTCCCTATTTGGTGTAGACACAGCAAACTGATCAATGCCTGATGTATGATGCATGTTCCGAAAATGAGAAATCAAGTGGAATGTGTCTGATGATGATTTGTGCAGATTTTGTTTGCTGTTCATGTAACATAATGTTAACGTTTTATGCCCAGATTTCACAGAAGGACTAACAGGAGGGATTGTTAGAGGATATGGAGCATAGTCCTCTCTGTGAACTGGTCCTTTCTGTGTCTCTGTAATATCTTTGCTTGCAGGTACTCCCCATGACCTAGATATGCTAGGGAAGAATGTTTAACCGCCCACGCCAGGAGGAAACTTCACAAAACTGTATTCATGGCATAATGACTTCCTATGTATCTTATTCACCATATATGGAGTTGTATCTTGTTTCACCAGATGTGAAGGAGTTCCAGGGCGGCTCCCCTTGTGCGCACAAGTGTAAAACTTGAGATCTCAGAGTTTGTCTTCCTTGTGCAGGTGTCTCTGTATTGTTTAAGTGTTGGCAGGCTAGACCCAACAGGTTCACTCTCTCTAGGCACCGCAGCAGTGGACGCCATCCCACCAACCACCTCTCTAACGTTCATAACTTTCTCCCACACGCTCTGTTAGGAGAGGAGGGTGTGGAGTCAGATTAATGCTTAATCTGTGCATTAATACCCCCATAGGTTTCAGTCCACCTCAAACCACAGCTGCAATATATGTGTTGCACTTTTGTCTATGTGCCTCTCAGCTATCTGCTCTCAGGTTAAAGCTGCAGTAACAGTCAAGTCGCTGGAGTGATCTGGACACGGAGGATTCTCATCCAGGATTGTGTAGAGGAAAGACCATAAAAAATGAAATAAAAATAGATTCAATTTTCAATTCAATTCATTTCAACTTTATTTATATAGCAAAAATTCACAACATCAGTTATCTCAAGGCGCTTTACAAGTAAGGTTTAAGACCTTACACAACTAGACCCAACAAATCCCACATAGAGCAAGCTTTTAATTGTAGCCAATCAATAAATTGTACATTTTAATAGCAACAGCGGAAAAACTCCCTCTATAGAGGAAGAAACCTCCAGCAGACCCAGGCTCAGTGTGGGCGGCCATCTGCCTTGACCGGTTGGGGTGAGGGGATAGAGAAGAGAGAAAAGAACACAACCACAACAACAAAACAAGCAGCAACAGAACACAGGCAGAATGGTTGGACCAGCAAATGAACACTGGAGACACACGGCTCTGAGTCTGACGATACCTGGAGATGAGAATAGAGTTAGTCACATGTAGACATGGAGGCATGTTAGTGGATGCAGGAAATGGAAAAGTAGAGGAGCTCAGTGAATGAAGGACGTCCCCCAGCATCTAAGTCTAAGAGACTCAATCAAATTCGACCTTTCTTTAATCTAGAGAGGAATCAGTGTCTGCTGAAACAAGACGTTGTGTAGCATGTTTCTTAGAATAAAGTCTCTTTTAAATGACCGACCGTGTTACAGGTTCAGAGGTTAATCATAAAATCCTCCTTTTTCTGTTTAGAGGAACCTTTCCCTTGTGTCGACTGTAACCCTCAGTCTGGACTCAGGCGTCAGTCGGCAGACTGTCCGTCCAACTTCTGACACCAAGATGTCGTGGAAAAACCTTCTTCAAATGCTGGAACATACTGAGAAAACTAGAGGAGCATGTTGGTGTAATGAACCAGCTCAACGTTTAGTACGTGCTGGCATGAGGAAGACATCCTACAGCGAACCACTGTCTTCTGATGGATGTTAACACCAGAGCTTCTTATATATTGTAACACAATGGTTTAGCCACCCCTCGCATGCTACCTGCTGTCTAAACGCATGTTCCATTTGGCCAACAGACCAACCTGGTAAAGCTTCTAACTTCCCCATTTTGTTCCCTGTGGTTGTGTAGATTCACTTGGGCCGGTGCTTAAACTTTCAATGGGCTTATCATTCACACAGGGGTTTTCACTCACACTGATCTTCCCATCTCATCGTATGGTTGGATCTTATCACACATACTCTAACTTTGGGTGACTCTCTTCAGCCAGGTAGTTTGTATGACACATTCGTTCCGAGCAACGTACCCTGTAGTGTGCTTATCAGCAATGCACACGGGACACTGAAGGAGTCATCGCAAAGCTTATGATGTTATTATATCAGTCATACGCCCATTTTATTCAGATGGGACATCCCTAGATGTATGAATGCTCTAAAACATAAAATCAACTCAAATAAAACTAAATACAAGCTAGGTTTACCACAAAGTGACACAAATGAAGACAAAAAAAATCTGCTTTAAAACATAGGCCACAATGTTGCTGAACTTTTTCTTACACATGTGGTCGATTCTCTTTAAACCCATTAATGACTTACACAAGGTAAGACTTCAGTATTTGTAATATCCTACATGTAACTTCACTGTAACATTCACTGACCACTAAAGAAATTACAGAACGCGTCAGGTGACTAAACCATTTCACAGAGCTACACACACATTCTTCACCTACACATAGTTGCTTCAGAACACTGGACTCACTCTGAATGGAGCGTCCGCTGTCTGCCTCCTGTCCCGGATGTCAGGCGGGAATCCAGTCCTGTTTCTGTGGAGCAGGTGGAACTTTTCCCTGGTGTCGGCTGTAACCATCAGTCTGGACTCAGGCGCCGGTCAGCAGACTGTCCATCACACTTTTATACTACAAAATAAAACCAATATAAATCAAATTAATCAAAATACAAGCTAGGTTTAACACAAAGGTACATGTAAGTAGACACAGAAGTTTTAAAGCTATGCCCAAATCAATGCTTTGCCCCAACCTACAGGGAACTACTGAAATCTGCCAATACCCAAAACATCTATTCTATACATTTGCACTTTCAGTCCAAAACCTGTTAACTAATGATCAGTAGCCTGAGCATCACAGAGAGGAGACTTGTTGGCTCTCGCCTCAACAATGAGTTTATGTTACAAGTTCAGAGGTTCATCGTAAAATACTGTGATGTAATTTCAGTTTGTATGTGATATAAAAGATGGTTCATAACACTGTACTCACTGTGAACGGAGCATCCGCTGTCCGCCTCCTGTTCCGAACATCAGGCGGGAATCCAGTCCTCCTTTTTCTGTTTAGAGGAACCTTTCCCTTGTGTCGACTGTAACCCTCAGTCTGGACTCAGGCGTCAGTCGGCAGACTGTCCGTCCAACTTCTGACACCAAGATGTCGTGGAAAAACCTTCTTCAAATGCTGGAACATACTGAGAAAACTAGAGGAGCATGTTGGTGTAATGAACCAGCTCAACGTTTAGTACGTGCTGGCATGAGGAAGACATCCTACAGCGAACCACTGTCTTCTGATGGATGTTAACACCAGAGCTTCTTATATATTGTAACACAATGGTTTAGCCACCCCTCGCATGCTACCTGCTGTCTAAACGCATGTTCCATTTGGCCAACACACCAACCTGGTAAAGCTTCTAACTTCCCCATTTTTTTCCCTGTGGTTGTGTAGATTCACTTGGGCCGGTGCTTAAACTTTCAATGGGCTTATCATTCACACAGGGGTTTTCACTCACACTGATCTTCCCATCTCATCGTATGGTTGGATCTTATCAAACATACTCTAACTTTGGGTGACTCTCTTCAGCCAGGTAGTTTGTATGACACATTCGTTCCGAGCAACGTACCCTGTAGTGTGCTTATCAGCAATGCACACGGGACACTGAAGGAGTCATCGCAAAGCTTATGATGTTATTATATCAGTCATACGCCCATTTTATTCAGATGGGACATCCCTAGATGTATGAATGCTCTAAAACATAAAATCAACTCAAATAAAACTAAATACAAGCTAGGTTTACCACAAAGTGACACAAATGAAGACAAAAAAAATCTGCTTTAAAACATAGGCCACAATGTTGCTGAACTTTTTCTTACACATGTGGTCGATTCTCTTTAAACCCATGAATGACTTACACAACGTAAGACTTCAGTATTTGTAATATCCTACATGTAACTTCACTGTAACATTCACTGACCACTAAAGAAATTACAGAACGCGTCAGGTGACTAAACCATTTCACAGAGCTACACACACATTCTTCACCTACACATAGTTGCTTCAGAACACTGGACTCACTCTGAATGGAGCGTCCGCTGTCTGCCTCCTGTCCCGGATGTCAGGCGGGAATCCAGTCCTGTTTCTGTGGAGCAGGTGGAACTTTTCCCTGGTGTCAGCTGTAACCATTAGTCTGGACTCAGGCGCCGGTCAGCAGACTGTCCATCACACTTTTATACTACAAAATAAAACCAATATAAATCAAATTAATCAAAATACAAGCTAGGTTTAACACAAAGGTACATGTAATTAGACACAGAAGTTTTAAAGCTATGCCCAAATCAATGCTTTGCCCCAACCTACAGGGAACTCCTGTAATCTGTCAATACCCAAAGCATCTATTCTATACATTTGCACTTTCAGTCCAAAACCTGTTAACTAATGATCAGTAGCCTGAGCATCACAGAGAGGAGACTTGTTGGCTCTCGCCTCAACAATGAGTTTATGTTACAAGTTCAGAGGTTCATCGTAAAATACTGTGATGTAATTTCAGTTTGTATATGATATAAAAGATGGTTCATAACACTGTACTCACTGTGAACGGAGCATCCGCTGTCCGCCTCCTGTTCCGAACATCAGGCGGGAATCCAGTCCTCCTTTTTCTGTTTAGAGGAACCTTTCCCTTGTGTCGACTGTAACCCTCAGTGTGGACTCAGGCGTCAGTCGGCAGACTGTCCGTCCAACTTCTGACACCAAGATGTCGTGGAAAAACCTTCTTCTTATGACAAATGCTGGAACATACTGAGAAAACTAGAGGAGCATGTTGGTGTAATGAACCAGCTCAACGTTTAGTACGTGCTGGCATGAGGAAGACATCCTACAGCGAACCACAGTCTTCTGATGGATGTTAACACCAGAGCTTCTTATATATTGTAACACAATGGTTTAGCCACCCCTCGCATGCTACCTGCTGTCTAAACGCATGTTCCATTTGGCCAACACACCAACCTGGTAAAGCTTCTAACTTCCCCATTTTGTTCCCTGTGGTTGTGTAGATTCACTTGGGCCGGTGCTTAAACTTTCAATGGGCTTATCATTCACACAGGGGTTTTCACTCACACTGATCTTCCCA
This sequence comes from Macropodus opercularis, assembly GCA_030770545.1. Classification (NCBI taxonomy): domain Eukaryota; kingdom Metazoa; phylum Chordata; class Actinopteri; order Anabantiformes; family Osphronemidae; genus Macropodus; species Macropodus opercularis. The sequence goes on from CM061109.1 coordinate 6,146,694, forward strand.
TCTCATCGTATGGTTGGATCTTATCAAACATACTCTAACTTTGGGTGACTCTCTTCAGCCAGGTAGTTTGTATGACACATTCGTTCCGAGCAACGTACCCTGTAGTGTGCTTATCAGCAATGCACACGGGACACTGAAGGAGTCATCGCAAAGCTTATGATGTTATTATATCAGTCATACGCCCATTTTATTCAGATGGGACATCCCTAGATGTATGAATGCTCTAAAACATAAAATCAACTAAAATAAAACTAAATACAAGCTAGGTTTACAACAAAGTGACACAAATGAAGACAAACTAAAATACAGTTAAAAAACATAGGCCACAATGTTGCTGAACATTTACACATGTGGTCGATTCTCTTTAAACCCATTAATGACTTACACAACGTAAGACTTCAGTATTTGTAATATCCTACATGTAACTTCACTGTAACATTCACTGACCACTAAAGAAATGACAGAACGCGTCAGGTGACTAAACCATTACACAGAGCTACACACACATTCTTCACCTACACATAGTTGCTTCAGAACACTGGACTCACTCTGAATGGAGCGTCCGCTGTCTGCCTCCTGTCCCGGATGTCAGGCGGGAATCCAGTCCTGTTTCTGTGGAGCAGGTGGAACTTTTCCCTGGTGTCGGCTGTAACCATAAGTCTGGACTCAGGTGCCGCTCAGCACACTGTCCATCACACTTTTATACTACAAAATAAAACCAATATAAATCAAATTAATCAAAATACAAGCTAGGTTTAACACAAAGGTACATGTAAGTAGACACAGAAGTTTTAGAGCGATGCCCAAATCAATGCTTTGCCCCAACCTACTGGGAACTCCTGTAATCTGTCAATACCCAAAGCATCTATTCTATACATTTGCACTTTCAGTCCAAAACCTGTTAACTAATGATCAGTAGCCTGAGCATCACAGAGAGGAGACTTGTTGGCTCTCGCCTCAACAATGAGTTTATGTTACAAGTTCAGAGGTTCATCGTAAAATACTGTGATGTAATTTCAGTTTGTATGTGATATAAAAGATGGTTCATAACACTGTACTCACTGTGAACGGAGCATCCGCTGTCCGCCTCCTGTTCCGAACATCAGGCGGGAATCCAGTCCTCCTTTTTCTGTTTAGAGGAACCTTTCCCTTGTGTCGACTGTAACCCTCAGTCTGGACTCAGGCGTCAGTCGGCAGACTGTCCGTCCAACTTCTGACACCAAGATGTCGTGGAAAAACTTTCTTCAAATGCTGGAACATACTGAGAAAACTAGAGGAGCATGTTGGTGTAATGAACCAGCTCAACGTTTAGTACGTGCTGGCATGAGGAAGACATCCTACAGCGAACCACAGTCTTCTGATGGATGTTAACACCAGAGCTTCTTATATATTGTAACACAATGGTTTAGCCACCCCTCGCATGCTACCTGCTGTCTAAACGCATGTTCCATTTGGCCAACAGACCAACCTGGTAAAGCTTCTAACTTCCCCATTTTGTTCCCTGTGGTTGTGTAGATTCACTTGGGCCGGTGCTTAAACTTTCAATGGGCTTATCATTCACACAGGGGTTTTCACTCACACTGATCTTCCCATCTCATCGTATGGTTGGATCTTATCACACATACTCTAACTTTGGGTGACTCTCTTCAGCCAGGTAGTTTGTATGACACATTCGTTCCGAGCAACGTACCCTGTAGTGTGCTTATCAGCAATGCACACGGGACACTGAAGGAGTCACCGCAAAGCTTATGATGTTATTATATCAGTCATACGCCCATTTTATTCAGATGGGACATCCCTAGATGCATGAATGCTCAAAAACATAAAATCAACTCAAATAAAACTAAATACAAGCTAGGTTTACCACAAAGTGACACAAATGAAGACAAAAAAAATCTGCTTTAAAACATAGGCCACAATGTTGCTGAACTTTTTCTTACACATGTGGTCGATTCTCTTTAAACCCATTAATGACTTACACAAGGTAAGACTTCAGTATTTGTAATATCCTACATGTAACTTCACTGTAACATTCACTGACCACTAAAGAAATTACAGAACGCGTCAGGTGACTAAACCATTTCACAGAGCTACACACACATTCTTCACCTACACATAGTTGCTTCAGAACACTGGACTCACTCTGAATGGAGCGTCCGCTGTCTGCCTCCTGTCCCGGATGTCAGGCGGGAATCCAGTCCTGTTTCTGTGGAGCAGGTGGAACTTTTCCCTGGTGTCGGCTGTAACCATAAGTCTGGACTCAGGCGCTGGTCAGCAGACTGTCCATCACACTTTTATACTACAAAATAAAACCAATATAAATCAAATTAATCAAAATACAAGCTAGGTTTAACACAAAGTTATATGTAAGAAGACACAGAATTTTTAAAGCTATGCCCAAATCAATGCTTTGCCCCAACCTACAGGGAACTACTGTAATCTAATCTTAATACCCAAAGCATTTATTCTATACAGCTGCATTTTCAGTCTAAGTATGGGCGTTGTTGAGGTATGACGTTGAACATTTTATTAATAAAGTAAAACAACATAGATCTTGTATCCTGACATACGAATGAAATATTTATCTCAGCATCACTGGACACTGGACTAAACGTTTCAAGTTGGTAAAACTTCCATGCTAACATTTAGTTAAGGTTTTATTCAGTTTTCTCATTTACATAGATAAGTTGCAACAAAACCTGCACATTTCAGTCTAATCTTGTTCAGGGTGAAAGTAAACAAAAACACCTTCACATGACACAAACAGGTAAAGTACATGAACTATGTCCTCAACTGATCAGAAAACAGAAGTGAAATGAACATTTTTATCAACTGTAGAATGTCTTACCTCTGTGTCTCTGTCTTCATGGGGAGGATCTGGTACCGTCTGGTTTAGGACCCCAGGGTCACGTGATGTCGTCAAACACAAGCTGTTCATCCTCCAGCAGCACAGATACTGGACCTGGTTTACAACTGTTATTGAAAGAGCATCATAAAGAGCAGCGCTGAGGAGCCGATGCTAAAGTCAGACACGCTGGGAAAAACGCTTCAGTACAGGCCGCGTACAGGGCAGACGCTGCCCCCTCGTGGACAAATACAGGAATGATCCTCCATGACAGTTTTCTAGTGTGACCCATGACTTGATCGGTTTTCGTTTCAATAAGGTAACACTCTAATGTTTTAATAGAGCATGTCAAAAAGAAAACATGGAAAACGATAGCAAACACTGACATGATAAGTAGTTTTTCAGGTGAAATAAACGTCCAATAGTTACCAAATCACAATAGTAAAAAAAACGTCACAATACACGCAATAAGCAGTTCAAGACATTTCTCAACTGATCAGAATGCATAGCACAAATAATATACAAATATTTTTTATCTCAGCATAAAATGTCTTACCTCTGTTTCTCTGTCTCGGTGGAAATGATATGACTGGTACCAGTTTCATCTGTTTAGCCGACTCCACAGTTACGTGACGTCATCAACCGCCGATCTAGCAGTTGATATTCTCAGCCCATCAGATTCAAGCTACCGAGTAACCATGACGACCATGGCGCAGAGGCACTCGGGAAAAACGTGTTGCATTGATAACATCCAATATGGCGGCGTCCGGAACTAGCACACGATCTACCCTTTCAGAAACACGTAAAGCTGTAGCAACCGACAGAGAAGGAGAATAAGAAAACAAGCTGGACAGGTAGGTGGCCTCCTCAGTGACATGTTTACTGTGTACAGTAGCGCTGCTAGATGTTTGAATATACAATACGTAAAGCTAAAGTAGCAATGTCGCTAACAAGCTAACCTAAGGCTAACTGCTGACAATATTTACACAACCACTGTATAACAAGGTTTGGACCATTTTGTTAGCAGTGTATCAACCAGACTGTGTTTCAGTTGCACATGTGTCCTTCCACAGAACTCTGGTAGATAATTAATAAGGATGTAAATGTTCAAAATTCAATCCTTAGTTTATGTATTAAATGAACTGTATATCTTTTTTGCCTTTATTTCATAAGTTATGTCTGAATGTGTTACAAGTTAGCAACGTGCTCTGGTTTGTACTTGGGGCTATGGTAGAAACATTATCTGTAGTCCCAACAGCTGTGCAGCATGCAAGCAAGTGTTGCACACAGCTTGGTAACGCAGAGACAAAAGAAGATGTTCAGTCAAAAAAAAGGGTAAAATGTCAACAAAACCCACTCCCTGTTAAAGCTGCTGTCAGGATGTGAGCGCCATCATTTATACTGATGAGGTGAAAACGTATTATGGACGTATGTGCCACATTATTACAGTGTTTTTTGTGCAGTAGACAAGACGGAAAAACATGCTCAGACAGATGAAGATATTTTAAGCACCTATCGATACTGATTGTTGCTGATTCTTACTACTTACTTACTTACAGCTTGTTAATCTGTAAAGATGTGGTATCTATCTGTTGTTAATAAGTTTTAGTTTTTCCCCTCAATTCCAGGTGACACACAAGCAGACTCCTGCAGTGGCAGTTGAGAGTGAGATGCCCCCTGCTTCCAGTGAGATGTTAATAATCAGGTAAAGAAGTAGGGCCATCACTGTGGTCACAAGTCATGGTTGTTGCTCTGTACTGTGTGTAGTTTCAATATAATAATAATAGGAAGCTGAACACACTACTTATAGTGGCAGCACTTCAAAACGTGATCCGTTTTCATTGCAGTATCTTTGCGTCTCCACAACGTTTTAGTTTTTTTTCCGCAAAAAGCTCTGAATTGTTATCTGAAAAACAGCGTTTTTGTCTTACAACTATCTTCCGTTCACTGCAAAGTTATAATGGCCGTGTCTTGTGTTTGATGTTGAAAGGCTTTAAAGACAGCAGGCATCTCCCAAAATATCTACACACACACTGTATCACGTCTGCTGTGATATAAATATCTCCACATATTTCTGTGGCCGCGATGTAATTAATATATGATACTTTGCACTTTTAAAAATGTGCATATAACTATTCTGTTGTCACAATTTCTGCCGGTAAGTGAACTTCACTATAATGTTTGTCTCTTGTAGAGAATTTCTGTATGAAGCCTTCTCTATGGTAAATAATCCAACAGTGTTGTTTAGATACAGTGAGTGAAAACAGGGAACGTTTGATCACATCGCTTCCCACAGCAGGTGTATTCATATGTTAATGTTCACTCCTCACCTTGGCTTCAGCCGCCAAGCGGTGAAAGGCTGCTGAGAAGCCACCACGTTTTACAGGAGCCTTCCTGGTTTGTAAACTGCAGCATCGTTAGAAAAACGCACAGTTAAAGCTCCTCATTCAAGCTGCACCGTCATTGTTACCATTGTATCAATTGTTCACCCAAATTATAGCGAAGGCTGACTGGCGGCTCAATGACTGATCGCCTTATTCTGACTGTGATGACTTTGCGCTTCCTCCAGTAAAAATCAACAATAAATAATGAAGGGTCTAAAGGTTTTCAGCTGAACTTTCAGTCCTTTGCTGCTGCAGCCAAGGTGAGAATTCTCGTTTCCATCTGACTGCAACGATCTTAACGCGGCGGAGGGGACGTCTTTGCCTTTAGCTGGATGTCGGTGGAGACTCTCAGTGATCCAGCTGAGGTTGTCTGAAAGTTGATTCATACATGTGTGTTTTTTTACACGTATTTAAAGTGGATGGTTGTGTGGAGTTTATTTATTTAAGGTGTCTGTATGTAACCAACAAACTGAATGAATGACGACATTAACATCGATAAATTCGTCCCCAGATCCTGAGCTAAACAACAGTGCGTATTTCTTGTCTAGTGTGTCCCAACACCGTGTTTTGTCAAGGAGTGAATCGTCTGAAGCGTCTTTTAATTCATACATTTTGTGTATTGGTCTCCGCTGGACTCATCACGTCCTGTCAGCTTGTGGGCGCTGGTGGCAGCAGCTCACTTCAGTTCACAAAGCGCAGAAGACAAGGTAAACAAAACAGTTATGTCAAGCATTATATCTTTCAAACACGCGTCCATATGTCTGTTATGAGTTGATTAAAAGGAGATTTTAGAAATTAAAATCAGGCAGAAACTCGGGTCGCCAAAACGGGAACCGCTGAACTACACAAGACACCGCCAGGGTGGCTTCACAGGTGTTCTTGTCTGAATGGATGTAGCCACCATTGAATGAGATTTTCTTGTATAAATTTCCATTTTAGTGAACCTTACTCTTTTATTGAGTTGGGAGTTTATATTATAACGTCTGATAACTACATAAATAAAGAATTCACAGAAATCCTCGGTACAGTACTGTGTGGTTGTAGGACTAGCCATGACCGGCTATAAGTGTCAGCCCATCGCCACCTACAGGTCATTTAGACGTAACACACGCTGTGCCTCGGCAAAAATGCAGTGGAAACGTGGCAGAAATGACAAACCAACGCGGTGGAATACGACACTTTTAACAGCTACCACTATATTTCGTACAGATTTGAGTCAGGGTTTTGTGTCGAACTGTGTTTAATTTGTGGTTGAAGCCATGGTTAACCTGATGAACATGTTGGTTCTCTTTCGCTCATGGGGCCCTTGCAGGGAGTGAACTGTAGCTCATACATTTAGGATACTACTTTGTGCCCTGGATTTCATTTTTACATCATTGGTGTAACACCTGTTGTTATCAAACCTTAAGTTCTTCTTATTATAATTGTGCATTTCTTCATCTGTTGTACATTCAAAGTATTGTTTTAAATGTGATCCATGGCACCAATTGATATGTTGCTGTGATACTTACTGTTATCCCTAGAAAAGGCCACGTCATCTTGTCAGTTTTAATGTAGTTGCTTTTTCAGGGATCATTTTCATCCAGTAATAGTTTTAAATTCTATTAACACTAGAAGTCCCAGAGAGCAGCCATTTGGCTTTTCTACCTATAAAACCCGCAGGACAGCCGATGGGCTGGAAGTCTTTAGGCTAATATCCTTAATCAGCTGTGAACAGTTGCTTTTGTTATGTAAACAATGTGGGGCCATGCTGAACCACTTCAAGGAAACTTGTGTTTCACTTCATCTTAGGGAGAAATCAACACGTTTTTTTCCTTTGTTGCTGAGGTTTATTGATAAAAATAGTACAAAATAAAAAAAGAAACCAACCATTTGTACACATATTTACAAATAATATTAAAAAGTGAGTGAGTACATTCCAGCAATCACTCACAATCCTGGCACTGCCATTGTATCTCCCGTCTGCATTTACCACATGTGTATCTGTAGTAGTGAACACATCGCACAGTGGCATGATTGTTCTTGCCTTGGTGTTTGACCTGACACATGGCTCTTTTTCCAGGGCTTGGTGTGGAGGGTTGTGTCCGAAGCAATTGTTCTTTTCTTGCCTTCTTCGCACACATATGAGAGTTAGCCAACTCTCTTGCAAGCTCCACCAGGAAGTCCACCCGTCTTTCCTGCCTTCAGGTGCCTGCTTGATACAGCACATGTGCATTCAGTGCTGTCATGTCAATCATGTTATAGAACACGGCAACTGGCCAGCGCCGTGTCCCTGTGCGGACAGTGTACTCCCGCACCATCTGGTCCATCACATCCACGCCGCACTTTGTGGTGTTGTAAAGAGTGACAGTGTTTGGCTTCCTTTTGGTGGTATTATCAGTCTGAATCACGCTGTGCATGCTGCTAAGAATGTAGACGGTCTTCTTCCGTTTGGGTGCATACGCCGTCAGTGTAGCAGCAGTGGTTGAAAACACCTAATAAATAAGATAAATAGTTGTTTTCATAGCACTTTTACACACAATGACAAACTTGGCGGTGGTGATACTAAAAATTAGAAACACTTAAACATAGAACCACAAAAGACGTGCAACATACCTGAGTGGTGAATTCATTGCGATCTGTGTGTCTAGCGGATTGAGGGATTTCCCGGCGAATCTTGTTGACTGTGCCGAGGATGGTGGTTTTCCGGCTAAGAAGTTTATGCGCAAGTGACAGCGATGTGAAGAAAATTGTCCGTGGTAACCACTGGGACGACTAGGGTCCTTGCCAAGATATGGGAGGACATTACAAATGTACTTGGATTTTAGGTCGCAAGCCACCCAAAACTTGATCCCAGGTTTGGTCAGGTTTAGTTGCAATATACTGCAAGTTCATCAACGGTGATATGTAGACCAGGGTTGTTGGATGTGATGCAATTGGTGACAAATGATCCCCACACACTGGAAATGGCAGCAAACTTATCAGTCTTTGTTCGATCACCCTGGGTGGACCTGTCATCAAAGCGTAGGTGTCGCATGATGTCTTGGAAGCGGTTTTGCGGCATTGTTCCAATGATATTTGGGTTTCCCAGGTTTGCTAACCAGCAGTCACGTAGTGATGGAACCTTGGTAAGCCCCCGCAAGATGACAATTGCAATAAATGCCATTAGTTCAGGGAGGGCCATGAACCAATGAACATGCTCCGTTTCCTGTGCATGTTGAATAGTCCATTCTTGAATGCTATGAAGCATGTCAAGAGTGATGAAACACAGGAAGCTCTGAAGGCGACTCGAGATACTTTTTCTTAGCCGGTCAATCAAGTTCTCTGCTTTTAGCAGCAATCCCTCCCCCACACATACAAACAAGCCACCAGCAACCATTCACACACACACCCCCAACCCCCCTGCAGATTGCTCAGGTAATGACCATATTTACACATGAATTGATGCTAATGGTAGCCAAAAGACTAGCCACTTAGCATCCACTTGGCTAAAGGAGGGTTACAAATCTCTGGGACTTTTCCTCTACACTGTTGCTATTAAAATGTACAATTTATTGATTGGCTACAATTAAAAGCTTGTTCTATGTGGGATTTGTTGGGTCTAGTTGTGTAAGGTCTCAAATCTTACTTGTAAAGTGCCTTGAGATAACTGATGTAGTGGATTGGTGCTATATAAATAAAGTTGATTTGAATTGAATTGAAAATTTAATCTATTTTTATTTCACTTTTTATCCTTTATCCTTTCCTCTACATGATCCTGGATGAGAATCCTCTGTGTCCCGATCAGTCCTGCGCCTGGACTGTTACTGCAGCTTTAACCTGAGAGCAGATAGCTGAGAAAAGATAGATAACAAAAACACCACATTCAGTCTGGAACAGCTGAACCTGTCACCAATAACAACCAGCTCCTCCTTTGCTTGGGTTTAAGATTGAGCTAAGATGGTAAATTATTATTACATTATATAACATCAACGAAAAACATCAGACATTTCTCATGGTCAGTCTGTCAAACCTTGTTTCAGTCAGTCAGTCGGGTCTTTATGTCATGAGCTCAGGTTTTATTGTGTACGTGAGCTGGGAGGGAGACCTCCTGCTCAGAATGAACTGCAGTTTGGCTACTCGTCCTGCTGAAGGAATCAGCAGTGTCGCTTAGGGGGCCCCCTCCTCCATGATGGTAGACGCTGGTTCCATGTGTTTTCCTGCAGAAAACACTTAAGTGTAAACTAATGATCTGATTTTCATGGGATCTCTTATCCATTAGTTACCATTAGTCACTAAAGCAAAGCTTCATGCAATGTTAAACCTGCACACACACCCCCACACACACACACACACACACACACACACACAGAGTCTGTCACACACACTTTCATAGCACTACCTTATTTGTGTTTTATTGTAACTTCCTGATCTGATATGGTATCTGCTCACTAGACAAAATATTTTCCCAGGCTTCTCGCAGTCACGGTCACTATTTTCCATTTTTCAATCATTCTATGTAATACTGTTATCTTTAACACAGTCACTCTGCCACCTCTGTTGTTGCTGATAACCTTGCTGAACACTCAGTAGCTGGGTTTGTTGACAGTTTCAGTGGTTCATATGTTTGCAGATTTTGTGTTGGAGAGCGGCCCCATATCAGGACAGGGGCATTCCCTGGTAGATCAAAACAGCAACACCAGTTGGATGTTGAAGCAGCCTTGGCAAGTAGTACCCATAGCCATGGAGTTAAAAGGCAGTGTGCAATTCCTCAAAGGTTGAATCAGGCATGGCAGTTGTTAATGACACTCAAAGATGCTGTTGAGTTGGTTATGTCACCCATCCACACTGATGAAAGCATAGGTCACCTAGATAGGTCCACACAGATTTAACATTGTTTTCCCAGAAGGGAAATTGATTCCCAAGCATCATTTTGTCGAGCATTACCCGCAGCTCATTAAAGCATTTGGCCCACTAGTGTTCTTATGGACAATGAGGTTTGAAGCCAAGCACCACTTCTTTAAGAAGAGTCAAGAATTCCATTAGAGGTTGTAAATAAGAACATTCAAGAATTTGTATTGCAGAAATGTCCTGGAGAGACAGTTGTTCATTTGACAAATAAGGCTGAATATCAGGGGACCTGTTACAGCATTGGCATGATGTTGATATATGGCTCCACTGGTGGGTTGCCCGACTTTGCTGAAATACTGCAAATCACCATTGTTCATGACAACTTGGTGTTTGTAGACAGATTGCAAAGTGCATGGTACTGTGAGCATCTTAGATGCTTCAAGTTGGAGGACACTGGCACAGTCACAACTCACTGACATAAAGCCACTGTCTGCCTATTCAACGGAAGGCTGTCGAATGGTTTCTCTGAAACACCACATCTACTTGACAAACTAGGTAAAGAATCAATTCACAATCATCTTGTGAATTGTTGTTGTGTGACACGTGCAAACAGAACCTTCTGTCATTACACTGACTCCCATGAATGAGGCTGCGTGTTCCTCTCCTGCGTCAGTGGCTCAGTCTTTCCAGGATGACAGTTCCTCAGTCACTTCATCTGACACGTTGTTGTTGTTCCACAGGTTGTTCCACAGTCACTTCATCTCATTCAGCCCCCAGAGTATCGATCCCACCCCTGGCCACATAATTTTGCGATACCCACTTTTTCATTTGATGTTGAAATCCTCCTTCAAGAAGGAAATAAGGTTTATGAATGTGATGGCTCACTTCTTCAGAATCCAAGCTTGAACTCATGACTCATACTTGAGAAACTTGCTAGAGCAATATTCAACTACACTGCTTGTCCCACCGGACTTCAAATACAGGCAGTTACAGAAGCTTTGATTAAAAAACATCCCTGCCTAAAAGAGCCTGGATCCTCAGTTTCAAGCATGTATGGGTGGCAGCAACGTCTTAAATAAAAGACGGCTAATTACCGCTTTAAAATGAGAAGACGTGATGTACCTTGTCCTGAGCTTGACATAAACTCCTTGAAAAGGAAAACTCCTGGTAAAAAAAACCTGCACAAAATTGCTAGAGGCCAAAAAGAGCAGAAGTGAACTATCTACCTCCACATCCAAGTGGAGAAACAGCTGAGAGTCTGGAAATGGAGAGACATGACCTTCTTAATGAGGTTAAGAAGAAGAACAACACAAAGGTGATTCAAGAGAAAATGTCAAAGACATTCTCTTATAGAAGGTTCAAAGTCGTAAGTGGAAGTCCAGCTGCTGATGACTTCAAAGAGAGGTGGCCTGCTTTGTTTTGTGAAAGTGGGGTAGGTGAATCTTTAAAATTATAAAAATATTATGTGCTTTTCTGAGAACTAACATTATTTGATATTACAGTACAGTATATACAGTAAAGCACATTCCTGTTAAAGTAAGTTAAGTTAAAGCCAAATTAATAATCTTTATTTGGAGTTGATGATTGTAAATAGTTTATATCCATGTCATAAATTGTACTTTAGCTCTCGACCATTAGCCCATTTTCTAAAGTTGTACATTCTGTTTTTTCAGGAGAATAACCACAATATCTCTGGAGCAGACCTTCATGTACAACCTAGATAAGTATACACCAAAACTTACTGCCCTGATGAAAGCCAAGGGAGGTGTTTTGGGACCAAGTTGAGGCCCTTCTTGGACAGGCTGAGTGGGGTATGTCCTGAATGTGGTAGCTTCTGTCTGTCTCTATATATTCCATTTTTCTATTTGCTTGAATTGCTGCTCTGTTTGATTTTGAATTTTCTTCTGTATGAGTAATGATCCACTGTGGTTCTTTCAACAGATGCAAAGCAGTCAGATGAGACGTGACGCTGTTATCCGCAGCCTTATATTATATCTTGGTGAGAAAGAAGAGGAGCTTTTTGAAGATTGCACGGTAATGCATGAAAATGTTCCTGTTCTTTTCCCCTCATTCGTTTGGATCGTCTGCCAGGGTCCAGTCCTGCTCCGGTCCGTGATCAACACAACTGTAGTAGAAAAAGTTCATGCATATAAAGATATTTGTAGCGGAATATATATATTTAGCACATATGCATTTAGTTCAGGCTAAAGGGTTTAGAAAAGAGTAGAACAGGTAGAACAGGTCCTGTCTAGGCTGTGCAGGCTTGCTGGCCTTGGGTCCGAAGACAATCTGGCTTTTAGACAAAACAGTCTGAGCTGTTGAACAAAGGAATTTGGACAAACAATTCTTGGTATGAAATCTTCACATTTTGACGCATGTTCAGGGTTTAAAACCACCTCTCTAGAAGGAGACGGGGGAGATGTGAGCTGTGCTGGGCTGGGAGACACAGCCAGCGTCTCCCAGCCTGGGCTCCGTCCTTCCCCACACGCGTCTGTGAGCATCTCCCGCAGGAGAGAGAGGTGACTTTGTTTTCCTGTCTGCATATTTTCTCATCTCACCACTGAAAATAAATTCATGTTTGATTATTTGAACCTAATGCTGCCTCGGCTTGAATTCCTCTGAGTTGGGACATCTCTGACCACTACACAAGCAGGAGCAAGTAACCAAATCATCCGGTCCCTGAAACAAAACGAGCCACATTGTTTACTCGAAATGAGGACGATCCTCCTCATTTCTTCCTTACTGATATTTACTGGTATTTACTGGTATTTACTGGTACTTACCACTGCTTCAGATTCAACCATTTGCACACACAAACACTCACAATCAGGTTAGGTTGACACACCGGGGGGCATCTTGGAGATTCAATGTCTGGCCCAATGACACTTTCATTGTAATCTGGATTTATCAAGTCGTAGATTTTCCTAGGCTACAATAAACTGGCAAGAGGCACAGTCTGTAGCTGAGAGCAACATTAAATCCACATTTTTGCAAGGGCTACAGTTTGTGTTGTGGATCTAGCTTGTCCCATGATTTAAGACTGATTCACTGGTAATGTACAGGTGTTTTCCTTGTTCATTATGCATTATCAACTAAGTTACTTATCAATATAAGACTTAATTTGTGGTATTTTGTATGCAGGAGGACAGACGCAGCGATGCCTCTCACCACATCCTTAGGATCCTGGTCGTCCATAGAGGAGATGGAGAGGATCCAGTGGACGTATCAATAATTCTGGAAGGCGAGGAGATGCTTACAGGATGCAGCAGCACTGCTACAGCTTGTTCACTACTTATGGGGCTAATTTATACCCTCAACCTTGCCTACCCCCCTGTACTGCGTTATACCTTTGAGGTGTTTCAGAAACTTTTTCTGGAACTGGACATGATTAAACTTTCTCCAAAAGTACAAGCTCTTAAGCTTAAGCTGTTAACTTAAATGACAGTACTGAACTGTTCAACAGTACTGTCAACGTTTGTCTTTTAGGTGAATTTTAGTTTCTGTGATTGATGTTTGTGGCCATGCTAACATTTTATCTGTAACTGTTAATGCTTTTAAGGTAAGGCTATTCTAGATCAAAACTTTGAGTAGTGGTGGTAATGTTGGTGGCTGGATTTAGCTTAACATGAACTTTTATTTTGTACATTTGTGGCATTTCTTTCTGTTTTATTATTTTATTTTGACATGCAAAATTAGCCTTAGCCTCTGTTATTTTGCATCACAGAACAGTAAAACGCTCAGGGTAGATTTAAGTTATTCTTCATTTTAGAATACAGCAAATTAAAACTTGCTTTGGCTACTGAAAATCTTTGTATCTGTGTCTTGAAATGAACCCTGTTTAGAAAATACAATGTTTAATTATATTCTATTTTGTGATTTGTGATCAATGTTTATGAAAAAATAAAGATTGATTTTGCAATGTAGTACATTTGGTAACATTTACATAACTATAGTGAGTAAAACAACATCATACAAGTAAATAAATTTAACAGTCAATTAAAAAACAATATAATAAAATGTACTCAACTATTAGAACAAGATTTACTTAATATTTTCTTGCTCATGAGGAGCCTGTGGAAAAAAATAAGTGATTTTAATAAAAGTAAATCATTACTTAAGTAAAATTAGGTAATATTTAATTTGCCTTTTCAATTGTGTTAAGATTAGTAGCAAGTACATTTAACTTCATTCTGGCAGGTAAGCTGTACTTAATATTTTGGCAGTAAAATGTACTTACAAAGCATAAGCGCACATTGTTACGAGGATTTAATCAAGTAAATCCTACAAATTAGTAAATTTTATTTTAGTGTATAATCTGACAATGCTGTCTCTTCAAACAGTTCCAGTGGCACAAGACCAGGTTGTATGGCCAACGTTCTCACAAGTTTTTAACTATACAAGGACCCCCTGCTAACTGCCATTCAATATTCCAGCTAGAAACACGACACTGTCCCTGTTTAGATCCACTCATCAGCCTCGCACAAGCTTTTGCCAAATACACAGCCATAGATGATGAGACGAGACAATTATTGCAAATATTCCCACCATACACGGTATCATATACAATCACATGCATATGGACATTCCCAACATCAGCAGGACACTTATTCATCCTGTGTGGACTGGTTTTGTGATAATATGCAACCTGCATCACTTCCTCTGAATACTACTCAAGCAGATCCAGTTGAAGCCCCACTCAATGATGCAAACATCACACATTCTGACACATAAAACACCTAAACATTCTGTGGGCCACTCAGGTCTGAACTCCTGACGTGGCCAAACCTAATTTTGAACAAGAAACAAGCCCCTAACTTACTTAGTTGAGACACTTTGCCCGCATCAGAGGCTTATGTTGAGCCTTTTGCGTCCAGCTGCAGGTGGTGGTTGCTCCTTCCATTTTAAAATGGAAGGAGCAAAGAAATGTCAGCTCAAAAGTGAAGAAAATGACACAAAGCCAACAGGACTAGAAACAGACACGCAGCCGCCACCACATGTTTACATGTAGCAACGTGAACAGTTTACACTGTTGTCAGATAGAGAACTAGCAGGTCACGTTCACGGAGCTTTCACCCTTGAGATGCAGAAGAACACGACAGATAGAGCACACACAGGAATGATGATACTCCCCAGTGCCCACAAACCCGCAGTTAGGGAAAGGACCAAAGAGCAGACAAGAAATATAACTCCAGGATATCCAGATTTATCACTAGGAGATAAGCGACAAAGATGAGCAGACATTACAATGTACAGATCTGAGAGGAGAGAAACAGATTGTGTATGAGCAGCACTGAGCTATATGGCTCCACTGCTGAGTAAAGCAGCCCAACAGCAGCACAGATATGTGCCGTGGAATTTCATGGGTATGACAGGACTGGTGAACCGTCTTCCAGCTTTAGCTGATGGAGCTGACTAGGAGAACCGAGAAAGCTCAAGAACCAACTCTTTCTTTCTACTGCACCATGATGCGTGATGGCGATCAGAGTCCACGGACTAGGAACATCAAGGATGGATTCAAGTTCCAGGCTCAGCACCACACGTCGCTCTCATCATAGGGTTAAGAGATGCAACAGAAAGAATACAACCTACCACAGGAGGATTAATGGACCAAGGGAGTAATGATCAAAACTAGGAGTATGTACAACACCCCAATCTTTCCCAAAGAAAACCAAACATCAATGACTATAAGTTAGATCAACACTCATTAATGCAATAGTACAGGAATAACATCTTACTGTACCAGACCCACACACACTGCTGTCCAACATTCCTCCAGGAATGGGCTGGTATACTGTGATCTTCATCATCTAGATATTCAATCCACAACACTGATGTATGTGGTCTATGATGGCATTTTGATCTGCTCAAAAAGTAAAAAGCAGTGTGAAAGACTCAACTGCAGTATTTAAGGCCTTAGCAGCTGGACGTCATAAGCTCAGTAAAAGCAAGCTGCAGTTCTGTCAGAAAACTGTAGAGTCGTTGGGACAACAGCTTAGAGGTGAAAAGAGGCCTATAGCACCGTCTCAGGTAGAAGCTGTAATAAAAGCTCCCCAACCACTAACTCTGGGACAGAAGTTAGAAGTCAGAAGTCATTTTTGGGGATGGCTGGTTTTGCGGACGACACAACTGTGGTAGGTCTCTCATCAGTAACAGAGATGAGACAAACTACAGGAGCGAAGTGAGCCGTCTGCCCTGAGAGTGAACAGCACCAAGTTCCTGGGTGTTCACATCACAGAGACCCTCTCCTGGACCAACAACACCACAGCACTGGCCAAGAAAGCACAACAGCGCAAACTGAGAAGAGCTAGAGCCCCCGCCCTCCTCATGTACACCTTCTACAGAGGCACCATAGAGAGCATTCTGTCCAGCTGCATCACTGTGTGGTACGGAGCCTGCAACGCCTCCTGCCGTAAGACACTACAACGCATAGTGAGAGCAGCTGAGAAGATCGTTGGAGTCTCTCTCCCCTCCCTCCAGGACATTTACAGCCCATAGCCTGTTACAGCACTAAGCTTGATAACACTGAGGAGGGACTGACTCCCTGCTGCCAGAGATTGGCAGCAGCAGCAGCATTTACCCATAAGTAAGCATCAGTTCTAACAGTGGGACACCCTGTGACATTGTATGTATCTCACCAACTGCATGCTATGCTAACTAGTCCTTGATTTGTTGTTACACAGGCCAGAAGGACTGGTTATGAAGTGTTACTATCAGGACAAGAACAAACTGTGCAGCGGTGCAACACAATAAATCCCACACGACTGCACACAAGAAACACACACATTCATGCAAGTATGAGAGAATTTGTACAACCAACCGATTCCATCAGATTCATTTTGTTTGTGGATGAGTCGTGCGTATGAAACAGGAAGGCATGCAGCATGTGGGGCATTTTATAAAGTACAGCTTAGATCAGCCATGTTCAGCACAACTTGCTGATATTAGGGCCAAACAGCCACAATCTATCCAGACAGTGCATATGGCTATGGAGTGTGTCACATATGGATTTATCCATGCGGCTGGCTCACCTGTAGTGCATGGAGAAGCTGTGGCACAATTGATTCTCAAGTGCAGCTACCAAAAGAGTTAGAGGGAAAGATTCCTGTTTGTAGTAGTGCAGGTTTAGTAGATGGATGGAAGCTTGTCCAACAGCTGAACCAGACCGCAAAGCAGCAGCTAAGTTTTTGTATGCAGTGTTTCCCAGATTTGACAATGCCAGATACTATATCATCAGACAAGGGTCCTCACTTTCTGTCAAGTGTGATAAGAGAAATGTTTCATATCCCAGGAGCAGCAGGTGATGGGCCCTCAGTCGGGGATCCTGGTCACCCTGCTCTTGACAACCTTGATGTACTTCCACGTACACCTGTCTGGGGACAAGACCTGTTGGAGGAGGAGAATGTTTCCTATCTTTTCCCTCTGTTCTGTTTGTGTTTGTTGTGCTAACCCTCTCAGGTTTAGCAAGACTCTCTCTACGTCCTTTTCTGCTCCTACGTCAGATATTCTTGAAATAAACAGTTTAAGGGAATTTTCTATTGTGCATCCTCAGTAGAAATTATTATTGTTACTTTTTTTATTATAGTTAATTTAAATATCATGATTCTTTACTTGTGCAGAAGACAACACCTTGTGTTGTTAAAACTACCAGCTAAGAGCAACAGACATTTCCATTTTTGTGCTTACATGGGAAAACATCAACCAATACACCGTGGACACAGAACGACTTTGATTTGTTTTCACATGTATTTTTCAAAATATGTGTAACCCTATGGAAGAAATCTGGGCCATAAGTCTTCAAAAAATTAACTCCCAAACGAAAACAAGCTATTTGAACCAAAACTATGAAAAACTGTAGCCAAAGTTTCTCAATTCAAATATGAGTAAATTATTATTAAAATAAACGTTATATTTAAAATTGGATGCTATATCTTTATTGATACATAACACCCATCACTGTAATAAAACTGTAATAAAAAGGCAAATAAAATTTCTGCCTGGCCGCAGTTGTCAGTTTGCATAAAGACTGCAAAACAATTTAACTGGTATCAACTTGGCTGCTACTGAACCTATGAACTGGCCTCTATATGGTTCAATGTTCCTCCCTAGCGCTCAGCGCCATCTACTGGCCCATGTAGCTGATTGCTCTAACAAGCACATCATTTACAATCCTCAAAACCTTGAGGAAACACACACACACACAAAGTGTGACTTATTTTCACTTTTCTCTCCTGAATTGCACCATGAACCTCTCATAATTACTTTTACCTACTTTTATTGCATTACCTCTATTTACACATAGTTACATTTAAATGCGAGTTTCAGACAGAAAGTCAGTGTCTGGCAGAACTACAAAAAATCCCAAACATCTAAAACATGCAGAGAAACTCCACATTTGCTGTTTTTGTAGCTTTATACGTCAAAAATATATCAAAACTCTTTATGAGCATGACATTTCTTATCTAGTAAACTCCTAAATCGAAACATATCAGCTAAACACAGCTGTGAGATAAATGTGGAGCACTTTGTTTTTCTGAACTGTAGTAAAGTTAAGAGGAGAGTGAAAACAAAACTTCTACCAACCTCTAAGTATCTGCATATGAAGCCGTACTTGTTTAGGTAATAGATCAGCTCCCACCACTGCCTGTTTTCTGCAGTGAAAGCAAGATTCAGTGGCGAACTGCTAACATCACCTGGTGGTGTTAATGTGCAAGTATCAGCTACACAACCAGCTGCTACTCTTGGACAGCTTGCTGTGTTTTGGCACCTGTGGATCGGTTTAGGCTGACGCTGAAGCAATTTATTATTGGTTATTTTAACTAGCATTAAAATAAGCAGATGTTTTTAATGTTGTGGCTGTTTCTCTGATGTCATTGGTTGTCATGACATAACTAGACTAGAACCATAAATACCACATCAGGTCTTACACAGAGTACTTATAATTAATCTAAATACCAGACAGGACATGATGCAATTAACAATTAACAGGCTTGTGCATTGGATTCAAATGGAAAATGTTTATTTCACCTAACATTAAACCACAAGTCTTTTCAAGTCAAGTGAAATTGTTGCAGTTTGCCATGACACTGCTCATGTACTGACACTCGAGCATTACACAGTTTCATGGAAAATCGAAGGCACGATGAAGAATCTGAATCATGAAGGCAAACAATGCTCTGCCGTGTTTCAGGTGGAGGTGATCTGTTGTGCAGTATCACGACAGCTGGAGACGATGAACCCAACGCAGCATGTCCTGGATGGGAAGAGGTCACACAAAAAAAACATTCACCCATCAGGGGGCAGTCTTCACTGACAGATGGTGTGATCTCAGTAGAAGTGCACAGTTTGACATGATACATGTTGCTTGCTATTACCAAACAGTAACATACATCACTGACAGGTTTATAAAGCTTCCATCAACATCTATACTTGGGTTGGCAGATTTGGCTTTTTTTCATCCATTTCTCTTTGCTCCAACTCCTGGATTCTGGGGAGAGTATTTAAAGTTTTAACTTACCCGCAGTAAAAGCTCCCTCACAGTCTTGAAATGTTTCTACGTGGGACAATGAGTCATAAGCATGAGAGAGAAGATTCCAACAGGATGTGGGATGAGAATGAAGCTATGATTAAAAGAAGCGGAAGAACAGGGGGTTGAGCATCAGGTGGACAAATAACTACTGCAAACTGTATGTTTGTACTTATACTTTCTGAAAGGTCTAGAAAAATTCTGTATTTACTGTCTAAATTAATCAAATCCTGCATCTCTGGTGGCGTGGTGGTGCATCAACCTATGACACAGGCAGTTTGCACATTTAGGAAGGTTCAATCTGTGGCACTTCTGTTCTCCAGCCAGCTGAGGCAATGTCTCTTGGGACTTTGTAGCTGGTTCATGGAACACAGGTGTCATTTCATGTATCTGATTAATCAGGTTGAATTCTGGTTAGTCAGCGTCTTGCTTTTGTATTCTGGTTATTAGAGACCATCTTGCTCTGTACTTAGTCAGGTAGGATTTTGTTTTATAGACTAATTGTTATTGTATTTATCCTCATAGCGAGTGACTATAGTTAGTTGTTAGTTGCTAGTTGTTTGTTTATTAAAGACAATATTCCTGTTGAATCACAACCAGCCTTCCAGTGTCTGCTTTCTTGTTTGTCACACATTCGCAGGTTTTGGAGTAGCGTATAATTCTATTCAGATTATGTCTTTTTGGTTAAAATGCTTCTGTCCCAGCATTTTAAATATGTCAAGTTAAACTTTTTTATCTAAAAATGAATTGAATTACACTAAATTTAAAACTTATACTGCATGAAAATGATCACTGAAAAAGACAATAAAACTGAAAAGCTGACGTGGCCTTTTCTAGGGATAACAGTAAGTATCACAGCAACAAATTGGTGTCATGGATCACATTAAAAATACAACTTCGAATGTACAACAGATGAAGAAATGCACAATTATAATAAGAAGAACTTGATGTTTGATACTGACAGGTACTGACACCAATGATGTAAAAATGAAATCTAGGCAGGGGACCACAGTGATGGCCCTACTTCTTTACCTGATTATTAACATCCCATTGAAAGGAAGAGACATCTCAGTCTCAACTGCCACTGCAGGAGTCTGCTTGTGTGTCACCTGGAATTGTGAGTCAAATGTCTGTCACCTGGAATTCAGTGGAAAAACAAAAACACAACAGATAGAGACAGATTAAGAAGCTGTAAGTAAGTAAGTATCAGCATCAATAGGTGCTTAAAATGTCCTCATCTGCCTGAGCATGTTTTTCCATCCTGTCTACTGTAGTGAGTAGGTGTGGAACCTCAACTACCTACTCAATACCCTTCAGACAACTTCACCTGGATGAATGAGAATCTCCACAGACAACTACAGACATTGTTTCTACCATAGCCCCAAGTACAAACCAGAGCACGTTGCTAACTTGTAACACATTCAGGCATAAGTTAATAAATAAAGGCAAAACAAGATATACACTTCATTTAATATAGTATTTGACAAGTAAATTTTGCTCCTAAATTGTTATTAATTATCTACTATAGTTCTGTGGAAACAGAAATTCGAAACACTAATTCGAGCATGGCCTCAGTCAGGTATCATCAATTGTGTTTATAATAATAATGTTACGGGTCCCAAGTCGGGTACCAGCGCAGCAAAGATGAAGCTGGGAAACAGGTAACAATCAGGAGCAATTATGGATTGAAGCGCTCAGTTCACCTTCCCGAATAGCCTTTCTCTTTATTCATCTTTTCAACTAATAACAAAACATTTACTTCACTTAATATAATTTAACTCTATTAGCAATGTAAACCAACAAAAAATAACTTATCACAAAAAGATTTGCGTGTAGGAGCCTAAATACTATTACTATGAAAAGCAAATACATATGGTGTCCGTCTGCAGGACATAGTGTAGCAGACAGATGACACGGCGCATGCGCTACTCGACACGCCATGCGTCTCACTGCTCACGTAGCGTGTAGCGAACTTCTAAACTCTAAAGTTCATTGTAAGAGTGTACGTTCCCTATAAACAATTTAATAACATTCGCCGTACAAATATAAACTCTCTCTAATGTGGTTTTCATTAGTTTTCCACCAATTACTAACCTGGGAAACAGGTAACAATCAGGAGCAATTATGGATTGAAGCGCTCAGTTCACCTTCC
Organism: Macropodus opercularis; assembly: GCA_030770545.1. Classification (NCBI taxonomy): domain Eukaryota; kingdom Metazoa; phylum Chordata; class Actinopteri; order Anabantiformes; family Osphronemidae; genus Macropodus; species Macropodus opercularis. Next base: position 6,168,407 of record CM061109.1, read on the forward strand.
CGAATAGCCTTGAGGTGGGGGCGGAGCTCCTCCGCAAAAGCCTCCCTGGTGCAACTGCTTTCGTCCCAAAGGTTCCTACCTGAGATTTATGTTCCCGTGTGTTCACTAAATAAATATGGGAATTGTATATCCAATTCTCCTATATTTTATAATATATATATATATCCATCTAAATAAATTATACACAAATAAATCCACGTTTCACTTGTGGTGTATCACATACTCCCCAACAAACAAAAGTCGCTCCTGACACTTATACTTAGGTGTTACCGAATACAACCATCTATATCTCAGAGAACTGCCAAGCACTTACGGAACAAACAAATTAACAGTTTGAGTCTCCCACCTAAGATATATGTCCCCGCTATTCAATAATAGCAGACTGGAGACATGACTGGCAAATATACAGGTGAGATGGTTGGTGTAGGATGGAAGAAGGGGGTGTAAGACACTGGACACTGGTGCGTGCACACTGTGGGCAGAGTACAAATGGAGTTAACCATCAGCCGTGGCTCATATGTGGGCTGCCCCAGGGATGCATAGGTGAGCATCTGGCCAGGTCGTCTCTCTCTGGGTGATCTCCTCAGTGGAGGCTGCATCTCAGGCTCAGGTTCCAGAGGGTCTTGCTGGGGATTTCCAGGTTGCGTTGGTCCCTGCTCTCCATAAACTCGAGGTACATCAGTCTGTGTCACGTCCTCTCCTTGTCCTCCTTGTTCCTCCTCGCCTGCATTCTCCGTTTGGATTACAGGTCCCATTGTTGTCTGCTCTCCTTGGCACATTTCATCTTCTCCCAGGTCATGCTGTGGGTCACGGGTACCATTTTGGTGAGGTCTATTGCATCCACTTCTTGACACGTCACTCGGCATCCTCAGCCAATATCTAGGAAAATCCTCCTCCTCCTCTGACTCACTTGTGACCTGGTTCTGCATCTCTTCAACCTGCCTTAACGGTCTCCTCGGCATGACTGTCTTCTTTTGTATTCTGTCCGAACTGTTTGTCATTAATGGCTCAATGGGTAAATCGTTCACTTGGAGCAACAGGTTCCGGTGGAGGACACGGGTGCGACCGCCTCCTGCTTCAGGACTGACCCTGTAGACTGGGTTCTCACCAAGCTGCTCTTTGACGATGAAGATCGTCTTTTCCCAGTACGGTTTTAGTTTGCATGGACCTCCTCTTTCAGTGAGGTTACGCACAAGGACCCGATCTCCCGGCTGGAGCGTTACTCCTTTGTTATGTCTGTCATAATAGTATTTACCCTTAGCGCTGGACTGTTGGCTGTGTGTGCTTGCTAACTTGTATGCCTCTGTCATTCTCTCCCCCCATTTTTCTGCAAAGCTTCTTGGCGTTACTCTCTCCTCCTCTGTTATTAGCCCAAATAGTAGGTCCACAGGCAGATGAGGGTGACGACCATATAACAAGTAATATGGAGAAAATCCAGTGGCCTCATGCCGCGTGCAGTTATATGCATGAATAACATGTGGCAAGTGTTCCTTCCAGTTCTCTCTCTCCTTCTCTCCCAGTGTCCGAAGCATTTGCAACAGGGTTCGATTGAACCGCTCTGCCGGATTGCCCTGTGGGTGATAAGGTGACGTACGTGAGTGACTCACCCCAGACATTTGCCTAAGTGTCCTAAACAGCTCATTCTCAAACTCCCTTCCTTGATCATGATGGAGCTTGGCTGGGTATCCAAATCGGGGAATGAAATCATTGAAGAGTCGATCAGCTGCAGTCTTCCCTGCCTTATTCCGGGTGGGGTATGCTTGGGCAAACCTAGTGAAGTGATCCATCACCACCAGGATGTATTCATAACCACCACGGCTGGTCTCAAGGTGGAGGAAGTCTATGCAGACCAGTTCAAGGGGTGTGGTAGACGTCAGACTCCCCATCGGTGCTCTGTCATGTGTTGCTGGTTTTTTCTGTTTAATACAGTGACACTTCCTGGTAACATACTCCTCAATATCTTTTTTCATGAAAGGCCAGTAAAATCGTTCTCTGGCCAGGCTCAATACTCTTTCCACACCAACATGTCCCATTTTGTCGTGCAGGTATGTGAAAGCAGTCTGTTTGTAGTTGGCAGGTGAGACTAGCTGTTTACGAGCAAGTGTTAACCGGTAAAGAAGCCCATCCTCCACATGCAGCTTGCTCCACTCTCTTGACAGCCTCCTGGCTGGTCCATCGAGCATCCGACGTATGGTGTCAGTCAGTTCACTGTTCCTCTCCTTTAGCTCTAAGATTTTACTAATGGCTGGATCTTTTCGTTGTCCCTCTGCCAGTTCATCGCGGCTGATCACTGGGAAAGGCTCTGTATGAGTGTATTGCTGGGATGTTATGTCCAGAGCTGCCACCCATGCTACATCTCTGTGGTGTGCAGCTTTACTCCCTTCCCAGGTAGCATGCACCGCCTCTTCTGAGAGCCTCTCAGAGCACTGCTTCATGTAGGTTTCAATGTCAAGGGGCCAACGAGAGAGAGTGTCAGCATCAATGTTCAAGCTGCCTGGTTTGTATCTGATTTCAAAACAGAAGTCTGCCAACTGTCCCACCCAGCGGTGGCCTACTGCATTTAGTTTGGCAGTACTCATTATGTATGTCAGGGGGTTGTTATCAGTGAATACGATGAAGTGAGGAGCATAGAAGAGGTAGTCCCTAAACTTGTCGCACACCGCCCACTTTAAAGCCAAAAACTCAAGCTTACCGCTGTGGAAGTGATAGTTTCGCTCTGCTGATGTTAGCGTGCGGGACCCATAGCCAATCACTCTCATTTTTCCATCTTGTTTCTGGTACAGGACTGCCCCAAGGCCCTGCTGGGAAGCATCTGTGTGAAGTATGAAAGGTTGATCAAAATCTGGATATGCCAACACTGGTGGGTTGGTTAGGATGTTTAGTAAATTCTCAAGGATCTGCTGATGTTCGTTCTTCCACTCCACAGGGGTGCGTGAGGGAAGCTGGGGGCCTTTGGTCCTTCCTTTTGAAGATTTTAGTTGCACCGCATCAGTTTTCACTTGAAGCAACTCGTACAGTGGTCTTGCAATAGATGAGAAATCCTGCACGTATGCTCTGTAATAGCTTAGAAACCCTAATAATCTTCTGACGTCCCCTACTGTCTGTGGGGTCCTCTCTTTCAGTGCCTGTACTGCCTCTATGTCTTTTGGATCCACCCGTACACCCTCAGCGGAGACTAGCCGACCCACATATCTGACTTCTTTACGGAATAACTCACACTTTTCTGGTCTCAGCTTAACCCCATGATGCTGCAAAGCCTGAAGCACACGGCGCAGCACCTCGACATGCTCTTCAAACGATCTGGAGAAGCAGAGGACATCGTCCAAATAAGGGATGCAGCACTCATCCCTGAGTGTTTCAAGCATTTCCTCCATGCTCCTTTGGAAGGCTGCTGGTGCATTTGACAGTCCAAAAGGTATCCTGACCCATTCATATAGGCCCCAGGGTGTAGTAAAAGCAGTCAGATGTCTAGACCCCTCCTCAATAAAGCCATGGTGATGACATTATTAACTTCAACCCTCGCTGTCGTACTCGGTGGTGAGAGTTGTGTCTCAGGTTTGCCTAGCTCAAGAACTTTAACTATTGGTTGTATGGAGCCTATAGGGGTCCTCTTTGGCAGAGTGATTTCATGCCTGGTGTGATTAGTAACTGGTATCTTGACATATGGCCACCTAGTGTTGTTTATTTCTAAGAGACCCTCCCCGACACTGAGCTGCGCTAGGTTTGGGTCCTCTTCTTGTGGTTCATAAAGAACAATGGGGTTAGATGTGTTAAAAGTAGGTGACACTCTGCAACGGACATGCATTGTCCCTCCAGCCGGAATGTTGACATTTTCTTTACCCACCCTTACTGTTGCCATGCTGTGGTGTGATGACCTCTGGGCCTCTATAAAACTGACCATGGTCCGTACCTGCTCTTCTTCAACACCAAGTGCCCTTTTAAGGAGACTGACCACCAAGGCTTGTGCATCTGTCTCCGAATTTTGTCTGTCCACCATCTCTTGAAGTACATTAGCACCTAATAGAGGCTGTGGGAGTGGAAGCTGACTTACCAGGAAAGGGACTTGAATAGCAAGTTTTGGGTTGTCATTCCCTGTCAGGTTGACTGTTAGCTCCACCCATCCATCATATGGGATTGGCTGTCCATTTGCTGCACAAATGTCAAGGTTTTCCCCTGGGTCTAAGAGTTCATATAAAGGTCTGACAGGGAAGCTGGGAATAAAAGTCTCTTTCCATAGCCTGTCGACTATACTCACTTGTGAGCCAGTGTCAAAAAGAACAGTTGTTGCAAACCCGCTGATGAAACAATTCAGCAGGCTCTTCCTCCCAATTAGGGGTGCAGTGTGAAGAGGATCCTCTGTAGCTGTTCTCTTTTCTTCACAGTTGTAGACTTTGTTACCTCGCTTCCGCTGTTGTTGTTTATCTCTGTGACTTACACTGCGGGACTGGAACTGTGGGACGGCCTCTGGTTGTCCCTCAGCAGAGACCGTTCCTCGTTTCCCGACTGTCGAGGTCTTTTTAAGCAGCCTACTGCTCGATGCCCTGCTTCTCCACATACCAGACAGTGACTACAGTTTGTAACTCCTTGCTGTGCACAGTTAGTACAAATAAACACCCTACCCCTTCTTGTAACAGGTATCATGTTTGATGTAGTAGGTGTGTCACTGCTGTATATGGGCTGAGGATGAGTTTGTGTCTGGGGGTGACTTGGTGATTGCCCAGTCTTCCAATGAGCTGCTTGCTGGTCCATTAAGGCTTCAACCATGTGTGTGAGAGTCTCTACTTGGGTACTCAGTTGTTGCATCGTTTGTTTCTCGTTCTCATCAGTGGTTTGCTTTCCTTCATCCACTCGAACATAATGAGCATGTGTTGTCTTTTGTTTTGGGCCGTGGCCCAGCCTACGTTGGTGTTCATTTTCATCACTGATTATCTTCATGACCTGGCTGAGAATTTCTTCATCAGTGACTTGGCTGTTCGTGAGGAGTAGTCTCAGTTGCTGTCTGATGTCTGTGTGTTTTGACCCAAGACCCTGGTAGATGGTATGGAGAAACACCTCCTGAATGGTTTGGGGGTCATACCGAATGTCTGCAACGGCCTGTTTCGACTGAAAGATGATTTTCTGTTTGAGTCCAATCATACGATACAGGAACTGCTGAGGAGGTTCGTGTTCATTTTGCTTTGCACACATAAGCTCCTGGAACAGTTCTGTGCTGGCTTTCTCTCCGAGATGGGACCTGAGAAATCCTTTGATTTCACTTGTTGTGATTTCTTCTTTATTAATAAGCATGTCCTTAAAGGCACCTGGTTTTATAATCCTCAATACCCCTCGAATTACTTCCATCTCAGTAAAGCCCTCCTTAACTCCTTCGTCTATCTGTTTGCTAATACCACTATACGTGATGTCAGAATGGAGGTCTCCAATCTGTCCCCCATGTATTTTAAACTCCCTCCGCTGGAGATAAGATAAATCCTTTAAGGAAACCATCGCTCCTGAGGCTAAAGGTAATGGAGTGTTACATGTTACTGGTGTATCCGTGTTCGCCGAGTGCTGTGGGCCCTGACCGGTCAATGGAGCACCAGTCCACGTGTCATGCACTTGTGCTGTCCCCTTTCTTGCAGTATCATGGTTCCCGATTATGCTGCACACCAGGTCATTTAGTGACAGTAGTTGGCCCATCCCTTGGTCTTCAGATTTCAGTAACATTTCAGACTGCATATATTTAAGGATGTAATCCACACACCCTTCTTCGTCTGCGGACTCTAGCTCCTCTGCATGTTGGCTACTAGTAGCAATGTCTCTGGCCAGCACGTAGGCTTCATTGCCCGAGAGCTTGTACAAGTTCTTTTTAATGCACCACACCAGTTCCTTACGTGCTGTGGACATGACGTTCCTGGTCTGATGAGACAGCAGTGCGGTTCCCTTGGGAGAATAAGGACACTTGTAGATTTTCTGTTCCTTCTCACGGACACCCACTGGTTGTCGTCTCAGCTGTCGTCTCGTCACTTCACGTTGGCCCTGTGGTTCTGATTGCGTTGGATCAGTTCCCCTCAAATGTTATGATGGAAGCTGATCCCGGACGAGCCCCCACAATTTGTTACGAGTCCCAAGTCGGGTACCAGCGCAGCAAAGATGAAGCTGGGAAACAGGTAACAATCAGGAGCAATTATGGATTGAAGCGCTCAGTTCACCTTCCCGAATAGCCTTTCTCTTTATTCATCTTTTCAACTAATAACAAAACATTTACTTCACTTAATATAATTTAACTCTATTAGCAATGTAAACCAACAAAAAATAACTTATCACAAAAAGATGTGCGTGTAGGAGCCTAAATACTATTACTATGAAAAGCAAATACATATGGTGTCCGTCTGCAGGACATAGTGTAGCAGACAGATGACACGGCGCATGCGCTACTCGACACGCCATGCGTCTCACTGCTCACGTAGCGTGTAGCGAACTTCTAAACTCTAATTAAAGTTCATTGTAAGAGTGTACGTTCCCTATAAACAATTTAATAACATTTGCCGTACAAATATAAACTCTCTCTAATGTGGTTTTCATTAGTTTTCCACCAATTACTAACCTGGGAAACAGGTAACAATCAGGAGCAATTATGGATTGAAGCGCTCAGTTCACCTTCCCGAATAGCCTTGAGGTGGGGGCGGAGCTCCACCGCAAAAGCCTCCCTGGTGCAACTGCTTCCGTCCCAAAGGTTCCTACCTGAGATTTATGTTCCCGTGTGTTCACTAAATAAATATGGGAATTGTATATCCAATTCTCCTATATTTTATAATATATATATATATCCATCTAAATAAATTATACACAAATAAATCCACGTTTCATTTGTGGTGTATCACAATAAATTAATAATATTAGAATGAAATATGACAGAGCAGCATGATGGTGTAGCAGTTAGCACTGTTGCCTCACAGCAAGAGGCTTTTTCTCTGTGTCTGTGTGGTTTTTCTTCAGTTTCTTCCATCAGCCCAATGACATGAAGTCAATTAATTTAAAATTGCTTGTAAGTGTGACTGAAAGAGTGAGCGATGATCTGTCTGTCTCTATAAGTAGCCCTGTGGTGGACTTTGTTCTTTTACGTGTGTGTGTACAGGTTTAACATTGCATAAAGCTTTGCTTTAGTGACTAATGGTACCTAATTGATAAGAGATCCCATGAAAATCAGATCATTAATTTATACTTGAGTGTTTTCTGCAGGAAAACACATGGAACCAGCGTCTGGTTCCATGCTTTATCTGTGCATTAATACCCCCATAGGTTTCAGTCCACCTCAAACCACAGCTGCAATATATGTGTTGCACTTTTGTCTATGTGCCTCTCAGCTATCTGCTCTCAGGTTAAAGCTGCAGTAACAGTCAAGTCGCTGGAGTGATCTGGACACAGAGGATTCTCATCCAGGATCGTGTAGAGGAAAGACCATAAAAATGAAATAAAAATAGATTCAATTTTCAATTCAATTCATTTCAACTTTATTTATATAGCAAAAATTCACAACATCAGTTATCTCAAGGCGCTTTACAAGTAAGGTTTAAGACCTTACACAACTAGACCCAACAAATCCCAGATAGAGCAAGCTTTTAATTGTAGCCAATCAATAAATTGTACATTTTAATAGCAACAGCGGAAAAACTCCCTCTATAGAGGAAGAAACCTCCAGCAGACCCAGGCTCAGTGTGGGCGGCCATCTGCCTTGACCGGTTGGGGTGAGGGGATAGAGAAGAGAGAAAAGAACACAACCACAACAACAAAACAAGCAGCAACAGAACACAGGCAGAATGGTTGGACCAGCAAATGAACACTGGAGACACACGGCTCTGAGTCTGACGATACCTGGAGATGAGAATAGAGTTAGTCATATGTAGACATGGAGGCATGTTAGTGGATACAGGAAATGGAAAAGTAGAGGAGCTCAGTGAATGAAGGACGTCCCCCAGCATCTAAGTCTAAGAGACTCAATCAAATTCGACCTTTCTTTAATCTAGAGAGGAATCAGTGTCTGCTGAAACAAGACGTTGTGTAGCATGTTTCTTAGAATAAAGTCTCTTTTAAATGACCGACCGTGTTACAGGTTCAGAGGTTAATCATAAAATCCTCCTTTTTCTGTTTAGAGGAACCTTTCCCCTGTGTCGGCTGTAACCCTCAGTCTGGACTCAGGCGTCAGTCGGCAGACTGTCCGTCCAACTTCTGACACCAAGATGTTGGTGGAAAAACCTTCTTCAAATGCTGGAACATACTGAGAAAACTAGAGGAGCATGTTGGTGTAATGAACCAGCTCAACGTTTAGTACGTGCTGGCATGAGGAAGACATCCTACAGCGAACCACTGTCTTCTGATGGATGTTAACACCAGAGCTTCTTATATATTGTAACACAATGGTTTAGCCACCCCTCGCATGCTACCTGCTGTCTAAACGCATGTTCCATTTGGCCAACACACCAACCTGGTAAAGCTTCTAACTTCCCCATTTTGTTCCCTGTGGTTGTGTAGATTCACTTGGGCCGGTGCTTAAACTTTCAATGGGCTTATCATTCACACAGGGGTTTTCACTCACACTGATCTTCCCATCTCATCGTATGGTTGGATCTTATCACACATACTCTAACTTTGGGTGACTCTCTTCAGCCAGGTAGTTTGTATGACACATTCGTTCCGAGCAACGTACCCTGTAGTGTGCTTATCAGCAATGCACACGGGACACTGAAGGAGTCATCGCAAAGCTTATGATGTTATTATATCAGTCATAAGCCCATTTTATTCAGATGGGACATCCCTAGATGTATGAATGCTCTAAAACATAAAATCAACTCAAATAAAACTAAATACAAGCTAGGTTTACCACAAAGTGACACAAATGAAGACAAAAAAAATCTGCTTTAAAACATAGGCCACAATGTTGCTGAACTTTTTCTTACACATGTGGTCGATTCTCTTTAAACCCATGAATGACTTACACAACGTAAGACTTCAGTATTTGTAATATCCTACATGTAACTTCACTGTAACATTCACTGACCACTAAAGAAATTACAGAACGCGTCAGGTGACTAAACCATTTCACAGAGCTACACACACATTCTTCACCTACACATAGTTGCTTCAGAACACTGGACTCACTCTGAATGGAGCGTCCGCTGTCTGCCTCCTGTCCCGGATGTCAGGCGGGAATCCAGTCCTGTTTCTGTGGAGCAGGAGGAACTTTTCCCTGGTGTCGGCTGTAACCATTAGTCTGGACTCAGGCGCCGGTCAGCAGACTGTCCATCACACTTTTATACTACAAAATAAAACCAATATAAATCAAATTAATCAAAATACAAGCTAGTGTAGTTGTTTACAGATATTCCTCACCGAGAGGATTCAGTTAAACACAGCACTGAGATTCAAAATAATACAAATGATTTATTTCACATTAGTGGTGTAAAAATATACATAAGGCAGATATACGAAGTCACCTGATTCCTCCCTGCAGGGGTAAAGCTCGCTGGCGCGCGGGGAAGGACGGAGCCTGGCTGGGAGACACCAGCTGTGTCTCCCAGCCGGCACAGCACACATCTCCCCCCCCCCGCTTTGGGGTGTCGGTTTTTAAACCCTAGCTGTTGCCCAAGTTTGGTCTTCGGATCTGGATAGTTTAGACTAATGACTCTGTTTACGGGAAAGTTATCAGCAGGTCACTTCGACCTGGCGTGTTCCCGGAGCAGCCCCACACGCCAAGAACTTTTCCAGATGTGGGAGAGTGAACATCCTGTTCACATAAGAGGTTCACGTCCTGGACACACAAACTCTGTAACTCCTAGTCTGACGATCTTACTTCATGCCTGCACTTATGAAAACCTATTCCTGTTAATACCTACATAGAGTACAGATTCCATCCTATACATTCTGAGCATATATTGCATCCCAAGTACACATTTTCCACTACAATCCCTCCTCTGGGGCTTCCTAAAGCACCACCATAGTCGAAACATTCATACACATGCTATACAACCTAACACATGCAAATTATCCCCAACTGAAACCGCACTTACTCACATACTGTCTCTCAAAATCCTCTAGATGAAAACAGAGTCAACAAAGTAAATTATTAAATTAACTTTATCCTTAGCTTAACAGAACTGGCATCACATTAAACATATTTCAATAAACAAAATGAACCTTTGAGCTTAACATACGACTTAACATTACTAAATCCTGCAGTGGAGGAAGGTGACTCTCTATTCAAATCGAATGTCACATTAACCCACAAAACCCAGAGCCTGAGAGATGTCCTGAAGGTCGGCGTTCCATCCGGGTCACGTCCTGTATGTGTTTCCTCTGGAACAGGTGTGTGTTGGTGTGTGAATCGTTTTGTGCGGCTAAGGACGGCGATCCGCCCTGTAGCCGTGTTGGTCAGATGGACACATGTCAGGGCTGTGTCTGGAGTCTTGTTAGTGGTTTGTTTCAGGTCACTGAGGTTGTCTCCTTCCTCCTTCCTTCTGTATCGCGTCATGCTGGTGTCGCCCAAAACCATGCTGACATGAGGCGTTGGCCACCCTCTATGACGGACTGGTTACTTCTAGGAGATCGGCTCAAGGGCATCTGGTATAATCTTTTCCTCTACATGAGCCTGGATGAGAATCCTCTGTGTCCAGATCACTCCAGCGCCTGGACTGTTACTGCAGCTTTAACCTGAGAGCAGATAGCTGAGAGACAAAGGTGCCACACATACATCGCAGCTGAAACCTGTGGGGGTGTTAATGCACAGATTAGGCACCACACCCTCCTCTCATACTAACAGAGCCTGTGGGAGAAAGTTATGGAAGTTAGAGAGGTGGTTGGTGTGATGGCGTCCACTGCTGCGGTGCCTAGAGAAAGTGAACCCAAGTTGTTAGGGTGAGCTCCAGGTACAACAAAACACCACATTCAGTCTGGAACAGCTGAACCTGTCAACAATAACAACCAGCTCCTCCTGGTTTGGGTTTAAGATTACATCATTGAGCTAAGATGGGAAATTATTACATTATATAACAACAACATCAACAAACATCAGACATCTCTCATGGTCAGTCTGTGAAACCTTGTTTCAGTCAGTCAGTCGGGTCTTTATGTCATGAGCTCAGGTTTTATCGTGCACGTGAGCTGGGAGGGAGACCTCCCGCTCAGAATGAACTGCAGTTTAACTACTCGTCCTGCTGAAGGAATCAGCAGTGTCGTTTAGGTGTTGCTTAGGGGGCCCCCTCCTCCATGATGGTAGACGCTGGTTCCATGTTTTTTCCTGCAGAAAACACTCGAGTGTAAATTAATGATCTGATTTTTCGATTAGTTACCATTAGTCACTCGAGCAAAGCTTCATGCAATGTTAATCCTGCACACACACACATATAATGACACAATCACAATGTTTTTCTATTTTTATGTAATATTGTAATCGTTAACGCATCTCTGCCATTCAATTAACTTTAATTAAATCCACTCCTCTCATAGGGAACCAATCCCTCCTCACTGCAGAGGCCTGTTCATAGGTTAAAGGTAACAGGCTGGGAAATTAACTTCAACCAGCAGTCAAACCATAGAGCAACATGCTATGAGCTACACACACATTGCCACACTCCTCCTTTAGGCCTGTTCATGCTGTCTGTTTAACACGAAACACACACTAGTAACGTTTTCTCATAGAACCAAAGCAGTAGCCTGCTGCAACAACACATTAATGGTTTCAAATGACACGTGACCCTCTGGGGTCCACACAAGTTTCTTCCCCATAACTTTCCAGCTCCGTCAGTTTTTATCGTCTCCCTCAGGGGTTGCACAATTGTTCAATACCCATCTATCCAGTCTACTCTGCAGCCTGTCATTCCTAAGAAAGTCAGCATTTCCCGGACTGTGGTTGGATTGGGACCTTAGACACAGCTTCCAATGGAGACAGACACAGCGCGTGTTCCCTGTATGATCAACCTCCCCAAATACTCCACTTGGTCTTTTCAGTACTGAAGCTTATTAGATGCTTTATGGCCTCTTTCAGCCAACAACAAAGTGATGGAACCACATGACACGTTTCCAGACTAGGTGAACACTCATCAACCTATGAATTCAAAGAGATGTCAACTATATTCACTCAGTATCACACTGAAAACTCAGAACACAGACCAACCACTGAACCACTGAGCATCAGGTAGAAAATCCGACACCAGAGCATGTGGATCTGGAACCTCAGCTTGGATTCTAAGGGGACTCTAAGCTTTACCCTCATACATGCATCTATACTTATCTACACTTATTAGTAGACTAAGTGGTGTTTTAAGAAAATACATATACACTAAACTAACTCTTGGTCCCATTTTAATCGTGGCTTTTTATTTCTCTCTTTTCTCTTTCTCTCTTTTTTTTTTTTAATTATCATTCTTTTTTTTTCTCTTAAGTCATGGGGCCTAACTGTCTCAACTTGTGGTCTGCTAATATGTGAAATTTCTTGATAAAATACTTTGTTCTTTTTTTTTTTTTTTTAATAAATGCTGATCTTCAGAATCTGTCTTTAAATAATGGGGTGTGCAGTGGGACGAACATGCAGACTGTGATGCTGTTGGCTTCGATAAAGTCCACTGCTATGTCAGCAAAGTGCGAAGTTCAGAAATGTTTTTTCTGCACTTTTCCTCAGTCATTGACAACATGCAGTTGCTTCACCGTGATTCTCTTCTTTTTTTTTTTTTTTTAATTTATTTATTTATTTTTGTCTGTGCCAATTCAATTTTTTTTTTTTTTTTTTTTTTTAATCCGTGGACGGCACAGTCCTCCTTCCAGCACCGACTGCTGGCCACAGGCTGATGTTGATGACAGCCAATATCCTCAGATCCCAGCGTCTCAGGGATTCTGCCTTCGTCTCCTTGGTTCATTTACGTGGAGTTTTCCACTGATCCATGTAGGACACTGATCTCTTACATGTCCAAGTCTTCCACAACTGGAACATTTTCCAGCTGCACTTCCTCGTCCGGCTCCTCTGCCCCGGTCGGTAGGAAACCCTCCTCTCATCCTTGGAGGTCCTGTCCACCATCCTGGCTGGATGTATATCACCTGGGGCTCGGCCGTGACGGGTGTTGTAGCTGATGTCTGAGGTGCTCGGGCTGGTTCAGCAGTGCAGTTCACCACTGTCGGTCTTTTCCTCTTTTTCTCATTCGACGGCTGGTGTTTCAGTTCGTTTGCTGGCTCCTTATCTGTCTGCTTCTGATGGACAGCATTAGCAAACAACTTTGCTACAACATCCACCACATGATCAGTGAAATGATCACATGACACGTTACACAGTCTCCCAGCTTCTCTTAGTTTGCTCTGAGATGGTGACAAACCACTGATGATCACTGCAACCAGGCTGAATATCCTCACATGCCTCCTTCACTCTGGATGACGTCACTGATTTCCCAGAAGCTGTTTTCCTCCCGGTGGCTGTGGGAGATCTCTCAGTTCTCTCATCATCTCCAGCTGCTTCAGTCTCTCTCACATCCTCAACCTGCTTATTCGTGTCACCACACTCCCGTTAATGCTCTTTATCTACCTCTGACATGCAGACCACTTGTACAGCAGGGATCTCTATCTGGATCTCTATCTGAAATGTTCACTGCCTTCAAACAAACTTCTGATAACTCATCTAACTCCTCTGACCTAAAATGTTCTTTTCTCTCACAGGCATTTGTGCAGCATAAGGAGGGGCTTCCCTACTAAACTAACTTTTTCACATGTCTAATCTTGTGATTTTTATTCAATCTTCCATTTCAACACACTGCTTCAGGTCAAACGTTCCCCCCAACGGCCCGGGTGACGTAGTCCTCTGCGTTCACTGGTTTAATTTATTTTAATATCTACAAATTTCTTCCGTCAAAAGCGGATTCTTTTTCACCTCGACAGTAGACGTGTTCTTAGTGCCAGACTTCATGACTCTACGTGATGTGACTGTATGTTTTATGTGTGTAATTTAATGACTAAGTGTTTTCTGTTACTAAAACTTCAAACCTTATTGTCCAGATTCAAACAACAGTGGAGTATGTAATTTGAGCTCTAAGCAGCCTCAAAACCCTTTAGAACTAAATGTCTCAGCTGCTTTGTCACAATGTGAACCTAGAGCTTCTCTTCTCTTTCACACACACTTTGGACAGAAAGGGAGGGGGCTGGCTGGGCTTATGTGTAATAGCCCCTGACCACCAGGAGATGCGCTGTCTCACCCACAGCCTCAAAGCCAATCGTGGACCGCGCGTTCACACAAAATCCCTCCTCTTTAAAAACAGGAGAGCGCGGTCCCTCTAACAACACTGTGAATAATTATCCACCAACAACCAACCACAGCGAGGAAAAACACGCTCAACGTTTTATGGTCAAATCAAATCTTAGGTCTCTCAACCCCAAAAATTCATAAAAGCAAACGGCAAGTCCCACAATTTAACAGCTGCGCAGCCCAGCCTTTACCGGACCATGAGAAGAACACAGTGCAAACTCCAGTCTGCTCTTGCTCTGAAAAGTACTTAGGTCTATTTTTATCTCCACACACACGCAGTCTGACTGAGCAGACACAGAGCCCCTTCAGCTCCCAGCTCTGACAGTAATACAGCACAACCAAACAAAGCAGATTCACAAAGAGTCAACAGCTTTTATCAGCATTAAACACACAAATCACCACATAGCTGATACACATAAACACAGCGCACAGATACACAAGCACATACACATACACATATATATGAAGCTTCATTAATTCATATGCATATACCTTAAGCACGTTTCAGTCTAGACTCCTTTCTCACAGAAAAGCGCTTTTCACCGGGTTTTTCTTATAATCTCAGGTACCTCTGCCGTGGCGAAAATTTACACCTGGGTTGATCTGGCCCAGGCTAATGTAACTTTTCCCACGTTATAACTCGCAGCGAAAAACAGTCTAATCTATTCCTAGATTAAATATTCGTTCCCAATTAGGTGAGCACAACAACAACAAGAACACTTCTGGAGTCGAAACCCACTGCGAGCGCCCACTGCACTGTTGCCTCTGCAAAACCTCTGTGCTCTTTGACCTCAACTCACAAAACAAGATACATTTGAAGTGTTTTCAATTTTTGTTGAGTAACTGGGCCTAATTAACCATGCAGAGCCCACGCAAACAGTCATCTGGACTTACACAACCTTCACATATTAATTTCCGTTCACTAATTCCAGACTCACACGCCCATAATTTAGAATTCTCAATGTCTGAAAAACCCTTTAGTGGTCAATAGGTTGTATCATTTTCCTCCTTTTAGACACATCAATAGAACAAACAAAGCACAACACATGCAGCAACAGTTATTTAAGCAGCAGAAGCAGAAGTGACTCCGTATAAAGCCTTTACCACCACGGTGGGGTTTCCCTCACACCAAATTCTTTTCTTAAGGTAGCCAAATTAGAATTTAACTGTTCAGGTCACCTTGTGACTTTGTTAAACAATTTTAAACAGACATTCTCCCAACTGATCCCAGACACAGAGAACGTTAAAGAAAAGCAAAACGCAGCTTTTTACCTGTGGCCACACACGACGTCGTCTGTGTCCAGAAACCAGCCGCAGAATTTGGCTCCCTTTTGCCTTCTTCGTGACGCCAAGAATCTGTAGTTGTTTACAGATATTCCTCACCGAGAGGATTCAGTTAAACACAGCACTGAGATTCAAAATAATACAAATGATTTATTTCACATTAGTGGTGTAAAAATATACATAAGGCAGATATACGAAGTCACCTGATTCCTCCCTGCAGGGGTAAAGCTCGCTGGCGCGCGGGGAAGGACGGAGCCTGGCTGGGAGACACCAGCTGTGTCTCCCAGCCGGCACAGCACACATCCCCCCCCCCCCGCTTTGGGGTGTCGGTTTTTAAACCCTAGCTGTTGCCCAAGTTTGGTCTTCGGATCTGGATAGTTTAGACTAATGACTCTGTTTACGGGAAAGTTATCAGCAGGTCACTTCGACCTGGCGTGTTCCCGGAGCAGCCCCACACGCCAAGAACTTTTCCAGATGTGGGAGAGTGAACATCCTGTTCACATAAGAGGTTCACGTCCTGGACACACAAACTCTGTAACTCCTAGTCTGACGATCTTACTTCATGCCTGCACTTATGAAAACCTATTCCTGTTAATACCTACATAGAGTACAGATTCCATCCTATACATTCTGAGCATATATTGCATCCCAAGTACACATTTTCCACTACACTAGGTTTAACACAAAGGTACATGTAATTAGACACAGAAGTTTTAAAGCTATGCCCAAATCAATGCTTTGCCCCAACCTACAGGGAAATCCTGTAATCTGTCAATACCCAAAGCATCTATTCTATACATTTGCACTTTCAGTCCAAAACCTGTTAACTAATGATCAGTAGCCTGAGCATCACAGAGAGGAGACTTGTTGGCTCTCGCCTCAACAATGAGTTTATGTTACAAGTTCAGAGGTTCATCGTAAAATACTGTGATGTAATTTCAGTTTGTATGTGATATAAAAGATGGTTCATAACACTGTACTCACTGTGAACGGAGCATCCGCTGTCCGCCTCCTGTTCCGAACATCAGGCGGGAATCCAGTCCTCCTTTTTCTGTTTAGAGGAACCTTTCCCTTGTGTCGACTGTAACCCTCAGTCTGGACTCAGGCGTCAGTCGGCAGACTGTCCGTCCAACTTCTGACACCAAGATGTCGTGGAAAAACCTTCTTCAAATGCTGGAACATACTGAGAAAACTAGAGGAGCATGTTGGTGTAATGAACCAGCTCAACGTTTAGTACGTGCTGGCATGAGGAAGACATCCTACAACGAACCACAGTCTTCTGATGGATGTTAACACCAGAGCTTCTTATATATTGTAACACAATGGTTTAGCCACCCCTCGCATGCTACCTGCTGTCTAAACGCATGTTTCATTTGGCCAACAGACCAACCTGGTAAAGCTTCTAACTTCCCCATTTTGTTCCCTGTGGTTGTGTAGATTCACTTGGGCCGGTGCTTAAACTTTCAATGGGCTTATCATTCACACAGGGGTTTTCACTCACACTGATCTTCCCATCTCATCGTATGGTTGGATCTTATCACACATACTCTAACTTTGGGTGACTCTCTTCAGCCAGGTAGTTTGTATGACACATTCGTTTCGAGCAACGTACACTGTAGTGTGCTTATCAGCAATGCACACGGGACACTGAAGGAGTCATCGCAAAGCTTATGATGTTATTATATCAGTCATACGCCCATTTTATTCAGATGGGACATCCCTAGATGTATGAATGCTCTAAAACATAAAATCAACTCAAATAAAACTAAATACAAGCTAGGTTTACCACAAAGTGACACAAATGAAGACAAACTAAAATACAGTTCAAAAACATAGGCCACAATGTTGCTGAACATTTACACATGTGGTCGATTCTCTTTAAACCCATTAATGACTTACACAACGTAAGACTTCAGTATTTGTAATATCCTACATGTAACTTCACTGTAACATTCACTGACCACTAAAGAAATTACAGAACGCGTCAGGTGACTAAACCATTTCACAGAGCTACACACACATTCTTCACCTACACATAGTTGCTTCAGAACACTGGACTCACTCTGAATGGAGCGTCCGCTGTCTGCCTCCTGTCCCGGATGTCAGGCGGGAATCCAGTCCTGTTTCTGTGGAGCAGGTGGAACTTTTCCCTGGTGTCGGCTGTAACCATTAGTCTGGACTCAGGCGCCGGTCAGCAGACTGTCCATCACACTTTTATACTACAAAATAAAACCAATATAAATCAAATTAATCAAAATACAAGCTAGGTTTAACACAAAGGTACATGTAATTAGACACAGAAGTCTTAAAGCTATGCCCAAATCAATGCTTTGCCCCAACCTACAGGGAACTACTGTAATCTGTCAATACCCAAAGCATCTATTCTATACATTTGCACTTTCAGTCCAAAACCTGTTAACTAATGATCAGTAGCCTGAGCATCACAGAGAGGAGACTTGTTGGCTCTCGCCTCAACAATGAGTTTATGTTACAAGTTCAGAGGTTCATCGTAAAATACTGTGATGTAATTTCAGTTTGTATGTGATATAAAAGATGGTTCATAACACTGTACTCACTGTGAACGGAGCATCCGCTGTCCGCCTCCTGTTCCGAACATCAGGCGGGAATCCAGTCCTCCTTTTTCTGTTTAGAGGAACCTTTCCCTTGTGTCGACTGTAACCCTCAGTCTGGACTCAGGCGTCAGTCGGCAGACTGTCCGTCCAACTTCTGACACCAAGATGTCGTGGAAAAACCTTCTTCAAATGCTGGAACATACTGAGAAAACTAGAGGAGCATGTTGGTGTAATGAACCAGCTCAACGTTTAGTACGTGCTGGCATGAGGAAGACATCCTACAACGAACCACTGTCTTCTGATGGATGTTAACACCAGAGCTGTTTATATATTGTAACACAATGGTTTAGCCACCCCTCGCATGCTACCTGCTGTCTAAACGCATGTTCCATTTGGCCAACACACCAACCTGGTAAAGCTTCTAACTTCCCCATTTTGTTCCCTGTGGTTGTGTAGATTCACTTGGGCCGGTGCTTAAACTTTCAATGGGCTTATCATTCACACAGGGGTTTTCACTCACACTGATCTTCCCATCTCATCGTATGGTTGGATCTTATCACACATACTCTAACTTTGGGTGACTCTCTTCAGCCAGGTAGTTTGTATGACACATTCGTTCCGAGCAACGTACCCTGTAGTGTGCTTATCAGCAATGCACACGGGACACTGAAGGAGTCATCGCAAAGCTTATGATGTTATTATATCAGTCATACGCCCATTTTATTCAGATGGGACATCCCTAGATGTATGAATGCTCTAAAACATAAAATCAACTCAAATAAAACTAAATACAAACTAGGTTTACCACAAAGTGACACAAATGAAGACAAACTAAAATACAGTTCAAAAACATAGGCCACAATGTTGCTGAACATTTACACATGTGGTCGATTCTCTTTAAACCCATTAATGACTTACACAACGTAAGACTTCAGTATTTGTAATATCCTACATGTAACTTCACTGTAACATTCACTGACCACTCAAGAAATTACAGAACGCGTCAGGTGACTAAACCATTTCACAGAGCTACACACACATTCTTCAACTATACATAGTTGCTTCAGAACACTGGACTCACTCTGAATGGAGCGTCCGCTGTCTGCCTCCTGTCCCGGATGTCAGGCGGGAATCCAGTCCTGTTTCTGTGGAGCAGGTGGAACTTTTCCCTGGTGTCGGCTGTAACCATTAGTCTGGACTCAGGCGCCGGTCAGCAGACTGTCCATCACACTTTTATACTACAAAATAAAACCAATATAAATCAAATTGATCAAAATACAAGCTAGGTTTAACACAAAGGTACATGTAATTAGACACAGAAGTTTTAAAGCTATGCCCAAATCAATGCTTTGCCCCAACCTACAGGGAACTACTGTAATCTGTCAATACCCAAAGCATCTATTCTATACATTTGCACTTTCAGTCCAAAACCTGTTAACTAATGATCAGTAGCCTGAGCGTCACAGAGAGGAGACTTGTTGGCTCTCGCCTCAACAATGAGTTTATGTTACAAGTTCAGAGGTTCATCGTAAAATACTGTGATGTAATTTCAGTTTGTATGTGATATAAAAGATGGTTCATAACACTGTACTCACTGTGAACGGAGCATCCGCTGTCCGCCTCCTGTTCCGAACATCAGGCGGGAATCCAGTCCTCCTTTTTCTGTTTAGAGGAACCTTTCCCTTGTGTCGACTGTAACCCTCAGTCTGGACTCAGGCGTCAGTCGGCAGACTGTCCGTCCAACTTCTGACACCAAGATGTCGTGGAAAAACCTTCTTCAAATGCTGGAACATACTGAGAAAACTAGAGGAGCATGTTGGTGTAATGAACCAGGTCAACGTTTAGTACGTGCTGGCATGAGGAAGACATCCTACAGCGAACCACTGTCTTCTGATGGATGTTAACACCAGAGCTGTTTATATATTGTAACACAATGGTTTAGCCACCCCTCGCATGCTACTTGCTGTCTAAACGCATGTTCCATTTGGCCAACACACCAACCTGGTAAAGCTTCTAACTTCCCCATTTTGTTCCCTGTGGTTGTGTAGATTCACTTGGGCCGGTGCTTAAACTTTCAATGGGCTTATCATTCACACAGGGGTTTTCACTCACACTGATCTTCCCATCTCATCGTATGGTTGGATCTTATCACACATACTCTAACTTTGGGTGACTCTCTTCAGCCAGGTAGTTTGTATGACACATTCGTTCCGAGCAACGTACCCTGTAGAGTGCTTATCAGCAATGCACACGGGACACTGAAGGAGTCATCGCAAAGCTTATGATGTTATTATATCAGTCATACGCCCATTTTATTCAGATGGGACATCCCTAGATGTATGAATGCTCTAAAACATAAAATCAACTCAAATAAAACTAAATACAAGCTAGGTTTACCACAAAGTGACACAAATGAAGACAAAAAAAATCTGCTTTAAAATATAGGCCACAATGTTGCTGAACTTTTTCTTACACATGTGGTCGATTCTCTTTAAACCCATTAATGACTTACACAACGTAAGACTTCAGTATTTGTAATATCCTACATGTAACTTCACTGTAACATTCACTGACCACTAAAGAAATTACAGAACGCGTCAGGTGACTAAACCATTTCACAGAGCTACACACACATTCTTCACCTACACATAGTTGCTTCAGAACACTGGACTCACTCTGAATGGAGCGTCCGCTGTCTGCCTCCTGTCCCGGATGTCAGGCGGGAATCCAGTCCTGTTTCTGTGGAGCAGGTGGAACTTTTCCCTGGTGTCGGCTGTAACCATTAGTCTGGACTCAGGCGTCAGTCGGCAGACTGTCCGTCCAACTTCTGACACCAAGATGTCGTGGAAAAACCTTCTTCAAATGCTGGAACATACTGAGAAAACTAGAGGAGCATGTTGGTGTAATGAACCAGCTCAACGTTTAGTACGTGCTGGCATGAGGAAGACATCCTACAGCGAACCACTGTCTTCTGATGGATGTTAACACCAGAGCTTCTTATATATTGTAACACAATGGTTTAGCCACCCCTCGCATGCTACCTGCTGTCTAAACGCATGTTCCATTTGGCCAACACACCAACCTGGTAAAGCTTCTAACTTCCCCATTTTGTTCCCTGTGGTTGTGTAGATTCACTTGGGCCGGTGCTTAAACTTTCAATGGGCTTATCATTCACACAGGGGTTTTCACTCACACTGATCTTCCCATCTCATCGTATGGTTGGATCTTATCAAACATACTCTAACTTTGGGTGACTCTCTTCAGCCAGGTAGTTTGTATGACACATTCGTTCCGAGCAACGTACCCTGTAGTGTGCTTATCAGCAATGCACACGGGACACTGAAGGAGTCATCGCAAAGCTTATGATGTTATTATATCAGTCATACGCCCATTTTATTCAGATGGGACATCCCTAGATGTATGAATGCTCTAAAACATAAAATCAACTCAAATAAAACTAAATACAAGCTAGGTTTACCACAAAGTGACACAAATTAAGACAAACTAAAATACAGTTTAAAAACATAGGCCACAATGTTGCTGAACTTTTTCTTACACATGTGGTCGATTCTCTTTAAACCCATTAATGACTTACACAACGTAAGACTTCAGTATTTGTAATATCCTACATGTAACTTCACTGTAACATTCACTGACCACTAAAGAAATTACAGAACGCGTCAGGTGACTAAACCATTTCACAGAGCTACACACACATTCTTCACCTACACATAGTTGCTTCAGAACACTGGACTCACTCTGAATGGAGCGTCCGCTGTCTGCCTCCTGTCCCGGATGTCAGGCGGGAATCCAGTCCTGTTTCTGTGGAGCAGGTGGAACTTTTCCCTGGTGTCGGCTGTAACCATTAGTCTGGACTCAGGCGCCGGTCAGCAGACTGTCCATCACACTTTTATACTACAAAATAAAACCAAAATAAATCAAATTAATCAAAATACAAGCTAAGTTTAACACAAAGGTACATGTAATTAGACACAGAAGTTTTAAAGCTATGCCCAAATCAATGCTTTGCCCCAACCTACAGGGAAATCCTGTAATCTGTCAATACCCAAAGCATCTATTCTATACATTTGCACTTTCAGTCCAAAACCTGTTAACTAATGATCAGTAGCCTGAGCATCACAGAGAGGAGACTTGTTGGCTCTCGCCTCAACAATGAGTTTATGTTACAAGTTCAGAGGTTCATCGTAAAATACTGTGATGTCATTTCACTTTGTATGTGATATAAAAGATGGTTCATAACACTGTACTCACTGTGAACGGAGCATCCGCTGTCCGCCTCCTGTTCCGAACATCAGGCGGGAATCCAGTCCTCCTTTTTCTGTTTAGAGGAACCTTTCCCTTGTGTCGACTGTAACCCTCAGTCTGGACTCAGGCGTCAGTCGGCAGACTGTCCGTCCAACTTCTGACACCAAGATGTCGTGGAAAAACCTTCTTCAAATGCTGGAACATACTGAGAAAACTAGAGGAGCATGTTGGTGTAATGAACCAGCTCAACGTTTAGTACGTGCTGGCATGAGGAAGACATCCTACAGCGAACCACTGTCTTCTGATGGATGTTAACACCAGAGCTTCTTATATATTGTAACACAATGGTTTAGCCACCCCTCGCATGCTACCTGCTGTCTAAACGCATGTTCCATTTGGCCAACAGACCAACCTGGTAAAGCTTCTAACTTCCCCATTTTGTTCCCTGTGGTTGTGTAGATTCACTTGGGCCGGTGCTTAAACTTTCAATGGGCTTATCATTCACACAGGGGTTTTCACTCACACTGATCTTCCCATCTCATCGTATGGTTGGATCTTATCAAACATACTCTAACTTTGGGTGACTCTCTTCAGCCAGGTAGTTTGTATGACACATTCGTTCCGAGCAACGTACCCTGTAGTGTGCTTATCAGCAATGCACACGGGACACTGAAGGAGTCATCGCAAAGCTTATGATGTTATTATATCAGTCATACGCCCATTTTATTCAGATGGGACATCCCTAGATGTATGAATGCTCTAAAACGTAAAATCAACTCAAATAAAACTAAATACAAGCTAGGTTTACCACAAAGTGACACAAATGAAGACAAAAAAAATCTGCTTTAAAACATAGGCCACAATGTTGCTGAACATTTACACATGTGGTCGATTCTCTTTAAACCCATTAATGACTTACACAACGTAAGACTTCAGTATTTGTAATATCCTACATGTAACTTCACTGTAACATTCACTGACCGCTAAAGAAATTACAGAACGCGTCAGGTGACTAAACCATTTCACAGAGCTACACACACATTCTTCACCTACACATAGTTGCTTCAGAACACTGGACTCACTCTGAATGGAGCGTCCGCTGTCTGCCTCCTGTCCCGGATGTCAGGCGGGAATCCAGTCCTGTTTCTGTGGAGCAGGTGGAACTTTTCCCTGGTGTCGGCTGTAACCATTAGTCTGGACTCAGGCGCCGGTCAGCAGACTGTCCATCACACTTTTATACTACAAAATAAAACCAATATAAATCAAATTAATCAAAATACAAGCTAGGTTTAACACAAAGGTACATGTAATTAGACACAGAAGTTTTAAAGCTATGCCCAAATCAATGCTTTGCCCCAACCTACAGGGAAATCCTGTAATCTGTCAATACCCAAAGCATCTATTCTATACATTTGCACTTTCAGTCCAAAACCTGTTAACTAATGATCAGTAGCCTGAGCATCACAGAGAGGAGACTTGTTGGCTCTCGCCTCAACAATGAGTTTATGTTACAAGTTCAGAGGTTCATCGTAAAATACTGTGATGTAATTTCAGTTTGTATGTGATGTAAAAGATGGTTCATAACACTGTACTCACTGTGAACGGAGCATCCGCTGTCCGCCTCCTGTTCCGAACATCAGGCGGGAATCCAGTCCTCCTTTTTCTGTTTAGAGGAACCTTTCCCTTGTGTCGACTGTAACCCTCAGTCTGGACTCAGGCGTCAGTCGGCAGACTGTGCGTCCAACTTCTGACACCAAGATGTCGTGGAAAAACCTTCTTCTTATGACAAATGCTGGAACATACTGAGAAAACTAGAGGAGCATGTTGGTGTAATGAACCAGCTCAACGTTTAGTACGTGCTGGCATGAGGAAGACATCCTACAGCGAACCACTGTCTTCTGATGGATGTTAACACCAGAGCTTCTTATATATTGTAACACAATGGTTTAGCCACCCCTCGCATGCTACCTGCTGTCTAAACGCATGTTCCATTTGGCCAACACACCAACCTGGTAAAGCTTCTAACTTCCCCATTTTGTTCCCTGTGGTTGTGTAGATTCACTTGGGCCGGTGCTTAAACTTTCAATGGGCTTATCATTCACACAGGGGTTTTCACTCACACTGATCTTCCCATCTCATCGTATGGTTGGATCTTATCACACATACTCTAACTTTGGGTGACTCTCTTCAGCCAGGTAGTTTGTATGACACATTCGTTCCGAGCAACGTACCCTGTAGTGTGCTTATCAGCAATGCACACGGGACACTGAAGGAGTCATCGCAAAGCTTATGATGTTATTATATCAGTCATACGCCCATTTTATTCAGATGGGACATCCCTAGATGTATGAATGCTCTAAAACATAAAATCAACTCAAATAAAACTAAATACAAGCTAGGTTTACCACAAAGTGACACAAATGAAGACAAACTAAAATACAGTTTAAAAACATAGGCCACAATGTTGCTGAACTTTTTCTTACACATGTGGTCGATTCTCTTTAAACCCATTAATGACTTACACAACGTAAGACTTCAGTATTTGTAATATCCTACATGTAACTTCACTGTAACATTCACTGACCACTAAAGAAATTACAGAACGCGTCAGGTGACTAAACCATTTCACAGAGCTACACACACATTCTTCACCTACACATAGTTGCTTCAGAACACTGGACTCACTCTGAATGGAGCGTCCGCTGTCTGCCTCCTGTCCCGGATGTCAGGCGGGAATCCAGTCCTGTTTCTGTGGAGCAGGTGGAACTTTTCCCTGGTGTCGGCTGTAACCATTAGTCTGGACTCAGGCGCCGGTCAGCAGACTGTCCATCACACTTTTATACTACAAAATAAAACCAATATAAATCAAATTAATCAAAATACAAGCTAGGTTTAACACAAAGTTATATGTAAGAAGACACAGAATTTTTAAAGCTATGCCCAAATCAATGCTTTGCCCCAACCTACAGGGAACTACTGTAATCTAATCTTAATACCCAAAGCATTTATTCTATACAGCTGCATTTTCAGTCTAAGTATGGGCGTTGTTGAGGTATGACGTTGAACATTTTATTAATAAAGTAAAACAACATAGATCTTGTATCCTGACATACGAATGAAATATTTATCTCAGCATCACTGGACACTGGACTAAATGTTTCAAGTTGGTAAAACTTCCATGCTAACATTTAGTTAAGGTTTTATTTAGTTTTCTCATTTACATAGATAAGTTGCAACAAAACCTGCACATTTCAGTCTAATCTTGTTCAGGGTGAAAGTAAACAAAAACACCTTCACATGACACAAACAGGTAAAGTACATGAACTATGTCCTCAACTGATCAGAAAACAGAAGTGAAATGAACATTTTTATCAGCTGTAGAATGTCTTACCTCTGTGTCTCTGTCTTCATGGGGAGGATCTGGTACCGTCTGGTTTAGGACCCCAGGGTCACGTGATGTCGTCAAACACAAGCTGTTCATCCTCCAGCAGCACAGATAGTGGACCTGGTTTACAACTGTTATTGAAAGAGCATCATAAAGAGCAGCGCTGAGGAGCCGATGCTAAAGTCAGACACGCTGGGAAAAACGCTTCAGTACAGGCCGCGTACAGGGCAGACGCTGCCCCCTCGTGGACAAATACAGGAATGATCCTCCATGACAGTTTTCTAGTGTGACCCATGACTTGATCGGTTTTCGTTTCAATCAGGTAACACTCTAATGTTTTAATAGAGCATGTCAAAAAGAAAACATGGAAAACGATAGCAAACACTGACATGATAAGTAGTTTTTCAGGTGAAACAAACGTCCAATAGTAACCAAATCACAATAGTAAAAAAAACGTCACAATACACACAATAAGCAGTTCAAGACATTTCTCAACTGATCAGAATGCATAGCACAAATAATATACAAATATTTTTTATCTCAGCATAAAATGTCTTACCTCTGTTTCTCTGTCTCGGTGGAAATGATATGACTGGTACCAGTTTCATCTGTTTAGCCGACTCCACAGTTACGTGACGTCATCAACCGCCGATCTAGCAGTTGATATTCTCAGCCCATCAGATTCAAGCTACCGAGTAACCATGACGACCATGGCGCAGAGGTACTCGGGAAAAACGTGTTGCATTGATAACATCCAATATGGCGGCGTCCGGAACTAGCACACGATCTACCCTTTCAGAAACACGTAAAGCTGTAGCAACCGACAGAGAAGGAGAATAAGAAAAAAAGCTGGACAGGTAGGTGGCCTCCTCAGTGACATGTTTAATGTGTACAGTAGCACTGCTAGATGTTTGAATATACAATACGTAAAGCTAAAGTAGCAATGTCGCTAACAAGCTAACCTAAGGATAACTGCTGACAATATTTACACAACCACTGTATAACAAGGTTTGGACCATTTTGTTAGCAGTGTATCAACCAGACTGTGTTTCAGTTGCACATGTGTCCTTCCACAGAACTCTGGTAGATATTTAATAAGCATGTAAATTCAATCCTTAGTTTATGTATTAAATGAACTGTATATCTTTTTTGCCTTTATTTCATAAGTTATGTCTGAATGTGTTACAAGTTAGCAACGTGCTCTGGTTTGTACTTGGGGCTATGGTAGAAACATTATCTGTAGTCCCAACAACTGTGCAGCATGCAAGCAAGTGTTGCACACAGCTTGGTAATGCAGAGACAAAAGAAGATGTTCAGTCAAAAAAAAGGGTAAAATGTCAACAAAACCCACTCCCTGTTAAAGCTGCTGTCAGGATGTGAGCGCCATCATTTATACTGATGAGGTGAAAACGTATTATGGACGTATGTGCCACATTATTACAGTGTTTTTTGTGCAGTAGACAAGACGGAAAAACATACTCAGACAGATGAAGATATTTTAAGCACCTATCGATACTGATTGTTGCTGATACTTACTACTTACTTACTTACAGCTTATTAATCTGTAAAGATGTGGTATCTATCTGTTGTTAATAAGTTTTAGTTTTTCCCCTCAATTCCAGGTGACACACAAGCAGACTCCTGCGGTGGCAGTTGAGAGTGAGATGCCCCCTGCTTCCAGTAAGATGTTAATAATCAGGTAAAGAAGTAGGGCCATCACTGTGGTCACAAGTCATGGTTGTTGCTCTGTGCTGTGTGTAGTTTCAATATAATAATAATAGGAAGCTGAACACACTACTTATAGTGGCAGCACTTCAAAACGTGATCCGTTTTCATTGCAGTATCTTTGCGTCTCCACAACGTTTTAGTTTTTTTTCCGCAAAAAGCTCTGAATTGTTATCTGAAAAACAGCGTTTTTGTCTTACAACTATCTTCCGTTCACTGCAAAGTTATAATGGCCGTGTCTTGTGTTTGATGTTGAAAGGCTTTAAAGACAGCAGGCATCTCCCAAAATATCTACACACACACTGTATCACGTCTGCTGTGATATAAATATCTCCACATATTTCTGTGGCCGCGATGTAATTAATATATGATACTTTGCACTTTTAAAAATGTGCATATAACTATTCTGTTGTCACAATTTCTGCCGGTAAGTGAACTTCACTATAATGTTTGTCTCTTGTAGAGAATTTCTGTATGAAGCCTTCTCTATGGTAAATAATCCAACAGTGTTGTTTAGATACAGTGAGTGAAAACAGGGAACGTTTGATCACATCGCTTCCCACAGCAGGTGTATTCATATGTTAATGTTCACTCCTCACCTTGGCTTCAGCCGCCAAGCCGTGAAAGGCTGCTGAGAAGCCACCACGTTTTACAGGAGCCTTCCTGGTTTGTAAACTGCAGCATCGTCAGAAGAACGCACAGTTAAAGCTCCTCATTCAAGCTGCACCGTCATTGTTACCATTGTATCAATTGTTCACCTAAATTATAGCGAAGGCTGACTGGCGGCTCAATGACTGATCGCCTTATTCTGACTGTGATGACTTTGCGCTTCCTCCAGTAAAAATCACCAATATATAATGAAGGGTCTAAAGGTTTTCAGATGAACTTTCAGTCCTTTGCTGCTGCAGCCACGGTGAGAATTCTCATTTCCATCTGACTGCAACGGTCTTAACGTGGGGGAGTGGACGTCTTTGCCTTTAGCTGTATGTCGGTGGAGATTCTCAGTCATCGGGCTGAGGTTGTCTGAAAGTTGATTCTTACATGTGTATTTGCTACAACGTATGTAAAGTGGATGGTTGTGTGGAGTTTATTTATTTAAGGTGTCTGTATGTAACCAATAAAATGAATGAATGACGACATTAACATCGATAAATTCGTCCCCAGATCCTGAGCTAAACAACAGTGCGTATTTCTTGTCTAGTGTGTCCCAACACCGTGTTTTGTCAAGGAGTGAATCGTCTGAAGCGTCTTTTAATTCATACATTTTGTATATTGGTCTCCGCTGGACTCATCACGTCCTGTCAGCTTGTGGGCGTTGGTGGCAGCAGCTCACTTCAGCTCACAAAGCGCAGAAGACAAGGTAAACAAAACAGTTATGTCAAGTATTATATCTTTCAAACACGCGTCCATATGTCTGTTATGAGTTGACCATAAGGAGATTTCAGAAATTAAAATGTGAAAAAGACAGAAACTTGGGTCGCCAAAACGGGAACCGCTGAACTACACAAGACACCGCCAGGGTGGCTTCACAGGTGTTCTTGTCTGAATGTATGTAGCTGCCATAGAAAGATTTTCTTGTATAAATTTCCATTTTAGTCTAATAACTACATAAAAAAAGAATTCACAGAAATCCTCGGTACAGTACTGTGTGGTTGTAGGACTAGCCATGACCGGCTATAAGTGTCAGCCCATCGCCACCTACAGGTCATTTAGACGTAACACACGCTATGCCTCGGCAAAAATGCAGTGGAAACGTGGCAGAAATGACAAACCAACGCGGTGGAATACGACACTTTTAACACCTACCACTGTATTTCGTACAGATTTGAGTCAGGGTTTTGTGTGGAACTGTGTTTAAATTGTGGTTGAAGCCATGGTTAACCTGATGAACATGTTGGTTCTCTTTCGCTCATGGGGCCCTTGCAGGGAGTGAACTGTAGCTCATACGTTTAGGATACTACTTTGTGCCCTGGATTTCATTTTTACATCATTGGTGCAACACCTGTCGTTATCAAACCTTAAGTTCTTCTTATTCTAATTGTGCATTTCTTCATCTGTTGTACATTCAAAGTATTGTTTTAAATGTGATCCATGGCACCAATTGATATGTTGCTGTGATACTTACTGTTATCCCTAGAAAAGGCCACGTCATCTTGTCAGTTTTAATGTAGTTGCTTTTTCAGGGATCATTTTCATCCAGTAATAGTGTTAAATTCTATTAATGTGTATAGATGTGATGAATGTGTTTTTGTTTTTCCCCTGAATTCCAGGTAACACACAAGCAGACTCCTGCAGTAGCAGATGAGACTGAGATGCCCCCTGCTTCCAAAAAGGTTCAAACATAGAAGATGTTAATTATCAGGTAAAGAAGTAATGCCATCACTGGGGTCACAAACCATGGTTGCTGCCCTGTACTCTGTGTAGTTTCATTATAACGATAGGAAGCTCAATGTCGTACAGCTACAGTCTGGGTTAGTTTTGTGGAAATGAGTTTGACTTGTGGTTGAATTCATAGTTAACCTGACGAACAGGTGGGAAAACCTTTTACTAAATGGGTTAGATGATGAGTGAGAGTGAGTGTTTACCATTTTGAGATAAAAAAAAGGTGTGTGACAATCAAAAAAGCAGACACTGGAAGGCTGGTTGTGATTCAACAGAAATATTGTTTTTAATAAACAAACAACTAACACAGCACTAACAGCACAACTAACTATAGACACTCGCTATGAGGATAAATAGTGAAATCATATATGTTAATAAATAAAAGTAACAATTAGTCTATAAAACAAAACAAAATCCTACCTGACTAAGTGCAGAGCAAGATGGTCTCTAATAACTAGGAGTCTATTCCAGCTGTAATGTGGGTTGAGAGGAGCGGTACAGGTCGCCAGTCCAACAACCAGTGTGTTTGAACAGCTTTTCTGATATCACAAGACACTTTTAAACCCCAATGCAGCTTCAGCTCAGGCAACATTTGGCAGAAATAGATTAATGTCAGATTAGCAATCAAGGTAAACTAGTACGTCTATGACGCAGGAACAAATTAAACATTTGTTTATTTATTCAAAGTTTGCTTAGTACCTTCTGTAATTATTCTGTAACAATTTTACACATCAACGGTTTGTTGATATTTAGACAGTAAATAAAGAATTTTACTAGACCTTTCAGAAAGTATACGTACAAACATATAGTTTGCTGTAGGAATGTATGCGTTGTCTCACTTAAATAGCAAAACATACCTGGCAGCAAGACTTGTCCAGCCAAATCAAGTCCTGTGGGATATGTCAGTTTTTAATGGCAGATTAGGAACTCTCCTGGATGAGAGATGTGAGGGCTTTGCAGCCAGTCGACTACTATCTATGATTTGCTGTTCGAGAGAATGAGTTGTGTTCTGTTGGTCTCATGAGTCCTCAAATATTGTCTGTATATATGAACATTTAAACGCATCTTTCTTTAGGCGTTGTTCACCCTAAAGACTTGTTGTAATGAAACGCTGCTGTACGTCAAAAATATGCTAGAGATTCACAAATGTTTAGTTTGCTTTTCTTTATTCCGGCGGGTTTTATAGGTAGAATGGCCAAATGGCTCATCTCTGGGACTTCTAGTGTTAAATGCAACCCAGCCGTAATCTCTACAAAAACATGATTTCCTGCTGCAAGATTGCACATTTAACATAAAGTAGTGACTGATATCTGCCTTTCACTTCCTTTGCAGTAGTTATTTTGTCCACTTGATGCTTTTTCTCATCATAGTTTACTGTTCAGTATCCCACATCCTGTTGGATTCTTCTCTCGAGTCTCATGCTTATGACTCATCGTCCCACGTGGAAACAATTCAATAACTGTGAGGGAGCTTTTACTTCTGTTAATGAAAACTTGAAATACTCTCCCCAGAATCCAGGAGTTGGAGCAAAGAGAAATGGGTGAAAAAAGTTTAGTCTTCTAACCCAAATATAGATTTTGATGGAAGCTTTATAAACCTGTCAGTGATGTATATCATTGTTTGCTAATAGCAAGCAACATGTATCATGTCTAACTGTGCACTTCTATTGAGATCACACCATCTGTCAGTGAAGACTGCCCCCTGATGGGTGAATCTTTTTCTTGTGTGACATCTCTCCATCCAGGACATGCTGCGTCGGGTTCATCGTCTCCAGCTGTCGTGATACCCGCACAACAGATCACCTCCACCTGAAACACGGCAGAGCATTGTTTGCCTTCATGATTCAGATTCTTCATCGTGCCTTCCATTTTACATGAAACTCTGTAAAGCTCAAGTGTCAGCACATGAGCAGTTTCATGGCAAACTGCAATAATTTCACTTGTTTTGAGAAGAGTTGTTGTTTGACAGTAGGTGAAATAAACATTTTCCATTTGAACCCATTCACAAGCCTGTTAATTGCATTATTGGGAGTTAATTTATTGCCTGTTTCATATGCAGATACTTAGAGGTTCTTAGAAGTTTTAGAAATGTTTTACTCTCTTCTTCACTTTACTACAGTTCAGAAAAACAAACTACTCAATATACGATTGTAATGGAATTTCTACTATATGGGTATTTTCCCTTGTGACAGAACTGTGATTCATATTACTTGATATATCTTCATATGTATCTGTACTAAGCAAAGTAATCATAGAATGAGTTATATACCTGCTTACAGAAATATTTTAGAATAGTGAGCCTTTCCTTCTTTCTGATGGGAAAGGGAGGTAGGGAGATGCTGTTTAGTTTTACAGCATGGACCATGGCCATAAGAGCATGGCAGCAGAACTTTGATTTGCTTTGTTTGTGTTACACTTTTCCTGCTGCAAGACAGTGACTGACCCTGAGACTGAGCTAATGAGAAGTCACATCTTTACTCCCTAGCAACGGAGGAGGTATTTAGGTAGGCACAGGCTAGATGACTTAACATCTACACTCAGGCAGGACAGTTTTGCACTGACTCTGTGTATTTCTTTTCTTGCAAGAATAAAAGACAACAGAAAGACAACTTTGATTCATTCATCAGGTTCTCTCTACCAACTTCCCACAGACTGACGAAGCTACCTGGAGGTGAAGCGTTTCTACGAAATAGACCAGTTGTCATGACTAGATCTTCAGACAACTTCACATTGTGTAAAAACAATTTTGCAGATCTGTTTCGCTCTGCAGCCGAGTCAGGACCCCATGACTCCCTGAAGCTGTACAACCCAAAAGGCAACATCATCAACATCTCCAGCAAACAGCCCAAACTCCTGCTACAAGCTAGAGGTGGTGGCTGCAAACTGCAAGAGTGAACCGTTTGACCTCTCAGCTATAGAGAAAAGGTAGGAAGGCGTGGAATAAGAGAAGGCAGTAGGCAGTATTTAATAACGCTACTCAGGAAAAGTCCGATTGAAAAAGTCAGTCAATTGTGATCACGTTAAATATTCCTATATTTGTAGAAGAACATCAAATTTATAGTGCAAAGCCAATAAGTTTCCACTTTGTCCAAAACAGTTATAGATGGGATGTGTAAGTACTTATGACCTTACTGATGGTGTGTCTCAGGCTGCAGGGCTCGGAGAAGAAAATGGAAACTCCTGCAGTCGTGTCCAAGATGAAGAAGCAGGTGGATTCATTCAGGGACAAACTGGAGGTGCGGTCATGTGCTCGATGGCTTTAAAGCTGCCTCTTTGATTTAGAGAAATATAATATCATTGTTACAAACCCGTACTCTACTACTCACTAGAGTACCAGGGGTAGGAGACGTCCGAGCCCCTGGTACTACCTCAAATTGCCACTAGATGGCGCCAAGACTTCCCAGAGGGGAGAGCTCAACCTCTGGAGCCTTCTTCCCACTCCGCAAAACTTGAACTACACAAAGGGGCTGCTCAACCAAGAGCCTGTGCCCACACTACAAACTAACATGGGGGACCCAATTGCACAACCCAGACTTGTGTGGACAGTCAACTTAATCTTTAATCAAAAGGTAACAAAAAGAACATAACACTAACACAGAAGATTACAGACTAACCGTTGATGGTCTGGAGTGAGACTAAATGTAAACCTAAATCCACCCAGAACATGGGGCTACAAAACTTAATACCAAAACAACCTGAATACAAAACAAGACATCTAACATAGCAAACCTGTAGACAAACCTGTAGACAAACTGAAGACAAACTGTGGGTAACAATGGGCAATCAGCCAGCAATGAGAAGACAAAACTGAG
Organism: Macropodus opercularis; assembly: GCA_030770545.1. NCBI lineage: Eukaryota > Metazoa > Chordata > Actinopteri > Anabantiformes > Osphronemidae > Macropodus > Macropodus opercularis. The sequence continues at coordinate 6,202,087 of CM061109.1, forward strand.
GACCTTAAATATACGACAAACAGGAAATGAAAACCAGGTGAAAACAATGAACAGAAACAGGAAGTGACGAAAAATAAAAACCAACAAAGAACAGGGAACAAGGGCGCCCTCCAGGGGCTGGAGGGCCAAAACGTCACAATCATTTCATAATAATGAGTTTAGAAAGATGTTACTGGCATGTGAAGAGGTGGATGATACTATACCAATTACTGCCAAAATGCCAATGTATTCAAAATTGGATTTTATTAACAATGGAAGAAATAGCAACCTTTGGTGAAATAGAATAAGGTTTATCTTGAATGATCCACTGAGATTCCTCACTCATCAACGTGCCTTTATTACTTGCTCAAGACATTAGTGGAGACCAAAAGGTAGCTCATGTAGTGGAAAATGTGTATACTCGGGGTGGAATGTATGTTCAGAATGTATAGGATGGAATTTGTAAATGGTATGTTAAAAAAAAAGGAAAAAACAATGGGAATGACAGGAGAAGAAGAAGAAAAGGACGGTGAAGCTGGAACTGCAAGTTGTCAAATGATTGTGAAGAAAAAATGCAGTTGGAGAAGACATTCATGAACATTGCACTTTGCTGAAACAGCAGTGGACTTTATAAAAGCCAACAGCATCACAGCCTGCATGTTCATCTCACTGCACACCCCATTATTTAAAGACAGATTCTGAAGATACTGAGTGAATACAGTTGACACCTCTTTGCATTCACTTATGTTGATGAGTGTTCACCTGGTGTTCGTCTGGAAACGTGCCATGCGGGTTCCATCACATTGCTTACACTGCTGGTTGAAAGAGGCCATAAAGCATCTCTGAATAAGCTTCAGTACTCTACAGACCAAGTGGAGTATCTGGGGAGGTTGATCACACAGGGAACACGCTCAATGCTCCTTCTCAATTCTTAGCCTTCTCCTTCTCAAGTGGAAGCTGTGTCCAAAGGTCCCAAACCAACCACAGTCTGGAAAATGCTGACTTTCTTAGGAATGACAGGCTGCAGAGTAGACTGGACAGATGGGTATTGAACAACTGTGCAACCCCTGAGACAGATGATAAAAGTTGAGGGAGCTGGAAAGTCACATGGCATTTGAAACCATTAAAGTGTTGTTGCAGCAGGCTCCTGCTCTGGCTCTACCAGACTATGAGAACACTTTACTAGTGTGTGTTTCTTGTTAAACAGACAGCATGAACGGGCCTAAAGGAGGAGTGTGGCAATGTGTGTGTAGCTCATAGCATGTTACTCTATGGTTCGACTGCTGGTTGAAATTAATTTCACAGCCTGTTACCTTTAACCTATGAACAGGCCTCTGCAGTGAGGAGGGATTGTCCTTGGTTGCTATTAGAGCAATGAATTTATTTGAAGTTAATTGAGTTGCAGAGGTGGCAGAGTGGTTGTGTTAATGATTCCAGTATTACATAGAATGATTGAAAACGGAAAATAGTGACTGTGACTGGGAGAACCCTGGAAAAAAATGTTGTCAGTGGGCAGATACCATATGAGATCAGGAAGTTACAATAAAACACAATTGTAAGGTAGTGCTATGGAAGTGTGTGTGACAGACTTAACATTGTGTGTATGTGTGTGTGTGCAGGATTAACATTGCATGAAGCTTTGCTTGAGTGACTAATGGTAACTAATCAATCAGAGATCCCATGAAAATCACATCATTAATTTACACTCTAGTGTTTTCTGCAGGAAAATCATGGAACCAGCGTCTACCATCATGGAGGAGGGGGCCCCCTAAGCGACACTGCTGATTCCTTCAGCAGGACGAGTAGCCAAACTGCAGTTCATTCTGAGCAGGAGGTCTCCCTCCCAGCTCACGTACACAATAAAACCTGAGCTCATGACATAAAGACCCGACTGACTGACTGAAACATGGTTTGACAGACTGACCATGAGATATGCCTGATGTTTCTTGTTGATGTTGTTGTTATATAATGTAATAATAATTTCCCATCTTAGCTCAATGATGTAATCTTAAACCCAAGCAAGGAGGAGCTGGGTGTTATTGGTGACAGGTTCAGCTGTTCCAGACTGAATGTGGTGTTTTTGTTGTAAACCTGGATCTCACCTTAACAACTTGGGTTCACTTTGCAAGTAAGATTTGAGACCTTACACAACTAGACCCAACAAATCCCACATAGAGCAAGCTTTTAATTGTAGCCAATCAATAAATTTTACATTTTAATAGCAACGGTGTAGAGGAAAAGTCCCAGAGATTTGTAACCCTCCTTTAGCCAAGTGGGTGCTAACTGGCTAGTCTTTTGGCTACCATTAGCATCAATTCATGTGTAAATATGGTCATTACCTGAGCAATCTGGGGGGTTGGTGTGTGTGTGCGAATGGTTGCTGGTGGCTTGTTTGTATGTGTGGGGGAGGGAGGGCTGCTAAAGGCAGAGAGACCGGCTAAGGCCAGGAAAAGTATCTTGAGTCGCCTTCAGAGCTTCCTGTGTTTCATCACTCTTGACATGCTTCATAGCATTCAAGAATGGACTATTCAACATGCACAGGAAACGGAGCATGTTCATTGGTTCATGGCCCTCCCTGAACTAATGGCATTTATTGCAATTGTCATCTTGCGGGGGCTTACCAAGGTTCCATCACTACGTGACTGCTGGTTAGCAAACCTGGGAAACCCAAATATCTTTGGAACTGTAGTGGAAAATGTGTACTGGGAATGGAATATATGTTCTCTGTACTCTATGTAGGTATTAACAGGAACAGGTTTTCATAAGTGCAGGCATGAAGTAAGATAGTCAGACTAGGAGTTACAGAGTTTGTGTGTCCAGGACGTGAACCTCTTATGTGAACAGGATGTTCACTCTCCCACATCTGGAAAGTTCTTGGCGTGTGTGGCTGCTCCGGGAACATGCCAGGTCGAAGTGACCTGTTGATAACTTTCCAGTACACAGAGTCATTAGTCTAAACTATCCAGCACCGAAGACCAAAATTGGGCAACGGTCTTCTCTTTCCACTGATGCAAGTTGAGGGTTTAAAAACCAACACCCCAACTAGGAAAGTAGGAGAGTTTCGTCCCCTGCCTAGGAGATAACTTGATCTCTGTGGTCAGGCCCGGAGCTCCCCCACGCGCCAGCGAGCTCTACCCCTGCAGGGAGGAAACAGGTGACTTCGTATATCTGCCTTTCATATATTTTACACCACTTATGAGAAATAAATCATTTGTATTATTTTGAATCTCAGTGCTGTGTTTGACTGAATTCTTTCAGTGGGAAATCTCTGTAACAACTACAGAATTCTTGGCGTCACGAAGAAGGCAAAAGGGAGCCAAATTCTGCAGCTGGTTTCTGGACACAGACGACGTCACGTGTGGCCACAGGTAAAAAGCTGCGTTTTGCTTTTCTTTAACGTTCTCTGTGTCTGGGATCAGTTGGAGAATTTTGGTAAAATTGTTTAACAAAGTCACAACGTGACCTAAACAGTTAAATTCTAATTTGGCTGCCTTAAGAAAAGAATTTGGTGTGAGGGAAACCCCACCGTGGTGTTGGAAGGCTTTTATACGGAGTCACTGCTGCTTCTGCTGCTTTAAATAACTGTTGCTGCATGTTTTGTGTGCTTTGTTTGTTTCATTGCTGTGTCTATAAGGAGGAAAATGATGCAACCTATTGACCACTAAAAAGCTTTAACAGACGCGGGTTGGAAATTCTAAATTATGGGCGTTTGAGTCTGGGGTTAGTGAACGGAAATTATCATTTGAAAGGTTGCATAAGTAAAAGACTGATTTGCACGGGCTCTGCAGTTAATGAATTAGGCCCAGGTGCTCAACGCAGATTGGAAAAGTACCCACATTAGAGTTGAGAAAACAGCACAGAGGTTTGCAGAGGCAACAGTCTGTTTGTGCGCTCGCAGGGGGATTTGGCCCCAGAAGTATTTTGTTGTGCTGAATTAATTAGGGACTAATATTTAATCTAGAAATAGATTAGACTGTTTTTTAACTGCGAGTTATAACTTGGGAAAATTACATTAGCCTGGGCCAGATCAACCCAGGTGGAAATTTTCGCCACGGCAGAGGTACCTGAGTTTATAAGAAAAACCCGTTGAAAAGCGCTTTTCTGTGAGGAAGGAGTCTAGACTGAGACGTGTTTAAGGTATATGCATATGAATTAATGAAGCTTCAAATATATATGTGAATGTGCTTATGTATCGCGCTGTGTTTGTGTATCAGCTACGTGGTGATTTGTGTGTTTATTGCTGTTAAAAGCTGTTGACTCTTTGTGAATCTGCTTTGTTTGGTTGTGCTGTATTACAGTCGGAGCTGGGGCTGAAGGGTTAATGTTAAGCAGCGGCTCTGTGTCTGCTCCTGCAGCTGACTGTGTGTGTGTGTAGAGATAAAAATAGATCTATGTGCCTTTCAGAGTAAACGCAGACTAGAGTTTTCACTGTGTTCTTCTCGTGGTCCGGTAGAGGCTGCGCTGCTGACCTGTTTTTGCTGTTTGCTTTTATGAACTTTTTGGGTTGAGAAACCTAAGACTTGATTTGACCATAAAACATTGAGAGTGTTTGCCTCGCTGTGGTTGGTTGTTGGTGGATAATTATTCACAGTGTTATTAGAGTGACCGCGCTCTCCTGTTTTTTAAAGAGGAGGGATTTTGTGTGAACGCGCGGTCCACGATTGGCTCTGAGTCTGTGGGTGAGACAGCGCATCTCCTGGTGATCAGGGGCTATTACACATAAGCTCAGCCAGCCCCTCCCTTTCTGTTCAAAGTGTGTGTGTGAAAGCTAGAGAAGAGAAGCTCTAGGTTCGCATTGTGACAAAGCAGCTGAGACATTTAGCTCTAAAGAGTTTTTGAGGCTGCTTAGAGCTCAAATTACATACTCCACTGTTGTTTGAATCTGGACAATAAGGTTTGAAGTTTTTTGTAACAGAAAACACTTAGTAATTAAGTTACGCCACAGACATAAAACATACAGTCACATCACGTAGAGTCATGGAGTCTGGCACTAAGAACACGTCTCCTGTCGAGGTGAACAAGAATCCGCTTTTGACGGAAGAAATTTGTAGATATTAAAATAAATTAAACCAAGTGAACGCAGAGGACTACGTCACCCTGGCCATTGGGGGGAACGTTGGACCAGAGGCAGTGTGCTGAAATGGAAGTTTAGAGAAAAAAACAAATAAATAAAAAATCACAAAATTAAGATAGATTAAGATAAATCTGCAAAACGTGTGCGTGAGCGTGAGACTGCAGTGTTGCAACTAGTTACAGAGCATGTCCAGAGGTTAGGGGAGAAAACAGCTCAACATGTGAAAAAGTTAGAGCAGAGGAAAACCAAGAATGTAGGGAAACCTCCCCCCCTTAGGCTGCACAAAGGCCTGTGAGAGAAAAGAACATTTTAGGTCAGAAGAGATAGATGAACTATTAGAGTCACCCGAAGTTTATTTGGCAGTGACCATTTCAGATAGAGATCCCTGCTGTACAAGTGGTCTGCATGTCAGAAGTAGATAAAGAGCATTAACGGGAGTGTGGTGACACGAACAAGCAGGTTGAGGATGTGAGAGAGACTGAAACAGCTGGAGACGATGAGAGAACTGAGAGATCTCCCACAGACACTGGGAGGAAAGCAGCTTCTGGGAAACCAGTGACGTCATCCAGAGTGAAGGAGGCATGTGAGGATATGCAGCCTGGTTGCAGTGATCATCAGTGGTTTGCCACCATCTCGGAGCAAACTAAGAGAAGCTGGGGGACTGTGTAACGTGTCATGTGATCATTTCACTGATCATGTGGTGGATGTTGTAAGAAAGTTGTTTGCTAATGCTGTCCATCAGAAGCAGACAGATAAGGAGCCAGCAAACGAACTGAAACACCAGCCGTCAAATGAGAAAAAGAGGAAAAGACCGACAGTGGTGAACTGCACTGCTGAACCAGCCCGAGCACGTCAGACATCAGCTACAACACCCGTCATGGCCGATCCCCAGGTGATATACATCCAGCCAGGATGGTGGACAGGACCTCCCAGGATGAGAGGAGGGTTTCCTACCGGCCGGGGCAGAGGAGCCAGACGAGGAAGTGCAGCTGGAAAATGTTCCAGCTGTGGAAGACTTGGACATGTAAGAGATCAGTGTCCACCTGAATGAACTAAGGAGACGAAGGCAGAATCCCTGAGACGCTGGGATCTGAGGATATTGGCTGTTATCAACATCAGCCCGTGGCCAGCAGTCATTGCTGGCAGGAGCCGTGCTCTTGATTAAAAAAAAAAAAAAGAAGGACAAACACTGGCACGGACGAGGAAAAAAAAAGAAGAGAGAATCGCGGTGAAGTAACTGCATGTTGTCAGTGACTGAGGAAAAGACATTTCTGAACTTTGCACTTTGCTGACATAGCATCACAGTCTGCATGTTCGTCCCACTGCACACCCCATTATTTAAAGACAGATTCTGAAGATCAGCATTAAAAAAATTTATCTTATTAGCAGACCACAAGTTGAGATAGTTAGGCCCCATGACTTGAAAGAAAAAAAAAGAATGATAATTAAAAAAAAAAAATAGAAAAGAGAGAAATAAAAAGCCACGACTAAAATGAGACCAAGAGTTAGTTTAGTGTATATGTATTTTCTCAGAATACCACTTAGTCTACTAATAAGTGTAGATAAGTACAGATGCGAGTCCCCTTAGAATCCAAGCTGAGGTTCCAGATCCACATGCTCTGGTGTCGGATGTTCTACCTGATGCTCAGTGGTTCAGTGGTTGATCTGTGTTCTGAGTTTTCAGTGTGATACTGAGTGAAGACAGTTGACATCTCTTTGAATTCACATGTTGATGAGTGTTCACCTAGTCTGGAAACGTGTCATGTGGGTTCCATCACTTTGTTGTTGGCTGAAAGACGCCATAAAGCATCTCTGAATAAGCTTCAGTACTGAAAAGACCAAGTGGAGTGTTTGGGGAGGTTGATCATACAGGGAACACGCGCTGTGTCTGTCTCAATTGGAAGCTGTGACCAGGGTTCCAAGCCAACCACAGTCCGGGAAATGCTGACTTTCTTGGGAATGACAGGCTGCAGAGTAGACTGGATAGATGGGTATTGAACGATTGTGCAACCCCTGAGAGAGACGATAAAAACTGAAGGAGTTGGAAAGTTATGGGAAAAACTTGTGTGGACCCCAGAGGGTCATGTGTCATTTGAAACCATTAAAGTGTTGTTGCAGCAGGCTACTGCTTTGGTTCTATGAGAACACGTCACTAGTGTGTGTTTCTTGTTAAACAGACAGCATGAACAGGCCTAAAGGAGGAGTGTGGCAATGTGTGTGTAGCTCATAGCATGTTACTCTATGGTTTGACTGCTGGTTGAAGTTAATTTCCCAGCCTGTTACCTTTAACCTATGAGCAGGTCTCTGCAGTGAGGAGGGATTGGTTCCAGATAAGAGGAGTGAATTTAAGTGAGTGGCAGAGATGCGTTAACGATTACAGTATTACGTAAAAAATAGAAAAACATTGTGATTGTGTCAATATATGTGTGTGTGTGCAGGATTAACATTGCATGAAGCTTTGCTTTAGTGACTAGTGGTAACTAATCGATCAGAGATCTCATGAAAAGATCATTAATTTACACTTGAGTGTTTTCTGCAGGAAAAATCATGGAACCAGCGTCTACCATCATGGAGGAGGGGGCCCCCTAAGCGACACTGCTGATTCCTTCAGCAGGACGAGTAGTTAAACTGCAGTTCATTCTGAGCAGGAGGTCTCCCTCCCAGCTCACGTGCACGATAAAACCTGAGCTCATGACATACAGAACCGACTGACTGACTGAAACAAGGTTTCACAGACTGACCATGAAAAATGTCTAATGTTTGTTGATGTTGTCATATAATGTAATAATTTCCAAACTTAGCTCAATCTTAAACCCAAGCAAGGAGGCGCTGGTTGTTATTGGTGACAGGTTCAGCTGTTCCAGACTGAATGTGGTGTTTTTGTTGTACCTTGAGCTCACCCTAACAACTTGGGTGCACTCTTTCTAGGCACCGCAGCTGTGGACCCCATCACACCAACCACCTCTCTAACTTCCATAACTTTCTCCCACATGAGAGGAGGGTGGAGTCAGATTGATACTTAATCTGTGTATTAATATTAACACCCCCATAGGTATAGCTACGATGCATGTGTTGCACTTTTGTCTATGTGCCTCTCAGCTATCTGCTCTCAGGTTAAAGCTGCAGTAACACTCCAGGCGCTGGAATGATCTGGACACAGAGGATTCTCATCCAGGCTCATGTAGAGGAAAAGAAGATACCAGATGCCCTTGAGCTATCAGAACCGATCTCCTAGAAGTAACCAGTCCGTCATAGAGGGTGGCCAATGCCTCATGTCAGCAGCCTGGATCTTAAAGATTCATCCTAGCAATATCCCTATGAAACTAATCACTAACGAGACGCCGGACACAGCCCTGACAGGTGTCCATCTGACCAACACGGCTACAGGGCGTGGGCGGATCGCCGTCCTTAGCCGCACAAAACAATTCACACACCAACACACACCTGTTCCAGAGGAAAACACATACAGGACATGACCCGGATGGAACGCCGACCTTCACGACATCTCACAGACTCTGGGTTTCGTGGGTTAATGTGACATTCGATTTGAATAGAGAGTCACCTTCCTCCCCTGCAGGATTTAGTAATGTTAAGTCGTATGTTGAGTTCAAAGGTTCATTTTGTTTATTGAATTGTGTTTAATGTGATGCCAGTTCTGTTAAGCTAAGGATAAAGTTAATTTAATAATTTACTTAGTTGACTCTGTTCTGATCTAGAGGATTTTGTGGGACAGTATGTGAGTAAGTGCTGTTTCAGTTGGGGATAGGTTGTATAGCATGTGTATGAATGTTTCGACTATGGTGGTGCTTTAGGAAGCCCCAGAGGAGGGATTGTAGTGGAAAATGTGTACTGGGGATGGAATATATGTTCAGAATGTATAGGATGGAATCTGTACTCTATGTAGGTATTAACAGGAACAGGTTTTCATAAGTGCAGGCATGAAGTAAGATAGTCAGACTAGGAGTTACAGAGTTTGTGTGTCCAGGACGTGAACCTCTTATGTGAACAGGATGTTCACTCTCCCACATCTGGAAAGTTCTTGGCGTGTGTGGCTGCTCCGGGAACATGCCAGGTCGAAGTGACCTGTTGATAACTTTCCAGTACACAGAGTCATTAGTCTAAACTATCCAGCACCGAAGACCAAAATTGGGCAACGGTCTTCTCTTTCCACTGATGCAAGTTGAGGGTTTAAAAACCAACACCCCAACTAGGAAAGTAGGAGAGTTTCGTCCCCTGCCTAGGAGATAACTTGATCTCTGTGGTCAGGCCCGGAGCTCCCCCACGCGCCAGCAAGCTCTACCCCTGCAGGGAGGAAACAGGTGACTTCGTATATCTGCCTTTCATATATTTTACACCACTTATGAGAAATAAATCATTTGTATTATTTTGAATCTCAGTGCTGTGTTTGACTGAATTCTTTCAGTGGGAAAAAAATGCCGCAAAACCGCTTCCAAGACATCATGCGACACCTACGCTTTGATGACAGGTCCACCCGGAGTGATCGAGCAAAGACTGATAAGTTTGCTGCAATTTCCAGTGTGTGGGGATCATTTGTCACCAAATGCATCACGTCCTACAACCCTGGTCTACATATCACCGTTGATGAACGGCTTTTCCTGTCAAAGACTCACTGTTGTTGAGTATGCTGTCCGCACAGGGACACGGCGCTGGCCAGTTGCCTTGTTCTATAACATGATTGACATGACAGCACTTAATGCACATGTGCTGTATCAAGCAGGCACCGGAAGGCAGGAAAGACGGGTGGACTTCCTGGTGGAGCTTGGAAGACAGTTGGCTAACTCTCATATGTGTGCGAAAAAGGCAAGAAAAGAACAATTGCTTCGGACACAACCCTCCACACCTAGCCCTGGAAAAATAGCCATGTGTCATGGCCTTTATATTAGCCTAAAGCATAGGTGTCAAACTCTGGCCCGCGAAGCCATACAAAATTATTATTAGAGCTGGCCCGCCGGTAATTATCATGTACCGCTAACACTACAAATCCCAGAATTCTCTGTTGGTGTTTTGGTGGCGTCAATCGCGAGAGGACCCATTAACGCCCACTCCTTCTGATGACCATAGTCATAAAGAACAAATGCTAATACTGGCACCGTGCTAAGCCCCAACACCCCCCCCCCCCCCCCACCAATGGCTAAAAGAAGAGTTAACCGTATTGTTTTCCTAATCTTTATTATCACTGTGAACGCTGTGAAGCGAATGTAGACACTTGTCTAGTTGTTCACTGTTTACCGGAGCGGCCACTTCTGGGTCATTGAACGCCTCATCTTTCTGCCTGACTCGCGGAGGAGAAGAGACAGCTCGATCGTTTTCATCTAGCTTTTATAGGTAGAAAGCCAAATGGCTGCTCTCTGGGACTTCTAGTGTTAAAGTTGTTTGCCTGCTTCAGGGATGTATTTGGATCAAATCTAGCACAAAAACTTCATTGCCATTGCTTGCATTAAGATGCAGCAGCTTAAAGAAATACTGAGGTTGGAAACAGTGCGAAAACGCTTAGAATGGCCTGTTCTGTGCATTTCAGACCAAAAGAACACTACTTTTGTCAAAGTGATTTCAAAGCATTTTAAAGGTGTTTGCATGCTTCAGGGATGTATATGGATCATATCTAGCACAAAAACTTCATTGCCATTGCTTGCATTAAGATGCAGCAGCTTAAAGAAATACTGAGGCTGGAAACAGTGCGAAAACGCTTAGAATGGCCTGTTCAGTGCATTTCAGACCAAAAGAACACTACTTTTGTCAAAGTAAAGTAAATGCATTTTAAAGGTGTTTGCCTGCTTCAGGGATGTATTTGGATCATATCTAGCACAAAAACTTCATTGCCATTGCTTGCATTAAGATGCAGCAGCTTAAAGAAATACTGAGGTTGGAAACAGTGCGAAGACGCTTAATGGCCTGTTCTGTGCATTTCAGACCAAAAGAACACTACTTTGGTCAAAGTAAAGTAAATGCATTTTAAAGGTGTTTGCCTGCTTCAGGGTTGTATTTGGATCATATCTAGCACAAAAACTTAATTGCCATTGCTTGCATTAGGATGCTGCAGCTTAAAGAAATACTGAGGCTGGAAACAGTGCGAAAACGCTTAGAATGGCCTGTTCTGTGCATTTCAGACCAAAAGAACACTACTTTGGTCAAAGTAAAGTAAATGCATTTTAAAGGTGTTTGCCTACTTCAGGGATGTATTTGGATTATATCTAGTACAATAACTTCATTGCCATTGCTTGCATTAAGATGCAGCAGCTTAAAGAAATACTGAGGCTGGAAACAGTGCGAAAACGCTTAGAATGGCCTGTTCAGTGCATTTCAGACCAAAAGAACACTACTTTGGTCAAAGTGATTTTAAAGCATTTTAAAGGTGTTTGCATGCTTCAGGGATGTATTTGGATCATATCTAGCACAAAAACTTCATTGCCATTGCTTGCATTAAGATGCAGCAGCTTAAAGAAATACTGAGGCTGGAAACAGTGCGAAAATGCTTAGAATGGCCTGTTCAGTACATTTCAGACCAAAAGAACACTACTTTTGTCAAAGTAAAGTAAATGCATTTTAAAGGTGTTTGCCTGCTTCAGGGATGTATTTGGATCATATCTAGCACAAAATCTTCATTGCCATTGCTTGCATTAAGATGCAGCAGCTTAAAGAAATACTGAGGTTGGAAACAGTAAGAAAAAGCTTTGAATGGCCTGTTCTGTGCAATTCAGACCAAAAGAACACTACTTTTGTCAAAGTGAATTCAAAGCATTTTAAAGGTGTTTGCATGCTTCAGGGATGTATTTGGATCATATCTAGCACAACAACTTCATTGCCATTGCATGCATTAAGATGCAGCAGCTTAAAGAAATTCTCAGGTTGGAAACACTGCGAAAACGCTTAGAATGGCCTGTTCTGTGCATTTCAGACCAAAAGAACACTACTTTTGTCAAAGTGAATTCAAAGCATTTTAAAGGTGTTTGCATGCTTCAGGGATGTATTTGGATCATATCTAGCACAAAAACTTCATTGCCATTGCTTGCATTAAGATGCAGCAGCTTAAAGAAATACTCAGGTTGGAAACACTGCGAAAACGCTTAATGGCCTGTTCTGTGCATTTCAGACCAAAAGAACACTACTTTAGTCAAAGTGATTTCAAATCATTTTAAAGGTGTTTGCCTGTAGTTGTTTACAGATATTCCTCACCGAGAGGATTCAGTTAAACACAACACTGAGATTCAAAATAATACAAATGATTTATTTCACATAAGTGGTGTAAAGATATACATAAGGCAGATATATACGAAGTCACCTGATTCCTCCCTGCAGGGGTAAAGCTCGCTGGCGTGCAGGGAAGGACGGAGCCTGGCTGGGAGACACCAGCTGTGTCTCCCAGCCGGCACAGCACATCCCCCCCTCTCCGCTTTGGGGTGTTGGTTTTTAAACCCTCAACTTGCGTCAGATTGCCCAAATTTGGTCTTCGTCTCCTGATACTTTAGACTAATGACTCTGTTTACGGGAAAGTTATCAACAGGTCACTTCGACCTGGCCTGTTCCCGGAGCAGCCACACTCGCCAAGAACTTTCCAGATGTGGGAGAGTGAACATCCTGTTCACATAAGAGGTTCACGTCCTGGACACACAAACTCTGTAACTCCTAGTCTGACTATCTTACTTCATGCCTACACTTATGAAAACCTGTTCCTGTTAATACCTACATAGAGTACATATTCCATCCTATACATTCTGAGCATATATTCTATTCTGAGTACACACATTTTCCACTACACCATTGCTTGCATTAAGATGCAGCAGCTTAAAGAATTACTGAGGCTGGAAACAGTGCGAAAACGTTTAATCGCCTGTTCTGTGCATTTCAGACCAAAAGAACATTACTTTGGTCAAAGTAAAGTAAATGTATTTTAAAGGTGTTTGCCTGCTTCAGGGAGGTATTTGGATCATATCTAGCACTAAAACTTCATTGCCATTGCTTGCATTAAGATGCAGCAGCTTAAAGAAATACTGAGGTTGGAAACAGTGCGAAGACGCTTAATGGCCTGTTCTGTGCATTTCATACCAAAAGAACACTACTTTTGTCAAAGTAAAGTAAATGCATTTTAAAGGTGTATTCCTGCTTCAGGGAGGTATTTGGATCATATCTAGCACTAAAACTTCATTGCCATTGCTTGCATTAAGATGCAGCAGCTTAAAGAAATACTGAGGTTGGAAACAGTGCGAAGACGCTTAATGGCCTGTTCTGTGCATTTCAGACCAAAAGAACACTACTTTTGTCAAAGTAAAGTAAATGCATTTTAAAGGTGTTTGCCTGCTTCAGGGTTGTATTTGGATCATATCTAGCACAAAAACTTCATTGCCATTGCTTGCATTAAGATGCAGCAGCTTAAAGAAATACTGAGGTTGGAAACAGTGCGAAAATGCTTAGAATGGCCTGTTCAGTGCATTTCAGACCAAAAGAACACTACTTTAGTCAAAGTGATTTACATGCATTTTAAAGGTGTTTGCCTGCTTAAGGGATGTATTTGGATCATATCTAGCACAAAACTTCATTGCCATTGCTTCCATTAAGATGCAGCAGCTTAAAGAAATACTGAGGTTGGAAACAGTGCGAAAACATTTAGAATGGCCTGTTCAGTGCATTTCAGACCAAAAGAACACTACTTTAGTCAAAGTGATTTACATGCATTTTAAAGGTGTTTGCCTGCTTAAGGGATGTATTTGGATCATATCTAGCACAACAACTTCATTGCCATTGCTTGCATTAAGATGCAGCAGCTTAAAGAATTACTAAGGCTGGAAACAGTGTGAAAACGCTTAGAATGGCCTGTTCTGTGCATTTCAGACCAAAAGAACACTACTTTGGTCAAAGTGATTTCAAAGCATTTTAAAGGTGTTTGCCTGCTTCAGGGATGTATTTGGATCATATCTAGCACAAAAACTTCATTGCCATTGCTTGCAATTAAGATGCAGCAGCTTAAAGAAATACTGAGGTTGGAAACAGTGCGAAAAATGCTTAGAATGGCCAGTTCTGTGCATTTCAGACCAAAAGAACACTACTTTTGTTTAAGTGATTTCAAAGCATTTTAAAGGTGTTTGCCTGCTTCAGGGATGTATTTGGATCATATCTAGCACACAAACTTCATTGCCATTGCTTGCATTAAGATGCAGCAGCTTAAAGAAATACTAAGGTTAGAAACAGTGCGAAAACGCTTAATCGCCTGTTCTGTGCATTTCATACCAAAAGAACATTACTTTGGTCAAAGTAAAGTAAATGTATTTTTAAGGTGTTTGCCTGCTTCAGGGAGGTATTTGGATCATGTCTAGCACAAAAACTTCATTGCCATTGCTTGCATTAAGATGCAGCAGCTTCAAGAAATACTGAGGTTGGAAACAGTGCGAAGACGCTTATTGGCCTGTTCTGTGCATTTCATACCAAAAGAACACTACTTTTGTCAAAGTAAAGTAAATGCATTTTAAAGGTGTATTCCTGCTTCAGGGAGGTATTTGGATCATATCTAGCACAAAAACTTAATTGCCATTGCTTGCATTAGGATGCTGCAGCTTAAAGAAATACTGAGGTTGGAAACAGTGCGAAAATGCTTAGAATGGCCTGTTCAGTGCATTTCAGACCAAAAGAACACTACTTTAGTCAAAGTGATTTACATGCATTTTAAAGGTGTTTGCCTGCTTAAGGGATGTATTTGGATCATATCTAGCACAAAACTTCATTGCCATTGCTTCCATTAAGATGCAGCAGCTTAAAGAAATACTGAGGTTGGAAACAGTGCGAAAACATTTAGAATGGCCTGTTCAGTGCATTTCAGACCAAAAGAACACTACTTTAGTCAAAGTGATTTACATGCATTTTAAAGGTGTTTGCCTGCTTAAGGGATGTATTTGGATCATATCTAGCACAACAACTTCATTGCCATTGCTTGCATTAAGATGCAGCAGCTTAAAGAATTACTAAGGCTGGAAACAGTGTGAAAACGCTTAGAATGGCCTGTTCTGTGCATTTCAGACCAAAAGAACACTACTTTGGTCAAAGTGATTTCAAAGCATTTTAAAGGTGTTTGCCTGCTTCAGGGATGTATTTGGATCATATCTAGCACAAAAACTTCATTGCCATTGCTTGCAATTAAGATGCAGCAGCTTAAAGAAATACTGAGGTTGGAAACAGTGCGAAAAATGCTTAGAATGGCCAGTTCTGTGCATTTCAGACCAAAAGAACACTACTTTTGTCAAAGTGATTTCAAAGCATTTTAAAGGTGTTTGCCTGCTTCAGGGATGTATTTGGATCATATCTAGCACACAAACTTCATTGCCATTGCTTGCATTAAGATGCAGCAGCTTAAAGAAATACTAAGGTTAGAAACAGCGCGAAAACGCTTAATCGCCTGTTCTGTGCATTTCATACCAAAAGAACATTACTTTGGTCAAAGTAAAGTAAATGTATTTTTAAGGTGTTTGCCTGCTTCAGGGAGGTATTTGGATCATGTCTAGCACAAAAACTTCATTGCCATTGCTTGCATTAAGATGCAGCAGCTTCAAGAAATACTGAGGTTGGAAACAGTGCGAAGACGCTTATTGGCCTGTTCTGTGCATTTCATACCAAAAGAACACTACTTTTGTCAAAGTAAAGTAAATGCATTTTAAAGGTGTATTCCTGCTTCAGGGAGGTATTTGGATCATATCTAGCACAAAAACTTAATTGCCATTGCTTGCATTAGGATGCTGCAGCTTAAAGAAATACTGAGGCTGGAAACAGTGCGAAAACGCTTAGAATGGCCTGTTCTGTGCATTTCAGACCAAAAGAAAACTACTTTGGTCAAAGTAAAGTAAATGCATTTTAAAGGTGTATTCCTGCTTCAGGGAGGTATTTGGATCATATCTAGCACAAAAACTTCATTGCCATTGCTTGCATTAAGATGCAGCAGCTTAAAGAAATACTGAGGTTGGAAACAGTGCGAAAACGCTTAGAATGGCCTGTTCTGTGCATTTCAGACCAAAAGAACACTACTTTTGTCAAAGTAAAGTAAATGCATTTTAAAGGTGTTTGCCTTCTTCAGGGATGTATTTGGATCATATATAGCACAAAATCTTCATTGCCATTGCTTGCATTAAGATGCAGCAGCTTCAAGAAATACTGAGGTTGGAAACAGTGCGAAGACGCTTAATGGCCTGTTCTGTGCATTTCATACCAAAAGAACACTACTTTAGTCAAAGTGATTTACATGCATTTTAAATGTGTTTGCCTGCTTAAGGGATGTATTTGGATCATATCTAGCACAAAACTTCATTGCCATTGCTTCCATTAAGATGCTGCAGCTTAAAGAAATACTGAGGTTGGAAACAGTGTGAAAACGCTTAGAATGGCCTGTTCAGTGCATTTCAGACCAAAAGAACACTACTTTGGTCAAAGTGATTTCAAAGCATTTTAAAGGTGTTTGCCTGCTTCAGGGATGTATATGGATCATATCTAGCACAAAAACTTCATTGCCATTGCTTGCATTAAGATGCAGCAGCTTAAAGAATTACTGAGGCTGGAAACAGTGTGAAAACGCTTAGAATGGCCAGTTCTGTGCATTTCAGACCAAAAGAACACTACTTTAGTCAAAGTGATTTCAAAGCATTTTAAAGGTGTTTGCCTGCTTCAGGGATGTATTTGGATCATATCTAGCACACAAACTTCATTGCCATTGCTTGCATTAAGATGCAGCAGCTTAAAGAAATACTAAGGTTAGAAACAGTGCGAAAACGCTTAATCGCCTGTTCTGTGCATTTCATACCAAAAGAACATTACTTTGGTCAAAGTAAAGTAAATGTATTTTAAAGGTGTTTGCCTGCTTCAGGGAGGTATTTGGATCATATCTAGCACAAAAACTTCATTGCCATTGCTTGCATTAGGATGCTGCAGCTTAAAGAAATACTGAGGTTGGAAACACTGCGAAGACGCTTAATGGCCTGTTCTGTGCATTTCATACCAAAAGAACACTACTTTTGTCAAAGTAAAGTAAATGCATGTTAAAGGTGTTTGCCTGCTTCAGGGATGTATTTGGATCATATCTAGCACAAAAACTTCATTACCATTGCTTGCATTAAGATGCAGCAGCTTAAAGAAATACTGAGACTGGAAACAGTGCGAAAACGCTTAGAATGGCCTGTTCTGTGCATTGCAGACCAAAAGAACACTACTTTTGTCAAAATAAAGTAAATGCATTTTAAAGGTGTTTGCCTGCTTCAGGGATGTATTTGGATCATTACTAGCACAAAAACTTCATTACCATTGCTTGCATTAAGATGCAGCAGCTTAAAGAAATACTGAGACTGGAAACAGTGCGAAAACGCTTAGAATGGCCTGTTCTGTGCATTGCAGACCAAAAGAACACTACTTTTGTCAAAGTAAAGTAAATGCATGTTAAAGGTGTTTGCCTGCTTCAGGGATGTATTTGGATCATTACTAGCACAAAAACTTCATTACCATTGCTTGCATTAAGATGCAGCAGCTTAAAGAAATACTGAGGTTGGAAACAGTGCGAAAACGCTTAATCGCCTGTTCTGTGCATTTTAGACCAAAAGAACATTACTTTGGTCAAAGTAAAGTAAATGCATTTTAAAGGTGTTTGCCTGCTTCAGGGATGTATTTGCATCATATCTAGCACAAAAACTTCATTGCCATTGCTTGCATTAGAATGCTGCAGCTTAAAGAAATACTGAGGCTGGAAACAGTGCGAAAACGCTTAGAATGGCCTGTTCTGTGCATTTCAGACCAAAAGAACACTACTTTGGTCAAAGTGATTTCAAAGCATTTTAAAGGTGTTTGCCTGCTTCAGGGGTGTATTTGGATCATATCTAGCACAAAAACTTCATTGCCATTGCTTGCATTAAGATGCAGCAGCTTAAAGAAATACTGAGGTTGGAAACAGTGCGAAAACGCTTAGAATGGCCTGTTCTGTGCATTGCAGACCAAAAGAACACTACTTTTGTCAAAGTAAAGTAAATGCATGTTAAAGGTGTTTGCCTGCTTCAGGGATGTATTTGGATCATATCTAGCACAAAAACGTCATTACCATTGCTTGCATTAAGATGCAGCAGCTTCAAGAAATACTGAGGTTGGAAACAGTGCGAAAACGCTTAATCGCCTGTTCTGTGCATTTCAGACCAAAAGAACATTACTTTGGTCAAAGTAAAGTAAATGCATTTTAAAGGTGTTTGCCTGCTTCAGGGATGTATTTGCATCATATCTAGCACAAAAACTTCATTGCCATTGCTTGCATTAGAATGCTGCAGCTTAAAGAAATACTGAGGCTGGAAACAGTGCGAAAACGCTTAGAATGGCCTGTTCTGTGCATTTCAGACCAAAAAAACACTACTTTTGTCAAAGTGATTTCAAAGCATTTTAAAGGTGTTTGCATGCTTGAAGGATGTATTTGGATCATATCTAGCACAAAAACTTCATTGCCATTGCTTGCATTAAGATGCAGCAGCTTAAAGAAATACTGAGACTGGAAACAGTGCGAAAACGCTGAGAATGGCCTGTTCTGTGCATTGCAGACCAAAAGAACACTACTTTGGTCAAAGTAAAGTAAATGCATTTTAAAGGTGTTTGCCTGCTTCAGGGATGTATTTCGATCATATCTAGCACAAAAACTTCATTGCCATTGCTTGCATTAAGATGCAGCAGCTTAAAGAAATACTGAGGTTGGAAACAGTGCGAAAACGCTTAATCGCCTGTTCTGTGCATTTCAGACCAAAACAACTTTTCTATGGTTAAAGTAAAGTAAATGCATTTTAAAGGTGTTTGCCTGCTTCAGGAATGCATTTGGATCATATCTAGCACAAAAACTTCATTGCCATTGCTTGCATTAAGATGCAGCAGCATAAAGAAATACTGAGGCTGGAAACATTGCAACAACGCTTAGAATGGCCTGTTCAGTGCATTTCAGACCAAAAGAACACTACTTTGGTCAAAGTAAAGTAAATGCATTTTAAATGTGTTTGCCTGCTTCAGGGATGTATTTGAATCATATCTAGCACAAAAACTTCATTGCCATTGCTTGCATTAGGATGCTGCAGCTTAAAGAAATACTGAGGCTGGAAACAGTGCGAAAGCACCTAATAGCCTGTTCTGTGCATTTCAGACCAAAAGAAAACTACTTTGGTCAAAGTAAAGTAAATGCATTTTAAAGGTGTTTGCCTGCTTCAGGGATGTATTTGGATCATATCTAGCACAAAAACTTCATTACCATTGCTTGCATTAAGATGCAGCAGCTTAAAGAAATACTGAGGTTGGAAACAGTGCGAAAGCACCTAATAGCCTGTTCTGTGCATTTCAGACCAAAAGAACACTACTTTGGTCAAAGTAAAGTAAATGCATTTTAAATGTGTTTGCCTGCTTCAGGGATGTATTTGAATCATATCTAGCACAAAAACTTCATTGCCATTGCTTGCATTAGGATGCTGCAGCTTAAAGAAATACTGAGGCTGGAAACAGTGCGAAAGCACCTAATAGCCTGTTCTGTGCATTTCAGACCAAAAGAAAACTACTTTGGTCAAAGTAAAGTAAATGCATTTTAAAGGTGTTTGCCTGCTTCAGGGATGTATTTGGATCATATCTAGCACAAAAACTTCATTACCATTGCTTGCATTAAGATGCAGCAGCTTAAAGAAATACTGAGGTTGGAAACAGTGCGAAAGCACCTAATGGCCTGTTCTGTGCATTTCAGACCAAAAGAACATTACTTTGGTCAAAGTAAAGTAAATGGATTTTAAAGGTGTTTGCTTGCTTCAGGGATGTATTTGGATCATATCTAGCACAAAAACTTCATTGCCATTGCTTGCATTAAGATGCAGCAGCTTAAAGAAATACTGAGACTGGAAACAGTGCGAAAACGCTTAGAATGGCCTGTTCTGTGCATTGCAGACCAAAAGAACACTACTTTGGTCAAAGTAAAGTAAATGCATTTTAAAGGTGTTTGCCTGCTTCAGGGATGTATTTGGATCATATATAGCACAAAATCTTCATTGCCATTGCTTGCATTAAGATGCAGCAGCTTCAAGAAATACTGAGGTTGGAAACAGTGCGAAGACGCTTAATGGCCTGTTCTTGTGCATTTCATACCAAAAGAACACTATGTGGTCAAAGTAAAGTAAATGCATTTTAAATGTGTTTGCATGCTTCAGGGATGTATTTGGATCATATATAGCACAAAATCTTCATTGCCATTGCTTGCATTAAGATGCAGCAGCTTAAAGAAATACTGAGACTGGAAACAGTGCGAAAACGCTTAGAATGGCCTGTTCTGTGCATTTCAGACCAAAAGAACACTACTTTGGTCAAAGTAAAGTAAATGCATTTTAAAGGTGTTTGCCTGCTTCAGGGATGTATTTGGATCATATCTAGCACAAAAACTTCATTGCCATTGCTTGCATTATGATGCAGCAGCTTAAAGAAATACTGAGGTTGGAAACAGTGCAAAAACGCTTAGAATGGCCTGTTCTGTGCATTTCAGACCAAAAGAACACTACTTTTGTCAAAGTGATTTTAAAGCATTTTACAGGTGTTTGCATGCTTCAGGGATGTATTTGGATCATATCTAGCACAAAAACTTCATTGCCATTGCTTGCATTAAGATGCAGCAGCTTAAAGAAATACTGAGGTTGGAAACAGTGCAAAAACGCTTAGAATGGCCTGTTCTGTGCATTTCAGACCAAAAGAACACTACTTTTGTCAAAGTGATTTCAAAGCATTTTAAAGGTGTTTGCATGCTTCAGGGATGTATTTGGATCATATCTAGCTCAAAAACTTCATTGCCATTGCTTGCATTAGGATGCTGCAGCTTAAAGAAATATTGAGGTTGGAAACAGTGCGAAAACGCTTAGAATGGCCTGTTCTGTGCATTTCAGACCAAAAGAACACTACTTTTGTCAAAGTGATTTCAAAGCATTTTAAAGGTGTTTGCCTGCTTCAGGGAGGTATTTGGATCATATCTAGCACAAAAACTTTATTGCCATTGTCTGCATTAAGATGCAGCAGCTTAAAGAAATACTGAGGTTGGAAACAGTGTGAAAACGCTTAGAATGGCCTGTTCTGTGCATTTCAGACCAAAAGAACACTACTTTGAACAAATTGATTTAAATGCATTTTAAAGGTGTTTGCCTTCTTCAGGGATATATTTGGATCATATCTAGCACAAAAACTTTATTGCCATTGCCTCCATTTAGAGACAGCAGCTTAAAGAAATACTGAGGCTGGAAACAGTGCGAAAACGCTTAGAATGGCCTGTTCTGTGCATTTCAGACCAAAAGAAAACTACTTTGGTCAAAGTAAAGTAAATGCATTTTAAAGGTGTTTGCCTGCTTCAGGGAGGTATTTGGATCATATCTACCACAAAAACTTCATTGCCATTGCTTGCATTAAGATGCAGCAGCTTAAAGAAATACTGAGGCTGGAAACAGTGCGAAAACGCTTAGAATGGCCTGTTCTGTGCAATTCAGACCAAAAATACACTACTTTGGTCAAAGTGATTTAAATGCATTTTAAAGGTGTTTGCCTTCTTCAGGGATATATTTGGATCATATCTAGCACAAAAACTTTATTACCATTGCCTCCATTTAGAGACAGCAGCTTAAAGAAATACTGAGGCTGGAAACAGTGCTAAAACGCTTAGAATGGCCTGTTCTGTGCAATTCAGACCAAAACAACACTACTTTGGTCAAAGTGATTTAAATGCATTTTAAATGTGTTTGCATGCTTCAGGGATGTATTTGGATCATATCTAGCACAAAATCTTCATTGCCATTGCTTGCATCAAGATGCAGCAGCTTAAAGAAATACTGAGGCTGAAACAGTGCGAAAACGCTTAGAATGGCCAGTTCTGTGCATTTCAGACCAAAAGAACACTACTTTTGTCAAAGTAAAGTAAATGCATTTTAAAGGTGTTTGCATGCTTCAGGGAAGTATTTGGATCATATCTAGCACAAAAACTTCATTGCCATTGCTTGCATTAAGATGCAGCAGCTTAAGGAAATACTGAGGTTGGAAACAGTGCAAAAACGCTTAGAATGGCCTGTTCTGTGCATTTCAGACCAAAAGAACACTACTTTTGTCAAAGTGATTTTAAAGCATTTTAAAGGTGTTTGCATGCTTCAGGGATGTATTTGGATCATATCTAGCACAAAAACTTCATTGCCATTGCTTGCATTAGGATGCTGCAGCTTAAAGAAATATTGAGGTTGGAAACAGTGCGAAAACGCTTAGAATGGCCTGTTCTGTGCATTTCAGACCAAAAGAACACTACTTTTGTCAAAGTAAAGTAAATGCATTTTAAAGGTGTTTGCATGCTTCAGGGAAGTATTTGGATCATATCTAGCACAAAAACTTCATTGCCATTGCTTGCATTAGGATGCTGCAGCTTAAAGAAATACTGAGACTGGAAACAGTGCGAAAACGCTTAGAATGGCCTGTTCTGTGCATTTCAGACCAAAAGAACACTACTTTTGTCAAAGTAAAGTAAATGCATTTTAAAGGTGTTTGCATGCTTCAGGGAAGTATTTGGATCATATCTAGCACAAAAACTTCATTGCCATTGCTTGCATTAAGATGCAGCAGCTTAAGGAAATACTGAGGTTGGAAACAGTGCAAAAACGCTTAGAATGGCCTGTTCTGTGCATTTCAGACCAAAAGAACACTACTTTTGTCAAAGTGATTTTAAAGCATTTTAAAGGTGTTTGCATGCTTCAGGGATGTATTTGGATCATATCTAGCACAAAAACTTCATTGCCATTGCTTGCATTAGGATGCTGCAGCTTAAAGAAATATTGAGGTTGGAAACAGTGCGAAAACGCTTAGAATGGCCTGTTCTGTGCATTTCAGACCAAAAGAACACTACTTTTGTCAAAGTGATTTTAAAGCATTTTAAAGGTGTTTGCCTGCTTCAGGGAGGTATTTGGATCATATCTAGCACAAAAACTTCATTGCCATTGCTTGCATTAGGATGCTGCAGCTTAAAGAAATACTGAGGTTGGAACCACTACGAAAACGCTTAGAATGGCCTGTTCAGTGCATTTCAGACCAAAAGAACACTACTTTGGTCAAAGTGATTTCAAAGCATTTTAAAGGTGTTTGCCTTCTTCAGGGATGTATTTGGATCATATCTAGCACAAAAACTTCATTGCTATTGCTTGAATTAAGATGCAGCAGCTTAAAGAAATACTGAGGCTGGAAACAGTGCGAAAACGCTTAGAATGGCCTATTCTGTGCATTTCAGACCAAAAGAACACTACTTTGAACAAATTGATTTAAATGCATTTTAAAGGTGTTTGCCTTCTTCAGGGATATATTTGGATCATATCTAGCACAAAAACTTTATTGCCATTGCCTCCATTTAGAGACAGCAGCTTAAAGAAATACTGAGGTTGGAAACAGTGTGAAAACGCTTAGAATGGCCTGTTCTGTGCATTTCAGACCAAAAGAAAACTACTTTTGTCAAAGTGATTTTAAAGCATTTTAAAGGTGTTTGCATGCTTCAGGGATGTATTTGGATCAAATCTAGCACAAAAACTTCATTGCCATTGCTTGCATGAAGATGCAGCAGCTTAAAGAAATACTGAGGCTGGAAACAGTGCGAAAACGCTTAGAATGGCCTGTTCAGTGCATTTCAGACCAAAAGAAAACTACTTTGGTCAAAGTAAAGTAAATGCATTTTAAAGGTGTTTGCCTGCTTCAGGGAGGTATTTGGATCATATCTAGCACAAAAACTTCATTGCCATTGCTTGCATGAAGATGCAGCAGCTTAAAGAAATACTGAGGTTGGAAACAGTGCAAAAACGCTTAGAATGGCCTGTTCTGTGCATTTCAGACCAAAAGAACACTACTTTTGTCAAAGTGATTTTAAAGCATTTTAAAGGTGTTTGCCTGCTTCAGGGATGTATTTGGATCATATCTAGCACAAAAACTTCATTGCCATTGCTTGCATTAGAATGCTGCAGCTTAAAGAAATATTGAGGCTGGAAACAGTGCGAAAACGCTTAGAATGGCCTTTTCAGTGCATTTCAGACCAAAAGAACACTACTTTGGTCAAAGTAAAGTAAATGCATTTTAAAGGTGTTTGCCTGCTTCAGGGATGTATTTGGATCATATCTAGCACAAAAACTTTATTGCCATTGCTTGCATTAAGATGCAGCAGCTTAAAGAAATACTGAGGTTGGAAACAGTGTGAAAACGCTTAGAATGGCCTGTTCTGTGCATTTCAGACCAAAAGAACACTACTTTTGTCAAAGTGATTTTAAAGCATTTTAAAGGTGTTTGCATGCTTCAGGGATGTATTTGGATCATATCTAGCACAAAAACTTCATTGCCATTGCTTGCATTAAGATGCAGCAGCTTAAAGAAATACTGAGACTGGAAACAGTGCGAAAACGCTTAGAATGGCCTGTTCTGTGCATTTCAGACCAAAAGAACACTACTTTGGTCACAGTGATTTCAAAGCATTTTAAAGGTGTTTGCCTTCTTCAGAGATGTATTTGGATCATATCTAGCACAAAAACTTTATTGCCATTGTCTGCATTAAGATGCAGCAGCTTAAAAAAATACTGAGGTTGGAAACAGTGTGAAAACGCTTAGAATGGCCTGTTCTGTGCATTTTAGACCAAAAGAACACTATTTTGAACAAATTGATTTAAATGCATTTTAAAGGTGTTTGCCTTCTTCAGGGATATATTTGGATCATATCTAGCACAAAAACTTTATTGCCATTGCCTCCATTTAGAGACAGCAGCTTAAAGAAATACTGAGGCTGGAAACAGTGCGAAAACGCTTAGAATGGCCTGTTCTGTGCATTTCAGACCAAAAGAAAACTACTTTTGTCAAAGTGATTTTAAAGCATTTTAAAGGTGTTTGCATGCTTCAGGGATGTATTTGGATCAAATCTAGCACAAAAACTTCATTGCCATTGCTTGCATGAAGATGCAGCAGCTTAAAGAAATACTGAGGCTGGAAACAGTGCGAAAACGCTTAGAATGGCCTGTTCAGTGCATTTCAGACCAAAAGAAAACTACTTTGGTCAAAGTAAAGTAAATGCATTTTAAAGGTGTTTGCCTGCTTCAGGGAGGTATTTGGATCATATCTAGCACAAAAACTTCATTGCCATTGCTTGCATGAAGATGCAGCAGCTTAGAGAAATACTGAGGTTGGAAACAGTGCAAAAACGCTTAGAATGGCCTGTTCTGTGCATTTCAGACCAAAAGAACACTACTTTTGTCAAAGTGATTTTAAAGCATTTTAAAGGTGTTTGCCTGCTTCAGGGATGTATTTGGATCATATCTAGCACAAAAACTTCATTGCCATTGCTTGCATTAGAATGCTGCAGCTTAAAGAAATATTGAGGCTGGAAACAGTGCGAAAACGCTTAGAATGGCCTGTTCAGTGCATTTCAGACCAAAAGAACACTACTTTGGTCAAAGTAAAGTAAATGCATTTTAAATGTGTTTGCCTGCTTAAGGGATGTATTTGGATCATATCTAGCACAAAAACGTCATTGCCATTAAGATGCAGCAGCTTAAAGAAATACTGAGGCTGGAAACAGTGGGAAAACGCTTCGAATGGCCTGTTCAGTGCATTTCAGACCATACGAAAACTACTTTGGTCAAAGTAAAGTAAATGCATTTTAAAGGTGTTGGCCTGCTTCAGGGATGTATTTGGATCATATCTAGCACAAAAACGTCATTGCCATTAAGATGCAGCAGCTTAAAGAAATACTGAGGCTGGAAACAGTGGGAAAACGCTTCGAATGGCCTGTTCAGTGCATTTCAGACCATACGAAAACTACTTTGGTCAAAGTAAAGTAAATGCATTTTAAAGGTGTTGGCCTGCTTCAGGGATGTATTTGGATCATATCTAGCACAAAAACTTCATTGCCATTGCTTGCATTAAGATGCAGCAGCTTAAAGAAATACTGAGGTTGGAAACAGTGCGAAAACGCTTAGAATGGCCTGTTCTGTGCATTTCAGACCAAAAGAACACTACTTTTGTCAAAGTGATTTCAAAGCATTTTAAATGTGTTTGCATGCTTCAGGGATGTATTTGGATCATATCTAGCACAAAAACTTCATTGCCATTGCTTGCATTAAGATGCAGCAGCTTAAAGAAATACTGAGGCTGGAAACAGTGCGAAAACGCTTAGAATGGCCTGTTCTGTGCAATTCAGACCAAAACAACACTACTTTGGTCAAAGTGATTTAAATGCATTTTAAAGGTGTTTGCCTACTTCAGGGATGTATTTGGATCATATCTAGCACAAAAACGTCATTGCCATTAAGATGCAGCAGCTTAAAGAAATACTGAGGCTGGAAACAGTGGGAAAACGCTTCGAATGGCCTGTTCAGTGCATTTCAGACCATACGAAAACTACTTTGGTCAAAGTAAAGTAAATGCATTTTAAAGGTGTTTGCCTGCTTCAGGGATGTATTTGGATCATATCTAGCACAAAAACTTCATTGCCATTGCTTGCATTAAGATGCAGCAGCTTAAAGAAATACTGAGGTTGGAAACAGTGCGAAAACGCTTAGAATGGCCTGTTCAGTGCATTTCAGACCAAAAGAACACTACTTTTGTCAAAGTAAAGTAAATGCATTTTAAAGGTGTTTGCCTGCTTAAGGGATGTATTTGGATCATATCTAGCACAAAAACGTCATTGCCATTAAGATGCAGCAGCTTAAAGAAATACTGAGGCTGGAAACAGTGGGAAAACGCTTCGAATGGCCTGTTCAGTGCATTTCAGACCATACGAAAACTACTTTGGTCAAAGTAAAGTAAATGCATTTTAAAGGTGTTGGCCTGCTTCAGGGATGTATTTGGATCATATCTAGCACAAAAACGTCATTGCCATTAAGATGCAGCAGCTTAAAGAAATACTGAGGCTGGAAACAGTGGGAAAACGCTTCGAATGGCCTGTTCAGTGCATTTCAGACCATACGAAAACTACTTTGGTCAAAGTAAAGTAAATGCATTTTAAAGGTGTTGGCCTGCTTCAGGGATGTATTTGGATCATATCTAGCACAAAAACTTCATTGCCATTGCTTGCATTAAGATGCAGCAGCTTAAAGAAATACTGAGGTTGGAAACAGTGCGAAAACGCTTAGAATGGCCTGTTCTGTGCATTTCAGACCAAAAGAACACTACTTTTGTCAAAGTGATTTCAAAGCATTTTAAATGTGTTTGCATGCTTCAGGGATGTATTTGGATCATATCTAGCACAAAAACTTCATTGCCATTGCTTGCATTAAGATGCAGCAGCTTAAAGAAATACTGAGGCTGGAAACAGTGCGAAAACGCTTAGAATGGCCTGTTCTGTGCAATTCAGACCAAAACAACACTACTTTGGTCAAAGTGATTTAAATGCATTTTAAAGGTGTTTGCCTACTTCAGGGATGTATTTGGATCATATCTAGCACAAAAACGTCATTGCCATTAAGATGCAGCAGCTTAAAGAAATACTGAGGCTGGAAACAGTGGGAAAACGCTTCGAATGGCCTGTTCAGTGCATTTCAGACCATACGAAAACTACTTTGGTCAAAGTAAAGTAAATGCATTTTAAAGGTGTTTGCCTGCTTCAGGGATGTATTTGGATCATATCTAGCACAAAAACTTCATTGCCATTGCTTGCATTAAGATGCAGCAGCTTAAAGAAATACTGAGGTTGGAAACAGTGCGAAAACGCTTAGAATGGCCTGTTCAGTGCATTTCAGACCAAAAGAACACTACTTTTGTCAAAGTGATTTTAAAGCATTTTAAAGGTGTTGCATGCTTCGGGGATGTATTTGGATCATATCTAGCACAAAAACTTCATTGCCATTGCTTGCATTAGGATGCTGTGGCTTAAAGAAATACTGAGGTTGGAAACAGTACGAAAACGCTTAGAATGGCCTGTTCTGTGCATTTCAGACTAAAAGAACACTACTTTGGTCAAAGTGATTTCAAAGCATTTTAAAGGTGTTTGCCTGCTTCAGGGATGTATTTGGATCATATCTAGCACAAAAACTTCATTGCCATTGCTTGAATTAAGATGCAGCAGCTTAAAGAAATACTGAGGCTGGAAACAGTGCGAAAACGCTTAGAATGGCCTGTTCTGTGCATTTCAGACCAAAAGAACACTACTTTGGTCAAAGTAAAGTAAATGTATTTTAAAGGTGTTTGCCTGCTTCAGGGATGTATTTGGATCATATCTAGCACAAAAACGTCATTGCCATTGCCTGCATTAAGATGCAGCAGCTTAAAGAAATACTGAGGTTGGAAACAGTGTGAAAACGCTTAGAATGGCCTGTTCTGTGCATTTCAGACCAAAAGAACACTACTTTGAACAAATTGATTTAAATGCATTTTAAAGGTGTTTGCCTTCTTCAGGGATATATTTGGATCATATCTAGTACAAAAACTTCATTGCCATTAAGATGCAGCAGCTTAAAGAAATACTGAGGCTGGAAACAGTGGGAAAACGCTTCGAATGGCCTGTTCAGTGCATTTCAGACCATACGAAAACTACTTTGGTCAAAGTAAAGTAAATGCATTTTAAAGGTGTTGGCCTGCTTCAGGGATGTATTTGGATCATATCTAGCACAAAAACTTCATTGCCATTGCTTGCATTAAGATGCAGCAGCTTAAAGAAATACTGAGGTTGGAAACAGTACGAAAACGCTTAGAATGGCCTGTTCTGTGCATTTCAGACCAAAAGAACACTACTTTGGTCAAAGTGATTTCAAAGCATTTTAAAGGTGTTTGCCTTCTTCAGGGATGTATTTGGATCATATCTAGCACAAAAACTTCATTGCCATTGCTTGAATTAAGATGCAGCAGCTTAAAGAAATACTGAGGCTGGAAACAGTGCGAAAACGCTTAGAATGGCCTGTTCTGTGCATTTCAGACCAAAAGAACACTACTTTGAACAAATTGATTTTAAAGCATTTTAAAGGTGTTTGCCTGCTTCAGGGATGTATTTGGATCATATCTAGCACAAAAACTTCATTGCCATTGCTTGCATTAGGATGCTGCAGCTTAAAGAAATACTGAGTTTGGAAACAGTACGAAAACGCTTAGAATGGCCTGTTCAGTGCATTTTAGACCAAAAGAACACTACTTTGGTCAAAGTGATTTCAAAGCATTTTAAAGGTGTTTGCCTTCTTCGGGGATGTATTTGGATCATATCTAGCACAAAAACTTCATTGCCATTGCTTGCATTAAGATGCAGCAGCTTAAAGAAATACTGAGGCTGGAAACAGTGCGAAAACGCTTAGAATGGCCTGTTCTGTGCAATTCAGACCAAAACAACACTACTTTGGTCAAAGTGATTTAAATGCATTTTAAAGGTGTTTGCCTACTTCAGGGATGTATTTGGATCATATCTAGCACAAAAACGTCATTGCCATTGCTTGCATTAGGATGCTGCAGCTTAAAGAAATATTGAGGTTGGAAACAGTGCGAAAACGCTTAGAATGGCCTGTTCTGTGCATTTTAGACCAAAAGAACACTACTTTGAACAAATTGATTTAAATGCATTTTAAAGGTGTTTGCCTTCTTCAGGGATGTATTTGGATCATATCTAGCACAAAAACTTTATTGCCATTGCCTCCATTTAGAGACAGCAGCTTAAAGAAATACTGAGGCTGGAAACAGTGCGAAAACGCTTAGAATGGCCTGTTCTGTGCATTTCAGACCAAAAGAAAACTACTTTGGTCAAAGTGATTTCAAAGCATTTTAAAGGTGTTTGCCTGCTTCAGGGATGTATTTGGATCATATCTAGCACAAAAACTTTATTGCCATTGCCTGCATTAAGATGCAGCAGCTTAAAGAAATACTGAGGCTGGAAACAGTGCGAAAACGCTTAGAATGGCCTGTTCTGTGCATTTCAGACCAAAAGAACACTACTTTTGTCAAAGTAAAGTAAATGCATTTTAAAGGTGTTTGCATGCTTCAGGGAAGTATTTGGATCATATCTAGCACAAAAACTTCATTGCCATTGCTTGCATTAGGATGCTGCAGCTTAAAGAAATACTGAGGTTGGAAACAGTGCAAAAACGCTTAGAATGGCCTGTTCTGTGCATTTCAGACCAAAAGAACACTACTTTTGTCAAAGTGATTTTAAAGCATTTTAAAGGTGTTTGCATTCTTCAGGGATGTATTTGGATCATATCTAGCACAAAAACTTCATTGCCATTGCTTGCATTAGGATGCTGCAGCTTAAAGAAATATTGAGGTTGGAAACAGTGCGAAAACGCTTAGAATGGCCTGTTCTGTGCATTTCAGACCAAAAGAACACTACTTTTGTCAAAGTGATTTCAAAGCATTTTAAAGGTGTTTGCCTGCTTCAGGGAGGTATTTGGATCATATCTAGCACAAAAACTTTATTGCCATTGTCTGCATTAAGATGCAGCAGCTTAAAGAAATACTGAGGTTGGAAACAGTGTGAAAACGCTTAGAATGGCCTGTTCTGTGCATTTCAGACCAAAAGAACACTACTTTGAACAAATTGATTTAAATGCATTTTAAAGGTGTTTGCCTTCTTCAGGGATATATTTGGATCATATCTAGCACAAAAACTTTATTGCCATTGCCTCCATTTAGAGACAGCAGCTTAAAGAAATACTGAGGCTGGAAACAGTGCGAAAACGCTTAGAATGGCCTGTTCTGTGCATTTCAGACCAAAAGAAAACTACTTTGGTCAAAGTAAAGTAAATGCATTTTAAAGGTGTTTGCCTGCTTCAGGGAGGTATTTGGATCATATCTACCACAAAAACTTCATTGCCATTGCTTGCATTAAGATGCAGCAGCTTAAAGAAATACTGAGGCTGGAAACAGTGCGAAAACGCTTAGAATGGCCTGTTCTGTGCATTTCAGACCAAAAGAACACTACTTTTGTCAAAGTGATTTTAAAGCATTTTAAAGGTGTTTGCATGCTTCAGGGATGTATTTGGATCAAATCTAGCACAACAACTTCATTGCCATTGCTTGCATGAAGATGCTGCAGCTTAAAGAAATACTGAGGCTGGAAACAGTGCGAAAACGCTTAGAATGGCCTGTTCAGTGCATTTCAGACCAAAAGAAAACTACTTTGGTCAAAGTAAAGTAAATGCATTTTAAAGGTGTTTGCCTGCTTCAGGGAGGTATTTGGATCATATCTAGCACAAAAACTTCATTGCCATTGCTTGCATGAAGATGCTGCAGCTTTAAGAAATACTGAGGCTGGAAACAGTGCGAAAACGCTTAGAATGGCCTTTTCAGTGCATTTCAGACCAAAAGAAAACTACTTTGGTCAAAGTAAAGTAAATGCATTTTAAAGGTGTTTGCCTGCTTCAGGGATGTATTTGGATCATATCTAGCACAAAAACTTTATTGCCATTGCTTGAATTAAGATGCAGCAGCTTAAAGAAATACTGACGTTGGAAACAGTGTGAAAACGCTTAGAATGGCCTGTTCTGTGCATTTCAGACCAAAAGAACACTACTTTTGTCAAAGTGATTTTAAAGCATTTTAAAGGTGTTTGCATGCTTCAGGGATGTATTTGGATCAAATCTAGCACAAAAACTTCATTGCCATTGCTTGCATTAAGATGCAGCAGCTTAAAGAAATACTGAGGCTTGAAACAGTGCGAAAAAGCTTAGAATGGCCTGTTCAGTGCATTTCAGACCAAAAGAAAACTACTTTGGTCAAAGTAAAGTAAATGCATTTTAAAGGTGTTTGCCTGCTTCAGGGAGGTATTTGGATCATATCTAGCACAAAAACTTCATTGCCATTGCTTGCATGAAGATGCTGCAGCTTTAAGAAATACTGAGGCTGGAAACAGTGCGAAAACGCTTAGAATGGCCTTTTCAGTGCATTTCAGACCAAAAGAAAACTACTTTGGTCAAAGTAAAGTAAATGCATTTTAAAGGTGTTTGCCTGCTTCAGGGATGTATTTGGATCATATCTAGCACAAAAACTTTATTGCCATTGCTTGAATTAAGATGCAGCAGCTTAAAGAAATACTGACGTTGGAAACAGTGTGAAAACGCTTAGAATGGCCTGTTCTGTGCATTTCAGACCAAAAGAAAACTACTTTGAACAAATTGATTTAAATGCATTTTAAAGGTGTTTGCCTTCTTCAGGGATATATTTGGATCATATCTAGCACAAAAACTTTATTACCATTGCCTCCATTTAGATAGCAGCTTAAAGAAATACTGAGGCTGGAAACAGTGCGAAAACGCTTAGAATGGCCTGTTCTGTGCAATTCAGACCAAAACAACACTACTTTGGTCAAAGTGATTTAAATGCATTTTAAATGTGTTTGCATGCTTCAGGGATGTATTTGGATCATATCTAGCACAAAATCTTCATTGCCATTGCTTGCATCAAGATGCAGCAGCTTAAAGAAATACTGAGGCTGAAACAGTGCGAAAACGCTTAGAATGGCCTGTTCTGTGCATTTCAGACCAAAAGAACACTACTTTTGTCAAAGTGATTTTAAAGCATTTTAAAGGTGTTTGCATGCTTCAGGGATGTATTTGGATCATATCTAGCACAAAAACTTCATTGCCATTGCTTGCATTAAGATGCAGCAGCTTAAAGAAATACTGAGGCTGGAAACAGTGCGAAAACGCTTAGAATGGCCTGTTCTGTGCATTTCAGACCAAAAGAACACTACTTTTGTCAAAGTGATTTTAAAGCATTTTAAAGGTGTTTGCATGCTTCAGGGATGTATTTGGATCAAATCTAGCACAAAAACTTCATTGCCATTGCTTGCATTAAGATGCAGCAGCTTAAAGAAATACTGAGGCTTGAAACAGTGCGAAAAAGCTTAGAATGGCCTGTTCAGTGCATTTCAGACCAAAAGAAAACTACTTTGGTCAAAGTAAAGTAAATGCATTTTAAAGGTGTTTGCCTGCTTCAGGGAGGTATTTGGATCATATCTAGCACAACAACTTCATTGCCATTGCTTGCATGAAGATGCTGCAGCTTAAAGAAATACTGAGGCTGGAAACAGTGCGAAAACGCTTAGAATGGCCTGTTCAGTGCATTTCAGACCAAAAGAAAACTACTTTGGTCAAAGTAAAGTAAATGCATTTTAAAGGTGTTTGCCTGCTTCAGGGATGTATTTGGATCATATCTAGCACAAAAACTTTATTGCCATTGCTTGAATTAAGATGCAGCAGCTTAAAGAAATACTGACGTTGGAAACAGTGTGAAAACGCTTAGAATGGCCTGTTCTGTGCATTTCAGACCAAAAGAACACTACTTTTGTCAAAGTGATTTTAAAGCATTTTAAAGGTGTTTGCCTGCTTCAGGGATGTATTTGGATCATATCTAGCACAAAAACTTCATTGCCATTGCTTGCATTAGGATGCTGCAGCTTAAAGAAATACTGAGGTTGGAACCAGTACGAAAACGCTTAGAATGGCCTGTTCAGTGCATTTCAGACCAAAAGAACACTACTTTGGTCAAAGTGATTTCAAAGCATTTTAAAGGTGTTTGCCTTCTTCAGGGATGTATTTGGATCATATCTAGCACAAAAACTTCATTGCTATTGCTTGAATTAAGATGCAGCAGCTTAAAGAAATACTGAGGCTGGAAACAGTGCGAAAACGCTTAGAATGGCCTGTTCTGTGCATTTTAGACCAAAAGAACACTACTTTGAACAAATTGATTTAAATGCATTTTAAAGGTGTTTGCCTTCTTCAGGGATATATTTGGATCATATCTAGCACAAAAACTTTATTGCCATTGCCTCCATTTAGAGACAGCAGCTTAAAAAAATACTGAGGCTGGAAACAGTGCGAAAACGCTTAGAATGGCCTGTTCTGTGCATTTCAGACCAAAAGAAAACTACTTTTGTCAAAGTGATTTTAAAGCATTTTAAAGGTGTTTGCATGCTTCAGGGATGTATTTGGATCAAATCTAGCACAAAAACTTCATTGCCATTGCTTGCATGAAGATGCAGCAGCTTAAAGAAATACTGAGGCTGGAAACAGTGCGAAAACGCTTAGAATGGCCTGTTCAGTGCATTTCAGACCAAAAGAAAACTACTTTGGTCAAAGTAAAGTAAATGCATTTTAAAGGTGTTTGCCTGCTTCAGGGAGGTATTTGGATCATATCTAGCACAAAAACTTCATTGCCATTGCTTGCATGAAGATGCAGCAGCTTAAAGAAATACTGAGGTTGGAAACAGTGCAAAAACGCTTAGAATGGCCTGTTCTGTGCATTTCAGACCAAAAGAACACTACTTTTGTCAAAGTGATTTTAAAGCATTTTAAAGGTGTTTGCCTGCTTCAGGGATGTATTTGGATCATATCTAGCACAAAAACTTCATTGCCATTGCTTGCATTAGAATGCTGCAGCTTAAAGAAATATTGAGGCTGGAAACAGTGCGAAAACGCTTAGAATGGCCTGTTCTGTGCATTTCAGACCAAAAGAAAACTACTTTGGTCAAAGTAAAGTAAATGCATTTTAAAGGTGTTTGCCTGCTTCAGGGATGTATTTGGATCATATCTAGCACAAAAACTTTATTGCCATTGCTTGCATTAAGATGCAGCAGCTTAAAGAAATACTGAGGTTGGAAACAGTGTGAAAACGCTTAGAATGGCCTGTTCTGTGCATTTCAGACCAAAAGAACACTACTTTTGTCAAAGTGATTTTAAAGCATTTTAAAGGTGTTTGCATGCTTCAGGGATGTATTTGGATCATATCTAGCACAAAAACTTCATTGCCATTGCTTGCATTAAGATGCAGCAGCTTAAAGAAATACTGAGACTGGAAACAGTGCGAAAACGCTTAGAATGGCCTGTTCTGTGCATTTCAGACCAAAAGAACACTACTTTGGTCACAGTGATTTCAAAGCATTTTAAAGGTGTTTGCCTTCTTCAGAGATGTATTTGGATCATATCTAGCACAAAAACTTTATTGCCATTGTCTGCATTAAGATGCAGCAGCTTAAAAAAATACTGAGGTTGGAAACAGTGTGAAAACGCTTAGAATGGCCTGTTCTGTGCATTTTAGACCAAAAGAACACTATTTTGAACAAATTGATTTAAATGCATTTTAAAGGTGTTTGCCTTCTTCAGGGATATATTTGGATCATATCTAGCACAAAAACTTTATTGCCATTGCCTCCATTTAGAGACAGCAGCTTAAAGAAATACTGAGGCTGGAAACAGTGCGAAAACGCTTAGAATGGCCTGTTCTGTGCATTTCAGACCAAAAGAAAACTACTTTTGTCAAAGTGATTTTAAAGCATTTTAAAGGTGTTTGCATGCTTCAGGGATGTATTTGGATCAAATCTAGCACAAAAACTTCATTGCCATTGCTTGCATGAAGATGCAGCAGCTTAAAGAAATACTGAGGCTGGAAACAGTGCGAAAACGCTTAGAATGGCCTGTTCAGTGCATTTCAGACCAAAAGAAAACTACTTTGGTCAAAGTAAAGTAAATGCATTTTAAAGGTGTTTGCCTGCTTCAGGGAGGTATTTGGATCATATCTAGCACAAAAACTTCATTGCCATTGCTTGCATGAAGATGCAGCAGCTTAGAGAAATACTGAGGTTGGAAACAGTGCAAAAACGCTTAGAATGGCCTGTTCTGTGCATTTCAGACCAAAAGAACACTACTTTTGTCAAAGTGATTTTAAAGCATTTTAAAGGTGTTTGCCTGCTTCAGGGATGTATTTGGATCATATCTAGCACAAAAACTTCATTGCCATTGCTTGCATTAGAATGCTGCAGCTTAAAGAAATATTGAGGCTGGAAACACTGCGAAAACGCTTAGAATGGCCTTTTCAGTGCATTTCAGACCAAAAGAAAACTACTTTGGTCAAAGTAAAGTAAATGCATTTTAAAGGTGTTTGCCTGCTTCAGGGATGTATTTGGATCATTTCTATATCTAGCACAAAAACTTCATTGCCATTGCTTGCATTAGGATGCTGCAGCTTAAAGAAATATTGAGGTTGGAAACAGTGCGAAAACGCTTAGAATGGCCTGTTCTGTGCATTTCAGACCAAAAGAACACTACTTTTGTCAAAGTAAAGTAAATCCATTTTAAAGGTGTTTGCCTGCTTCAGGGATGTATTTGGATCATATCTAGCACAAAAACTTTATTGCCATTGCCTCCATTTAGAGACAGCAGCTTAAAGAAATACTGAGGCTGGAAACAGTGCGAAAACGCTTAGAATGGCCTGTTCTGTGCATTTCAGACCAAAAGAAAACTACTTTGGTCAAAGTGATTTCAAAGCATTTTAAAGGTGTTTGCCTGCTTCAGGGATGTATTTGGATCATATCTAGCACAAAAACTTTATTGCCATTGCCTGCATTAAGATGCAGCAGCTTAAAGAAATACTGAGGCTGGAAACAGTGCGAAAACGCTTAGAATGGCCTGTTCTGTGCATTTCAGACCAAAAGAACACTACTTTGGTCAAAGTAAAGTAAATGCATTTTAAAGGTGTTTGCCTGCTTCAGGGATGTATTTGGATCATATCTAGCACAAAAACTTCATTGCCATTGCTTGCATTATGATGCAGCAGCTTAAAGAAATACTGAGGTTGGAAACAGTGCAAAAACGCTTAGAATGGCCTGTTCTGTGCATTTCAGACCAAAAGAACACTACTTTTGTCAAAGTGATTTCAAAGCATTTTAAAGGTGTTTGCCTGCTTCAGGGAGGTATTTGGATCATATCTAGCACAAAAACTTTATTGCCATTGTCTGCATTAAGATGCAGCAGCTTAAAGAAATACTGAGGTTGGAAACAGTGTGAAAACGCTTAGAATGGCCTGTTCTGTGCATTTCAGACCAAAAGAACACTACTTTGAACAAATTGATTTAAATGCATTTTAAAGGTGTTTGCCTTCTTCAGGGATATATTTGGATCATATCTAGCACAAAAACTTTATTGCCATTGCCTCCATTTAGAGACAGCAGCTTAAAGAAATACTGAGGCTGGAAACAGTGCGAAAACGCTTAGAATGGCCTGTTCTGTGCATTTCAGACCAAAAGAAAACTACTTTGGTCAAAGTAAAGTAAATGCATTTTAAAGGTGTTTGCCTGCTTCAGGGAGGTATTTGGATCATATCTACCACAAAAACTTCATTGCCATTGCTTGCATTAAGATGCAGCAGCTTAAAGAAATACTGAGGCTGGAAACAGTGCGAAAACGCTTAGAATGGCCTGTTCTGTGCATTTCAGACCAAAAGAACACTACTTTTGTCAAAGCGATTTTAAAGCATTTTAAAGGTGTTTGCATGCTTCAGGGATGTATTTGGATCAAATCTAGCACAAAAACTTCATTGCCATTGCTTGCATTAAGATGCAGCAGCTTAAAGAAATACTGAGGCTTGAAACAGTGCGAAAAAGCTTAGAATGGCCTGTTCAGTGCATTTCAGACCACAAGAAAACTACTTTGGTCAAAGTAAAGTAAATGCATTTTAAAGGTGTTTGCCTGCTTCAGGGAGGTATTTGGATCATATCTAACACAACAACTTCATTGCCATTGCTTGCATGAAGATGCTGCAGCTTTAAGAAATACTGAGGCTGGAAACAGTGCGAAAACGCTTAGAATGGCCTTTTCAGTGCATTTCAGACCAAAAGAAAACTACTTTGGTCAAAGTAAAGTAAATGCATTTTAAAGGTGTTTGCCTGCTTCAGGGATGTATTTGGATCATATCTAGCACAAAAACTTTATTGCCATTGCTTGAATTAAGATGCAGCAGCTTAAAGAAATACTGACGTTGGAAACAGTGTGAAAACGCTTAGAATGGCCTGTTCTGTGCATTTCAGACCAAAAGAAAACTACTTTGAACAAATTGATTTAAATGCATTTTAAAGGTGTTTGCCTTCTTCAGGGATATATTTGGATCATATCTAGCACAAAAACTTTATTACCATTGCCTCCATTTAGATAGCAGCTTAAAGAAATACTGAGGCTGGAAACAGTGCGAAAACGCTTAGAATGGCCTGTTCTGTGCAATTCAGACCAAAACAACACTACTTTGGTCAAAGTGATTTAAATGCATTTTAAATGTGTTTGCATGCTTCAGGGATGTATTTGGATCATATCTAGCACAAAATCTTCATTGCCATTGCTTGCATCAAGATGCAGCAGCTTAAAGAAATACTGAGGCTGAAACAGTGCGAAAACGCTTAGAATGGCCAGTTCTGTGCATTTCAGACCAAAAGAACACTACTTTTGTCAAAGTAAAGTAAATGCATTTTAAAGGTGTTTGCATGCTTCAGGGAAGTATTTGGATCATATCTAGCACAAAAACTTCATTGCCATTGCTTGCATTAAGATGCAGCAGCTTAAGGAAATACTGAGGTTGGAAACAGTGCAAAAACGCTTAGAATGGCCTGTTCTGTGCATTTCAGACCAAAAGAACACTACTTTTGTCAAAGTGATTTTAAAGCATTTTAAAGGTGTTTGCATGCTTCAGGGATGTATTTGGATCATATCTACCACAAAAACTTCATTGCCATTGCTTGCATTAAGATGCAGCAGCTTAAAGAAATACTGAGGCTGGAAACAGTGCGAAAACGCTTAGAATGGCCTGTTCTGTGCATTTCAGACCAAAAGAACACTACTTTTGTCAAAGTGATTTTAAAGCATTTTAAAGGTGTTTGCATGCTTCAGGGATGTATTTGGATCAAATCTAGCACAAAAACTTCATTGCCATTGCTTGCATTAAGATGCAGCAGCTTAAAGAAATACTGAGGCTTGAAACA
The DNA here is from genome assembly GCA_030770545.1 of Macropodus opercularis. NCBI lineage: Eukaryota > Metazoa > Chordata > Actinopteri > Anabantiformes > Osphronemidae > Macropodus > Macropodus opercularis. The sequence continues at coordinate 6,240,873 of CM061109.1, forward strand.
GTGCGAAAAAGCTTAGAATGGCCTGTTCAGTGCATTTCAGACCAAAAGAAAACTACTTTGGTCAAAGTAAAGTAAATGCATTTTAAAGGTGTTTGCCTGCTTCAGGGAGGTATTTGGATCATATCTAACACAACAACTTCATTGCCATTGCTTGCATGAAGATGCTGCAGCTTAAAGAAATACTGAGGCTGGAAACAGTGCGAAAACGCTTAGAATGGCCTGTTCAGTGCATTTCAGACCAAAAGAACACTACTTTGGTCAAAGTAAAGTAAATGCATTTTAAAGGTGTTTGCCTGCTTCAGGGATGTATTTGGATCATATCTAGCACAAAAACTTTATTGCCATTGCTTGAATTAAGATGCAGCAGCTTAAAGAAATACTGACGTTGGAAACAGTGTGAAAACGCTTAGAATGGCCTGTTCTGTGCATTTCAGACCAAAAGAACACTACTTTTGTCAAAGTGATTTTAAAGCATTTTAAAGGTGTTTGCCTGCTTCAGGGATGTATTTGGATCATATCTAGCACAAAAACTTCATTGCCATTGCTTGCATTAGGATGCTGCAGCTTAAAGAAATACTGAGGTTGGAACCAGTACGAAAACGCTTAGAATGGCCTGTTCAGTGCATTTCAGACCAAAAGAACACTACTTTGGTCAAAGTGATTTCAAAGCATTTTAAAGGTGTTTGCCTTCTTCAGGGATGTATTTGGATCATATCTAGCACAAAAACTTCATTGCTATTGCTTGAATTAAGATGCAGCAGCTTAAAGAAATACTGAGGCTGGAAACAGTGCGAAAACGCTTAGAATGGCCTGTTCTGTGCATTTTAGACCAAAAGAACACTACTTTGAACAAATTGATTTAAATGCATTTTAAAGGTGTTTGCCTTCTTCAGGGATATATTTGGATCATATCTAGCACAAAAACTTTATTGCCATTGCCTCCATTTAGAGACAGCAGCTTAAAAAAATACTGAGGCTGGAAACAGTGCGAAAACGCTTAGAATGGCCTGTTCTGTGCATTTCAGACCAAAAGAAAACTACTTTTGTCAAAGTGATTTTAAAGCATTTTAAAGGTGTTTGCATGCTTCAGGGATGTATTTGGATCAAATCTAGCACAAAAACTTCATTGCCATTGCTTGCATGAAGATGCAGCAGCTTAAAGAAATACTGAGGCTGGAAACAGTGCGAAAACGCTTAGAATGGCCTGTTCAGTGCATTTCAGACCAAAAGAAAACTACTTTGGTCAAAGTAAAGTAAATGCATTTTAAAGGTGTTTGCCTGCTTCAGGGAGGTATTTGGATCATATCTAGCACAAAAACTTCATTGCCATTGCTTGCATGAAGATGCAGCAGCTTAAAGAAATACTGAGGTTGGAAACAGTGCAAAAACGCTTAGAATGGCCTGTTCTGTGCATTTCAGACCAAAAGAACACTACTTTTGTCAAAGTGATTTTAAAGCATTTTAAAGGTGTTTGCCTGCTTCAGGGATGTATTTGGATCATATCTAGCACAAAAACTTCATTGCCATTGCTTGCATTAGAATGCTGCAGCTTAAAGAAATATTGAGGCTGGAAACAGTGCGAAAACGCTTAGAATGGCCTTTTCAGTGCATTTCAGACCAAAAGAAAACTACTTTGGTCAAAGTAAAGTAAATGCATTTTAAAGGTGTTTGCCTGCTTCAGGGATGTATTTGGATCATATCTAGCACAAAAACTTTATTGCCATTGCTTGCATTAAGATGCAGCAGCTTAAAGAAATACTGAGGTTGGAAACAGTGTGAAAACGCTTAGAATGGCCTGTTCTGTGCATTTCAGACCAAAAGAACACTACTTTTGTCAAAGTGATTTTAAAGCATTTTAAAGGTGTTTGCATGCTTCAGGGATGTATTTGGATCATATCTAGCACAAAAACTTCATTGCCATTGCTTGCATTAAGATGCAGCAGCTTAAAGAAATACTGAGACTGGAAACAGTGCGAAAACGCTTAGAATGGCCTGTTCTGTGCATTTCAGACCAAAAGAACACTACTTTGGTCACAGTGATTTCAAAGCATTTTAAAGGTGTTTGCCTTCTTCAGAGATGTATTTGGATCATATCTAGCACAAAAACTTTATTGCCATTGTCTGCATTAAGATGCAGCAGCTTAAAAAAATACTGAGGTTGGAAACAGTGCGAAAACGCTTAGAATGGCCTTTTCAGTGCATTTCAGACCAAAAGAAAACTACTTTGGTCAAAGTAAAGTAAATGCATTTTAAAGGTGTTTGCCTGCTTCAGGGATGTATTTGGATCATATCTAGCACAAAAACTTTATTGCCATTGCTTGAATTAAGATGCAGCAGCTTAAAGAAATACTGACGTTGGAAACAGTGTGAAAACGCTTAGAATGGCCTGTTCTGTGCATTTCAGACCAAAAGAACACTACTTTTGTCAAAGTGATTTTAAAGCATTTTAAAGGTGTTTGCATGCTTCAGGGATGTATTTGGATCAAATCTAGCACAAAAACTTCATTGCCATTGCTTGCATTAAGATGCAGCAGCTTAAAGAAATACTGAGGCTTGAAACAGTGCGAAAAAGCTTAGAATGGCCTGTTCAGTGCATTTCAGACCAAAAGAAAACTACTTTGGTCAAAGTAAAGTAAATGCATTTTAAAGGTGTTTGCCTGCTTCAGGGAGGTATTTGGATCATATCTAGCACAAAAACTTCATTGCCATTGCTTGCATGAAGATGCTGCAGCTTTAAGAAATACTGAGGCTGGAAACAGTGCGAAAACGCTTAGAATGGCCTTTTCAGTGCATTTCAGACCAAAAGAAAACTACTTTGGTCAAAGTAAAGTAAATGCATTTTAAAGGTGTTTGCCTGCTTCAGGGATGTATTTGGATCATATCTAGCACAAAAACTTTATTGCCATTGCTTGAATTAAGATGCAGCAGCTTAAAGAAATACTGACGTTGGAAACAGTGTGAAAACGCTTAGAATGGCCTGTTCTGTGCATTTCAGACCAAAAGAAAACTACTTTGAACAAATTGATTTAAATGCATTTTAAAGGTGTTTGCCTTCTTCAGGGATATATTTGGATCATATCTAGCACAAAAACTTTATTACCATTGCCTCCATTTAGATAGCAGCTTAAAGAAATACTGAGGCTGGAAACAGTGCGAAAACGCTTAGAATGGCCTGTTCTGTGCAATTCAGACCAAAACAACACTACTTTGGTCAAAGTGATTTAAATGCATTTTAAATGTGTTTGCATGCTTCAGGGATGTATTTGGATCATATCTAGCACAAAATCTTCATTGCCATTGCTTGCATCAAGATGCAGCAGCTTAAAGAAATACTGAGGCTGAAACAGTGCGAAAACGCTTAGAATGGCCAGTTCTGTGCATTTCAGACCAAAAGAACACTACTTTTGTCAAAGTAAAGTAAATGCATTTTAAAGGTGTTTGCATGCTTCAGGGAAGTATTTGGATCATATCTAGCACAAAAACTTCATTGCCATTGCTTGCATTAAGATGCAGCAGCTTAAGGAAATACTGAGGTTGGAAACAGTGCAAAAACGCTTAGAATGGCCTGTTCTGTGCATTTCAGACCAAAAGAACACTACTTTTGTCAAAGTGTTTTTAAAGCATTTTAAAGGTGTTTGCATGCTTCAGGGATGTATTTGGATCATATCTACCACAAAAACTTCATTGCCATTGCTTGCATTAAGATGCAGCAGCTTAAAGAAATACTGAGGCTGGAAACAGTGCGAAAACGCTTAGAATGGCCTGTTCTGTGCATTTCAGACCAAAAGAACACTACTTTTGTCAAAGTGATTTTAAAGCATTTTAAAGGTGTTTGCATGCTTCAGGGATGTATTTGGATCAAATCTAGCACAAAAACTTCATTGCCATTGCTTGCATTAAGATGCAGCAGCTTAAAGAAATACTGAGGCTTGAAACAGTGCGAAAAAGCTTAGAATGGCCTGTTCAGTGCATTTCAGACCAAAAGAAAACTACTTTGGTCAAAGTAAAGTAAATGCATTTTAAAGGTGTTTGCCTGCTTCAGGGAGGTATTTGGATCATATCTAACACAACAACTTCATTGCCATTGCTTGCATGAAGATGCTGCAGCTTAAAGAAATACTGAGGCTGGAAACAGTGCGAAAACGCTTAGAATGGCCTGTTCAGTGCATTTCAGACCAAAAGAACACTACTTTTGTCAAAGTGATTTTAAAGCATTTTAAAGGTGTTTGCATGCTTCAGGGATGTATTTGGATCATATCTAGCACAAAAACTTCATTGCCATTGCTTGCATTAAGATGCAGCAGCTTAAAGAAATACTGAGACTGGAAACAGTGCGAAAACGCTTAGAATGGCCTGTTCTGTGCATTTCAGACCAAAAGAACACTACTTTGGTCACAGTGATTTCAAAGCATTTTAAAGGTGTTTGCCTTCTTCAGAGATGTATTTGGATCATATCTAGCACAAAAACTTTATTGCCATTGTCTGCATTAAGATGCAGCAGCTTAAAAAAATACTGAGGTTGGAAACAGTGTGAAAACGCTTAGAATGGCCTGTTCTGTGCATTTTAGACCAAAAGAACACTATTTTGAACAAATTGATTTAAATGCATTTTAAAGGTGTTTGCCTTCTTCAGGGATATATTTGGATCATATCTAGCACAAAAACTTTATTGCCATTGCCTCCATTTAGAGACAGCAGCTTAAAGAAATACTGAGGCTGGAAACAGTGCGAAAACGCTTAGAATGGCCTGTTCTGTGCATTTCAGACCAAAAGAAAACTACTTTTGTCAAAGTGATTTTAAAGCATTTTAAAGGTGTTTGCATGCTTCAGGGATGTATTTGGATCAAATCTAGCACAAAAACTTCATTGCCATTGCTTGCATGAAGATGCAGCAGCTTAAAGAAATACTGAGGCTGGAAACAGTGCGAAAACGCTTAGAATGGCCTGTTCAGTGCATTTCAGACCAAAAGAAAACTACTTTGGTCAAAGTAAAGTAAATGCATTTTAAAGGTGTTTGCCTGCTTCAGGGAGGTATTTGGATCATATCTAGCACAAAAACTTCATTGCCATTGCTTGCATGAAGATGCAGCAGCTTAGAGAAATACTGAGGTTGGAAACAGTGCAAAAACGCTTAGAATGGCCTGTTCTGTGCATTTCAGACCAAAAGAACACTACTTTTGTCAAAGTGATTTTAAAGCATTTTAAAGGTGTTTGCCTGCTTCAGGGATGTATTTGGATCATATCTAGCACAAAAACTTCATTGCCATTGCTTGCATTAGAATGCTGCAGCTTAAAGAAATATTGAGGCTGGAAACAGTGCGAAAACGCTTAGAATGGCCTTTTCAGTGCATTTCAGACCAAAAGAAAACTACTTTGGTCAAAGTAAAGTAAATGCATTTTAAAGGTGTTTGCCTGCTTCAGGGATGTATTTGGATCATATCTAGCACAAAAACTTTATTGCCATTGCTTGCATGAAGATGCAGCAGCTTAGAGAAATACTGAGGTTGGAAACAGTGCAAAAACGCTTAGAATGGCCTGTTCTGTGCATTTCAGACCAAAAGAACACTACTTTTGTCAAAGTGATTTTAAAGCATTTTAAAGGTGTTTGCCTGCTTCAGGGATGTATTTGGATCATATCTAGCACAAAAACTTCATTGCCATTGCTTGCATTAGAATGCTGCAGCTTAAAGAAATATTGAGGCTGGAAACAGTGCGAAAACGCTTAGAATGGCCTTTTCAGTGCATTTCAGACCAAAAGAAAACTACTTTGGTCAAAGTAAAGTAAATGCATTTTAAAGGTGTTTGCCTGCTTCAGGGATGTATTTGGATCATATCTAGCACAAAAACTTTATTGCCATTGCCTGCATTAAGATGCAGCAGCTTAAAGAAATACTGAGGTTGGAAACAGTGTGAAAACGCTTAGAATGGCCTGTTCTGTGCATTTCAGACCAAAAGAACACTACTTTTGTCAAAGTGATTTTAAAGCATTTTAAAGGTGTTTGCATGCTTCAGGGATGTATTTGGATCATATCTAGCACAAAAACTTCATTGCCATTGCTTGCATTAAGATGCAGCAGCTTAAAGAAATACTGAGGCTGGAAACAGTGCGAAAACGCTTAGAATGGCCTGTTCTGTGTTCTGCACGTGACGTGTGAGACGCAGAGAAGTGTGGAGGCTACTTTTTCTTCTCTGTTTTCCTGATTTTTCCATCTGGACTTAGTATTTTTTTTTGTTTAATCTCTCTCTAGCTTTCTTCTAAGTTATTTCTTTTTTTCCGGCCCCCAGCTGCTGTAGCTGGCTGGGGGGAGGGCTTTGTTTTTGTCTCTTTGCGTTTTTGGACGGACGACATGGCGGAAAGTATCGGATTGGCACCGAAGGTGATGGCACAGCAGGGCGGACTTGTTGACAACAATCCAGGAAGGAAGATGCCGGAAGAAATTCATTATAGGCAGGATTTGACGGTTAATGTGGAGTTGGAGGGTGAGGGCAGTGTGACGCCAATGGAACTTATGAAATGTACGCGTGAGCTGTGTGGAGGGTTGGTTGCCTGCAGACACATGGGAGCGAGGAAGTATGAAATCACAATGTCTCACGCGAAAGGAAAAGGGAAATTGCTTGATGGATTTAAAATTGGGGATGTCCGTGTCATGGCCAGGGAGCTCGGCAATGATGAGTTAGTAGTGTCCTTTTTGGGACTACCGGTCTACATTCCTGATGACGACATCTTGAAGAAGTTGTGCGACTGGGGAGTGAAGGCTGTTTCCCCCATAAGACGGCGTATGTGGCCGGGTACCCAGATTGCGGATGGCACACGGTTTGTCAAAGTGAAATTTAATGATTCTGTGCAATCTCTACCTTATTCGGCAAAGTTCAGCACTGCCTTTGGCGCTGAATACTTCAGAGTCATACACGACAGGCAAACCAGAGTCTGCAGAGTTTGCATGAAACCGGGGCACATTCTTAGAGAGTGCCCCGACTTTGCCTGCCATCGATGCGGTGCCCAGGGGCACTTTTCTAGAGAATGTAATCAGTATCCGGCTAAATGTAGTCTGTGCAATAACGCTTTAAACGACTGCGTCTGCTTGAGAAGCGGATCAGACACAAGCTCATCTGCGCAGTCAGAGGCGCCGGCGGAGGATGATGAACAGCGGTCGTCTGCGGAGTTGGTATTTGATGTTTGTGAGGAAACCGATATGGAGACATCTGGATGCATAGATGAGACGCGCTCAAATCAGGCTGGGCCGACTACGGTGCGTCACACGGCTGTTCGTGGCATGCCCGACATCGAGTCGAGCATGGACTCTGCGCTGTTGGATTTATCTGAGACACAAGCTGGACGTGGTAGAAGCGCCCCGCGAGCTGACGGGGACTGCGAGCCGTCCAAGCCCTCGGGTGACACCTTCCCCCTGAGTGTTGTGGCCGAGCCTGCTGCGCCGCAGTCCTCGCAGACACTAAAGCCACAGCGCATTTCCCAAGACAAACCTCAGACGGACGATTCAGAGGTAGAAATAGACGTCGCACGGCTCTCCTCTGCGCGCAAGAAAGCTCGTTTATTACAGCAGATGAGGATGCACAAAAGCACTGTCAAAGAGAAAAGGAACAAGTGACGATGATTACTTCGACTATCCCTCCCATGGCCTCGGTCCTCTCTTTCAATGCCGCTGGTCTACGATCACCCAATAAGATTGACAGCTTTTTTGCATCGGTGCGGGCTGACATCATCTGCCTGCAGGAGACGCACTGGACTTCCCGCACAGAGCGATACGTAAAGGCGAAATGGCGAGGAGACATCTTTACATCTCCGGGGACGGACAGATCATGTGGTGTCGCCGTCTGTGTCAAATACAACTTCGGAGGCGACATTCAACATGTTTACAGCGACAAGGAGGGTAGATTGATTGTCTGTAAGTTTATGATACAATCAGTCGCTTGTACACTGCTGAACATTTATGCACCGAACATAGCGACACAAAGGAGACAATTTTTCCATCAACTGTCTCAGTTCTGCACGCAGAACTGCTTGCTGGTGGGAGATTTCAATGTTGCCCTCACCGCTGCGGACGTGTCTAACAACAATGTGTTCAGAGGGGATGTCAGTCGCGCAGCCCTCTATGAACTCATTCATGTGCATGGACTCAGTGATGTCTGGAGGGTTACACACCCAAATGTCAGAGGATTTTCCCGCAGGTGCCAAGTTTTAAATACCGTGAAGCAGTCCAGGATTGACTTCTGTTTGGTCTCTTCGGGGGTGGTTGGGCACATCTTGGACACAACTTACACCTTCAACACATGGAGTGACCACGCATTCCTCGCTTTTCGATTGGATGGGGTCCGCACCACGTATACCAGGGGCTCCTGGTGTTTCAACACGTCGTTGCTACTGGACAAGGTCTACAGAAGCAAAATAGGTCTATTGCTGACAAGAGCTGCAGCTGATGTTCCCTTTGTGGACAATGTCGCCATCTGGTGGGAGTACATAAAAGCCAAAATCAAATCCATTAGTATAGCTTATAGTAAACGGCGTAGATGGGAGTTGCAATGGCAAGAGAGTGCCCTACGGAGCCAGCTGGAACAAGAAGCTCACAACATTGATGCTATTCCGCTCTATTCAATAGAATCTTACTTACATATGAAGGAACAGCTAGATAATATTGAGAGAGATAGATGCAGAGGAGCAGCAATCCGAAGCAGGGCACAGTATTTGGTTGAGGGAGAGAAATGTACTGCCTACTTCCTGAGTCTGGAAAAGTACAGACAGGGAAGTAAGGTCATTCACACATTAACAAAACAGAATGGCAGTATCACCACAGACCAGTCCGACATCATCAAGGAAACATATGCCTTTTATAAGTGCCTCTTCCACTCACAGAACATTGCACCACAACGCATTGACTCTGTACTTTCTGTCGTAGATAAGGTGCTCTCGGATGAAGACAGGGCATACTGTGATGCCCCCCTCACTGCGCAAGAGGTTTCCGCAGCCATCGTGGGTCTGAACAATAATAAAAGTCCTGGGTCGGACGGCCTCCCTGGTGAGTTCTATAAGGCATTTGAGGATCAGCTCATTCCAATATTGCACAGGCTATTCCTCTTTGTGGAACAAACTCATAAATCCCCAGACTCTTTCACCCTGGGCCTGATCTCCCTGATCTTCAAGAAGCGGGGGGACGGCACACGTCTGGAGAATTACAGGCCGATTAGCCTGTTAAATACGGATTACAAGATCCTTACCAAAATACTGGCCAATAGGCTCAAGACAGTAATTGGCACAATCATTGGCTATAATCAAACATACGGTATTCCAGGCAGGGACATTTCAGATTCTATTAGCACAGTGAGAGACACATTATCCACTATGTCGAGTCAAGGAGGTATCCTTCTTACAGTCGACTTGGAAAAAGCCTTTGACAGGGTTGAACACAATTTTTTATACGGCGCATTGAAATCATTTGGTTTTGGGAATAACTTCATCACGTGGATTAAGCTGTTATATGGTGAGGCGTACAGTAAAATTAAGATCAATGGCTCGCTTACTGATATCTTTCAACTAAAAAGAGGTGTTAGACAGGGTTGTCCTCTCTCTTCCCTGCTGTACAGTATTGCTGCAGAGCCCCTGGCCCTCCTCATCCTTCAGGACCAGGGGATCAACGGTATCCCAACCCCACGAGGTAACATTGTTAAACTGGTCCAGTATGCAGACGACATAACAATAACTGTCAAATGTGAACATGATATCCAGAAAGTAATGCAACATTTACACACGTATGAAGAGGCGTCAGGCGCCAAACTCAATACTGACAAATCTGAGATCCTTTACTGTGGAAGTACGGTCAAAACACCTGGCCGGTGGGGATTCGGGGAGATCGGGTCCATGGTGAAGGTCCTGGGGGTGTACCTCGGCCCAGACATGGGCAGAGCTAGAGACCGCAGTTGGGATGAGCAGATCCAAAAGATGAAAGGAATTCTTTCCCTTTGGAGACTGAGGGGGCTTTCCCTCAGAGGAAGAGTGGTTGTGCTCAATGCACTGGTCCTCTCAAAGCTGAATCACACACTGCACATACATGACATGCCCGCCACGGTCCGGCTTGAGCTGAACCAAATTGTTACACACTTTTTGTGGCGGGCAAAGCAGAACCTAGTCGCACATAACACTCTCATAGCTGATATCTCATATGGTGGTCTAGGTTTATTGGATTTGACGAGCAAACTTACAGCAATTAGGATTAAAACGGTCAGGAAATTCCTCAACGACACAATACATCATCCATGGAAGGACACCATGCACCACTGGTTGTGCAAGACAGGGCATTATGGGAACTACAACCTCTGCACCATCCCCAACGCACATAGCTTGCAAATCCTGCCTCCTTTTTACAGAGAAGTCCTGCAGGCGTGGGCAACGTTTCGCCCACGCTTGCAGACTCTGGTATGCAGTAGAGACCAGGTCTTGGCACAACCACTGTTCCGAAACCCTTGTCTGACTCGCCGGGGGGGAGCTCTGACCTGCAAAGTCCTTGATGCTGCGGGCCTGCGCAGTGTGGGGGACGTCACAGGCGACATAGGCTTGGTGGATGTGCAAGCCGTAGAAAGAGTATTACAGGCCCGGGGAGTCAGGTATCAGAGCCGTGTGATCTCTTCCTTCTGCCACAGGTTGGAGAATGCACTTCCAGATAGCTGGAAGTGCCTCCTCTCCAGTGGCGACACTGAAGTGCGACGTGATGCCCCTGACTTTTCATTCGGTGTTGATGAGTCGCAAATGCCCCTGCAACAGATGAGCACTGGTAAGGTATATAAACTCCTCATCGCCACTATGTTTCAGAGGCCTGCTGCAGAAAGACGATGGGCGAGCATCTTTCCTGGAGCAGATGTTACTGGAATCTGGTCCACCATACAGTTTAAAAATATCCCACACTCTGTTTTTAACTCTGACTTCAAAATCAGGCACAGACGGATTCTGTGCGGTGTTGTTCAACACCACATCTACAAAACTCGCTTCTCAAAATCCTGTACCAGGTGCGGGCATGCAGAGGAGACTCTTGAGCATCTTCTTCTGGAATGCCCGGCCGCAAGGCGCCTGAGCACTTTGGTTTGGGACTTCCTCACTGTCACCTGTAATTTCAGGTGTCTGGGGAATGCTGACTGGACGTGGCTCTTCGGCGTGTCAAGGGTCCCGAGCAAGACTAATCGGTTGGCCATCAATACGGCATTGGCCATGGCACGACACAGCAACTTGATCTGCAGGCATTATTCCCACTATGATGGAAAAAATCTGGACAGCTGGATAGTATTCCGGAACTCACTGAAGCTTCATCTTATTACTGTGTATTCTGTAAACAAGGACTCGTTCAAAGATGACTATTTAGAAGATACCACGTGGTGTAAACTGCAGGACGAGCAACTACTTTTTCTGTTCTAATGTCAAACGTTAGTTGAGCTGATTGTAATCCTGTATGGGCTGATGTGTTTATAAGAAAAAGAAAAGAAAAAAAAAAAAAAAAAAAAAAAAAAAAAAAAAGATGCAGCAGCTTAAAGAAATACTGAGACTGGAAACAGTGCGAAAACGCTTAGAATGGCCTGTTCTGTGCATTTCAGACCAAAAGAAAACTACTTTGGTCAAAGTAAAGTAAATGCATTTTAAAGGTGTTTGCCTGCTTCAGGGAGGTATTTGGATCATATCTAGCACAAAAACTTTATTGCCATTGCCTCCATTTAGAGACAGCAGCTTAAAGAAATACTGAGGCTGTAAAGAGTGGGAAAACGCTTAGAATGGCCTGTTCTGTGCATTTCAGACCAAAAGAACACTACTTTGAAAAAAGTGATTTAAATGCATTTTAAAGGTGTTTGTCTGCTTCAGGGATGTATTTGGATCATATCTAGCACAAAAACTTTATTGCCATTGCCTCCATTTAGAGACAGCAGCTTAAAGAAATACTGAGGCTGTAAAGAGTGGGAAAACGCTTAGAATGGCCTGTTCTGTGCATTTCAGACCAAAAGAACACTACTTTGAACAAAGTAATTTAAATGCATTTTAAAGGTGTTTGCCTGCTTCAGGGATGTATTTTGGTCATATCTAGCACAAAAACTTCATTGCCATTGCTTGCATTAAGATGCAGCAGCTTAAAGAAATACTGAGGCTGGAAACAGTGCGAAAACGCTTAGAATGGCCTGTTTTGTGCATTTCAGACCAAAAGAACACTACTTTGAACAAAGTAATTTAAATGCATTTAAAGGTGTTTGCCTGCTTCAGGGATGTATTTGGATCATATCTAGCACAAAAACTTTATTGCCATTGCTTGCATTAAGATGCAGTAGATAAAACAAATACTGAGGCTGGAAACAGTGCGAAAACGCTTAGAATGGCCTCTTCAGTGCATTTCAGACCAAAAGAAAACTACTTTGGTCAAAGTAAAGTAAATGCATTTTAAAGGTGTTTGCCTGCTTCAGGGAGGTATTTGGATCATATCTAGCACAAAAACTTGATTGCCATTGCTTGCATTAAGATGCAGCAGCTTAAAGAAATACTGAGGTTGGAAACTGTGCGAAAACGCTTAGAATGGCCTGTTCTGTGCATTTCAGACCAAAAGAACACTACTTTTGTCAAACTAAAGTAAATGCATGTTAAAGGTGTTTGCCTGCTTCAGGGATGTATTTGGATCATATCTAGCACAAAAACTTCATTTCCACTGCTTGCATTAGGATGCAGCAGCTTAAAGAAATACAGAGGCTGGAAACAGTGCGAAAAAGCTTACAATGGCCTGTTCTGTGCATTTCAGACCAAAAGAACACTACTTTTGTCAAACTAAAGTAAATGCATGTTAAAGGTGTTTGCCTGCTTCAGGGATGTATTTGGATCATATCTAGCACAAAAACTTCATTTCCACTGCTTGCATTAAGATGCAGCAGCTTAAAGAAATACAGAGGCTGGAAACAGTGCAAAAACGCTTAGAATGGCCTGTTCAGTGCATTTCAGACCAAAAGAACACTACTTTTGTCAAAGTGATTTCAAAGCATTTTAAAGGTGTTTGCATGCTTTAGGGATGTATTTGTATCATATCTAGCACAAAAACTTCATTGCCATTGCTTGTATTAAGATGCAGCAGCTTAAAGAAATACTGAGGTTGGAAACAGTGCGAAAACGCTTAGAATGGCCTGTTCTGTGCATTTCAGACCAAAAGAACACTACTTTTGTCAAAGTGATTTCAAAGCATTTTAAAGGTGTTTGCCTGCTTCAGGGAGGTATTTGGATCATATCTAGCACAAAAACTTTATTGCCATTGTCTGCATTAAGATGCAGCAGCTTAAAGAAATACTGAGGTTGGAAACAGTAAGAAAAAGCTTAGAATGGCCTGTTCTGTGCATTTCAGACCAAAAGAACACTACTTTTGTCAAAGTGATTTTAAAGCATTTTAATGGTGTTTGCATGCTTCAGAGATGTATTTGGATCATATCTAGCACAAAAACTTCATTGCCATTGCTTGCATTAAGATGCAGCAGCTTAAAGAAATACTGAGACTGGAAACAGTGCGAAAACGCTTAGAATGGCCTGTTCTGTGCGTTTCAGACCAAAAGAACACTACTTTTGTCAATGTGATTTCAAAGCATTTTAAAGGTGTTTGCATGCTTCAATGATGTATTTGGATCATATCTAGCACAAAAACTTCATTGCCATTGCTTGCATTAAGATGCAGCAGCTTAAAGAAATACTGAGGTTGGAAACAGTAAGAAAAAGCTTAGAATGGCCTGTTCTGTGCATTTCAGACCAAAAGAACACTACTTTTGTCAAAGTGATTTCATAGCATTTTAAAGGTGTTTGCATGCTTCAGGGATGTATTTGGATCATATCTAGCACAAAAACTTCATTGCCATTGCTTGCATTAAGATGCAGCAGCTTAAGAAATACTGAGACTGGAAACAGTGCGAAAACGCTAGGAATGGCCTGTTCTGTGCATTTCAGACCAAAAGAACACTACTTTTGTCAAAGTGATTTTAAAGCATTTTAATGGTGTTTGCATTCTTCAGGGATGTATTTGGATCATATCTAGCACAAAAACTTCATTGCAACTGCTTGCATTAAGATGCAGCAGCTTAAAGAAATACTGAGGTTGGAAACAGTAAGAAAAAGCTTAGAATGGCCTGTTCTGTGCATTTCAGACCAAAAGAACACTACTTTTGTCAAAGTGATTTTAAAGCATTTTAATGGTGTTTGCATGCTTCAGGGATGTATTTGGATCATATCTAGCACAAAAACTTCATTGCCATTGCTTGCATTAAGATGCAGCAGCTTAAAGAAATACTGAGACTGGAAACAGTGCGAAAACGCTTAGAATGGCCTGTTCTGTGCGTTTCAGACCAAAAGAACACTACTTTTGTCAATGTGATTTCAAAGCATTTTAAAGGTGTTTGCATGCTTCAGGGATGTATTTGGATCATATCTAGCACAAAAGCCTTATTGCAATTGCTTGCATTAAGATGCAGCAGCTTAAAGAAATACTGAGACTGGAAACAGTGCGAAAACGCTAGGAATGGCCTGTTCTGTGCATTTCAGACCAAAAGAACACTACTTATGTCAAAGTGATTTCAAACCATTTTAAAGGTGTTTTCCTGCTTCAGGGATGTGTTTGGATCATATCTAGCACAAAAGCCTTATTGCAATTGCTTGCATTAAGATGCAGCAGCTTAAAGAAATACTGAGGTTGGAAACTGTGCGAAAACGCTTAGAATGGCCTGTTCTGTGCATTTCAGACCAAAAGAACACTACTTTTGTCAAAGTAAAGTAAATGCATGTTAAAGGTGTTTGCCTGCTTCAGGGATGTTTTTGGATCATATCTAGCACAAAAACTTCATTGCCATTGCTTGCATTAAGATGCAGCAGCTTAAAGAAATACTGAGGTTGGAAACATTGCGAAAACGCTTAGAATGGCCTGTTCTGTGCATTTTAGACCAAAAGAACACTACTTATGTCAAAGTAATTTCAAACCATTTTAAAGGTGTTTGTATGCTTCAGGGATGTGTTTGGATCATATCTAGCACAAAAGCCTTATTGCCATTGCTTGCATTAAGATGCAGCAGCTTAAAGAAATACTGAGGTTGGAAACAGTGTGAAAACGCTTAGAATGGCCTGTTCTGTGCATTTCAGACCAAAAGAACACTTCTTTTGTCAAAGTGATTTTAAAGCATTTTAAAGGTGTTTGCATGCTTCAGGGATGTATTTGGATCATATCTAGCACAAAAACTTCATTGCCATTGCTTGCATTAAGATGCAGCAGCTTAAAGAAATACTGAGGTTGGAAACAGTGTGAAAACGCTTAGAATGGCCTGTTCAGTGCATTTCAGACCACAACAACACTACTTTTATCAAAGTAAAGTAAATGCATTTTAAAGGTGTTTGCCTGCTTCAGGGATGTATTTGGATCATATCTAGCACAAAAACTTCATTGCCATTGCTTGCATTAAGATGCAGCAGCTTAAAGAAATACTGAGGTTGGAAACAGTGCGAAAACGCTTAGAATGGCCTGTTCTGTGCATTTACGACCAAAAGAACACTACTTTTGTCAAAGTGATTTTAAAGCATTTTAAAGGTGTTTGCATGCTTCAGGGATGTATTTGGATCATATCTAGCACAAAAACTTCATTGCCAATGCTTGCATTAAGATGCAGCAGCTTAAAGAAATACTGAGACTGGAAACAGTGCGAAAACGCTTAGAATGGCCTGTTAAGTGCATTTCAGACCAAAAGAACACTACTTTTGTCAAAGTGATTTTAAAGCATTTTAAAGGTGTTTGCATGCTTCAGGGATGTATTTGGATCATATCTAGCACAAAAACTTCATTGCCATTGCTTGCATTAAGATGCAGCAGCTTAAAGAAATACTGAGACTGGAAACAGTGCGAAAACGCTTAGAATGGCCTGTTCTGTGCATTTCAGACCACAACAACACTACTTTTATCAAAGTAAAGTAAATGCATTTTAAAGGTGTTTGCCTGCTTCAGGGATGTATTTGGATCATATCTAGCACAAAAACTTCATTGCCATTGCTTGCATTAAGATGCAGCAGCTTAAAGAAATACTGAGACTGGAAACAGTGCGAAAACGCTTAGAATGGCCTGTTCTGTGCATTTCAGACCACAACAACACTACTTTGGTCAAAGTGATTTCAAAGCATTTTAAAGGTGTTTGCCTGCTTCAGGGATGTATTTGGATCATATCTAGCACAAAAACTTCATTGCCATTGCTTGCACTAAGATGCAGCAGCTTAAAGAAATACTGAGGTTGGAAACAGTGCGAAAACGCTTAGAATGGCCTGTTCAGTGCATTTCAGACCAAAAGAACACTACTTTTGTCAAAGTGATTTTAAAGCATTTTAAAGGTGTTTGCATGCTTCAGGGATGTATTTGGTTCATATCTAGCACAAAAACTTCATTGCCATTGCTTGCATTAAGATGCAGCAGCTTAAAGAAATACTGAGACTGGAAACAGTGCGAAAACGCTTAGAATGGCCTGTTCTGTGCATTTCAGACCACAACAACACTACTTTTATCAAAGTAAAGTAAATGCATTTTAAAGGTGTTTGCCTGCTTCAGGGATGTATTTGGATCATATCTAGCACAAAAACTTCATTGCCATTGCTTGCATTAAGATGCAGCAGCTTAAAGAAATACTGAGACTGGAAACAGTGCGAAAACGCTTAGAATGGCCTGTTCTGTGCATTTCAGACCACAACAACACTACTTTGGTCAAAGTGATTTCAAAGCATTTTAAAGGTGTTTGCATGCTTCAGGGATGTATTTGGATCATATCTAGCACAAAAACTTCATTGCCATTGCTTGCATTAAGATGCAGCAGCTTAAAGAAATACTGAGGTTGGAAACAGTGCGAAAACGCTTAGAATGGCCTGTTCTGTGCATTTCAGACCAAAAGAACACTACTTTTTTTCAAAGTGATTTTAAAGCATTTTAATGGTGTTTGCATGCTTCAGGGATGTATTTGGATCATATCTAGCACAAAAACTTCATTGCCATTGCTTGCATTAAGATGCAGCAGCTTAAAGAAATACTGAGACTGGAAACAGTGTGAAAACGCTTAGAATGGCCTGTTCTGTGCATTTCAGACCACAACAACACTACTTTTATCAAAGTAAAGTAAATGCATTTTAAAGGTGTTTGCCTGCTTCAGGGATGTATTTGGATCATATCTAGCACAAAAACTTCATTGCCATTGCTTGAATTAAGATGCAGCAGCTTAAAGAAATACTGAGGCTGTAAACAGTGCGAAAACGCTTAGAATGGCCTGTTCTGTGCATTTCAGACCAAAAGAACACTACTTTTGTCAAAGTAAAGTAAATGCATTTTAAAGGTGTTTGCCTGCTTCAGGGATGTATTTGGATCATATCTAGCACAAAAACTTCATTGCCATTGCCTGCATTAAGATGCAGCAGCTTAAAGAAATACTGAGGTTGGAAACAGTGTGAAAACGCTTAGAATGGCCTGTTCAGTGCATTTCAGACCAAAACAACACTACTTTTATCAAAGTAAAGTAAATGCATTTTAAAGGTGTTTGCCTGCTTCAGGGATGTATTTGGATCATATCTAGCACAAAAACTTCATTGCCATTGCTTGCATTAAGATGCAGCAGCTTAAAGAAATACAGAGGTTGGAAACAGTGCGAAAACGTATAGAATGGCCTGTTCTGTGCATTTCAGACCAAAAGAACACTACTTTTGTCAAAGTAAAGTAAATGCATTTTAAAGGTGTTTGCATGCTTCAGGGATGTATTTGGATCATATCTAGCACAAAAACTTCATTGCCATTGCTTGCATTAAGATACAGCATCTTAAAGAAATACTGAGGCTGGAAACAGTGCAAAAACGCTTAGAATGGCCTGTTCAGTGCATTTCAGACCAAAAGAACACTACTTTGGTCAAAGTGATTTCAAAGCATTTTAAAGGTGTTTGCATGCTTCAGGGATGTATTTGGATCATATCTAGCACAAAAACTTCATTGCCATTGCTTGCATTAAGATGCAGCAGCTTAAAGAAATACTGAGGTTGGAAACAGTGCGAAAACGCTTAGAATGGCCTGTTCTGTGCATTTCAGACCAAAAGAACACTACTTTTTTCAAAGTGATTTTAAAGCATTTTAATGGTGTTTGCATGCTTCAGGGATGTATTTGGATCATATCTAGCACAAAAACTTCATTGCCATTGCTTGCATTAAGATGCAGCAGCTTAAAGAAATACTGAGACTGGAAACAGTGTGAAAACGCTTAGAATGGCCTGTTCTGTGCATTTCAGACCACAACAACACTACTTTTATCAAAGTAAAGTAAATGCATTTTAAAGGTGTTTGCCTGCTTCAGGGATGTATTTGGATCATATCTAGCACAAAAACTTCATTGCCATTGCTTGAATTAAGATGCAGCAGCTTAAAGAAATACTGAGACTGGAAACAGTGTGAAAACGCTTAGAATGGCCTGTTCTGTGCATTTCAGACCACAACAACACTACTTTTATCAAAGTAAAGTAAATGCATTTTAAAGGTGTTTGCCTGCTTCAGGGATGTATTTGGATCATATCTAGCACAAAAACTTCATTGCCATTGCTTGAATTAAGATGCAGCAGCTTAAAGAAATACTGAGGCTGTAAACAGTGCGAAAACGCTTAGAATGGCCTGTTCTGTGCATTTCAGACCAAAAGAACACTACTTTTGTCAAAGTAAAGTAAATGCATTTTAAAGGTGTTTGCCTGCTTCAGGGATGTATTTGGATCATATCTAGCACAAAAACTTCATTGCCATTGCCTGCATTAAGATGCAGCAGCTTAAAGAAATACTGAGGTTGGAAACAGTGTGAAAACGCTTAGAATGGCCTGTTCAGTGCATTTCAGACCAAAAGAACACTACTTTGGTCAAAGTGATTTCAAAGCATTTTAAAGGTGTTTGCATGCTTCAGGGATGTATTTGGATCATATCTAGCACAAAAACTTCATTGCCATTGCTTGCATTAAGATGCAGCAGCTTAAAGAAATACTGAGGTTGGAAACAGTGCGAAAACGTATAGAATGGCCTGTTCTGTGCATTTCAGACCAAAAGAACACTACTTTTGTTAAAGTAAAGTAAATGCATTTTAAAGGTGTTTGCATGCTTCAGGGATGTATTTGGATCATATGTAGCACAAAAACTTCATTGCCATTGCTTGCATTAAGATGCAGCAGCTTAAAGAAATACTGAGACTGGAAACAGTGCGAAAACGCTTAGAATGGCCTGTTCAGTGCATTTCAGACCATACGAAAACTACTTTGGTCAAAGTAAAGTAAATGCATTTTAAAGGTGTTGGCCTGCTTCAGGGATGTATTTGGATCATATCTAGCACAAAAACTTCATTGCCATTGCTTGCATTAAGATGCAGCAGCTTAAAGAAATACTGAGGTTGGAAACAGTGCGAAAACGTATAGAATGGCCTGTTCTGTGCATTTCAGACCAAAAGAACACTACTTTTGTCAAAGTAAAGTAAATGCATTTTAAAGGTGTTTGCATGCTTCAGGGATGTATTTGGATCATATGTAGCACAAAAACTTCATTGCCATTGCTTGCATTAAGATGCAGCAGCTTAAAGAAATACTGAGGTTGGAAACAGTGCGAAAACGCTTAGAATGGCCTGTTCTGTGCATTTCAGACCACAACAACACTACTTTGGTCAAAGTGATTTCAAAGCATTTTAAAGGTGTTTGCATGCTTCAGGGATGTATTTGGATCATATCTAGCACAAAAACTTCATTGCCATTGCTTGCATTAAGATGCAGCAGCTTAAAGAAATACTGAGACTGGAAACAGTGTGAAAACGCTTAGAATGGCCTGTTCTGTGCATTTCAGACCACAATAACACTACTTTTATCAAAGTAAAGTAAATGCATTTTAAAGGTGTTTGCCTGCTTCAGGGATGTATTTGGATCATATCTAGCACAAAAACTTCATTGCCATTGCTTGAATTAAGATGCAGCAGCTTAAAGAAATACTGAGGCTGGAAACAGTGCGAAAACGCTTAGAATGGCCTGTTCTGTGCATTTCAGACCAAAAGAACACTACTTTTGTCAAAGTAAAGTAAATGCATTTTAAAGGTGTTTGCCTGCTTCAGGGATGTATTTGGATCATATCTAGCACAAAAACTTCATTGCCATTGCCTGCATTAAGATGCAGCAGCTTAAAGAAATACTGAGGTTGGAAACAGTGTGAAAACGCTTAGAATGGCCTGTTCTGTGCATTTCAGACCAAAAGAACACTTCTTTTGTCAAAGTGATTTTAAAGCATTTTAAAGGTGTTTGCATGCTTCAGGGATGTATTTGGATCATATCTAGCACAAAAACTTCATTGCCATTGCTTGCATTAAGATGCAGCAGCTTAAAGAAATACTGAGGTTGGAAACAGTGTGAAAACGCTTAGAATGGCCTGTTCAGTGCATTTCAGACCACAACAACACTACTTTTATCAAAGTAAAGTAAATGCATTTTAAAGGTGTTTGCCTGCTTCAGGGATGTATTTGGATCATATCTAGCACAAAAACTTCATTGCCATTGCTTGCATTAAGATGCAGCAGCTTAAAGAAATACTGAGGTTGGAAACAGTGCGAAAACGCTTAGAATGGCCTGTTCTGTGCATTTACGACCAAAAGAACACTACTTTTGTCAAAGTGATTTTAAAGCATTTTAAAGGTGTTTGCATGCTTCAGGGATGTATTTGGATCATATCTAGCACAAAAACTTCATTGCCAATGCTTGCATTAAGATGCAGCAGCTTAAAGAAATACTGAGACTGGAAACAGTGCGAAAACGCTTAGAATGGCCTGTTAAGTGCATTTCAGACCAAAAGAACACTACTTTTGTCAAAGTGATTTTAAAGCATTTTAAAGGTGTTTGCATGCTTCAGGGATGTATTTGGATCATATCTAGCACAAAAACTTCATTGCCATTGCTTGCATTAAGATGCAGCAGCTTAAAGAAATACTGAGACTGGAAACAGTGCGAAAACGCTTAGAATGGCCTGTTCTGTGCATTTCAGACCACAACAACACTACTTTTATCAAAGTAAAGTAAATGCATTTTAAAGGTGTTTGCCTGCTTCAGGGATGTATTTGGATCATATCTAGCACAAAAACTTCATTGCCATTGCTTGCATTAAGATGCAGCAGCTTAAAGAAATACTGAGACTGGAAACAGTGCGAAAACGCTTAGAATGGCCTGTTCTGTGCATTTCAGACCACAACAACACTACTTTGGTCAAAGTGATTTCAAAGCATTTTAAAGGTGTTTGCCTGCTTCAGGGATGTATTTGGATCATATCTAGCACAAAAACTTCATTGCCATTGCTTGCACTAAGATGCAGCAGCTTAAAGAAATACTGAGGTTGGAAACAGTGCGAAAACGCTTAGAATGGCCTGTTCAGTGCATTTCAGACCAAAAGAACACTACTTTTGTCAAAGTGATTTTAAAGCATTTTAAAGGTGTTTGCATGCTTCAGGGATGTATTTGGTTCATATCTAGCACAAAAACTTCATTGCCATTGCTTGCATTAAGATGCAGCAGCTTAAAGAAATACTGAGACTGGAAACAGTGCGAAAACGCTTAGAATGGCCTGTTCTGTGCATTTCAGACCACAACAACACTACTTTTATCAAAGTAAAGTAAATGCATTTTAAAGGTGTTTGCCTGCTTCAGGGATGTATTTGGATCATATCTAGCACAAAAACTTCATTGCCATTGCTTGCATTAAGATGCAGCAGCTTAAAGAAATACTGAGACTGGAAACAGTGCGAAAACGCTTAGAATGGCCTGTTCTGTGCATTTCAGACCACAACAACACTACTTTGGTCAAAGTGATTTCAAAGCATTTTAAAGGTGTTTGCATGCTTCAGGGATGTATTTGGATCATATCTAGCACAAAAACTTCATTGCCATTGCTTGCATTAAGATGCAGCAGCTTAAAGAAATACTGAGGTTGGAAACAGTGCGAAAACGCTTAGAATGGCCTGTTCTGTGCATTTCAGACCAAAAGAACACTACTTTTTTTCAAAGTGATTTTAAAGCATTTTAATGGTGTTTGCATGCTTCAGGGATGTATTTGGATCATATCTAGCACAAAAACTTCATTGCCATTGCTTGCATTAAGATGCAGCAGCTTAAAGAAATACTGAGACTGGAAACAGTGTGAAAACGCTTAGAATGGCCTGTTCTGTGCATTTCAGACCACAACAACACTACTTTTATCAAAGTAAAGTAAATGCATTTTAAAGGTGTTTGCCTGCTTCAGGGATGTATTTGGATCATATCTAGCACAAAAACTTCATTGCCATTGCTTGAATTAAGATGCAGCAGCTTAAAGAAATACTGAGGCTGTAAACAGTGCGAAAACGCTTAGAATGGCCTGTTCTGTGCATTTCAGACCAAAAGAACACTACTTTTGTCAAAGTAAAGTAAATGCATTTTAAAGGTGTTTGCCTGCTTCAGGGATGTATTTGGATCATATCTAGCACAAAAACTTCATTGCCATTGCCTGCATTAAGATGCAGCAGCTTAAAGAAATACTGAGGTTGGAAACAGTGTGAAAACGCTTAGAATGGCCTGTTCAGTGCATTTCAGACCAAAACAACACTACTTTTATCAAAGTAAAGTAAATGCATTTTAAAGGTGTTTGCCTGCTTCAGGGATGTATTTGGATCATATCTAGCACAAAAACTTCATTGCCATTGCTTGCATTAAGATGCAGCAGCTTAAAGAAATACAGAGGTTGGAAACAGTGCGAAAACGTATAGAATGGCCTGTTCTGTGCATTTCAGACCAAAAGAACACTACTTTTGTCAAAGTAAAGTAAATGCATTTTAAAGGTGTTTGCCTGCTTCAGGGATGTATTTGGATCATATCTAGCACAAAAACTTCATTGCCATTGCTTGCATTAAGATACAGCATCTTAAAGAAATACTGAGGCTGGAAACAGTGCAAAAACGCTTAGAATGGCCTGTTCAGTGCATTTCAGACCAAAAGAACACTACTTTGGTCAAAGTGATTTCAAAGCATTTTAAAGGTGTTTGCATGCTTCAGGGATGTATTTGGATCATATCTAGCACAAAAACTTCATTGCCATTGCTTGCATTAAGATGCAGCAGCTTAAAGAAATACTGAGGTTGGAAACAGTGCGAAAACGCTTAGAATGGCCTGTTCTGTGCATTTCAGACCAAAAGAACACTACTTTTTTCAAAGTGATTTTAAAGCATTTTAAAGGTGTTTGCATGCTTCAGGGATGTATTTGGATCATATCTAGCACAAAAACTTCATTGCCATTGCTTGCATTAAGATGCAGCAGCTTAAAGAAATACTGAGACTGGAAACAGTGTGAAAACGCTTAGAATGGCCTGTTCTGTGCATTTCAGACCACAACAACACTACTTTTATCAAAGTAAAGTAAATGCATTTTAAAGGTGTTTGCCTGCTTCAGGGATGTATTTGGATCATATCTAGCACAAAAACTTCATTGCCATTGCTTGAATTAAGATGCAGCAGCTTAAAGAAATACTGAGGCTGTAAACAGTGCGAAAACGCTTAGAATGGCCTGTTCTGTGCATTTCAGACCAAAAGAACACTACTTTTGTCAAAGTAAAGTAAATGCATTTTAAAGGTGTTTGCCTGCTTCAGGGATGTATTTGGATCATATCTAGCACAAAAACTTCATTGCCATTGCTTGCATTAAGATACAGCATCTTAAAGAAATACTGAGGCTGGAAACAGTGCAAAAACGCTTAGAATGGCCTGTTCAGTGCATTTCAGACCAAAAGAACACTACTTTGGTCAAAGTGATTTCAAAGCATTTTAAAGGTGTTTGCATGCTTCAGGGATGTATTTGGATCATATCTAGCACAAAAACTTCATTGCCATTGCTTGCATTAAGATGCAGCAGCTTAAAGAAATACTGAGGTTGGAAACAGTGCGAAAACGTATAGAATGGCCTGTTCTGTGCATTTCAGACCAAAAGAACACTACTTTTGTCAAAGTAAAGTAAATGCATTTTAAAGGTGTTTGCATGCTTCAGGGATGTATTTGGATCATATGTAGCACAAAAACTTCATTGCCATTGCTTGCATTAAGATGCAGCAGCTTAAAGAAATACTGAGGTTGGAAACAGTGCGAAAACGCTGAGAATGGCCTGTTCTGTGCATTTCAGACCAAAAGAAAACTACTTTTGTCAAAGTGATTTTAAAGCATTTTAAAGGTGTTTGCATGCTTCAGGGATGTATTTGGATCATATCTAGCACAAAAACTTCATTGCCATTGCTTGCATTAAGATGCAGCAGCTTAAAGAAATACTGAGGTTGGAAACAGTGCGAAAACGCTTAGAATGGCCTGTTCAGTGCATTTCAGACCAAAAGAACACTACTTTTGTCAAAGTAAAGTAAATGCATTTTAAAGGTGTTTGCCTGCTTCAGGGATGTATTTGGATCATATCTAGCACAAAAACTTCATTGCCATTGCTTGAATTAAGATGCAGCAGCTTAAAGAAATACTGAGGCTGGAAACAGTGCGAAAACGCTTAGAATGGCCTGTTCTGTGCATTTCAGACCAAAAGAACACTACTTTTGTCAAAGTAAAGTAAATGCATTTTAAAGGTGTTTGCCTGCTTCAGGGATGTATTTGGATCATATCTAGCACAAAAACTTCATTGCCATTGCCTGCATTAAGATGCAGCAGCTTAAAGAAATACTGAGGTTGGAAACAGTGTGAAAACGTTGGAAACAGTGTGAAAACGCTTCTGTGCATTTCAGACCAAAAGAACACTTCTTTTGTCAAAGTGATTTTAAAGCATTTTAAAGGTGTTTGCATGCTTCAGGGATGTATTTGGATCATATCTAGCACAAAAACTTCATTGCCATTGCTTGCATTAAGATGCAGCAGCTTAAAGAAATACTGAGGTTGGAAACAGTGTGAAAACGCTTAGAATGGCCTGTTCAGTGCATTTCAGACCACAACAACACTACTTTTATCAAAGTAAAGTAAATGCATTTTAAAGGTGTTTGCCTGCTTCAGGGATGTATTTGGATCATATCTAGCTCAAAAACTTCATTGCCATTGCTTGCATTAAGATACAGCATCTTAAAGAAATACTGAGGCTGGAAACAGTGCAAAAACGCTTAGAATGGCCTGTTCAGTGCATTTCAGACCAAAAGAACACTACTTTGGTCAAAGTGATTTCAAAGCATTTTAAAGGTGTTTGCATGCTTCAGGGATGTATTTGGATCATATCTAGCACAAAAACTTCATTGCCATTGCTTGCATTAAGATACAGCATCTTAAAGAAATACTGAGGCTGGAAACAGTGCAAAAACGGTTAGAATGGCCTGTTCAGTGCATTTCAGACCAAAAGAACACTACTTTTGTCAAAGTAAAGTAAATGCATTTTAAAGGTGTTTGCATGCTTCAGGGATGTATTTGGATCATATCTAGCACAAAAACTTCATTGCCATTGCTTGCATTAAGATGCAGCAGCTTAAAGAAATACTGAGGTTGGAAACAGTGCGAAAACGCTTAGAATGGCCTGTTCTGTGCATTTCAGACCAAAAGAACACTACTTTTGTCAAAGTAAAGTAAATGCATTTTAAAGGTGTTTGCATGCTTCAGGGATGTATTTGGATCATATGTAGCACAAAAACTTCATTGCCATTGCTTGCATTAAGATGCAGCAGCTGAAAGAAATACTGAGGCTGGAAACAGTGCAAAAACGCTTAGAATGGCCTGTTCAGTGCATTTCAGACCAAAAGAACACTACTTTGGTCAAAGTGATTTCAAAGCATTTTAAAGGTGTTTGCATGCTTCAGGGATGTATTTGGATCATATCTAGCACAAAAACTTCATTGCCATTGCTTGCATTAAGATGCAGCAGCTTAAAGAAATACTGAGGTTGGAAACAGTGCGAAAACGTATAGAATGGCCTGTTCTGTGCATTTCAGACCAAAAGAACACTACTTTTGTTAAAGTAAAGTAAATGCATTTTAAAGGTGTTTGCATGCTTCAGGGATGTATTTGGATCATATGTAGCACAAAAACTTCATTGCCATTGCTTGCATTAAGATGCAGCAGCTTAAAGAAATACTGAGACTGGAAACAGTGCGAAAACGCTTAGAATGGCCTGTTCAGTGCATTTCAGACCAAAAGAACACTACTTTTGTCAAAGTAAAGTAAATGCATTTTAAAGGTGTTTGCATGTTTCAGGGATGTATTTGGATCATATCTAGCACAAAACTTCATTGCCATTGCTTGCATTAAGATGCAGCAGCTTAAAGAAATACTGAGGTTGGAAACAGTGCGAAAACGCTTAGAATGGCCTGTTCTGTGAATTTCAGACCTAAAGAACACTACTTTTGTCAAAGTGATTTTAAAGCATTTTAAAGGTGTTTGCATGCTTCAGGGATGTATTTGGATCATATCTAGCACAAATATTTCATTGCCATTGCTTGCATTAAGATGCAGCAGCTTAAAGAAATACTGAGGTTGGAAACAGTGCGAAAACGCTTAGAATGGCCTGTTCTGTGCATTTCAGACCAAAAGAACACTACTTTGGTCAAAGTGATTTCAAAGCATTTTAAAGGTGTTTGCATGCTTCAGGGATGTATTTGGATCATATCTAGCACAAAAACTTCATTGCCATTGCTTGCATTAAGATGTAGCTGCTTAAAGAAATACTGAGGTTGGAAACAGTGCGAAAATGCTTAGAATGGCCTGTTCTGTGCATTTCAGACCACAACAACACTACTTTTGTCAAAGTAAAGTAAATGCATTTTAAAGGTGTTTGCCTGCTTCAGGGATGTATTTGGATCATATCTAGCACAAAAACTTCATTGCCATTGCTTGCATTAAGATGCAGCAGCTTAAAGAAATACTGAGGTTGGAAACAGTAAGAAAAAGCTTAGAATGGCCTGTTCTGTGCAATTCAGACCAAAAGAACAATACTTTTGTCAAAGTGATTTCAAAGCATTTTAAAGGTGTTTGCATGCTTCAGGGATGTATTTGGATCATATCTAGCACAAAAACTTTATTGCCATTGCCTCCATTTAGAGACAGCAGCTTAAAGAAATACTGAGGCTGTAAAGAGTGGGAAAACGCTTAGAATGGCCTGTTCTGTGCATTTCAGACCAAAAGAACACTACTTTTGTCAAAGTGATTTTAAAGCATTTTAAAGGTGTTTGCCTGCTTCAGGGATGTATTTGGATCATATCTAGCACAAAAACTTTATTGCCATTGCCTCCATTAAGATGCAGTAGATAAAACAAATACTGAGGCTGGAAACAGTGCGAAAACGCTTAGAATGGTCTGTTCTGTGCTTTTCAGACCAAAAGAAAACTACTTTGGTCAAAGTAAAGTAAATGCATTTTAAAGGTGTTTGCCTGCTTCAGGGATGTATTTGGATCATATCTAGCACAAAAACTTCATTGCCATTGCTTGCATTAAGATGCAGCAGCTTAAAGAAATACTGAGGCTGGAAACAGTGCGAAAACGCTTAGAATGGCCTGTTCAGTGCATTTCAGACCAAAAGAAAACTACTTTGGTCAAAGTAAAGTAAATGCATTTTAAAGGTGTTTTCCTGCTTCAGGGATGTATTTGGATCATATCTAGCACAAAAACTTCATTGCCATTGCTTGCATTAAGATGCAGCAGCTTAAAGAAATACTGAGGTTGGAAACAGTGTGAAAACGCTTAGAATGGCCTGTTCAGTGCATTTCAGACCAAAAGAAAACTACTTTGGTCAAAGTAAAGTAAATGCATTTTAAAGGTGTTTTCCTGCTTCAGGGATGTATTTGGATCATATCTAGCACAAAAACTTCATTGCCATTGCTTGCATTAAGATGCAGCAGCTTAAAGAAATACTGAGGCTGGAAACAGTGCGAAAACGCTTAGAAAGGCCTGTTCAGTGCATTTCAGACCAAAAGAAAACTACTTTGGTCAAAGTAAAGTAAATGCATTTTAAAGGTGTTTTCCTGCTTCAGGGATGTATTTGGATCATATCTAGCACAAAAACTTCATTGCCATTGCTTGCATTAAGATGCAGCAGCTTAAAGAAATACTGAGGTTGGAAACAGTGTGAAAACGCCTAGAATGGCCTGTTCTGTGCATTTCAGACCAAAAGAACACTACTTTTGTCAAAGTGATTTAAATGCATTTTAAAGGTGTTTGCCTTCTTCAGGGATATATTTGGATCATATGTAGCACAAAAACTTTATTGCCATTGCCTCCATTTAGAGACAGCAGCTTAAAGAAATACTGAGGCTGTAAACAGTGCGAAAACGCTTAGAATGGCCTGTTCTGTGCATTTCAGACCAAAAGAACACTACTTTGAACAAAGTGACTTCAAAGTATTTTAAAAGTGTTTGCCTTCTTTAGGGATGTATTTGGATCATATCTAGCACAAAAACTTCATTGCCATTGCTTGCATTAACATGCAGCAGCTTAAAGAAATACTGAGGTTGGAAACAGTGCGAAAACGCTTAATGGCCTGTTCTGTGCATTTCAGACCAAAAGAAAACTACTTTGAACAATGTGATTTAAATGCATTTTAAAGGTGTTTGCCTGCTTTAGGGATGTATTTGGATCATATCTAGCACAAAAACTTTATTGCCATTGCTTGCATTAAGATGCAGCAGCTTAAAGAAATACTGAGGCTGGAAACAGTGCGATAACGCTTAGAATGGCCTGTTCTGTGCATTTCAGACCAAAAGAACACTACTTTGAACACTCTGTGCAGAGTTTCTATACAAAGATGATGTTGCGGGTCATTTTGACCCAGACACTTTAATGTGGGTAAGAAGCTGTTCAGATCCAAATTAACCATGTCTCTTTGATGTGCTTTGTTTTGATTGCCTAGTTAATTGTATTTTGACTGCCTCTGAATAGGCATTTAGACTCAAAGACCCAGGTGTGGGTACGGGACATACGTTCCCACCCCTTGTCCTTGTCACTATTCTCATGTCATCTCTTCGAGAAACACACCAAAAATGAGCTCCAGAAGGTTTTCAGCTGAAGAGGTTTTATCAGAGATTTTTAACTGGGATATTGATGAAGAAGAAGAAATATCAGAGACAGAGGATCTTTCAGAGACGGAGGACAATGTTATTGATGATCCTGACTGCCAACTTTCTTGCGATGAGGAGGATTCGGAAGAGGAGTCTGCCGCCGCAGATGAAAACCACGGAACGCAACAATCATCGTCCACAGAGGGGACATGGACATTTGAAGACGGTAATATAAATGGTCAACATCGCCACACCAAAGCCGAGGCAGACTGTCATCTTCCAATTTCATCAAAATGACTCTTGGTCCTACAAGATTTGCCGTCACACGAGTTGATGATATTCAATCAGCATTTGAGCTCTTTATATCCCCAGCGATAGAGAGGATTATACTGGACATGACTAACTTGGAGGGGAGACGTGTATTTCAAGAGAAATGGAAGCCACTGGATCAGACTGACGTGCATGATTATTTTGGAATTCTGATATTAGCTGGAGTATACAGGTCAAAGGGAGAAGCAACTGCAAGTCTATGGAATGCAGTGGATCCAGGTGTAAAGAAACGGAAGAGATGCCAAGTCTGTCCCTCCCAAAAGGTCAGTAAAACAAGCGCCTTTTGTGTAAAATGCAAAAATTAAATCTGCAGGAAGCAGACAGATACATTATGCCCATCATGTGAACAACATTGAAAATGTTGCACATTGAAAATCTGAGAAAATGTTAAAAAGATAAAAAAATAAATTATTTTGTTGAGAAGGAAAAACTTTAACTAAATAGTTCTTCCAAAAAGTTCTGGAGATTGAAATTGTATTGTATGTTTGTTTTATAAGTATTTATCTTATCAAAATGACCCGCAACATAATCAATGTGATTTTTTTTCAACATAATACAAGGGTTAAAGAAATACTGAGGCTGGAAACAGTGCGAAAACGCTTAGAATGGCCTGTTGCGTGCATTTCAGACCAAAAGAAAATTACTTAAAACAAAGTGATTTAAATGCATTTTAAAGGTGTTTGCTTGCTTCAGGGATGTATTTGGATCATATCTAGCACAAAAACTTTATTGCCATTGCTTGCATTAAGATGCAGCAGCTTAAAGAAATACTGAGGCTGGAAACAGTGCGAAAACGCTTAGAATGGCCTGTTCTGTGCATTTCAGACCAAAAGAACACTACTTTTGTCAAAGTAAAGTAAATGCATTTTAAAGGTGTTTGCCTGCTTCAGGGATGTGTTTGGATCATATCTAGCACAAAAGCTTCATTGCCATTGCTTGCATTAAGATGCAGCAGCTTAAAGAAATACTGAGGTTCGAAACAGTGCGAAAACGCTTAGAATGGCCTGTTCTGTGCATTTCAGACCAAAAGAACACTACTTTTGTCAAAGTGATTTTAAAGCAATTTAAAGGTGTTTGCATGCTTCAGTGATGTATTTGGATCATATCTAGCACAAAAGCTTCATTGCCATTGCTTGCATTAAGATGCAGCAGCTTAAAGAAATACTGAGGTTCGAAACAGTGCGAAAACGCTTAGAATGGCCTGTTCTGTGCATTTCAGACCAAAAGAACACTACTTTTGTCAAAGTGATTTTAAAGCATTTTAAAGATGTTTGCATGCTTCAGGGATGTGTTTGGATGATATCTAACACAAAACGTCATTGCCATTGCTTGCATTAAAGATATGGGTGTTGACTGGGGCTTGTGGAGAAAGGCTACTACTGCTGTAAATCAATGGAGCCAAGCTAATGCATTATGCATCACTCACTCACACACTATCTTAGCTGCTCATTTTTCGTAAGGTTCGCAGGCAGTCTGGAGCTTATCTCAGTTGACAATCGGCAAGAAGCGGGGTTCACCCTGGACAAGTTACCAGACTACTCACACCTACAGACAATTTATACTCCCCAATAAACCTGAAGTCACTGCATGTCTGCCAAAGTACCCCAAGTAGCCCCACCAGCCACTAGGAAAACATGTAAACTCCACACGGCCCTAGGAAAACCAGGACCTTTTTTCTATGCGGCAAAAAGTGTCCAAACTGCCACACCACCTGGATTTATATTTTGTAAAATATTATTTAGTAAATGCCAACAGTGTACTGAAGGGTGATTTTGTTTCTTTGGCATTGTTGTAGCATGATCCCAGAGTTTGACACCAAGCCTACTTGTGTACACAAATGTCTTGCACTGTTAAATCTGTAGATATTATAATGTACGTCAAGTGGCCATAGGCGTCTATTTGTAGGTCTAAATGTGAAATCTTGCAAATGTGTAAGACCACACCAAGCACTGTCAGGTCACTAATTTGTGATAGGGATGGGGGAAGGCAAATGCAACTAATGAAGCTTTGTCAGCTTGGTGCCATTTCTCATTGACACTCAAAGCCATCTTTAATGATCTGACATTTAAAGGGTATTCTGCTCATCCGCTGTCTCCTCCTTGTCACACAAACAGCTATACATACAGTGTGCAACGTCGCCTAGTCAGAAGCCATAAGCCTCGTACATGTACGTATGTACATGCTCAACTGCGAGAAGGTACTGAAAGCTGAATATAGATTGCATCGAGGTAAAGAGAGTGTATAGGATATTCAGAAACTGTGTGTATTAACTTTTACCCTGACACTGACACTGTGCGTGTGTGTGTCTAACAGGAATGTGAGTTCTGCAGGCGAGGAGGCCCGGAGGAGAATGAGGGAGTGTGAGGGCCTGACAGACGCACTACTCTACGTCAACCAGACAGCTCTGGGGAGCAGTGAGATTGACAGCAAGGTAACTCACACACACTGACCTGCACTCTTGCACGTAACAACTGCAACACACAAAATCTTCTGACCTCCAGGTGATTGAAATAGAAATTTGCGTGAATGAAACTACACTCATAGTGGCAGGGAGTATTAAGATGCAGCAGCTTAAAGAAATACTGAGACTGGAAACAGTGCGAAAACGCTTAGTATGGCCTGTTCAGTGCATTTCAGACCAAAAGAACACTACTTTTGTCAAAGTGATTTTAAAGCATTTTAAAGGTGTTTGCATGCTTCAGGGATGTATTTGGATCATATCTAGCATAAAAACTTCATTGCCATTGCTTGCATTAAGATGCAGCAGCTTAAAGAAATACTGAGACTGGAAACAGTGCGAAAACGCTTAGAATGGCCTGTTCTGTGCATTTTAGACCAAAAGAACACTACTTTTGTCGAAGTGATTTCAAAGCATTTTAAAGGTGTTTGCATGCTTCAGGGATGTATTTGGATCATATCTAGCACAAAAACTTCATTGCCATTACTTGCATTAAGATGCAGCAGCTTAAAGAAATACTGAGGTTGGAAACAGTGCGAAAACGCTTAGAATGGCCTGTTCTGTGCATTTCAGACCAAAAGAACACTACTTTTGTCAAACTAAAGTAAATGCATGTTAAAGGTGTTTGCCTGCTTCAGGGATGTATTTGGATCATATCTAGCACAAAAACTTCATTTCCACTGCTTGCATTAAGATGCAGCAGCTTAAAGAAATACAGAGGCTGGAAACAGTGCAAAAACGCTTAAAATGGCCTGTTCAGTGCATTTCAGACCAAAAGAACACTACTTTTGTCAAAGTGAATTCAAAGCATTTTAAAGGTGTTTGCATGCTTTAGGGATGTATTTGTATCATATCTAGCACAAAAACTTCATTGCCATTGCTTGTATTAAGATGCAGCAGCTTAAAGAAATACTGAGGTTGGAAACAGTGCGAAAACGCTTAGAATGGCCTGTTCTGTGCATTTCAGACCAAAAGAACACTACTTTTGTCAAAGTGATTTTAAAGCATTTTAAAGGTGTTTGCATGCTTCAGGGATGTATTTGGATCATATCTAGCACAAAAACTTCATTGCCATTGCTTGCATTAAGATGCAGCAGCTTAAAGAAATACTGAGACTGGAAACAGTGCGAAAACGCTTAGAATGGCCTGTTCAGTGCATTTCAGACCAAAAGAACACTACTTTTGTCAAAGTAAAGTAAATGCATGTTAAAGGTGTTTGCCTGCTTCAGGGATGTATTTGGATCATATCTAGCACAAAAACTTCATTGCAACTGCTTGCATTAAGATGCAGCAGCTTAAAGAAATACTGAGGTTGGAAACAGTAAGAAAAAGCTTAGAATGGCCTGTTCTGTGCATTTCAGACCAAAAGAACACTACTTTTGTCAAAGTGATTTCAAAGCATTTTAAAGGTGTTTGCATGCTTCAGGGATGTATTTGGATCATATCTAGCACAAAAACTTCATTGCCATTGCTTGCATTAAGATGAAACAGCTTAAAGAAATACTGAGGTTGGAAACAGTAAGAAAAAGCTTAGAATGGCCTGTTCTGTGCATTTCAGACCAAAAGAACACTACTTTTGTCAAAGTGATTTCAAAGCATTTTAAAGGTGTTTGCATGCTTCAGGGATGTATTTGTATCATATCTAGCACAAAAACTTAATTGCCATTGCTTGCATTAAAATGCAGCAGCTTAAAGAAATACTGAGGTTGGAAACAGTGCGAAAACGCTTAGAATGGCCTGTTCTGTGCATTTCAGACCAAAAGAACACTACTTTTGTCAAAGTGATTTTAAAGCATTTTAATGGTGTTTGCATGCTTCAGGGATGTATTTGGATCATATCTAGCACAAAAACTTCATTGCCATTGCTTGCATTAAGATGCAGCAGCTTAAAGAAATACTGAGACTGGAAACAGTGCGAAAACGCTTAGAATTGCCTGTTCTGTGCATTTTAGACCAAAAGAACACTACTTTTGTCGAAGTGATTTCAAAGCATTTTAAAGGTGTTTGCATGCTTCAGGGATGTATTTGGATCATATCTAGCACAAAAACTTCATTGCCATTGCTTGCATTAAGATGCAGCAGCTTAAAGAAATACTGAGGTTGGAAACAGTAAGAAAACGCTTAGAATGGCCTGTTCTGTGCATTTCAGACCAAAAGAACACTACTTTTGTCAAACTAAAGTAAATGCATGTTAAAGGTGTTTGCCTGCTTCAGGGATGTATTTGGATCATATCTAGCACAAAAACTTCATTGCCATTGCTTGCATTAAGATGCAGCAGCTTAAAGAAATACTGAGACTGGAAACAGTGCGAAAACGCTTAGAATGGCCTGTTCAGTGCATTTCAGACCAAAAGAACACTACTTTTGTCAAAGTGATTTTAAAGCATTTTAAAGGTGTTTGCATGCTTCAGGGATGTATTTGGATCATATCTAGCATAAAAACTTCATTGCCATTGCTTGCATTAAGATGCAGCAGCTTAAAGAAATACTGAGACTGGAAACAGTGCGAAAACGCTTAGAATGGCCTGTTCTGTGCATTTCAGACCAAAAGAACACTACTTTTGTCAAAGTGATTTTAAAGCATTTTAAAGGTGTTTGCATGCTTCAGGGATGTATTTGGATCATATCTAGCACAAAAACTTCATTGCCATTGCTTGCATTAAGATGCAGCAGCTTAAAGAAATACTGAGGTTGGAAACAGTAAGAAAAAGCTTAGAATGGCCTGTTCTGTGCATTTCAGACCAAAAGAACACTACTTTTGTCAAAGTGATTTTAAAGCATTTTAATGGTGTTTGCATGCTTCAGGGAAGTATTTGGATCATATCTAGCACAAAAACTTCATTGCCATTGCTTGCATTAAGATGCAGCAGCTTAAAGAAATACTGAGGTTGGAAACAGTAAGAAAAAGCTTAGAATGGCCTGTTCTGTGCATTTCAGACCAAAAGAACACTACTTTGGTCAAAGTGATTTCAAAGCATTTTAAAGGTGTTTGCATGCTTCAGGGATGTATTTGGATCATATCTAGCACAAAAACTTCATTGCCATTGCTTGCATTAAGATGTAGCAGCTTAAAGAAATACTGAGGTTGGAAACAGTGTGAAAACGCTTAGAATGGCCTGTTCAGTGCATTTCAGACCACAACAACACTACTTTTATCAAAGTAAAGTAAATGCATTTTAAAGGTGTTTGCCTGCTTCAGGGATGTATTTGGATCATATCTAGCACAAAAACTTCATTGCCATTGCTTGCATTAAGATACAGCATCTTAAAGAAATACTGAGGCTGGAAACAGTGCAAAAACGCTTAGAATGGCCTGTTCAGTGCATTTCAGACCAAAAGAACACTACTTTGGTCAAAGTGATTTCAAAGCATTTTAAAGGTGTTTGCAAGCTTCAGGGATGTATTTGGATCATATCTAGCACAAAAACTTCATTGCCATTGCTTGCATTAAGATGCAGCAGCTTAAAGAAATACTGAGGTTGGAAACAGTGTGAAAACGCTTAGAATGGCCTGTTCTGTGCATTTCAGACCAAAAGAACACTACTTTTGTCAAAGTAAAGTAAATGCATGTTAAAGGTGTTTGCCTGCTTCAGGGATGTATTTGGATCATATCTAGCACAAAAACTTCATTGCCATTGCTTGCATTAAGATGCAGCAGCTTAAAGAAATACTGAGGTTGGAAACAGTGCGAAAACGCTTAGAATGGCCTGTTCTGTGCATTTCAGACCAAAAGAACACTACTTTTGTCAAAGTAAAGTAAATGCATTTTAAAGGTGTTTGCCTTCTTCAGGGATGTATTTGGATCATGTCTAGCACAAAACGTCATTGCCATTGCTTGCATTAAAGATATGGGTGTTGACTGGGGCTTGTGGAGAAAGGCTACTACTGCTGTAAATCAATGGAGCCAAGCTAATGCATTATGCATCACTCACTCACACACTGTCTTAGCTGCTCATTTTTCGTAAGGTTCGCAGGCAGGCTGGAGCTTATCTCAGTTGACAATCGGCAAGAAGCGGGGTTCACCCTGGACAAGTTACCAGACTACTCACACCTACAGACAATTTATACTCCCCAATAAACCTGAAGTCACTGCATGTCTGCCAAAGTACCCCAAGTAGCCCCACCAGCCACTAGGAAAACATGTAAACTCCACACAGAGAGGCCCTAGGAAAACCAGGACCCTTTTTCTATGCGGCAAAAAGTGTCCAAACTGCCACACCACCTGGATTTATATTTTGTAAAATATTATTTAGTAAATGCCAACAGTGTACTGAAGGGTGATTTTGTTTCTTTGGCATTGTTGTAGCATGATCCCAGAGTTTGACACCAAGCCTACTTGTGTACACAAATGTCTTGCACTGTTAAATCTGTAGATATTATAATGTACGTCAAGTGGCCATAGGCGTCTATTTGTAGGTCTAAATGTGAAATCTTGCAAATGTGTAAGACCACACCAAGCACTGTCAGGTCACTAATTTGTGATAGGGATGGGGGAAGGCAAATGCAACTAATGAAGCTTTGTCAGCTTGGTGCCATTTCTCATTGACACTCAAAGCCATCTTTAATGATCTGACATTTAAAGGGTATTCTGCTCATCCGCTGTCTCCTCCTTGTCACACAAACAGCTATACATACAGTGTGCAACGTCGCCTAGTCAGAAGCCATAAGCCTCGTACATGTACGTATGTACATGCTCAACTGCGAGAAGGTACTGAAAGCTGAATATAGATTGCATCGAGGTAAAGAGAGTGTATAGGATATTCAGAAACTGTGTGTATTAACTTTTACCCTGACACTGACACTGTGCGTGTGTGTGTCTAACAGGAATGTGAGTTCTGCAGGCGAGGAGGCCCGGAGGAGAATGAGGGAGTGTGAGGGCCTGACAGACGCACTACTCTACGTCAACCAGACAGCTCTGGGGAGCAGTGAGATTGACAGCAAGGTAACTCACACACACTGACCTGCACTCTTGCACGTAACAACTGCAACACACAAAATCTTCTGACCTCCAGGTGATTGAAATAGAAATTCGCGTGAATGAAACTACACTCATAGTGGCAGGGAGTATTAAGATGCAGCAGCTTAAAGAAATACTGAGACTGGAAACAGTGCGAAAACGCTTAGTATGGCCTGTTCAGTGCATTTCAGACCAAAAGAACACTACTTTTGTCAAAGTGATTTTAAAGCATTTTAAAGGTGTTTGCATGCTTCAGGGATGTATTTGGATCATATCTAGCATAAAAACTTCATTGCCATTGCTTGCATTAAGATGCAGCAGCTTAAAGAAATACTGAGGTTGGAAACAGTGCGAAAACGCTTAGAATGGCCTGTTCTGTGCATTTCAGACCAAAAGAACACTACTTTTGTCAAACTAAAGTAAATGCATGTTAAAGGTGTTTGCCTGCTTCAGGGATGTATTTGGATCATATCTAGAACAAAAACTTCATTGCCATTGCTTGCATTAAGATGTAGCTGCTTAAAGAAATACTGAGGTTGGAAACAGTGCGAAAACGCTTAGAATGGCCTGTTCTGTGCATTTCAGACCAAAAGAACACTACTTTTGTCAAAGTGATTTTAAAGCATTTTAAAGGTGTTTGCATGCTTCAGGGATGTATTTGGATCATATCTAGCACAAAAACTTCATTGCCATTGCTTGCATTAAGATGCAGCAGCTTAAAGAAATACTGAGGTTTGAAACAGTGCGAAAACGCGTAGAATGGCCTGTTCTGTGCATTTCAGAACAAAAAAACAGTAATTTTGTCAAATTGATTTTAAAGCATTTTAAAGGTGTTTGCATGCTTCAGGGATGTATTTGGATCATATCTAGCACAAAAACTTCATTGCCATTGCTTGCATTAAGATGCAGCAGCTTAAAGAAATACTGAGGCTGGAAACAGTGCAAAAACGCTTAGAATGGCCTGTTCATTGCATTTCATACCAAAAGAACACTACTTTGGTCAAAGTGATTTCAATGCATTTTAAAGGTGTTTGCATGCTTCAGGGATGTATTTGGATCATATCTAGCACAAAAACTTCATTGCCATTGCTTGCATTCAGATGCAGCAGCTTAAAGAAATACTGAGACTGGAAACAGTGCGAAAACGCTTAGAATGGCCTGTTCTGTGCATTTCAGACCAAAAGAACACTACTTTTGTCAAAGTAAAGTAAATGCATTTTAAAGGTGTTTGCCTGCTTCAGGGATGTATTTGGATCATATCTTGCACAAAAACTTCATTGCCATTGCTTGCATTAAGATGCAGCAGCTTAAAGAAATACTGAGGTTGGAAACAGTGCGAAAACGCGTAGAATGGCCTGTTCTGTGCATTTCAGAACAAAAAAACAGTAATTTTGTCAAATTGATTTTAAAGCATTTTAAAGGTGTTTGCATGCTTCAGGGATGTATTTGGATCATATCTAGCACAAAAACTTCATTGCCATTGCTTGCATTAAGATGCAGCAGCTTAAAGAAATACTGAGGTTGGAAACAGTGTGAAAACGCTTAGAATGGCCTGTTCAGTGCATTTCAGACCACAACAACACTACTTTTATCAAAGTAAAGTAAATGCATTTTAAAGGTGTTTGCCTGCTTCAGGGATGTATTTGGATCATATCTAGCACAAAAACTTCATTGCCATTGCTTGCATTAAGATACAGCATCTTAAAGAAATACTGAGGCTGGAAACAGTGCCAAAACGCTTAGAATGGCCTGTTCTGTGCATTTCAGACCAAAAGAACACTACTTTTGTCAAAGTAAAGTAAATGCATTTTAAAGGTGTTTGCCTGCTTCAGGGATGTATTTGGATCATATCTAGCACAAAAACTTCATTGCCATTGCTTGCATTAAGATGTAGCTGCTTAAACAAATACTGAGGTTGGAAACAGTGCGAAAACGCTTAGAATTGCCTGTTCTGTGCATTTCAGACCAAAAGAACACTACTTTTGTCAAAGTAAAGTAAATGCATTTTAAAGGTGTTTGCCTGCTTCAGGGATGTATTTGGATCATATCTAGCACAAAAACTTCATTGCCATTGCTTGCATTAAGATGCAGCAGCTTAAAGAAATACTGAGGATGGAAACAGTGCGAAAACGCTTAGAATGGCCTGTTCTGTGCACTTCAGACCAAAAGAACACTACTTTTGTCAAAGTAAAGTAAATGCATTTTAAAGGTGTTTGCCTGCTTCAGGGATGTATTTGGATCATATCTAGCACAAAAACTTCATTGCCATTGCTTGCATTAAGATGCAGCAGCTTAAAGAAATACTGAGGTTGGAAACAGTGCGAAAACGCGTAGAATGGCCTTTTCTGTGCATTTCAGACCAAAAGAACACTACTTTGGTCAAAGTAAAGTAAATGCATTTTAAAGGTGTTTGCCTGCTTCAGGGATGTATTTGGATCATATTTAGCACAAAAACTTCATTGCCATTGCTTGCATTAAGATGTAGCTGCTTAAACAAATACTGAGGTTGGAAACAGTGCGAAAACGCTTAGAATTGCATGTTCTGTGCATTTCAGACCAAAAGAACACTACTTTGGTCAAAGTGATTTCAAAGCATTTTAAAGGTGTTTGCATGCTTCAGGGATGTATTTGGATCATATCTAGCACAAAAACTTCATTGCCATTGCTTGCATTAAGATGCAGCAGCTTAAAGAAATACTGAGGTTGGAAACAGTGCGAAAACGCGTAGAATGGCCTGTTCTGTGCATTTCAGACCACAACAACAGTAATTTTGTCAAATTGATTTTAAAGCATTTTAAAGGTGTTTGCATGCTTCAGGGATGTATTTGGATCATATCTAGCACAAAAACTTCATTGCCATTGCTTGCATTAAGATGCAGCAGCTTAAAGAAATACTGAGGTTGGAAACAGTGTGAAAACGCTTAGAATGGCCTGTTCAGTGCATTTCAGACCACAACAACACTACTTTTATCAAAGTAAAGTAAATGCATTTTAAAGGTGTTTGCCTGCTTCAGGGATGTATTTGGATCATATCTAGCACAAAAACTTCATTGCCATTGCTTGCATTAAGATACAGCATCTTAAAGAAATACTGAGGCTGGAAACAGTGCCAAAACGCTTAGAATGGCCTGTTCAGTGCATTTCAGACCAAAAGAACACTACTTTGGTCAAAGTGATTTCAAAGCATTTTAAAGGTGTTTGCATGCTTCAGGGATGTATTTGGATCATATCTAGCACAAAAACTTCATTGCCATTGCTTGCATTAAGATGCAGCAGCTTAAAGATATACTGAGACTGGAAACAGTGCGAAAACGCTTAGAATGGCCTGTTCAGTGCATTTCAGACCAAAAGAACACTACTTTTGTCAAAGTGATTTTAAAGCATTTTAATGGTGTTTGCATGCTTCAGGGATGTATTTGGATCATATCTAGCACAAAAACTTCATTGCCATTGCTTGCATTAAGATGCAGCAGCTTAAAGAAATACTGAGGTTGGAAACAGTGCGAAAACACTAAGAATGGCCTGTTCTGTGCATTTCAGACCAAAAGAACACTACTTTTGTCAAAGTAAAGTAAATGCATTTTAAAGGTGTTTGCCTGCTTCAGGGATGTATTTGGATCATATCTAGCACAAAAACTTCATTGCCATTGCTTGCATTAAGATGTAGCTGCTTAAACAAATACTGAGGTTGGAAACAGTGCGAAAACGCTTAGAATTGCCTGTTCTGTGCACTTCAGACCAAAAGAACACTACTTTTGTCAAAGTGATTTTAAAGCATTTTAAAGGTGTTTGCATGCTTCAGGGATGTATTTGGATCATATCTAGCACAAAAACTTCATTGCCATTGCTTGCATTAAGATGCAGCAGCTTAAAGAAATACTGAGACTGGAAACAGTGCGAAAACGCTTAGAATGGCCTGTTCTGTGCATTTCAGACCAAAAGAACACTACTTTTGTCAAAGTACAGTAAATGCATTTTAAAGGTGTTTGCCTGCTTCAGGGATGTATTTGGATCATATCTAGCACAAAAACTTCATTGCCATTGCTTGCATTAAGATGCAGCAGCTTAAAGAAATACTGAGGTTGGAAACAGTGCGAAAACGCTTAGAATGGCCTGTTCTGTGCATTTCAGACCAAAAGAACACTACTTTTGTCAAAGTAAAGTAAATCCATTTTAAAGGTGTTTGCCTGCTTCAGGGATGTATTTGGATCATATGTAGCACAAAAACTTCATTGCCATTGCTTGCATTAAGATGCAGCAGCTTAAAGAAATACTGAGGTTGGAAACAGTGCGAAAACGCTTAGAATGGCCTGTTCTGTGCATTTCAGACCAAAAGAACACTACTTTGGTCAAAGTGATTTCAAAGCATTTTAAAGGTGTTTGCATGCTTCAGGGATGTATTTGGATCATATCTAGCACAAAAACTTCATTGCCATTGCTCACATTAAGATGCAGCAGCTTAAAGAAATACTGAGGTTGGAAACAGTGCGAGAACGCGTAGAAT
This sequence comes from Macropodus opercularis, assembly GCA_030770545.1. Classification (NCBI taxonomy): domain Eukaryota; kingdom Metazoa; phylum Chordata; class Actinopteri; order Anabantiformes; family Osphronemidae; genus Macropodus; species Macropodus opercularis. The sequence goes on from CM061109.1 coordinate 6,282,159, forward strand.
GGCCTGTTCTGTGCATTTCAGACCACAACAACACTACTTTGGTCAAAGTGATTTCAAAGCATTTTAAAGGTGTTTGCATGCTTCAGGGATGTATTTGGATCATATCTAGCACAAAAACTTCATTGCCATTGCTTGCATTAAGATGTAGCTGCTTAAACAAATACTGAGGTTGGAAACAGTGCGAAAACGCTTAGAATTGCCTGTTCTGTGCATTTCAGACCAAAAGAACACTACTTTTGTCAAAGTAAAGTAAATGCATTTTAAAGGTGTTTGCCTGCTTCAGGGATGTATTTGGATCATATCTAGCACAAAAACTTCATTGCCATTGCTTGCATTAAGATGCAGCAGCTTAAAGAAATACTGAGACTGGAAACAGTGCGAAAACGCTTAGAATTGCCTGTTCTGTGCATTTCAGACCAAAAGAACACTACCTTTGTCAAAGTGATTTTAAAGCATTTTAATGGTGTTTGCATGCTTCAGGGATGTATTTGGATCATATCTAGCACAAAAACTTCATTGCCATTGCTTGCATTAAGATGCAGCAGCTTAAAGAAATACTGAGGTTGGAAACAGTGTGAAAACGCTTAGAATGGCCTGTTCAGTGCATTTCAGACCACAACAACACTACTTTTATCAAAGTAAAGTAAATGCATTTTAAAGGTGTTTGCCTGCTTCAGGGATGTATTTGGATCATATCTAGCACAAAAACTTCATTGCCATTGCTTGCATTAAGATACAGCATCTTAAAGAAATACTGAGGCTGGAAACAGTGCAAAAACGCTTAGAATGGCCTGTTCAGTGCATTTCAGACCAAAAGAACACTACTTTGGTCAAAGTGATTTTAAAGCATTTTAATGGTGTTTGCATGCTTCAGGGATGTATTTGGATCATATCTAGCACAAAAACTTCATTGCCATTGCTTGCATTAAGATGCAGCAGCTTAAACAAATACTGAGGTTGGAAACAGTGCGAAAACGCTTAGAATGGCCTGTTCTGTGCATTTCAGACCAAAAGAACACTACTTTTGTCAAAGTAAAGTAAATCCATTTTAAAGGTGTTTGCCTGCTTCAGGGATGTATTTGGATCATATCTAGCACAAAAACTTCATTGCCATTGCTTGCATTAAGATGTAGCTGCTTAAACAAATACTGAGGTTGGAAACAGTGCGAAAACGCTTAGAATTGCCTGTTCTGTGCATTTCAGACCAAAAGAACACTACTTTTGTCAAAGTAAAGTAAATGCATTTTAAAGGTGTTTGCCTGCTTCAGGGATGTATTTGGATCATATCTAGCACAAAAACTTCATTGCCATTGCTTGCATTAAGATGTAGCTGCTTAAAGAAATACTGAGGTTGGAAACAGTGCGAAAACGCTTAGAATGGCCTGTTCTGTGCATTTCAGACCAAAAGAACACTACTTTGGTCAAAGTGATTTCAAAGCATTTTAAAGGTGTTTGCATGCTTCAGGGATGTATTTGGATCATATCTAGCACAAAAACTTCATTGCTATTGCTTGCATTAAGATGCAGCAGCTTAAAGAAATACTGAGGTTGGAAACAGTGCGAAAACGCGTAGAATGGCCTGTTCTGTGCATTTCAGAACAAAAAAACAGTAATTTTGTCAAATTGATTTTAAAGCATTTTAAAGGTGTTTGCATGCTTCAGGGATGTATTTGGATCATATCTAGCACAAAAACTTCATTGCCATTGCTTGCATTAAGATGCAGCAGCTTAAAGAAATACTGAGGCTGGAAACAGTGCAAAAACGCTTAGAATGGCCTGTTCAGTGCATTTCAGACCAAAAGAACACTACTTTTGTCAAAGTAAAGTAAATGCATTTTAAAGGTGTTTGCCTTCTTCAGGGATGTATTTGGATCATATCTAGCACAAAACGTCATTGCCATTGCTTGCATTAAAGATATGGGTGTTGACTGGGGCTTGTGGAGAAATGCTACTACTGCTGTAAATCAATGGAGCCAAGCTAATGCATTATGCATCACTCACTCACACACTATCTTAGCTGCTCATTTTTCGTAAGGTTCGCAGGCAGTCTGGAGCTTATCTCAGTTGACAATCGGCAAGAAGCGGGGTTCACCCTGGACAAGTTACCAGACTACTCACACCTACAGACAATTTATACTCCCCAATAAACCTGAAGTCACTGCATGTCTGCCAAAGTACCCCAAGTAGCCCCACCAGCCACTAGGAAAACATGTAAACTCCACACAGAGAGGCCCTAGGAAAACCAGGACCTTTTTTCTATGCGGCAAAAAGTGTCCAAACTGCCACACCACCTGGATTTATATTTTGTAAAATATTATTTAGTAAATGCCAACAGTGTACTGAAGGGTGATTTTGTTTCTTTGGCATTGTTGTAGCATGATCCCAGAGTTTGACACCAAGCCTACTTGTGTACACAAATGTCTTGCACTGTTAAATCTGTAGATATTATAATGTACGTCAAGTGGCCATAGGCGTCTATTTGTAGGTCTAAATGTGAAATCTTGCAAATGTGTAAGACTTTCAGCACTGTCAGGTCACTAATTTGTGATAGGGATGGGGGAAGGCAAATGCAACTAATGAAGCTTTGTCAGCTTGGTGCCATTTCTCATTGACACTCAAAGCCATCTTTAATGATCTGACATTTAAAGGGTATTCTGCTCATCCGCTGTCTCCTCCTTGTCACACAAACAGCTATACATACAGTGTGCAACGTCGCCTAGTCAGAAGCCATAAGCCTCGTACATGTACGTATGTACATGCTCAACTGCGAGAAGGTACTGAAAGCTGAATATAGATTGCATCGAGGTAAAGAGAGTGTATAGGATGTTCAGAAACTGTGTGTATTAACTTTTACCCTGACACTGACACTGTGCGTGTGTGTGTCTAACAGGAATGTGAGTTCTGCAGGCGAGGAGGCCCGGAGGAGAATGAGGGAGTGTGAGGGGCTGACAGACGCACTACTCTACGTCATCCAGACAACTCTGGGGAGCAGTGAGATTGACAGCAAGGTAACTCACACGAACTGACCTGCACTCTTGCACGTAACAACTGCAACACACAAAATCTTCTGACCTCCAGGTGATTGAAATAGAAATTTGCGTGAATGAAACTATACTCATAGTGGCAGGGAGTATTAAGATGCAGCAGCTTAAAGAAATACTGAGGTTGGAAACAGTGCGAAAACGCTTAGAATGGCCTGTTCTGTGCATTTCAGACCAAAAGAACACTACTTTTGTCAAAGTGATTTCAAAGCATTTTAAAGGTGTTTGCATGCTTCAGGGATGTGTTTGGATCATATCTAGCACAAAAGCTTCATTGCCATTGCTTGCATTGAGATGCAGCAGCTTAAAGAAATACTGAGGTTGGAAACAGTGCGAAAACGCTTAGAATGGCCTGTTCTGTGCGATTCAGACCAAAAGAACACTACTTTTGTCAAAATAAAGTAAATGCATTTTAAAGGTATTTGCCTGCTTCAGGGATGTATTTGGATCATATCTAGCACAAAAACTTCGTTGCCATTGCTTGCATTAAGATGCAGCAGCTTAAAGAAATACTGAGGCTGGAACAGTGCGAAAACGCTTAGAATGGCCTGTTCAGTGCATTTCAGACCAAAAGAACACTACTTTTGTCAAAAAAAAGTAAATGCATTTTAAAGGTGTTTGACTGCTTCAGGGATGTATTTGGAACATATCTAGCACAAAAACTTCATTGCCATTGCTTGCATTAAGATGCAGCAGCTTAAAGAAATAGTGAGGTTGGAAACAGTGCGAAAACGCTTAGAATGGCCTGTTCTGTGCATTTCAGACCAAAAGAACACTACTTTTGTCAAAGTGATTTTAAAGCATTTTAAAGGTGTTTGCATGCTTCAAGGATGTATTTGGATCATATCTAGCACAAAAACTTCATTGCCATTGCTTGCATTAAAATGCAGCTGCTTAAAGAAATTCTGAGGTTGAAAACAGTGTGAAAACGCTGAGAATGGCCTGTTCTGTGCATTTCAGACCAAAAGAACACTACTTTTGTCAAAGTAAAGTAAATTCATTTTAAAGGTGTTTGCATGCTTCAGGGATGTGTTTGGATCATATCTAGCACAAAAGCTTCATTGCCATTGCTTGCATTGAGATGCAGCAGCTTAAAGAAATACTGAGGTTGGAAACAGTGCGAAAACGCTTAGAATGGCCTGTTCTGTGCGATTCAGACCAAAAGAACACTACTTTTGTCAAAATAAAGTAAATGCATTTTAAAGGTATTTGCCTGCTTCAGGGATGTATTTGGATCATATCTAGCACAAAAACTTCGTTGCCATTGCTTGCATTAAGATGCAGCAGCTTAAAGAAATACTGAGGCTGGAACAGTGCGAAAACGCTTAGAATGGCCTGTTCAGTGCATTTCAGACCAAAAGAACACTACTTTTGTCAAAAAAAAGTAAATGCATTTTAAAGGTGTTTGACTGCTTCAGGGATGTATTTGGAACATATCTAGCACAAAAACTTCATTGCCATTGCTTGCATTAAGATGCAGCAGCTTAAAGAAATAGTGAGGTTGGAAACAGTGCGAAAACGCTTAGAATGGCCTGTTCTGTGCATTTCAGACCAAAAGAACACTACTTTTGTCAAAGTGATTTTAAAGCATTTTAAAGGTGTTTGCATGCTTCAAGGATGTATTTGGATCATATCTAGCACAAAAACTTCATTGCCATTGCTTGCATTAAAATGCAGCTGCTTAAAGAAATTCTGAGGTTGAAAACAGTGTGAAAACGCTGAGAATGGCCTGTTCTGTGCATTTCAGACCAAAAGAACACTACTTTTGTCAAAGTAAAGTAAATTCATTTTAAAGGTGTTTGCATGCTTCAGGGATGTATTTGGATCATATGTAGCACAAAAACTTCATTGCCATTGCTTGCATTAAGATGCAGCAGCTTAAAGAAATACTGAGGTTGGAAACAGTGCGAAAACGCTTAGAATGGCCTGTTCTGTGCATTTCAGACCAAAAGAACACTACTTTGGTCAAAGTGATTTCAAAGTATTTTAAAGGTGTTTGCCTTATTCAGGGATGTTTTTGGAGCATATCTAGCACAAAAACTTCATTGCCATTGCTTGCATTAAGATGCAGCAGCTTAAAGAAATACTGAGGTTGGAAACAGTGCGAAAACGCTTAGAATGGCCTGTTCTGTGCATTTCAGACCAAAAGAACATTACTTTTGTCAAAGTAAAGTAAATGCATTTTAAAGGTGTTTGCCTGCTTCAGGGATGTATTTGGATCATATCTAGCACAAAAACTTCATTGCCATTGCTTGCATTAAGATGAAGCAGCTTAAAGAAATACTGAGGCTGGAAACAGTGCGAAAACGCTTAGAATGGCCTGTTCTGTGCATTTCAGACCAAAAGAACATTACTTTTGTCAAAGTAAAGTAAATGCATTTTAAAGGTGTTTGCCTGCTTCAGGGATGTATTTGGATCATATCTAGCACAAAAACTTCATTGCCATTGCTTGCATTAAGATGAAGCAGCTTAAAGAAATACTGAGGCTGGAAACAGTGCGAGAACGCTTAGAATGGCCTGTTCAGTGCATTTCAGACCAAAAGAACACTACTTTTGTCAAAGTGATTTCAAAGCATTTTTAAGGTGTTTGCCTGCTTCAGGGATGTATTTGGATCATATCTAGCACAAAAACTTCATTGCCATCGCTTGCATTAAGATGCAGCAGCTTAAAGAGATAGTGAGGTTGGAAACAGTGCGAAAACGCTTAGAATGGCCTGTTCTGTGCATTTCAGACCAAAAGAACACTACTTTGGTCAAAGTAAAGTAAATGCATTTTAAAGGTATTTGCCTGCTTCAGACCTGCTTCAGATCAACAAAACAACACCACTTTTGTCAAAGTGATTTTAAAGCATTTTAAAGGTGTTTGCCTGCTTCAGGGATGTATTTGGATCATATCTAGCACAAAAACTTCATTGCCATTGCTTGCATTAAGATACAGCATCTTAAAGAAATACTGAGGCTGGAAACAGTGCAAAAACGCTTAGAATGGCCTGTTCAGTGCATTTCAGACCAAAAGAACACTACTTTGGTCAAAGTGATTTCAAAGCATTTTAAAGGTGTTTGCAAGCTTCAGGGATGTATTTGGATCATATCTAGCACAAAAACTTCATTGCCATTGCTTACATTCAGATGCAGCAGCTTAAAGACATACTGAGACTGGAAACAGTGCGAAAACGCTTAGAATGGCCTGTTCAGTGCATTTCAGACCAAAAGAACACTACTTTTGTCAAAGTGATTTTAAAGCATTTTAATGGTGTTTGCATGCTTCAGGGATGTATTTGGATCATATCTAGCACAAAAACTTCTTTGCCATTGCTTGCATTAAGATGCAGCAGCTTAAAGAAATACTGAGGTTGGAAACAGTGTGAAAACGCTTAGAATGGCCTGTTAAGTGCATTTCAGACCACAACAACACTACTTTGATCAAAGTGATTTCAAAGCATTTTAAAGGTGTTTGCATGCTTCAGGGATGTATTTGGATCATATCTAGCACAAAAACTTCATTGCCATTGCTTGCATTAAGATGTAGCTGCTTAAAGAAATACTGAGGTTGGAAACAGTGCGAAAACGCTTAGAATGGCCTGTTCTGTGCATTTCAGACCACAACAACACTACTTTTGTCAAAGTAAAGTAAATGCATTTTAAAGGTGTTTGCCTGCTTCAGGGATGTATTTGTATCATATCTAGCACAAAAACTTCATTGCCATTGCTTGCATTAAGATGCAGCAGCTTAAAGAAATACTGAGGTTGGAAACAGTGTGAAAACGCTTAGAATGGCCTGTTCTGTGCATTTCAGACCACAACAACACTACTTTTATCAAAGTAAAGTAAATGCATTTTAAAGGTGTTTGCCTGCTTCAGGGATGTATTTGGATAATATCTAGCACAAAAACTTCATTGCCATTGCTTGCATTAAGATACAGCATCTTAAAGAAATACTGAGGCTGGAAACAGTGCAAAAACGCTTAGAATGGCCTGTTCAGTGCATTTCAGACCAAAAGAACACTACTTTGGTCAAAGTGATTTCAAAGCATTTTAAAGGTGTTTGCAAGCTTCAGGGATGTATTTGGATCATATCTAGCACAAAAACTTCATTGCCATTGCTTGCATTCAGATGCAGCAGCTTAAAGACATACTGAGACTGGAAACAGTCCGAAAACGCTTAGAATGGCCTGTTCAGTGCATTTCAGACCAAAAGAACACTACTTTTGTCAAAGTGATTTTAAAGCATTTTAATGGTGTTTGCCTGCTTCAGGGATGTATTTGGATCATATCTAGCACAAAAACTTCATTGCCATTGCTTGCATTAAGATGCAGCAGCTTAAAGAAATACTGAGGTTGGAAACAGTGCGAAAACGCGTAGAATGGCCTGTTCTGTGCATTTCATACCAAAAGAACACTACTTTGGTCAAAGTGATTTCAAAGCATTTTAAAGGTGTTTGCATGCTTCAGGGATGTATTTGGATCATATGTAGCACAAAAACTTCATTGCCATTGCTTGCATTAAGATGCAGCAGCTTAAAGAAATAGTGAGGTTGGAAACAGTGCGAAAACGCGTAGAATGGCCTGTTCTGTGCATTTCATACCAAAAGAACACTACTTTGGTCAAAGTGATTTCAAAGCATTTTAAAGGTGTTTGCATGCTTCAGGGATGTATTTGGATCATATGTAGCACAAAAACTTCATTGCCATTGCTTGCATTAAGATGCAGCAGCTTAAAGAAATAGTGAGGTTGGAAACAGTGCGAAAACGCTTAGAATGGCCTGTTCAGTGCATTTCAGACCACAACAACACTACTTTTATCAAAGTAAAGTAAATGCATTTTAAAGGTGTTTGCCTGCTTCAGGGATGTATTTGGATCATATCTAGCACAAAAACTTCATTGCCATTGCTTGCATTAAGATGTAGCTGCTTAAAGAAATACTGAGGTTTGAAACAGTGCGAAAACGCTTAGAATGGCCTGTTCTGTGCATTTCAGACCAAAAGAACACTACTTTGGTCAAAGTGATTTCAAAGCATTTTAAAGGTGTTTGCATGCTTCAGGGATGTATTTGGATCATATCTAGCACAAAAACTTCATTGCCATTGCTCACATTAAAATACAGCATCTTAAAGAAATACTGAGGCTGGAAACAGTGCAAAAACGCTTAGAATGGCCTGTTCAGTGCATTTCAGACCAAAAGAACACTACTTTTGTCAAAGTGATTTTAAAGCATTTTAATGGTGTTTGCATGCTTCAGGGATGTATTTGGATCATATCTAGCACAAAAACTTCATTGCCATTGCTTGCATTAAGATACAGCATCTTAAAGAAATACTGAGGCTGGAAACAGTGCAAAAACGCTTAGAATGGCCTGTTCAGTGCATTTCAGACCAAAAGAACACTACTTTAGTCAAAGTTATTTCAAAGCATTTTAAAGGTGTTTGCATGCTTCAGGGATGTATTTGGATCATATCTAGCACAAAAACTTCATTGCCATTGCTTGCATTAAGATGCAGCAGCTTAAAGAAATACTGAGACTGGAAACAGTGCGAAAACGCTTAGAATGTCCTGTTCTGTGCATTTCAGACCAAAAGAACACTACTTTTGTCAAAGTAAAGTAAATGCATTTTAAAGGTGTTTGCCTGCTTCAGGGATGTATTTGGATCATATCTAGCACAAAAACTTCATTGCCATTGCTTGCATTCAGATGCAGCAGCTTAAAGAAATACTGAGACTGGAAACAGTGCGAAAACGCTTAGAATTGCCTGTTCTGTGCATTTCAGACCAAAAGAACACTACCTTTGTCAAAGTGATTTTAAAGCATTTTAATGGTGTTTGCATGCTTCAGGGATGTATTTGGATCATATCTAGCACAAAAACTTCATTGCCATTGCTTGCATTAAGATGCAGCAGCTTAAAGAAATACTGAGGTTGGAAACAGTGTGAAAACGCTTAGAATGGCCTGTTCAGTGCATTTCAGACCACAACAACACTACTTTTATCAAAGTAAAGTAAATGCATTTTAAAGGTGTTTGCCTGCTTCAGGGATGTATTTGGATCATATCTAGCACAAAAACTTCATTGCCATTGCTTGCATTAAGATACAGCATCTTAAAGAAATACTGAGGCTGGAAACAGTGCAAAAACGCTTAGAATGGCCTGTTCAGTGCATTTCAGACCAAAAGAACACTACTTTGGTCAAAGTGATTTCAAAGCATTTTAAAGGTGTTTGCAAGCTTCAGGGATGTATTTGGATCATATCTAGCACAAAAACTTCATTGCCATTGCTTGCATTCAGATGCAGCAGCTTAAAGACATACTGAGACTGGAAACAGTGCGAAAACGCTTAGAATGGCCTGTTCAGTGCATTTCAGACCAAAAGAACATTACTTTTGTCAAAGTAAAGTAAATGCATTTTAAAGGTGTTTGCCTGCTTCAGGGATGTATTTGGATCATATCTAGCACAAAAACTTCATTGCCATTGCTTGCATTAAGATACAGCATCTTAAAGAAATACTGAGGTTGGAAACAGTGCGAAAACGCTTAGAATGGCCTGTTCTGTGCATTTCAGACCACAACAACACTACTTTTATCAAAGTAAAGTAAATGCATTTTAAAGGTGTTTGCCTGCTTCAGGGATGTATTTGGATCATATCTAGCACAAAAACTTCATTGCCATTGCTTGCATTAAGATGTAGCTGCTTAAAGAAATACTGAGGTTTGAAACAGTGCGAAAACGCTTAGAATGGCCTGTTCTGTGCATTTCAGACCAAAAGAACACTACTTTGGTCAAAGTGATTTCAAAGCATTTTAAAGGTGTTTGCATGCTTCAGGGATGTATTTGGATCATATCTAGCACAAAAACTTCATTGCCATTGCTCACATTAAGATACAGCATCTTAAAGAAATACTGAGGCTGGAAACAGTGCAAAAACGCTTAGAATGGCCTGTTCAGTGCATTTCAGACCAAAAGAACACTACTTTGATCAAAGTGATTTTAAAGCATTTTAAAGGTGTTTGCATGCTTCCGGGATGTATTTGGATCATATCTACAACAAAAACTTCATTGCCATTGCTTGCATTAAGATGTAGCTGCTTAAAGAAATACTGAGGTTGGAAACAGTGCGAAAACGCTTAGAATGGCCTGTTCTGTGCATTTCAGACCACAACAACACTACTTTTGTCAAAGTAAAGTAAATGCATTTTAAAGGTGTTTGCCTGCTTCAGGGATGTATTTGGATCATATCTAGCACAAAAACTTCATTGCCATTGCTTGCATTCAGATGCAGCAGCTTAAAGAAATACTGAGACTGGAAACAGTGCGAAAACGCTTAGAATTGCCTGTTCTGTGCATTTCAGACCAAAAGAACACTACTTTTGTCAAAGTGATTTTAAAGCATTTTAATGGTGTTTGCATGCTTCAGGGATGTATTTGGATCATATCTAGCACAAAAACTTCATTGCCATTGCTTGCATTAAGATGCAGCAGCTTAAAGAAATACTGAGGTTGGAAACAGTGTGAAAACGCTTAGAATGGCCTGTTCAGTGCATTTCTGACCACAACAACACTACTTTTATCAAAGTAAAGTAAATGCATTTTAAAGGTGTTTGCCTGCTTCAGGGATGTATTTGGATCATATCTAGCACAAAAACTTCATTGCCATTGCTTGCATTAAGATGCAGCAGCTTAAAGAAATACTGAGGCTGGAAACAGTGCGAAAACGCGTAGAATGGCCTGTTCTGTGCATTTCAGAACAAAAAAACAGTAATTTTGTCAAATTGATTTTAAAGCATTTTAAAGGTGTTTGCATGCTTCAGGGATGTATTTGGATCATATCTAGCACAAAAACTTCATTGCCATTGCTTGCATTAAGATGCAGCAGCTTAAAGAAATACTGAGGCTGGAAACAGTGCAAAAACGCTTAGAATGGCCTGTTCAGTGCATTTCATACCAAAAGAACACTACTTTGGTCAAAGTGATTTCAAAGCATTTTAAAGGTGTTTGCATGCTTCAGGGATGTATTTGGATCATATCTAGCACAAAAACTTCATTGCCATTGCTTGCATTCAGATGCAGCAGCTTAAAGAAATACTGAGACTGGAAACAGTGCGAAAACGCTTAGAATGGCCTGTTCTGTGCATTTCAGACCAAAAGAACACTACTTTTGTCAAAGTAAAGTAAATGCATTTTAAAGGTGTTTGCCTGCTTCAGGGATGTATTTGGATCATATCTAGCACAAAAACTTCATTGCCATTGCTTGCATTAAGATGCAGCAGCTTAAAGAAATACTGAGGTTGGAAACAGTGCGAAAACGCTTAGAATGGCCTGTTCTGTGCATTTCAGACCAAAAGAACACTACTTTTGTCAAAGTAAAGTAAATGCATTTTAAAGGTGTTTGCCTGCTTCAGGGATGTATTTGGATCATATGTAGCACAAAAACTTCATTGCCATTGCTTGCATTAAGATGCAGCAGCTTAAAGAAATACTGAGGTTGGAAATAGTGCGAAAACGCTTAGAATGGCCTGTTCTGTGCATTTCAGACCAAAAGAACACTACTTTTGTCAAAGTAAAGTAAATGCATTTTAAAGGTATTTGCCTGCTTCAGGGATGTATTTGGATCATATCTAGCACAAAAACTTCATTGCCATTGCTTGCATTAAGATGTAGCTGCTTAAAGAAATACTGAGGTTGGAAACAGTGCGAAAACGCTTAGAATGGCCTGTTCTGTGCATTTCAGACCAAAAGAACACTACTTTGGTCAAAGTGATTTTAAAGCATTTTAATGGTGTTTGCATGCTTCAGGGATGTATTTGGATCATATGTAGCACAAAAACTTCATTGCCATTGCTTGCATTAAGATGCAGCAGCTTAAAGAAATACTGAGGTTGGAAACAGTGCGAAAACGCTTAGAATGGCCTGTTCTGTGCATTTCAGACCAAAAGAACACTACTTTTGTCAAAGTAAAGTAAATGCATTTTAAAGGTGTTTGCCTGCTTCAGGGGTGTATTTGGATCATATCTAGCACAAAAACTTCATTGCCATTGCTTGCATTAAGATGTAGCTGCTTAAACAAATACTGAGGTTGGAAACAGTGCGAAAACGCTTAGAATTGCCTGTTCTGTGCATTTCAGACCAAAAGAACACTACTTTTGTCAAAGTAAAGTAAATGCATTTTAAAGGTGTTTGCCTGCTTCAGGGATGTATTTGGATCATATCTAGCACAAAAACTTCATTGCCATTGCTTGCATTCAGATGCAGCAGCTTAAAGAAATACTGAGGTTGGAAACAGTGCGAAAACGCTTAGAATGGCCTGTTCTGTGCATTTCAGACCAAAAGAACACTACTTTTGTCAAAGTAAAGTAAATGCATTTTAAAGGTGTTTGCCTGCTTCAGGGATGTATTTGGATCATATCTAGCACAAAAACTTCATTGCCATTGCTTGCATTAAGATGCAGCAGCTTAAAGAAATACTGAGGTTGGAAACAGTGCGAAAACGCTTAGAATGGCCTGTTCTGTGCATTTCAGACCAAAAGAACACTACTTTTGTCAAAGTAAAGTAAATGCATTTTAAAGGTGTTTGCCTGCTTCAGGGATGTATTTGGATCATATGTAGCACAAAAACTTCATTGCCATTGCTTGCATTAAGATGCAGCAGCTTAAAGAAATACTGAGGTTGGAAACAGTGCGAAAACGCTTAGAATGGCCTGTTCTGTGCATTTCAGACCAAAAGAACACTACTTTTGTCAAAGTAAAGTAAATGCATTTTAAAGGTATTTGCCTGCTTCAGGGATGTATTTGGATCATATCTAGCACAAAAACTTCATTGCCATTGCTTGCATTAAGATGCAGCAGCTTAAAGAAATAGTGAGGTTGGAATCAGTGCGAAAACGCTTAGAATGGCCTGCTCTGTGCATTTCAGACCAAAAGAACACTACTTTTGTCAAAGTGATTTTAAAGCATTTTAAAGGTGTTTGCATGCTTCAGGTATGTATTTGGATCATATCTAGCACAAAAACTTCATTGCCATTGCTTGCATTAAGATGCAGCAGCTTAAAGAAATTCTGAGGTTGGAAACAGTGCGAAAACGCTTAGAATGGCCTGTTCTGTGCATTTCAGACCAAAAGAACACTACTTTTGTCAAAGTGATTTTAAAGCATTTTAATGGTGTTTGCATGCTTCAGGGATGTATTTGGATCATATCTAGCACAAAAACTTCATTGTCATTGCTCACATTAAGATGCAGCAGCTTAAAGAAATACTGAGGTTGGAAACAGTGCGAAAACGCGTAGAATGGCCTGTTCTGTGCATTTCAGACCACAACAACACTACTTTTATCAAAGTAAAGTAAATGCATTTTAAAGGTGTTTGCCTGCTTCAGGGGTGTATTTGGATCATATCTAGCACAAAAACTTCATTGCCATTGCTTGCATTCAGATGCAGCAGCTTAAAGAAATACTGAGGTTGGAAACAGTGCGAAAACGCTTAGAATGGCCTGTTCTGTGCATTTCAGACCAAAAGAACACTACTTTTGTCAAAGTAAAGTAAATGCATTTTAAAGGTGTTTGCCTGCTTCAGGGATGTATTTGGATCATATGTAGCACAAAAACTTCATTGCCATTGCTTGCATTAAGATGCAGCAGCTTAAAGAAATACTGAGGTTGGAAACAGTGCGAAAACGCTTAGAATGGCCTGTTCTGTGCATTTCAGACCAAAAGAACACTACTTTTGTCAAAGTAAAGTAAATGCATTTTAAAGGTATTTGCCTGCTTCAGGGATGTATTTGGATCATATCTAGCACAAAAACTTCATTGCCATTGCTTGCATTAAGATGCAGCAGCTTAAAGAAATAGTGAGGTTGGAATCAGTGCGAAAACGCTTAGAATGGCCTGCTCTGTGCATTTCAGACCAAAAGAACACTACTTTTGTCAAAGTGATTTTAAAGCATTTTAAAGGTGTTTGCATGCTTCAGGTATGTATTTGGATCATATCTAGCACAAAAACTTCATTGCCATTGCTTGCATTAAGATGCAGCAGCTTAAAGAAATTCTGAGGTTGGAAACAGTGCGAAAACGCTTAGAATGGCCTGTTCTGTGCATTTCAGACCAAAAGAACACTACTTTTGTCAAAGTAAAGTAAATGCATTTTAAAGGTATTTGCCTGCTTCAGGGATGTATTTGGATCATATCTTGCACAAAAACTTCATTGCCATTGCTTGCATTAAGATGCAGCAGCTTAAAGAAATAGTGAGGTTGGAAACAGTGCGAAAACGCTTAGAATGGCCTGTTCTGTGCATTTCAGACCAAAAGAACACTACTTTTGTCAAAGTGATTTTAAAGCATTTTAATGGTGTTTGCATGCTTCAGGGATGTATTTGGATCATATCTAGCACAAAAACTTCATTGTCATTGCTCACATTAAGATGCAGCAGCTTAAAGAAATACTGAGGTTGGAAACAGTGCGAAAACGCGTAGAATGGCCTGTTCTGTGCATTTCAGACCACAACAACACTACTTTTATCAAAGTAAAGTAAATGCATTTTAAAGGTGTTTGTAAATGCATTTTAAAGGTGTTTGCCTGCTTCAGGGATGTATTTGGATCATATCTAGCACAAAAACTTCATTGCCATTGCTTGCATTAAGATGTAGCTGCTTAAACAAATACTGAGGTTGGAAACAGTGCGAAAACGCTTAGAATTGCCTGTTCTGTGCATTTCAGACCAAAAGAACACTACTTTTGTCAAAGTAAAGTAAATGCATTTTAAAGGTGTTTGCCTGCTTCAGGGATGTATTTGGATCATATCTAGCACAAAAACTTCATTGCCATTGCTTGCATTAAGATTCAGCAGCTTAAAGAAATACTGAGGTTGGAAACAGTGCGAAAACGCTTAGAATGGCCTGTTCTGTGCATTTCAGACCAAAAGAACACTACTTTTGTCAAAGTAAAGTAAATGCATTTTAAAGGTGTTTGCCTGCTTCAGGGATGTATTTGGATCATATCTAGCACAAAAACTTCATTGCCATTGCTTGCATTCAGATGCAGCAGCTTAAAGAAATACTGAGACTGGAAACAGTGCGAAAACGCTTAGAATGGCCTGTTCAGTGCATTTCAGACCAAAAGAACACTACTTTTGTCAAAGTGATTTTAAAGCATTTTAATGGTGTTTGCATGCTTCAGGGATGTATTTGGATCATATCTAGCACAAAAACTTCATTGCCATTGCTTGCATTAAGATGCAGCAGCTTAAAGAAATACTGAGGTTGGAAACAGTGTGAAAACGCTTAGAATGGCCTGTTCAGTGCATTTCAGACCACAACAACACTACTTTTATCAAAGTAAAGTAAATGCATTTTAAAGGTGTTTGCCTGCTTCAGGGATGTATTTGGATCATATCTAGCACAAAAACTTCATTGCCATTGCTTGCATTAAGATACAGCATCTTAAAGAAATACTGAGGCTGGAAACAGTGCAAAAACGCTTAGAATGGCCTGTTCAGTGCATTTCAGACCAAAAGAACACTACTTTGGTCAAAGTGATTTCAAAGCATTTTAAAGGTGTTTGCAAGCTTCAGGGATGTATTTGGATCATATCTAGCACAAAAACTTCATTGCCATTGCTTGCATTCAGATGCAGCAGCTTAAAGACATACTGAGACTGGAAACAGTGCGAAAACGCTTAGAATGGCCTGTTCAGTGCATTTCAGACCAAAAGAACACTACTTTTGTCAAAGTGATTTTAAAGCATTTTAATGGTGTTTGCATGCTTCAGGGATGTATTTGGATCATATCTAGCACAAAAACTTCATTGCCATTGCTTGCATTAAGATGTAGCTGCTTAAAGAAATACTGAGGTTGGAAACAGTGCGAAAACGCTTAGAATGGCCTGTTCTGTGCATTTCAGACCAAAAGAACACTACTTTTATCAAAGTAAAGTAAATGCATTTTAAAGGTGTTTGCCTGCTTCAGGGATGTATTTGGATCATATCTAGCACAAAAACTTCATTGCCATTGCTTGCATTAAGATGCAGCAGCTTAAAGAAATACTGAGGTTGGAAACAGTGCGAAAACGCGTAGAATGGCCTGTTCTGTGCATTTCATACCAAAAGAACACTACTTTGGTCAAAGTGATTTCAAAGCATTTTAAAGGTGTTTGCATGCTTCAGGGATGTATTTGGATCATATGTAGCACAAAAACTTCATTGCCATTGCTTGCATTAAGATGCAGCAGCTTAAAGAAATAGTGAGGTTGGAAACAGTGCGAAAACGCGTAGAATGGCCTGTTCTGTGCATTTCATACCAAAAGAACACTACTTTGGTCAAAGTGATTTCAAAGCAATTTAAAGGTGTTTGCATGCTTCAGGGATGTATTTGGATCATATGTAGCACAAAAACTTCATTGCCATTGCTTGCATTAAGATGCAGCAGCTTAAAGAAATACTGAGGCTGGAAACAGTGCAAAAACGCTTAGAATGGCCTGTTCAGTGCATTTCAGACCAAAAGAACACTACTTTTGTCAAAGTGATTTTAAAGCATTTTAATGGTGTTTGCATGCTTCAGGGATGTATTTGGATCATATCTAGCACAAAAACTTCATTGCCATTGCTTGCATTAAGATGCAGCAGCTTAAAGAAATACTGAGGTTGGAAACAGTGCGAAAACGCTTAGAATGGCCTGTTCTGTGCATTTCAGACCAAAAGAACACTACTTTTGTCAAAGTAAAGTAAATGCATTTTAAAGGTATTTGCCTGCTTCAGGGATGTATTTGGATCATATCTAGCACAAAAACTTCATTGCCATTGCTTGCATTAAGATGCAGCAGCTTAAAGAAATAGTGAGGTTGGAATCAGTGCGAAAACGCTTAGAATGGCCTGCTCTGTGCATTTCAGACCAAAAGAACACTACTTTTGTCAAAGTAAAGTAAATGCATTTTAAAGGTATTTGCCTGCTTCAGGGATGTATTTGGATCATATCTAGCACAAAAACTTCATTGCCATTGCTTGCATTAAGATGCAGCAGCTTAAAGAAATAGTGAGGTTGGAATCAGTGCGAAAACGCTTAGAATGGCCTGCTCTGTGCATTTCAGACCAAAAGAACACTACTTTTGTCAAAGTGATTTTAAAGCATTTTAATGGTGTTTGCATGCTTCAGGGATGTATTTGGATCATATCTAGCACAAAAACTTCATTGTCATTGCTCACATTAAGATGCAGCAGCTTAAAGAAATACTGAGGTTGGAAACAGTGCGAAAACGCGTAGAATGGCCTGTTCTGTGCATTTCAGACCACAACAACACTACTTTTATCAAAGTAAAGTAAATGCATTTTAAAGGTGTTTGTAAATGCATTTTAAAGGTGTTTGCCTGCTTCAGGGATGTATTTGGATCATATCTAGCACAAAAACTTCATTGCCATTGCTTGCATTAAGATGTAGCTGCTTAAACAAATACTGAGGTTGGAAACAGTGCGAAAACGCTTAGAATTGCCTGTTCTGTGCATTTCAGACCAAAAGAACACTACTTTTGTCAAAGTAAAGTAAATGCATTTTAAAGGTGTTTGCCTGCTTCAGGGATGTATTTGGATCATATCTAGCACAAAAACTTCATTGCCATTGCTTGCATTAAGATGCAGCAGCTTAAAGAAATACTGAGGTTGGAAACAGTGCGAAAACGCTTAGAATGGCCTGTTCTGTGCATTTCAGACCAAAAGAACACTACTTTGGTCAAAGTGATTTTAAAGCATTTTAATGGTGTTTGCATGCTTCAGGGATGTATTTGGATCATATGTAGCACAAAAACTTCATTGCCATTGCTTGCATTAAGATGCAGCAGCTTAAAGAAATACTGAGGTTGGAAACAGTGCGAAAACGCTTAGAATGGCCTGTTCTGTGCATTTCAGACCAAAAGAACACTACTTTTGTCAAAGTAAAGTAAATGCATTTTAAAGGTGTTTGCCTGCTTCAGGGGTGTATTTGGATCATATCTAGCACAAAAACTTCATTGCCATTGCTTGCATTAAGATGTAGCTGCTTAAACAAATACTGAGGTTGGAAACAGTGCGAAAACGCTTAGAATTGCCTGTTCTGTGCATTTCAGACCAAAAGAACACTACTTTTGTCAAAGTAAAGTAAATGCATTTTAAAGGTGTTTGCCTGCTTCAGGGATGTATTTGGATCATATCTAGCACAAAAACTTCATTGCCATTGCTTGCATTCAGATGCAGCAGCTTAAAGAAATACTGAGGTTGGAAACAGTGCGAAAACGCTTAGAATGGCCTGTTCTGTGCATTTCAGACCAAAAGAACACTACTTTTGTCAAAGTAAAGTAAATGCATTTTAAAGGTGTTTGCCTGCTTCAGGGATGTATTTGGATCATATCTAGCACAAAAACTTCATTGCCATTGCTTGCATTAAGATGCAGCAGCTTAAAGAAATACTGAGGTTGGAAACAGTGCGAAAACGCTTAGAATGGCCTGTTCTGTGCATTTCAGACCAAAAGAACACTACTTTTGTCAAAGTAAAGTAAATGCATTTTAAAGGTGTTTGCCTGCTTCAGGGATGTATTTGGATCATATGTAGCACAAAAACTTCATTGCCATTGCTTGCATTAAGATGCAGCAGCTTAAAGAAATACTGAGGTTGGAAACAGTGCGAAAACGCTTAGAATGGCCTGTTCTGTGCATTTCAGACCAAAAGAACACTACTTTTGTCAAAGTAAAGTAAATGCATTTTAAAGGTATTTGCCTGCTTCAGGGATGTATTTGGATCATATCTAGCACAAAAACTTCATTGCCATTGCTTGCATTAAGATGCAGCAGCTTAAAGAAATAGTGAGGTTGGAATCAGTGCGAAAACGCTTAGAATGGCCTGCTCTGTGCATTTCAGACCAAAAGAACACTACTTTTGTCAAAGTGATTTTAAAGCATTTTAAAGGTGTTTGCATGCTTCAGGTATGTATTTGGATCATATCTAGCACAAAAACTTCATTGCCATTGCTTGCATTAAGATGCAGCAGCTTAAAGAAATTCTGAGGTTGGAAACAGTGCGAAAACGCTTAGAATGGCCTGTTCTGTGCATTTCAGACCAAAAGAACACTACTTTTGTCAAAGTAAAGTAAATGCATTTTAAAGGTATTTGCCTGCTTCAGGGATGTATTTGGATCATATCTTGCACAAAAACTTCATTGCCATTGCTTGCATTAAGATGCAGCAGCTTAAAGAAATAGTGAGGTTGGAAACAGTGCGAAAACGCTTAGAATGGCCTGTTCTGTGCATTTCAGACCAAAAGAACACTACTTTTGTCAAAGTGATTTTAAAGCATTTTAATGGTGTTTGCATGCTTCAGGGATGTATTTGGATCATATCTAGCACAAAAACTTCATTGTCATTGCTCACATTAAGATGCAGCAGCTTAAAGAAATACTGAGGTTGGAAACAGTGCGAAAACGCGTAGAATGGCCTGTTCTGTGCATTTCAGACCACAACAACACTACTTTTATCAAAGTAAAGTAAATGCATTTTAAAGGTGTTTGTAAATGCATTTTAAAGGTGTTTGCCTGCTTCAGGGATGTATTTGGATCATATCTAGCACAAAAACTTCATTGCCATTGCTTGCATTAAGATGTAGCTGCTTAAACAAATACTGAGGTTGGAAACAGTGCGAAAACGCTTAGAATTGCCTGTTCTGTGCATTTCAGACCAAAAGAACACTACTTTTGTCAAAGTAAAGTAAATGCATTTTAAAGGTGTTTGCCTGCTTCAGGGATGTATTTGGATCATATCTAGCACAAAAACTTCATTGCCATTGCTTGCATTAAGATGCAGCAGCTTAAAGAAATACTGAGGTTGGAAACAGTGCGAAAACGCTTAGAATGGCCTGTTCTGTGCATTTCAGACCAAAAGAACACTACTTTTGTCAAAGTAAAGTAAATGCATTTTAAAGGTGTTTGCCTGCTTCAGGGATGTATTTGGATCATATCTAGCACAAAAACTTCATTGCCATTGCTTGCATTCAGATGCAGCAGCTTAAAGAAATACTGAGACTGGAAACAGTGCGAAAACGCTTAGAATGGCCTGTTCAGTGCATTTCAGACCAAAAGAACACTACTTTTGTCAAAGTGATTTTAAAGCATTTTAATGGTGTTTGCATGCTTCAGGGATGTATTTGGATCATATCTAGCACAAAAACTTCATTGCCATTGCTTGCATTAAGATGCAGCAGCTTAAAGAAATACTGAGGTTGGAAACAGTGTGAAAACGCTTAGAATGGCCTGTTCAGTGCATTTCAGACCACAACAACACTACTTTTATCAAAGTAAAGTAAATGCATTTTAAAGGTGTTTGCCTGCTTCAGGGATGTATTTGGATCATATCTAGCACAAAAACTTCATTGCCATTGCTTGCATTAAGATACAGCATCTTAAAGAAATACTGAGGCTGGAAACAGTGCAAAAACGCTTAGAATGGCCTGTTCAGTGCATTTCAGACCAAAAGAACACTACTTTGGTCAAAGTGATTTCAAAGCATTTTAAAGGTGTTTGCAAGCTTCAGGGATGTATTTGGATCATATCTAGCACAAAAACTTCATTGCCATTGCTTGCATTCAGATGCAGCAGCTTAAAGACATACTGAGACTGGAAACAGTGCGAAAACGCTTAGAATGGCCTGTTCAGTGCATTTCAGACCAAAAGAACACTACTTTTGTCAAAGTGATTTTAAAGCATTTTAATGGTGTTTGCATGCTTCAGGGATGTATTTGGATCATATCTAGCACAAAAACTTCATTGCCATTGCTTGCATTAAGATGTAGCTGCTTAAAGAAATACTGAGGTTGGAAACAGTGCGAAAACGCTTAGAATGGCCTGTTCTGTGCATTTCAGACCAAAAGAACACTACTTTTATCAAAGTAAAGTAAATGCATTTTAAAGGTGTTTGCCTGCTTCAGGGATGTATTTGGATCATATCTAGCACAAAAACTTCATTGCCATTGCTTGCATTAAGATGCAGCAGCTTAAAGAAATACTGAGGTTGGAAACAGTGCGAAAACGCGTAGAATGGCCTGTTCTGTGCATTTCATACCAAAAGAACACTACTTTGGTCAAAGTGATTTCAAAGCATTTTAAAGGTGTTTGCATGCTTCAGGGATGTATTTGGATCATATGTAGCACAAAAACTTCATTGCCATTGCTTGCATTAAGATGCAGCAGCTTAAAGAAATAGTGAGGTTGGAAACAGTGCGAAAACGCGTAGAATGGCCTGTTCTGTGCATTTCATACCAAAAGAACACTACTTTGGTCAAAGTGATTTCAAAGCATTTTAAAGGTGTTTGCATGCTTCAGGGATGTATTTGGATCATATGTAGCACAAAAACTTCATTGCCATTGCTTGCATTAAGATGCAGCAGCTTAAAGAAATAGTGAGGTTGGAAACAGTGCGAAAACGCGTAGAATGGCCTGTTCTGTGCATTTCATACCAAAAGAACACTACTTTGGTCAAAGTGATTTCAAAGCATTTTAAAGGTGTTTGCATGCTTCAGGGATGTATTTGGATCATATGTAGCACAAAAACTTCATTGCCATTGCTTGCATTAAGATGTAGCTGCTTAAAGAAATACTGAGGTTTGAAACAGTGCGAAAACGCTTAGAATGGCCTGTTCTGTGCATTTCAGTCCAAAAGAACACTAATTTTGTCAAAGTGATTTTAAAGCATTTTAAAGGTGTTTGCCTGCTTCAGGGATGTATTTGGATCATATGTAGCACAAAAACTTCATTGCCATTGCTTGCATTAAGATGCAGCAGCTTAAAGAAATACTGAGGTTGGAAACAGTGCGAAAACGCTTAGAATGGCCTGTTCTGTGCATTTCAGACCAAAAGAACACTACTTTTGTCAAAGTAAAGTAAATGCATTTTAAAGGTATTTGCCTGCTTCAGGGATGTATTTGGATCATATCTAGCACAAAAACTTCATTGCCATTGCTTGCATTAAGATGCAGCAGCTTAAAGAAATAGTGAGGTTGGAATCAGTGCGAAAACGCTTAGAATGGCCTGCTCTGTGCATTTCAGACCAAAAGAACACTACTTTTGTCAAAGTGATTTTAAAGCATTTTAAAGGTGTTTGCATGCTTCAGGTATGTATTTGGATCATATCTAGCACAAAAACTTCATTGCCATTGCTTGCATTAAGATGCAGCAGCTTAAAGAAATTCTGAGGTTGGAAACAGTGCGAAAACGCTTAGAATGGCCTGTTCTGTGCATTTCAGACCAAAAGAACACTACTTTTGTCAAAGTAAAGTAAATGCATTTTAAAGGTGTTTGCCTGCTTCAGGGATGTATTTGGATCATATCTAGCACAAAAACTTCATTGCCATTGCTTGCATTAAGATGTAGCTGCTTAAAGAAATACTGAGGTTTGAAACAGTGCGAAAACGCTTAGAATGGCCTGTTCTGTGCATTTCAGACCAAAAGAACACTACTTTTGTCAAAGTAAAGTAAATGCATTTTAAAGGTGTTTGCCTGCTTCAGGGATGTATTTGGATCATATCTAGCACAAAAACTTCATTGCCATTGCTTGGCATTCAGATGCAGCAGCTTAAGGAAATACTGAGACTGGAAACAGTGCGAAAACGCTTAGAATGGCCTGTTCTGTGCATTTCAGACCAAAAGAACACTACTTTTGTCAAAGTAAAGTAAATGCATTTTAAAGGTGTTTGCCTGCTTCAGGGATGTATTTGGATCATATGTAGCACAAAAACTTCATTGCCATTGCTTGCATTAAGATGCAGCAGCTTAAAGAAATAGTGAGGTTGGAAACAGTGCGAAAACGCTTAGAATGGCCTGTTCAGTGCATTTCAGACCACAACAACACTACTTTTATCAAAGTAAAGTAAATGCATTTTAAAGGTGTTTGCCTGCTTCAGGGATGTATTTGGATCATATCTAGCACAAAAACTTCATTGCCATTGCTTGCATTAAGATGTAGCTGCTTAAAGAAATACTGAGGTTTGAAACAGTGCGAAAACGCTTAGAATGGCCTGTTCTGTGCATTTCAGACCAAAAGAACACTACTTTGGTCAAAGTGATTTCAAAGCATTTTAAAGGTGTTTGCATGCTTCAGGGATGTATTTGGATCATATCTAGCACAAAAACTTCATTGCCATTGCTCACATTAAGATACAGCATCTTAAAGAAATACTGAGGCTGGAAACAGTGCAAAAACGCTTAGAATGGCCTGTTCAGTGCATTTCAGACCAAAAGAACACTACTTTTGTCAAAGTGATTTTAAAGCATTTTAATGGTGTTTGCATGCTTCAGGGATGTATTTGGATCATATCTAGCACAAAAACTTCATTGCCATTGCTTGCATTAAGATGCAGCAGCTTAAAGAAATACTGAGACTGGAAACAGTGCGAAAACGCTTAGAATGGCCTGTTCTGTGCATTTCAGACCAAAAGAACACTACTTTTGTCAAAGTAAAGTAAATGCATTTTAAAGGTGTTTGCCTGCTTCAGGGATGTATTTGGATCATATGTAGCACAAAAACTTCATTGCCATTGCTTGCATTAAGATGCAGCAGCTTAAAGAAATACTGAGGTTGGAAACAGTGCGAAAACGCTTAGAATGGCCTGCTCTGTGCATTTCAGACCAAAAGAACACTACTTTTGTCAAAGTAAAGTAAATGCATTTTAAAGGTATTTGCCTGCTTCAGGGATGTATTTGGATCATATCTAGCACAAAAACTTCATTGCCATTGCTTGCATTAAGATGCAGCAGCTTAAAGAAATAGTGAGGTTGGAATCAGTGCGAAAACGCTTAGAATGGCCTGCTCTGTGCATTTCAGACCAAAAGAACACTACTTTTGTCAAAGTGATTTTAAAGCATTTTAAAGGTGTTTGCATGCTTCAGGTATGTATTTGGATCATATCTAGCACAAAAACTTCATTGCCATTGCTTGCATTAAGATGCAGCAGCTTAAAGAAATTCTGAGGTTGGAAACAGTGCGAAAACGCTTAGAATGGCCTGTTCTGTGCATTTCAGACCAAAAGAACACTACTTTTGTCAAAGTAAAGTAAATGCATTTTAAAGGTATTTGCCTGCTTCAGGGATGTATTTGGATCATATCTTGCACAAAAACTTCATTGCCATTGCTTGCATTAAGATGCAGCAGCTTAAAGAAATAGTGAGGTTGGAAACAGTGCGAAAACGCTTAGAATGGCCTGTTCTGTGCATTTCAGACCAAAAGAACACTACTTTTGTCAAAGTGATTTTAAAGCATTTTAATGGTGTTTGCATGCTTCAGGGATGTATTTGGATCATATCTAGCACAAAAACTTCATTGTCATTGCTCACATTAAGATGCAGCAGCTTAAAGAAATACTGAGGTTGGAAACAGTGCGAAAACGCGTAGAATGGCCTGTTCTGTGCATTTCAGACCACAACAACACTACTTTTATCAAAGTAAAGTAAATGCATTTTAAAGGTGTTTGTAAATGCATTTTAAAGGTGTTTGCCTGCTTCAGGGATGTATTTGGATCATATCTAGCACAAAAACTTCATTGCCATTGCTTGCATTAAGATGTAGCTGCTTAAACAAATACTGAGGTTGGAAACAGTGCGAAAACGCTTAGAATTGCCTGTTCTGTGCATTTCAGACCAAAAGAACACTACTTTTGTCAAAGTAAAGTAAATGCATTTTAAAGGTGTTTGCCTGCTTCAGGGATGTATTTGGATCATATCTAGCACAAAAACTTCATTGCCATTGCTTGCATTAAGATGCAGCAGCTTAAAGAAATACTGAGGTTGGAAACAGTGCGAAAACGCTTAGAATGGCCTGTTCTGTGCATTTCAGACCAAAAGAACACTACTTTTGTCAAAGTAAAGTAAATGCATTTTAAAGGTGTTTGCCTGCTTCAGGGATGTATTTGGATCATATCTAGCACAAAAACTTCATTGCCATTGCTTGCATTAAGATACAGCATCTTAAAGAAATACTGAGGCTGGAAACAGTGCAAAAACGCTTAGAATGGCCTGTTCAGTGCATTTCAGACCAAAAGAACACTACTTTAGTCAAAGTTATTTCAAAGCATTTTAAAGGTGTTTGCATGCTTCAGGGATGTATTTGGATCATATCTAGCACAAAAACTTCATTGCCATTGCTTGCATTAAGATGCAGCAGCTTAAAGAAATACTGAGACTGGAAACAGTGCGAAAACGCTTAGAATGGCCTGTTCTGTGCATTTCAGACCAAAAGAACACTACTTTTGTCAAAGTAAAGTAAATGCATTTTAAAGGTGTTTGCCTGCTTCAGGGATGTATTTGGATCATATCTAGCACAAAAACTTCATTGCCATTGCTTGCATTCAGATGCAGCAGCTTAAAGAAATACTGAGACTGGAAACAGTGCGAAAACGCTTAGAATTGCCTGTTCAGTGCATTTCAGACCACAACAACACTACTTTTATCAAAGTAAAGTAAATGCATTTTAAAGGTGTTTGCCTGCTTCAGGGATGTATTTGGATCATATCTAGCACAAAAACTTCATTGCCATTGCTTGCATTAAGATACAGCATCTTAAAGAAATACTGAGGCTGGAAACAGTGCAAAAACGCTTAGAATGGCCTGTTCAGTGCATTTCAGACCAAAAGAACACTACTTTGGTCAAAGTGATTTCAAAGCATTTTAAAGGTGTTTGCAAGCTTCAGGGATGTATTTGGATCATATCTAGCACAAAAACTTCATTGCCATTGCTTGCATTCAGATGCAGCAGCTTAAAGACATACTGAGACTGGAAACAGTGCGAAAACGCTTAGAATGGCCTGTTCAGTGCATTTCAGACCAAAAGAACACTACTTTTGTCAAAGTGATTTTAAAGCATTTTAATGGTGTTTGCCTGCTTCAGGGATGTATTTGGATCATATCTAGCACAAAAACTTCATTGCCATTGCTTGCATTAAGATGCAGCAGCTTAAAGAAATACTGAGACTGGAAACAGTGCGAAAACGCTTAGAATGGCCTGTTCTGTGCATTTCAGACCAAAAGAACACTACTTTTGTCAAAGTAAAGTAAATGCATTTTAAAGGTGTTTGCCTGCTTCAGGGATGTATTTGGATCATATCTAGCACAAAAACTTCATTGCCATTGCTTGCATTCAGATGCAGCAGCTTAAAGAAATACTGAGACTGGAAACAGTGCGAAAACGCTTAGAATTGCCTGTTCAGTGCATTTCAGACCACAACAACACTACTTTTATCAAAGTAAAGTAAATGCATTTTAAAGGTGTTTGCCTGCTTCAGGGATGTATTTGGATCATATCTAGCACAAAAACTTCATTGCCATTGCTTGCATTAAGATACAGCATCTTAAAGAAATACTGAGGCTGGAAACAGTGCAAAAACGCTTAGAATGGCCTGTTCAGTGCATTTCAGACCAAAAGAACACTACTTTGGTCAAAGTGATTTCAAAGCATTTTAAAGGTGTTTGCAAGCTTCAGGGATGTATTTGGATCATATCTAGCACAAAAACTTCATTGCCATTGCTTGCATTCAGATGCAGCAGCTTAAAGAAATACTGAGACTGGAAACAGTGCGAAAACGCTTAGAATTGCCTGTTCAGTGCATTTCAGACCACAACAACACTACTTTTATCAAAGTAAAGTAAATGCATTTTAAAGGTGTTTGCCTGCTTCAGGGATGTATTTGGATCATATCTAGCACAAAAACTTCATTGCCATTGCTTGCATTAAGATACAGCATCTTAAAGAAATACTGAGGCTGGAAACAGTGCAAAAACGCTTAGAATGGCCTGTTCAGTGCATTTCAGACCAAAAGAACACTACTTTGGTCAAAGTGATTTCAAAGCATTTTAAAGGTGTTTGCAAGCTTCAGGGATGTATTTGGATCATATCTAGCACAAAAACTTCATTGCCATTGCTTGCATTCAGATGCAGCAGCTTAAAGACATACTGAGACTGGAAACAGTGCGAAAACGCTTAGAATGGCCTGTTCAGTGCATTTCAGACCAAAAGAACACTACTTTTGTCAAAGTGATTTTAAAGCATTTTAATGGTGTTTGCCTGCTTCAGGGATGTATTTGGATCATATCTAGCACAAAAACTTCATTGCCATTGCTTGCATTAAGATGCAGCAGCTTAAAGAAATACTGAGGTTGGAAACAGTGCGAAAACGCTTAGAATGGCCTGTTCAGTGCATTTCAGACCACAACAACACTACTTTTATCAAAGTAAAGTAAATGCATTTTAAAGGTGTTTGCCTGCTTCAGGGATGTATTTGGATCATATCTAGCACAAAAACGTCATTGCCATTGCTTGCATTAAGATGTAGCTGCTTAAAGAAATACTGAGGTTGGAAACAGTGCGAAAACGCTTAGAATGGCCTGTTCTGTGCATTTCAGACCAAAAGAACACTACTTTGGTCAAAGTGATTTCAAAGCATTTTAAAGGTGTTTGCATGCTTCAGGGATGTATTTGGATCATATCTAGCACAAAAACTTCATTGCTATTGCTTGCATTAAGATGCAGCAGCTTAAAGAAATACTGAGGTTGGAAACAGTGCGAAAACGCGTAGAATGGCCTGTTCTGTGCATTTCAGAACAAAAAAACAGTAATTTTGTCAAATTGATTTTAAAGCATTTTAAAGGTGTTTGCATGCTTCAGGGATGTATTTGGATCATATCTAGCACAAAAACTTCATTGCCATTGCTTGCATTAAGATGCAGCAGCTTAAAGAAATACTGAGGTTGGAAACAGTGCGAAAACGCTTAGAATGGCCTGTTCTGTGCATTTCAGACCAAAAGAACACTACTTTTGTCAAAGTAAAGTAAATGCATTTTAAAGGTGTTTGCCTGCTTCAGGGATGTATTTGGATCATATCTAGCACAAAAACTTCATTGCCATTGCTTGCATTAAGATGCAGCAGCTTAAAGAAATACTGAGGTTGGAAACAGTGCGAAAACGCTTAGAATGGCCTGTTCTGTGCACTTCAGACCAAAAGAACACTACTTTTGTCAAAGTGATTTTAAAGCATTTTAAAGGTGTTTGCATGCTTCAGGGATGTAATGGATCATATCTAGCACAAAAACTTCATTGCCATTGCTTGCATTAAGATACAGCATCTTAAAGAAATACTGAGGCTGGAAACAGTGTGAAAACGCTTAGAATGGCCTGTTCTGTGCATTTCAGACCACAACAACACTACTTTTATCAAAGTAAAGTAAATGCATTTTAAAGGTGTTTGCCTGCTTCAGGGATGTATTTGGATCATATCTAGCACAAAAACTTCATTGCCATTGCTTGCATTAAGATGTAGCTGCTTAAAGAAATACTGAGGTTTGAAACAGTGCGAAAACGCTTAGAATGGCCTGTTCTGTGCATTTCAGACCAAAAGAACACTACTTTGGTCAAAGTGATTTCAAAGCATTTTAAAGGTGTTTGCATGCTTCAGGGATGTATTTGGATCATATCTAGCACAAAAACTTCATTGCCATTGCTCACATTAAGATACAGCATCTTAAAGAAATACTGAGGCTGGAAACAGTGCAAAAACGCTTAGAATGGCCTGTTCAGTGCATTTCAGACCAAAAGAACACTACTTTGATCAAAGTGATTTCAAAGCATTTTAAAGGTGTTTGCATGCTTCAGGGATGTATTTGGATCATATCTAGCACAAAAACTTCATTGCCATTGCTTGCATTAAGATGTAGCTGCTTAAAGAAATACTGAGGTTGGAAACAGTGCGAAAACGCTTAGAATGGCCTGTTCTGTGCATTTCAGACCACAACAACACTACTTTTGTCAAAGTAAAGTAAATGCATTTTAAAGGTGTTTGCCTGCTTCAGGGATGTATTTGGATCATATCTAGCACAAAAACTTCATTGCCATTGCTTGCATTCAGATGCAGCAGCTTAAAGAAATACTGAGACTGGAAACAGTGCGAAAACGCTTAGAATTGCCTGTTCTGTGCATTTCAGACCAAAAGAACACTACTTTTGTCAAAGTGATTTTAAAGCATTTTAATGGTGTTTGCATGCTTCAGGGATGTATTTGGATCATATCTAGCACAAAAACTTCATTGCCATTGCTTGCATTAAGATGCAGCAGCTTAAAGAAATACT
Organism: Macropodus opercularis; assembly: GCA_030770545.1. NCBI lineage: Eukaryota > Metazoa > Chordata > Actinopteri > Anabantiformes > Osphronemidae > Macropodus > Macropodus opercularis. Next base: position 6,311,296 of record CM061109.1, read on the forward strand.
GAGGTTGGAAACAGTGTGAAAACGCTTAGAATGGCCTGTTCAGTGCATTTCTGACCACAACAACACTACTTTTATCAAAGTAAAGTAAATGCATTTTAAAGGTGTTTGCCTGCTTCAGGGATGTATTTGGATCATATCTAGCACAAAAACTTCATTGCCATTGCTTGCATTAAGATGCAGCAGCTTAAAGAAATACTGAGGCTGGAAACAGTGCGAAAACGCGTAGAATGGCCTGTTCTGTGCATTTCAGAACAAAAAAACAGTAATTTTGTCAAATTGATTTCAAAGCATTTTAAAGGTGTTTGCATGCTTCAGGGATGTATTTGGATCATATCTAGCACAAAAACTTCATTGCCATTGCTTGCATTAAGATGTAGCTGCTTAAAGAAATACTGAGGTTGGAAACAGTGCGAAAACGCTTAGAATGGCCTGTTCTGTGCATTTCAGACCACAACAACACTACTTTTGTCAAAGTAAAGTAAATGCATTTTAAAGGTGTTTGCCTGCTTCAGGGATGTATTTGGATCATATCTAGCACAAAAACTTCATTGCCATTGCTTGCATTCAGATGCAGCAGCTTAAAGAAATACTGAGACTGGAAACAGTGCGAAAACGCTTAGAATTGCCTGTTCTGTGCATTTCAGACCAAAAGAACACTACTTTTGTCAAAGTGATTTTAAAGCATTTTAATGGTGTTTGCATGCTTCAGGGATGTATTTGGATCATATCTAGCACAAAAACTTCATTGTCATTGCTCACATTAAGATGCAGCAGCTTAAAGAAATACTGAGGTTGGAAACAGTGCGAAAACGCGTAGAATGGCCTGTTCTGTGCATTTCAGACCACAACAACACTACTTTTATCAAAGTAAAGTAAATGCATTTTAAAGGTGTTTGTAAATGCATTTTAAAGGTGTTTGCCTGCTTCAGGGATGTATTTGGATCATATCTAGCACAAAAACTTCATTGCCATTGCTTGCATTAAGATGTAGCTGCTTAAACAAATACTGAGGTTGGAAACAGTGCGAAAACGCTTAGAATTGCCTGTTCTGTGCATTTCAGACCACAACAACACTACTTTTATCAAAGTAAAGTAAATGCATTTTAAAGGTGTTTGTAAATGCATTTTAAAGGTGTTTGCCTGCTTCAGGGATGTATTTGGATCATATCTAGCACAAAAACTTCATTGCCATTGCTTGCATTAAGATGTAGCTGCTTAAACAAATACTGAGGTTGGAAACAGTGCGAAAACGCTTAGAATTGCCTGTTCTGTGCATTTCAGACCAAAAGAACACTACTTTTGTCAAAGTAAAGTAAATGCATTTTAAAGGTGTTTGCCTGCTTCAGGGATGTATTTGGATCATATCTAGCACAAAAACTTCATTGCCATTGCTTGCATTAAGATGCAGCAGCTTAAAGAAATAGTGAGGTTGGAATCAGTGCGAAAACGCTTAGAATGGCCTGCTCTGTGCATTTCAGACCAAAAGAACACTACTTTTGTCAAAGTGATTTTAAAGCATTTTAAAGGTGTTTGCATGCTTCAGGTATGTATTTGGATCATATCTAGCACAAAAACTTCATTGCCATTGCTTGCATTAAGATGCAGCAGCTTAAAGAAATTCTGAGGTTGGAAACAGTGCGAAAACGCTTAGAATGGCCTGTTCTGTGCATTTCAGACCAAAAGAACACTACTTTTGTCAAAGTAAAGTAAATGCATTTTAAAGGTATTTGCCTGCTTCAGGGATGTATTTGGATCATATCTTGCACAAAAACTTCATTGCCATTGCTTGCATTAAGATGCAGCAGCTTAAAGAAATAGTGAGGTTGGAAACAGTGCGAAAACGCTTAGAATGGCCTGTTCTGTGCATTTCAGACCAAAAGAACACTACTTTTGTCAAAGTGATTTTAAAGCATTTTAATGGTGTTTGCATGCTTCAGGGATGTATTTGGATCATATCTAGCACAAAAACTTCATTGTCATTGCTCACATTAAGATGCAGCAGCTTAAAGAAATACTGAGGTTGGAAACAGTGCGAAAACGCGTAGAATGGCCTGTTCTGTGCATTTCAGACCACAACAACACTACTTTTATCAAAGTAAAGTAAATGCATTTTAAAGGTGTTTGTAAATGCATTTTAAAGGTGTTTGCCTGCTTCAGGGATGTATTTGGATCATATCTAGCACAAAAACTTCATTGCCATTGCTTGCATTAAGATGTAGCTGCTTAAACAAATACTGAGGTTGGAAACAGTGCGAAAACGCTTAGAATTGCCTGTTCTGTGCATTTCAGACCAAAAGAACACTACTTTTGTCAAAGTAAAGTAAATGCATTTTAAAGGTGTTTGCCTGCTTCAGGGATGTATTTGGATCATATCTAGCACAAAAACTTCATTGCCATTGCTTGCATTAAGATGCAGCAGCTTAAAGAAATACTGAGGTTGGAAACAGTGCGAAAACGCTTAGAATGGCCTGTTCTGTGCATTTCAGACCAAAAGAACACTACTTTTGTCAAAGTAAAGTAAATGCATTTTAAAGGTGTTTGCCTGCTTCAGGGATGTATTTGGATCATATCTAGCACAAAAACTTCATTGCCATTGCTTGCATTAAGATACAGCATCTTAAAGAAATACTGAGGCTGGAAACAGTGCAAAAACGCTTAGAATGGCCTGTTCAGTGCATTTCAGACCAAAAGAACACTACTTTAGTCAAAGTTATTTCAAAGCATTTTAAAGGTGTTTGCATGCTTCAGGGATGTATTTGGATCATATCTAGCACAAAAACTTCATTGCCATTGCTTGCATTAAGATACAGCATCTTAAAGAAATACTGAGGCTGGAAACAGTGCAAAAACGCTTAGAATGGCCTGTTCAGTGCATTTCAGACCAAAAGAACACTACTTTGGTCAAAGTGATTTCAAAGCATTTTAAAGGTGTTTGCAAGCTTCAGGGATGTATTTGGATCATATCTAGCACAAAAACTTCATTGCCATTGCTTGCATTCAGATGCAGCAGCTTAAAGAAATACTGAGACTGGAAACAGTGCGAAAACGCTTAGAATTGCCTGTTCAGTGCATTTCAGACCACAACAACACTACTTTTATCAAAGTAAAGTAAATGCATTTTAAAGGTGTTTGCCTGCTTCAGGGATGTATTTGGATCATATCTAGCACAAAAACTTCATTGCCATTGCTTGCATTAAGATACAGCATCTTAAAGAAATACTGAGGCTGGAAACAGTGCAAAAACGCTTAGAATGGCCTGTTCAGTGCATTTCAGACCAAAAGAACACTACTTTGGTCAAAGTGATTTCAAAGCATTTTAAAGGTGTTTGCAAGCTTCAGGGATGTATTTGGATCATATCTAGCACAAAAACTTCATTGCCATTGCTTGCATTCAGATGCAGCAGCTTAAAGACATACTGAGACTGGAAACAGTGCGAAAACGCTTAGAATGGCCTGTTCAGTGCATTTCAGACCAAAAGAACACTACTTTTGTCAAAGTGATTTTAAAGCATTTTAATGGTGTTTGCCTGCTTCAGGGATGTATTTGGATCATATCTAGCACAAAAACTTCATTGCCATTGCTTGCATTAAGATGCAGCAGCTTAAAGAAATACTGAGGTTGGAAACAGTGCGAAAACGCTTAGAATGGCCTGTTCAGTGCATTTCAGACCACAACAACACTACTTTTATCAAAGTAAAGTAAATGCATTTTAAAGGTGTTTGCCTGCTTCAGGGATGTATTTGGATCATATCTAGCACAAAAACGTCATTGCCATTGCTTGCATTAAGATGTAGCTGCTTAAAGAAATACTGAGGTTGGAAACAGTGCGAAAACGCTTAGAATGGCCTGTTCTGTGCATTTCAGACCAAAAGAACACTACTTTGGTCAAAGTGATTTCAAAGCATTTTAAAGGTGTTTGCATGCTTCAGGGATGTATTTGGATCATATCTAGCACAAAAACTTCATTGCTATTGCTTGCATTAAGATGCAGCAGCTTAAAGAAATACTGAGGTTGGAAACAGTGCGAAAACGCGTAGAATGGCCTGTTCTGTGCATTTCAGAACAAAAAAACAGTAATTTTGTCAAATTGATTTTAAAGCATTTTAAAGGTGTTTGCATGCTTCAGGGATGTATTTGGATCATATCTAGCACAAAAACTTCATTGCCATTGCTTGCATTAAGATGCAGCAGCTTAAAGAAATACTGAGGTTGGAAACAGTGCGAAAACGCTTAGAATGGCCTGTTCTGTGCATTTCAGACCAAAAGAACACTACTTTTGTCAAAGTAAAGTAAATGCATTTTAAAGGTGTTTGCCTGCTTCAGGGATGTATTTGGATCATATCTAGCACAAAAACTTCATTGCCATTGCTTGCATTAAGATGCAGCAGCTTAAAGAAATACTGAGGTTGGAAACAGTGCGAAAACGCTTAGAATGGCCTGTTCTGTGCACTTCAGACCAAAAGAACACTACTTTTGTCAAAGTGATTTTAAAGCATTTTAAAGGTGTTTGCATGCTTCAGGGATGTAATGGATCATATCTAGCACAAAAACTTCATTGCCATTGCTTGCATTAAGATACAGCATCTTAAAGAAATACTGAGGCTGGAAACAGTGTGAAAACGCTTAGAATGGCCTGTTCTGTGCATTTCAGACCACAACAACACTACTTTTATCAAAGTAAAGTAAATGCATTTTAAAGGTGTTTGCCTGCTTCAGGGATGTATTTGGATCATATCTAGCACAAAAACTTCATTGCCATTGCTTGCATTAAGATGTAGCTGCTTAAAGAAATACTGAGGTTTGAAACAGTGCGAAAACGCTTAGAATGGCCTGTTCTGTGCATTTCAGACCAAAAGAACACTACTTTGGTCAAAGTGATTTCAAAGCATTTTAAAGGTGTTTGCATGCTTCAGGGATGTATTTGGATCATATCTAGCACAAAAACTTCATTGCCATTGCCCACATTAAGATACAGCATCTTAAAGAAATACTGAGGCTGGAAACAGTGCAAAAACGCTTAGAATGGCCTGTTCAGTGCATTTCAGACCAAAAGAACACTACTTTGATCAAAGTGATTTCAAAGCATTTTAAAGGTGTTTGCATGCTTCAGGGATGTATTTGGATCATATCTAGCACAAAAACTTCATTGCCATTGCTTGCATTAAGATGTAGCTGCTTAAAGAAATACTGAGGTTGGAAACAGTGCGAAAACGCTTAGAATGGCCTGTTCTGTGCATTTCAGACCACAACAACACTACTTTTGTCAAAGTAAAGTAAATGCATTTTAAAGGTGTTTGCCTGCTTCAGGGATGTATTTGGATCATATCTAGCACAAAAACTTCATTGCCATTGCTTGCATTCAGATGCAGCAGCTTAAAGAAATACTGAGACTGGAAACAGTGCGAAAACGCTTAGAATTGCCTGTTCTGTGCATTTCAGACCAAAAGAACACTACTTTTGTCAAAGTGATTTTAAAGCATTTTAATGGTGTTTGCATGCTTCAGGGATGTATTTGGATCATATCTAGCACAAAAACTTCATTGCCATTGCTTGCATTAAGATGCAGCAGCTTAAAGAAATACTGAGGTTGGAAACAGTGTGAAAACGCTTAGAATGGCCTGTTCAGTGCATTTCTGACCACAACAACACTACTTTTATCAAAGTAAAGTAAATGCATTTTAAAGGTGTTTGCCTGCTTCAGGGATGTATTTGGATCATATCTAGCACAAAAACTTCATTGCCATTGCTTGCATTAAGATGCAGCAGCTTAAAGAAATACTGAGGCTGGAAACAGTGCGAAAACGCGTAGAATGGCCTGTTCTGTGCATTTCAGAACAAAAAAACAGTAATTTTGTCAAATTGATTTCAAAGCATTTTAAAGGTGTTTGCATGCTTCAGGGATGTATTTGGATCATATCTAGCACAAAAACTTCATTGCCATTGCTTGCATTAAGATGTAGCTGCTTAAAGAAATACTGAGGTTGGAAACAGTGCGAAAACGCTTAGAATGGCCTGTTCTGTGCATTTCAGACCACAACAACACTACTTTTGTCAAAGTAAAGTAAATGCATTTTAAAGGTGTTTGCCTGCTTCAGGGATGTATTTGGATCATATCTAGCACAAAAACTTCATTGCCATTGCTTGCATTCAGATGCAGCAGCTTAAAGAAATACTGAGACTGGAAACAGTGCGAAAACGCTTAGAATTGCCTGTTCTGTGCATTTCAGACCAAAAGAACACTACTTTTGTCAAAGTGATTTTAAAGCATTTTAATGGTGTTTGCATGCTTCAGGGATGTATTTGGATCATATCTAGCACAAAAACTTCATTGTCATTGCTCACATTAAGATGCAGCAGCTTAAAGAAATACTGAGGTTGGAAACAGTGCGAAAACGCGTAGAATGGCCTGTTCTGTGCATTTCAGACCACAACAACACTACTTTTATCAAAGTAAAGTAAATGCATTTTAAAGGTGTTTGTAAATGCATTTTAAAGGTGTTTGCCTGCTTCAGGGATGTATTTGGATCATATCTAGCACAAAAACTTCATTGCCATTGCTTGCATTAAGATGTAGCTGCTTAAACAAATACTGAGGTTGGAAACAGTGCGAAAACGCTTAGAATTGCCTGTTCTGTGCATTTCAGACCACAACAACACTACTTTTATCAAAGTAAAGTAAATGCATTTTAAAGGTGTTTGTAAATGCATTTTAAAGGTGTTTGCCTGCTTCAGGGATGTATTTGGATCATATCTAGCACAAAAACTTCATTGCCATTGCTTGCATTAAGATGTAGCTGCTTAAACAAATACTGAGGTTGGAAACAGTGCGAAAACGCTTAGAATTGCCTGTTCTGTGCATTTCAGACCAAAAGAACACTACTTTTGTCAAAGTAAAGTAAATGCATTTTAAAGGTGTTTGCCTGCTTCAGGGATGTATTTGGATCATATCTAGCACAAAAACTTCATTGCCATTGCTTGCATTAAGATGCAGCAGCTTAAAGAAATAGTGAGGTTGGAATCAGTGCGAAAACGCTTAGAATGGCCTGCTCTGTGCATTTCAGACCAAAAGAACACTACTTTTGTCAAAGTGATTTTAAAGCATTTTAAAGGTGTTTGCATGCTTCAGGTATGTATTTGGATCATATCTAGCACAAAAACTTCATTGCCATTGCTTGCATTAAGATGCAGCAGCTTAAAGAAATTCTGAGGTTGGAAACAGTGCGAAAACGCTTAGAATGGCCTGTTCTGTGCATTTCAGACCAAAAGAACACTACTTTTGTCAAAGTAAAGTAAATGCATTTTAAAGGTATTTGCCTGCTTCAGGGATGTATTTGGATCATATCTTGCACAAAAACTTCATTGCCATTGCTTGCATTAAGATGCAGCAGCTTAAAGAAATAGTGAGGTTGGAAACAGTGCGAAAACGCTTAGAATGGCCTGTTCTGTGCATTTCAGACCAAAAGAACACTACTTTTGTCAAAGTGATTTTAAAGCATTTTAATGGTGTTTGCATGCTTCAGGGATGTATTTGGATCATATCTAGCACAAAAACTTCATTGTCATTGCTCACATTAAGATGCAGCAGCTTAAAGAAATACTGAGGTTGGAAACAGTGCGAAAACGCGTAGAATGGCCTGTTCTGTGCATTTCAGACCACAACAACACTACTTTTATCAAAGTAAAGTAAATGCATTTTAAAGGTGTTTGTAAATGCATTTTAAAGGTGTTTGCCTGCTTCAGGGATGTATTTGGATCATATCTAGCACAAAAACTTCATTGCCATTGCTTGCATTAAGATGTAGCTGCTTAAACAAATACTGAGGTTGGAAACAGTGCGAAAACGCTTAGAATTGCCTGTTCTGTGCATTTCAGACCAAAAGAACACTACTTTTGTCAAAGTAAAGTAAATGCATTTTAAAGGTGTTTGCCTGCTTCAGGGATGTATTTGGATCATATCTAGCACAAAAACTTCATTGCCATTGCTTGCATTAAGATGCAGCAGCTTAAAGAAATACTGAGGTTGGAAACAGTGCGAAAACGCTTAGAATGGCCTGTTCTGTGCATTTCAGACCAAAAGAACACTACTTTTGTCAAAGTAAAGTAAATGCATTTTAAAGGTGTTTGCCTGCTTCAGGGATGTATTTGGATCATATCTAGCACAAAAACTTCATTGCCATTGCTTGCATTAAGATACAGCATCTTAAAGAAATACTGAGGCTGGAAACAGTGCAAAAACGCTTAGAATGGCCTGTTCAGTGCATTTCAGACCAAAAGAACACTACTTTAGTCAAAGTTATTTCAAAGCATTTTAAAGGTGTTTGCATGCTTCAGGGATGTATTTGGATCATATCTAGCACAAAAACTTCATTGCCATTGCTTGCATTAAGATGCAGCAGCTTAAAGAAATACTGAGACTGGAAACAGTGCGAAAACGCTTAGAATGGCCTGTTCTGTGCATTTCAGACCAAAAGAACACTACTTTTGTCAAAGTAAAGTAAATGCATTTTAAAGGTGTTTGCCTGCTTCAGGGATGTATTTGGATCATATCTAGCACAAAAACTTCATTGCCATTGCTTGCATTCAGATGCAGCAGCTTAAAGAAATACTGAGACTGGAAACAGTGCGAAAACGCTTAGAATTGCCTGTTCAGTGCATTTCAGACCACAACAAAACTACTTTTGTCAAAGTAAAGTAAATGCATTTTAAAGGTGTTTGCCTGCTTCAGGGATGTATTTGGATCATATCTAGCACAAAAACGTCATTGCCATTGCTTGCATTAAGATGTAGCTGCTTAAAGAAATACTGAGGTTGGAAACAGTGCGAAAACGCTTAGAATGGCCTGTTCTGTGCATTTCAGACCAAAAGAACACTACTTTGGTCAAAGTGATTTCAAAGCATTTTAAAGGTGTTTGCATGCTTCAGGGATGTATTTGGATCATATCTAGCACAAAAACTTCATTGCTATTGCTTGCATTAAGATGCAGCAGCTTAAAGAAATACTGAGGTTGGAAACAGTGCGAAAACGCGTAGAATGGCCTGTTCTGTGCTTTTCAGAACAAAAAAACAGTAATTTTGTCAAATTGATTTTAAAGCATTTTAAAGGTGTTTGCATGCTTCAGGGATGTATTTGGATCATATCTAGCACAAAAACTTCATTGCCATTGCTTGCATTAAGATGCAGCAGCTTAAAGAAATACTGAGGTTGGAAACAGTGCGAAAACGCTTAGAATGGCCTGTTCTGTGCATTTCAGACCAAAAGAACACTACTTTTGTCAAAGTAAAGTAAATGCATTTTAAAGGTGTTTGCCTGCTTCAGGGATGTATTTGGATCATATCTAGCACAAAAACTTCATTGCCATTGCTTGCATTAAGATACAGCATCTTAAAGAAATACTGAGGCTGGAAACAGTGTGAAAACGCTTAGAATGGCCTGTTCTGTGCATTTCAGACCAAAAGAACACTACTTTGGTCAAAGTAAAGTAAATGCATTTTAAAGGTATTTGCCTGCTTCAGACCTGCTTCAGATCAACAAAACAACACCACTTTTGTCAAAGTGATTTTAAAGCATTTTAAAGGTGTTTGCCTGCTTCAGGGATGTATTTGGATCATATCTAGCACAAAAACTTCATTGCCATTGCTTGCATTAAGATACAGCATCTTAAAGAAATACTGAGGCTGGAAACAGTGCAAAAACGCTTAGAATGGCCTGTTCAGTGCATTTCAGACCAAAAGAACACTACTTTGGTCAAAGTGATTTCAAAGCATTTTAAAGGTGTTTGCAAGCTTCAGGGATGTATTTGGATCATATCTAGCACAAAAACTTCATTGCCATTGCTTACATTCAGATGCAGCAGCTTAAAGACATACTGAGACTGGAAACAGTGCGAAAACGCTTAGAATGGCCTGTTCAGTGCATTTCAGACCAAAAGAACACTACTTTTGTCAAAGTGATTTTAAAGCATTTTAATGGTGTTTGCATGCTTCAGGGATGTATTTGGATCATATCTAGCACAAAAACTTCTTTGCCATTGCTTGCATTAAGATGCAGCAGCTTAAAGAAATACTGAGGTTGGAAACAGTGTGAAAACGCTTAGAATGGCCTGTTAAGTGCATTTCAGACCACAACAACACTACTTTTATCAAAGTAAAGTAAATGCATTTTAAAGGTGTTTGCCTGCTTCAGGGATGTATTTGGATCATATCTAGCACAAAAACTTCATTGCCATTGCTTGCATTAAGATACAGCATCTTAAAGAAATACTGAGGCTGGAAACAGTGCAAAAACGCTTAGAATGGCCTGTTCAGTGCATTTCAGACCAAAAGAACACTACTTTGATCAAAGTGATTTCAAAGCATTTTAAAGGTGTTTGCATGCTTCAGGGATGTATTTGGATCATATCTAGCACAAAAACTTCATTGCCATTGCTTGCATTAAGATGTAGCTGCTTAAAGAAATACTGAGGTTGGAAACAGTGCGAAAACGCTTAGAATGGCCTGTTCTGTGCATTTCAGACCACAACAAAACTACTTTTGTCAAAGTAAAGTAAATGCATTTTAAAGGTGTTTGCCTGCTTCAGGGATGTATTTGGATCATATCTAGCACAAAAACTTCATTGCCATTGCTTGCATTAAGATGCAGCAGCTTAAAGAAATACTGAGGTTGGAAACAGTGTGAAAACGCTTAGAATGGCCTGTTCTGTGCATTTCAGACCACAACAACACTACTTTTATCAAAGTAAAGTAAATGCATTTTAAAGGTGTTTGTAAATGCATTTTAAAGGTGTTTGCCTGCTTCAGGGATGTATTTGGATCATATCTAGCACAAAAACTTCATTGCCATTGCTTGCATTAAGATGTAGCTGCTTAAACAAATACTGAGGTTGGAAACAGTGCGAAAACGCTTAGAATTGCCTGTTCTGTGCATTTCAGACCACAACAACACTACTTTTATCAAAGTAAAGTAAATGCATTTTAAAGGTGTTTGCCTGCTTCAGGGATGTATTTGGATCATATCTAGCACAAAAACGTCATTGCCATTGCTTGCATTAAGATGTAGCTGCTTAAAGAAATACTGAGGTTGGAAACAGTGCGAAAACGCTTAGAATGGCCTGTTCTGTGCATTTCAGACCAAAAGAACACTACTTTGGTCAAAGTGATTTCAAAGCATTTTAAAGGTGTTTGCATGCTTCAGGGATGTATTTGGATCATATCTAGCACAAAAACTTCATTGCCATTGCTTGCATTAAGATACAGCATCTTAAAGAAATACTAAGGCTGGAAACAGTGCAAAAACGCTTAGAATGGCCTGTTCAGTGCATTTCAGACCAAAAGAACACTACTTTGGTCAAAGTGATTTCAAAGCATTTTAAAGGTGTTTGCATGCTTCAGGGATGTATTTGGATCATATCTAGCACAAAAACTTCATTGCCATTGCTTGCATTAAGATGCAGCAGCTTAAAGAAATACTGAGGTTGGAAACAGTGCGAAAACGCTTAGAATGGCCTGTTCTGTGCATTTCAGACCAAAAGAACACTACTTTTGTCAAAGTAAAGTAAATGCATTTTAAAGGTGTTTGCCTGCTTCAGGGATGTATTTGGATCATATCTAGCACAAAAACTTCATTGCCATTGCTTGCATTAAGATGCAGCAGCTTAAAGAAATACTGAGGATGGAAACAGTGCGAAAACGCTTAGAATGGCCTGTTCTGTGCACTTCAGACCAAAAGAACACTACTTTTGTCAAAGTGATTTTAAAGCATTTTAAAGGTGTTTGCATGCTTCAGGGATGTATTTGGATCATATCTAGCACAAAAACTTCATTGCCATTGCTTGCATTAAGATGCAGCAGTTTAAAGAAATACTGAGGTTGGAAACAGTGTGAAAACGCTTAGAATGGCCTGTTCTGTGCATTTCAGACCAAAAGAACACTACTTTTGTCAAAGTAAAGTAAATGCATTTTAAAGGTGTTTGCCTGCTTCAGGAATGTATTTGGATCATATGTAGCACAAAAACTTCATTGCCATTGCTTGCATTAAGATGCAGCAGCTTAAAGAAATACTGAGGTTGGAAACAGTGCGAAAACGCGTAGAATGGCCTGTTCTGTGCATTTCAGAACAAAAAAACAGTAATTTTGTCAAATTGATTTTAAAGCATTTTAAAGGTGTTTGCATGCTTCAGGGATGTATTTGGATCATATCTAGCACAAAAACTTCATTGCCATTGCTTGCATTAAGATGCAGCAGCTTAAAGAAATACTGAGGTTGGAAACAGTGCGAAAACGCTTAGAATGGCCTGTTCTGTGCATTTCAGACCAAAAGAACACTACTTTTGTCAAAGTAAAGTAAATGCATTTTAAAGGTATTTGCCTGCTTCAGGGATGTATTTGGATCATATCTTGCACAAAAACTTCATTGCCATTGCTTGCATTAAGATGCAGCAGCTTAAAGAAATAGTGAGGTTGGAAACAGTGCGAAAACGCTTAGAATGGCCTGTTCTGTGCATTTCAGACCAAAAGAACACTACTTTTGTCAAAGTGATTTTAAAGCATTTTAATGGTGTTTGCATGCTTCAGGGATGTATTTGGATCATATCTAGCACAAAAACTTCATTGTCATTGCTCACATTAAGATGCAGCAGCTTAAAGAAATACTGAGGTTGGAAACAGTGCGAAAACGCGTAGAATGGCCTGTTCTGTGCATTTCAGACCACAACAACACTACTTTTATCAAAGTAAAGTAAATGCATTTTAAAGGTGTTTGTAAATGCATTTTAAAGGTGTTTGCCTGCTTCAGGGATGTATTTGGATCATATCTAGCACAAAAACTTCATTGCCATTGCTTGCATTAAGATGTAGCTGCTTAAACAAATACTGAGGTTGGAAACAGTGCGAAAACGCTTAGAATGGCCTGTTCAGTGCATTTCAGACCAAAAGAACACTACTTTTGTCAAAGTGAATTTAAAGCATTTTAATGGTGTTTGCATGCTTCAGGGATGTATTTGGATCATATCTAGCACAAAAACTTCATTGCCATTGCTTGCATTAAGATGCAGCAGCTTAAAGAAATACTGAGGTTGGAAACAGTGTGAAAACGCTTAGAATGGCCTGTTCAGTGCATTTCAGACCACAACAACACTACTTTTATCAAAGTAAAGTAAATGCATTTTAAAGGTGTTTGCCTGCTTCAGGGATGTATTTGGATCATATCTAGCACAAAAACTTTATTGCCATTGCTTGCATTAAGATGCAGCAGCTTAAAGAAATAGTGAGGTTGGAAACAGTGCGAAAACGCGTAGAATGGCCTGTTCTGTGCATTTCATACCAAAAGAACACTACTTTGGTCAAAGTGATTTCAAAGCATTTTAAAGGTGTTTGCATGCTTCAGGGATGTATTTGGATCATATGTAGCACAAAAACTTCATTGCCATTGCTTGCATTAAGATGCAGCAGCTTAAAGAAATAGTGAGGTTGGAAACAGTGCGAAAACGCTTAGAATGGCCTGTTCAGTGCATTTCAGACCACAACAACACTACTTTTATCAAAGTAAAGTAAATGCATTTTAAAGGTGTTTGCCTGCTTCAGGGATGTATTTGGATCATATGTAGCACAAAAACTTTATTGCCATTGCTTGCATTAAGATGCAGCAGCTTAAAGAAATAGTGAGGTTGGAAACAGTGCGAAAACGCGTAGAATGGCCTGTTCTGTGCATTTCATACCAAAAGAACACTACTTTGGTCAAAGTGATTTCAAAGCATTTTAAAGGTGTTTGCATGCTTCAGGGATGTATTTGGATCATATGTAGCACAAAAACTTCATTGCCATTGCTTGCATTAAGATGCAGCAGCTTAAAGAAATAGTGAGGTTGGAAACAGTGCGAAAACGCTTAGAATGGCCTGTTCAGTGCATTTCAGACCACAACAACACTACTTTTATCAAAGTAAAGTAAATGCATTTTAAAGGTGTTTGCCTGCTTCAGGGATGTATTTGGATCATATCTAGCACAAAAACTTCTTTGCCATTGCTTGCATTAAGATGCAGCAGCTTAAAAAAATACTGAGGTTGGAAACAGTGCGAAAACGCGTAGAATGGCCTGTTCTGTGCATTTCAGACCACAACAACACTACTTTGGTCAAAGTGATTTCAAAGCATTTTAAAGGTGTTTGCATACTTCAGGGATGTATTTGGATCATATCTAGCACAAAAACTTCATTGCCATTGCTTGCATTCAGATGCAGCAGCTTAAAGACATACTGAGACTGGAAACAGTGCGAAAACGCTTAGAATGGCCTGTTCAGTGCATTTCAGACCAAAAGAACACTACTTTTGTCAAAGTGATTTTAAAGCATTTTAATGGTGTTTGCATGCTTCAGGGATGTATTTGGATCATATCTAGCACAAAAACTTCATTGCCATTGCTTGCATTAAGATGTAGCTGCTTAAAGAAATACTGAGGTTTGAAACAGTGCGAAAACGCTTAGAATGGCCTGTTCTGTGCATTTCAGACCAAAAGAACACTACTTTGGTCAAAGTGATTTCAAAGCATTTTAAAGGTGTTTGCATGCTTCAGGGATGTATTTGGATCATATCTAGCACAAAAACTTCATTGCCATTGCTCACATTAAGATACAGCATCTTAAAGAAATACTGAGGCTGGAAACAGTGCAAAAACGCTTAAAATGGCCTGTTCAGTGCATTTCAGACCAAAAGAACACTACTTTTGTCAAAGTGATTTTAAAGCATTTTAATGGTGTTTGCATGCTTCAGGGATGTATTTGGATCATATCTAGCACAAAAACTTCATTGCCATTGCTTGCATTAAGATGCAGCAGCTTAAAGAAATACTGAGACTGGAAACAGTGCGAAAACGCTTAGAATGGCCTGTTCTGTGCATTTCAGACCAAAAGAACACTACTTTTGTCAAAGTAAAGTAAATGCATTTTAAAGGTGTTTGCCTGCTTCAGGGATGTATTTGGATCATATGTAGCACAAAAACTTCATTGCCATTGCTTGCATTAAGATGCAGCAGCTTAAAGAAATACTGAGGTTGGAAACAGTGCGAAAACGCTTAGAATGGCCTGTTCTGTGCATTTCAGACCAAAAGAACACTACTTTTGTCAAAGTAAAGTAAATGCATTTTAAAGGTATTTGCCTGCTTCAGGGATGTATTTGGATCATATCTAGCACAAAAACTTCATTGCCATTGCTTGCATTAAGATGCAGCAGCTTAAAGAAATAGTGAGGTTGGAATCAGTGCGAAAACGCTTAGAATGGCCTGCTCTGTGCATTTCAGACCAAAAGAACACTACTTTTGTCAAAGTAAAGTAAATGCATTTTAAAGGTATTTGCCTGCTTCAGGGATGTATTTGGATCATATCTTGCACAAAAACTTCATTGCCATTGCTTGCATTAAGATGCAGCAGCTTAAAGAAATAGTGAGGTTGGAAACAGTGCGAAAACGCTTAGAATGGCCTGTTCTGTGCATTTCAGACCAAAAGAACACTACTTTTGTCAAAGTGATTTTAAAGCATTTTAATGGTGTTTGCATGCTTCAGGGATGTATTTGGATCATATCTAGCACAAAAACTTCATTGTCATTGCTCACATTAAGATGCAGCAGCTTAAAGAAATACTGAGGTTGGAAACAGTGCGAAAACGCGTAGAATGGCCTGTTCTGTGCATTTCAGACCACAACAACACTACTTTTATCAAAGTAAAGTAAATGCATTTTAAAGGTGTTTGCCTGCTTCAGGGATGTATTTGGATCATATCTAGCACAAAAACTTCATTGCCATTGCTTGCATTAAGATACAGCATCTTAAAGAAATACTGAGGCTGGAAACAGTGCAAAAACGCTTAGAATGGCCTGTTCAGTGCATTTCAGACCAAAAGAACACTACTTTGGTCAAAGTGATTTCAAAGCATTTTAAAGGTGTTTGCAAGCTTCAGGGATGTATTTGGATCATATCTAGCACAAAAACTTCATTGCCATTGCTTGCATTCAGATGCAGCAGCTTAAAGACATACTGAGACTGGAAACAGTGCGAAAACGCTTAGAATGGCCTGTTCAGTGCATTTCAGACCAAAAAAACACTACTTTTGTCAAAGTAAAGTAAATGCATTTTAAAGGTGTTTGCCTGCTTCAGGGATGTATTTGGATCATATCTAGCACAAAAACTTCATTGCCATTGCTTGCATTAAGATGTAGCTGCTTAAAGAAATACTGAGGTTGGAAACAGTGCGAAAACGCTTAGAATGGCCTGTTCTGTGCATTTCAGACCAAAAGAACACTACTTTTATCAAAGTAAAGTAAATGCATTTTAAAGGTGTTTGCCTGCTTCAGGGGTGTATTTGGATCATATCTAGCACAAAAACTTCATTGCCATTGCTTGCATTAAGATGTAGCTGCTTAAACAAATACTGAGGTTGGAAACAGTGCGAAAACGCTTAGAATTGCCTGTTCTGTGCATTTCAGACCAAAAGAACACTACTTTTGTCAAAGTAAAGTAAATTCATTTTAAAGGTGTTTGCCTGCTTCAGGGGTGTATTTGGATCATATCTAGCACAAAAACTTCATTGCCATTGCTTGCATTCAGATGCAGCAGCTTAAACAAATACTGAGGTTGGAAACAGTGCGAAAACGCTTAGAATTGCCTGTTCTGTGCATTTCAGACCAAAAGAACACTACTTTTGTCAAAGTAAAGTAAATGCATTTTAAAGGTGTTTGCCTGCTTCAGGGATGTATTTGGATCATATCTAGCACAAAAACTTCATTGCCATTGCTTGCATTCAGATGCAGCAGCTTAAAGAAATACTGAGGTTGGAAACAGTGCGAAAACGCTTAGAATGGCCTGTTCTGTGCATTTCAGACCAAAAGAACACTACTTTTGTCAAAGTAAAGTAAATGCATTTTAAAGGTGTTTGCCTGCTTCAGGGATGTATTTGGATCATATCTAGCACAAAAACTTCATTGCCATTGCTTGCATTAAGATGCAGCAGCTTAAAGAAATACTGAGGTTGGAAACAGTGCGAAAACGCTTAGAATGGCCTGTTCTGTGCATTTCAGACCAAAAGAACACTACTTTTGTCAAAGTAAAGTAAATGCATTTTAAAGGTGTTTGCCTGCTTCAGGGATGTATTTGGATCATATATAGCACAAAAACTTCATTGCCATTGCTTGCATTAAGATGCAGCAGCTTAAAGAAATACTGAGGTTGGAAACAGTGCGAAAACGCTTAGAATGGCCTGTTCTGTGCATTTCAGACCAAAAGAACACTACTTTTGTCAAAGTAAAGTAAATGCATTTTAAAGGTGTTTGCCTACTTCAGGGATGTATTTGGATCATATCTAGCACAAAAACTTCATTGCCATTGCTTGCATTCAGATGCAGCAGCTTAAGGAAATACTGAGACTGGAAACAGTGCGAAAACGCTTAGAATGGCCTGTTCTGTGCATTTCAGACCACAACAACACTACTTTGGTCAAAGTGATTTCAAAGCATTTTAAAGGTGTTTGCATGCTTCAGGGATGTATTTGGATCATATCTAGCACAAAAACTTCATTGCCATCGCTTGCATTAAGATACAGCATCTTAAAGAAATACTAAGGCTGGAAACAGTGCAAAAACGCTTAGAATGGCCTGTTCAGTGCATTTCAGACCAAAAGAACACTACTTTGGTCAAAGTGATTTCAAAGCATTTTAAAGGTGTTTGCATGCTTCAGGGATGTATTTGGATCATATCTAGCACAAAAACTTCATTGCCATTGCTTGCATTCAGATGCAGCAGCTTAAAGACATACTGAGACTGGAAACAGTGCGAAAACGCTTAGAATGGCCTGTTCAGTGCATTTCAGACCAAAAGAACACTACTTTTGTCAAAGTGATTTTAAAGCATTTTAATGGTGTTTGCCTACTTCAGGGATGTATTTGGATCATATCTAGCACAAAAACTTCATTGCCATTGCTTGCATTAAGATGCAGCAGCTTAAAGAAATTCTGAGGTTGGAAACAGTACGAAAACGCTTAGAATGGCCTCAGTATTTCTTTAAGCTGCTTGCATCAATTTGTTCAAAGTAGTGTTCTTTTGGTCTGAAATGCACTGAACAGGCCATTCTAAGCGTTTTTGCACTGTTTCCAGCCTTAGTATTTCTTTAAGATGCTGTATCTTAATGCAAGCAATGGCAATGAAGTTTTTGTGCTAGATATGATCCAAATACATCCCTGAAGCATGCAAACACCTTTAAAATGCTTTGAAATCACTTTGACCAAAGTAGTGTTGTTGTGGTCTGAAATGCACAGAACAGGCCATTCTACGCGTTTTCGCACTGTTTCCAACCTCAGTATTTCTTTAAGCTGCTGCATCTTAATGTGAGCAATGACAATGAAGTTTTTGTGCTAGATATGATCCAAATACATCCCTGAAGCATGCAAACACCTTTAAAATGCTTTGAAATCACTTTGACCAAAGTAGTGTTCTTTTGGTCTGAAATGCACAGAACAGGCCATTCTAAGCGTTTTCGCACTGTTTCCAACCTCAGTATTTCTTTAAGCTGCTGCATCTTAATGCAAGCAATGGCAATGAAGTTTTTGTGCTACATATGATCCAAATACATCCCTGAAGCAGGCAAACACCTTTAAAATGCATTTACTTTACTTTGATAAAAGTAGTGTTTTTGTGGTCTGAAATGCACTGAACAGGCCATTCTAAGCGTTTTTACACTGTTTCCAGCCTCAGTATTTCTTTAAGATGCTGTATCTTAATGCAAGCAATGGCAATGAAGTTTTTGTGCTAGATATGATCCAAATACATCCCTGAAGCATGCAAACACCTTTAAAATGCTTTAAAATCAATTTGACAAAATTACTGTTTTTTTGTTCTGAAATGCACAGAACAGGCCATTCTACGCGTTTTCGCACTGTTTCCAACCTCAGTATTTCTTTAAGCTGCTGCATCTTAATGCAAGCAATAGCAATGAAGTTTTTGTGCTAGATATGATCCAAATACATCCCTGAAGCAGGCAAACACCTTTAAAATGCATTTACTTTACTTTGATAAAAGTAGTGTTGTTGTGGTCTGAAATGCACTGAACAGGCCATTCTAAGCGTTTTCACACTGTTTCCAGCCTCAGTATTTCTTTAAGATGCTGTATCTTAATGCAAGCAATGGCAATGAAGTTTTTGTGCTAGATATGATCCATTACATCCCTGAAGCATGCAAACACCTTTAAAATGCTTTAAAATCACTTTGACAAAAGTAGTGTTCTTTTGGTCTGAAGTGCACAGAACAGGCCATTCTAAGCGTTTTCGCACTGTTTCCAACCTCAGTATTTGTTTAAGCAGCTACATCTTAATGCAAGCAATGGCAATGAAGTTTTTGTGCTAGATATGATCCAAATACATCCCTGAAGCATGCAAACACCTTTGAAATGCTTTGAAATCACTTTGACCAAAGTAGTGTTCTTTTGGTCTGAAATGCACTGAACAGGCCATTCTAAGCGTTTTTGCACTGTTTCCAGCCTTAGTATTTCTTTAAGATGCTGTATCTTAATGCAAGCAATGGCAATGAAGTTTTTGTGCTAGATATGATCCAAATACATCCCTGAAGCATGCAAACACCTTTAAAATGCTTTGAAATCACTTTGACCAAAGTAGTGTTCTTTTGGTCTGAAATGCACAGAACAGGCCATTCTAAGCGTTTTCGCACTGTTTCCAGTCTCAGTATTTCCTTAAGCTGCTACATCTGAATGCAAGCAATGGCAATGAAGTTTTTGTGCTAGATATGATCCAAATACATCCCTGAAGCATGCAAACACCTTTAAAATGCTTTGAAATCACTTTGACCTAAGTAGTGTTCTTTTGGTATGAAATGCACTGAACAGGCCATTCTAAGCGTTTTTGCACTGTTTCCAGCCTCAGTATTTCTTTAAGCAGCTACATCTTAATGCAAGCAATGGCAATGAAGTTTTTGTGCTAGATATGATCCAAATACATCCCTGAAGCAGGCAAACACCTTTAAAATGCATTTACTTTACTTTGACAAAAGTAGTGTTCTTTTGGTCTGAAATGCACAGAACAGGCCATTCTAAGCGTTTTCGCACTGTTTCCAGTCTCAGTATTTCCTTAAGCTGCTGCATCTGAATGCAAGCAATGGCAATGAAGTTTTTGTGCTAGATATGATCCAAATACATCCCTGAAGCATGCAAACACCTTTAAAATGCTTTGAAATCACTTTGACCAAAGTAGTGTTCTTTTGGTCTGAAATGCACAGAACAGGCCATTCTAAGCGTTTTCGCACTGTTTCCAACCTCAGTATTTCTTTAAGCAGCTACATCTTAATGCAAGCAATGGCAATGACGTTTTTGTGCTAGATATGATCCAAATACATCCCTGAAGCAGGCAAACACCTTTAAAATGCATTTACTTTACTTTGAGAAAAGTAGTGTTGTTGTGGTCTGAAATGCACTGAACAGGCCATTCTAAGCGTTTTCACACTGTTTCCAGCCTCAGTATTTCTTTAAGATGCTGTATCTTAATGCAAGCAATGGCAATGAAGTTTTTGTGCTAGATATGATCCATTATATCCCTGAAGCATGCAAACACCTTTAAAATGCTTTAAAATCACTTTGACAAAAGTAGTGTTCTTTTGGTCTGAAGTGCACAGAACAGGCCATTCTAAGCGTTTTCGCACTGTTTCCATCCTCAGTATTTCTTTAAGCTGCTGCATCTTAATGCAAGCAATGGCAATGAAGTTTTTGTGCTAGATATGATCCAAATACATCCCTGAAGCAGGCAAACACCTTTAAAATGCATTTACTTTACTTTGACAAAAGTAGTGTTCTTTTGGTCTGAAATGCACAGAACAGGCAATTCTAAGCGTTTTCGCACTGTTTCCAACCTCAGTATTTGTTTAAGCAGCTACATCTTAATGCAAGCAATGGCAATGAAGTTTTTATGCTAGATATGATCCAAATACATCCCTGAAGCATGCAAACACCATTAAAATGCTTTAAAATCACTTTGACAAAAGTAGTGTTCTTTTGGTCTGAAATGCACTGAACAGGCCATTCTAAGCGTTTTCGCACTGTTTCCAGTCTCAGTATATCTTTAAGCTGCTGCATCTTAATGCAAGCAATGGCAATGAAGTTTTTGTGCTAGATATGATCCAATACATCCCTGAAGCATGCAAACACCTTTAAAATGCTTTGAAATCACTTTGACCAAAGTAGTGTTCTTTTGGTCTGAAATGCACTGAACAGGCCATTCTAAGCGTTTTTGCACTGTTTCCAGTCTCAGTATTTCTTTAAGCTGCTGCATCTGAATGCAAGCAATGGCAATGAAGTTTTTGTGCTAGATATGATCCAAATACATCCCTGAAGCATGCAAACACCTTTAAAATGCTTTGAAATCACTTTGACCAAAGTAGTGTTCTTTTGGTATGAAATGCACTGAACAGGCCATTCTAAGCGTTTTTGCACTGTTTCCAGCCTCAGTATTTCTTTAAGCTGCTGCATCTTAATGCAAGCAATGGCAATGAAGTTTTTGTGCTAGATATGATCCAAATACATCCCTGAAGCATGCAAACACATTTAAAATGCTTTGAAATCACTTTGACCAAAGTAGTGTTCTTTTGGTCTGAAGTGCACAGAACAGGCCATTCTAAGCGTTTTCGCACTGTTTCCATCCTCAGTATTTCTTTAAGCTGCTGCATCTTAATGCAAGCAATGGCAATGAAGTTTTTGTGCTAGATATGATCCAAATACATCCCTGAAGCAGGCAAACACCTTTAAAATGCATTTACTTTACTTTGACAAAAGTAGTGTTCTTTTGGTCTGAAATGCACAGAACAGGCCATTCTAAGCGTTTTCGCACTGTTTCCAACCTCAGTATTTCTTTAAGCTGCTGCATCTTAATGCAAGCAATGGCAATGAAGTTTTTGTGCTAGATATGATCCAAATACATCCCTGAAGCATGCAAACACCTTTAAAATGCTTTAAAATCCTTTTGACAAAAGTAGTGTTCTTTTGGTCTGAAGTGCACAGAACAGGCCATTCTAAGCGTTTTCGCACTGTTTCCATCCTCAGTATTTCTTTAAGCAGCTACATCTTAATGCAAGCAATGGCAATGAAGTTTTTGTGCTAGATATGATCCAAATACATCCCTGAAGCAGGCAAACACCTTTAAAATGCATTTACTTTACTTTGATGAAAGTAGTGTTGTTGTGGTCTGAAATGCACTGAACAGGCCATTCTAAGCGTTTTCACACTGTTTCTAACCTCAGTATTTCTTTAAGCTGCTGCATCTTAATGCAAGCAATGGCAATGAAGTTTTTGTGCTAGATATGATCCAAATACATCCCTGAAGCATGCAAACACCTTTAAAATGCTTTAAAATCAATTTGACAAAATTACTGTTTTTTTGTTCTGAAATGCACAGAACAGGCCATTCTACGCGTTTTCGCACTGTTTCCAACCTCAGTATTTCTTTAAGCTGCTGCATCTTAATGCAAGCAATGGCAATGAAGTTTTTGTGCTACATATGATCCAAATACATTCCTGAAGCAGGCAAACACCTTTAAAATGCATTTACTTTACTTTGACAAAAGTAGTGTTCTTTTGGTCTGAAATGCACAGAACAGGCCATTCTAAGCGTTTTCACACTGTTTCCAACCTCAGTATTTCTTTAAACTGCTGCATCTTAATGCAAGCAATGGCAATGAAGTTTTTGTGCTAGATATGATCCAAATACATCCCTGAAGCATGCAAACACCTTTAAAATGCTTTAAAATCACTTTGACAAAAGTAGTGTTCTTTTGGTCTGAAGTGCACAGAACAGGCCATTCTAAGCGTTTTCGCACTGTTTCCATCCTCAGTATTTCTTTAAGCTGCTGCATCTTAATGCAAGCAATGGCAATGAAGTTTTTGTGCTAGATATGATCCAAATACATCCCTGAAGCAGGCAAACACCTTTAAAATGCATTTACTTTACTTTGACAAAAGTAGTGTTCTTTTGGTCTGAAATGCACAGAACAGGCCATTCTAAGCGTTTTCGCACTGTTTCCAACCTCAGTATTTCTTTAAGCTGCTGCATCTTAATGCAAGCAATGGCAATGAAGTTTTTGTGCTAGATATGATCCAAATACATCCCTGAAGCATGCAAACACCATTAAAATGCTTTAAAATCACTTTGACAAAAGTAGTGTTCTTTTGGTCTGAAATGCACTGAACAGGCCATTCTAAGCGTTTTCGCACTGTTTCCAGTCTCAGTATATCTTTAAGCTGCTGCATCTTAATGCAAGCAATGGCAATGAAGTTTTTGTGCTAGATATGATCCAAATACATCCCTGAAGCATGCAAACACCTTTAAAATGCTTTGAAATCACTTTGACCAAAGTAGTGTTCTTTTGGTCTGAAATGCACTGAACAGGCCATTCTAAGCGTTTTTGCACTGTTTCCAGCCTTAGTATTTCTTTAAGATGCTGTATCTTAATGCAAGCAATGGCAATGAAGTTTTTGTGCTAGATATGATCCAAATACATCCCTGAAGCATGCAAACACCTTTAAAATGCTTTGAAATCACTTTGACCAAAGTAGTGTTCTTTTGGTCTGAAATGCACAGAACAGGCCATTCTAAGCGTTTTCGCACTGTTTCCAACCTCAGTATTTCTTTAAGCAGCTACATCTTAATGCAAGCAATGGCAATGAAGTTTTTGTGCTAGATATGATCCAAATACATCCCTGAAGCAGGCAAACACCTTTAAAATGCATTTACTTTACTTTGACAAAAGTAGTGTTCTTTTGGTCTGAAATGCACAGAACAGGCCATTCTAAGCGTTTTCGCACTGTTTCCAACCTCAGTATTTCTTTAAGCAGCTACATCTTAATGCAAGCAATGGCAATTAAGTTTTTGTGCTAGATATGATCCAAATACATCCCTGAAGCATGCAAACACCTTTAAAATGCTTTGAAATCACTTTGACCAAAGTAGTGTTCTTTTGGTCTGAAATGCACTGAACAGGCCATTCTAAGCGTTTTGGCACTGTTTCCAACCTCAGTATTTCTTTAAGCAGCTACATCTCAGCAAGCAATGGCAATGAAGTTTTTGTGCTAGATATGATCCAAATACATCCCTGAAGCATGCAAACACCTTTAAAATGCTTTGAAATCACTTTGACCAAAGTAGTGTTGTTGTGGTCTGAAATGCACAGAACAGGCCATTCTACGCGTTTTCGCACTGTTTCCAACCTCAGTATTTCTTTAAGCTGCTGCATCTTAATGTGAGCAATGACAATGAAGTTTTTGTGCTAGATATGATCCAAATACATCCCTGAAGCATGCAAACACCTTTAAAATGCTTTGAAATCACTTTGACCAAAGTAGTGTTCTTTTGGTCTGAAATGCACAGAACAGGCCATTCTAAGCGTTTTCGCACTGTTTCCAACCTCAGTATTTCTTTAAGCTGCTGCATCTTAATGCAAGCAATGGCAATGAAGTTTTTGTGCTACATATGATCCAAATACATCCCTGAAGCAGGCAAACACCTTTAAAATGCATTTACTTTACTTTGATAAAAGTAGTGTTGTTGTGGTCTGAAATGCACTGAACAGGCCATTCTAAGCGTTTTCACACTGTTTCCAGCCTCAGTATTTCTTTAAGATGCTGTATCTTAATGCAAGCAATGGCAATGAAGTTTTTGTGCTAGATATGATCCATTACATCCCTGAAGCATGCAAACACCTTTAAAATGCTTTAAAATCACTTTGACAAAAGTAGTGTTCTTTTGGTCTGAAGTGCACTGAACAGGCCATTCTAAGCGTTTTCACACTGTTTCCAGCCTCAGTATTTCTTTAAGATGCTGTATCTTAATGCAAGCAATGGCAATGAAGTTTTTGTGCTAGATATGATCCAAATACATCCCTGAAGCAGGCAAACACCTTTAAAATGCATTTACTTTACTTTGACAAAAGTAGTGTTCTTTTGGTCTGAAATGCACAGAACAGGCAATTCTAAGCGTTTTCGCACTGTTTCCAACCTCAGTATTTGTTTAAGCAGCTACATCTTAATGCAAGCAATGGCAATGAAGTTTTTGTGCTAGATATGATCCAAATACATCCCTGAAGCAGGCAAACACCTTTAAAATGCATTTACTTTACTTTGACAAAAGTAGTGTTCTTTTGGTCTGAAATGCACAGAACAGGCCATTCTAAGCTTTTTCGCACTGTTTCCAACCTCAGTATTTCTTTAAGCTGCTGCATCTTAATGCAAGCAATGGCAATGAAGTTTTTGTGCTAGATATGATCCAAATACATCCCTGAAGCATGCAAACACCATTAAAATGCTTTAAAATCACTTTGACAAAAGTAGTGTTCTTTTGGTCTGAAATGCACTGAACAGGCCATTCTAAGCGTTTTCGCACTGTTTCCAGTCTCAGTATATCTTTAAGCTGCTGCATCTTAATGCAAGCAATGGCAATGAAGTTTTTGTGCTAGATATGATCCAAATACATCCCTGAAGCATGCAAACACCTTTAAAATGCTTTGAAATCACTTTGACCAAAGTAGTGTTCTTTTGGTCTGAAATGCACTGAACAGGCCATTCTAAGCGTTTTTGCACTGTTTCCAGCCTTAGTATTTCTTTAAGATGCTGTATCTTAATGCAAGCAATGGCAATGAAGTTTTTGTGCTAGATATGATCCAAATACATCCCTGAAGCATGCAAACACCTTTAAAATGCTTTGAAATCACTTTGACCAAAGTAGTGTTCTTTTGGTCTGAAATGCACAGAACAGGCCATTCTAAGCGTTTTCGCACTGTTTCCAACCTCAGTATTTCTTTAAGCAGCTACATCTTAATGCAAGCAATGGCAATGACGTTTTTGTGCTAGATATGATCCAAATACATCCCTGAAGCAGGCAAACACCTTTAAAATGCATTTACTTTACTTTGATAAAAGTAGTGTTGTTGTGGTCTGAAATGCACTGAACAGGCCATTCTAAGCGTTTTCACACTGTTTCCAGCCTCAGTATTTCTTTAAGATGCTGTATCTTAATGCAAGCAATGGCAATGAAGTTTTTGTGCTAGATATGATCCATTACATCCCTGAAGCATGCAAACACCTTTAAAATGCTTTAAAATCACTTTGACAAAAGTAGTGTTCTTTTGGTCTGAAGTGCACTGAACAGGCCATTCTAAGCGTTTTCACACTGTTTCCAGCCTCAGTATTTCTTTAAGATGCTGTATCTTAATGCAAGCAATGGCAATGAAGTTTTTGTGCTAGATATGATCCAAATACATCCCTGAAGCAGGCAAACACCTTTAAAATGCATTTACTTTACTTTGACAAAAGTAGTGTTCTTTTGGTCTGAAATGCACAGAACAGGCAATTCTAAGCGTTTTCGCACTGTTTCCAACCTCAGTATTTGTTTAAGCAGCTACATCTTAATGCAAGCAATGGCAATGAAGTTTTTGTGCTAGATATGATCCAAATACATCCCTGAAGCAGGCAAACACCTTTAAAATGCATTTACTTTACTTTGACAAAAGTAGTGTTCTTTTGGTCTGAAATGCACAGAACAGGCCATTCTAAGCGTTTTCGCACTGTTTCCAACCTCAGTATTTCTTTAAGCTGCTGCATCTTAATGCAAGCAATGGCAATGAAGTTTTTGTGCTAGATATGATCCAAATACATCCCTGAAGCATGCAAACACCATTAAAATGCTTTAAAATCACTTTGACAAAAGTAGTGTTCTTTTGGTCTGAAATGCACTGAACAGGCCATTCTAAGCGTTTTCGCACTGTTTCCAGTCTCAGTATATCTTTAAGCTGCTGCATCTTAATGCAAGCAATGGCAATGAAGTTTTTGTGCTAGATATGATCCAAATACATCCCTGAAGCATGCAAACACCTTTAAAATGCTTTGAAATCACTTTGACCAAAGTAGTGTTCTTTTGGTCTGAAATGCACTGAACAGGCCATTCTAAGCGTTTTCGCACTGTTTCCAGTCTCAGTATATCTTTAAGCTGCTGCATCTTAATGCAAGCAATGGCAATGAAGTTTTTGTGCTAGATATGATCCAAATACATCCCTGAAGCATGCAAACACCTTTAAAATGCTTTGAAATCACTTTGACCAAAGTAGTGTTCTTTTGGTCTGAAATGCACAGAACAGGCCATTCTACGCGTTTTCGCACTGTTTCCAACCTCAGTATTTCTTTAAGCTGCTGCATCTTAATGTGAGCAATGACAATGAAGTTTTTGTGCTAGATATGATCCAAATACATCCCTGAAGCATGCAAACACCTTTAAAATGCTTTGAAATCACTTTGACCAAAGTAGTGTTCTTTTGGTCTGAAATGCACAGAACAGGCCATTCTAAGCGTTTTCGCACTGTTTCCAACCTCAGTATTTCTTTAAGCTGCTGCATCTTAATGCAAGCAATGGCAATGAAGTTTTTGTGCTACATATGATCCAAATACATCCCTGAAGCAGGCAAACACCTTTAAAATGCTTTAAAATCACTTTGACAAAAGTGGTGTTGTTTTGTTGATCTGAAGCAGGTCTGAAGCAGGCAAATACCTTTAAAATGCATTTACTTTACTTTGACAAAAGTATTGTTCTTTTGGTCTGAAATGCACAGAACAGGCCATTCTAAGCGTTTTCGCACTGTTTCCAACCTCAGTATTTCTTTAAGCTGCTGCATCTTAATGCAAGCAATGGCAATGAAGTTTTTGTGCTAGATATGATCCAAATACATCCCTGAAGCAGGCAAACACCTTTAAAATGCATTTACTTTACTTTGACAAAAGTAGTGTTCTTTTGGTCTGAAATGCACTGAACAGGCCATTCTAAGCGTTTTTGCACTGTTTCCAGCCTCAGTATTTCTTTAAGCAGCTGCATCTTAATGCAAGCAATGGCAATGAAGTTTTTGTGCTAGATATGATCCAAATACATCCCTGAAGCATGCAAACACCTTTAAAATGCTTTAAAATCACTTTGACAAAAGTAGTGTTCTTTTGGTCTGAAATGCACTTAACAGGCCATTCTAAGCGTTTTCGCACTGTTTCCAGTCTCAGTATATCTTTAAGCTGCTGCATCTTAATGCAAGCAATGGCAATGAAGTTTTTGTGCTAGATATGATCCAAATACATCCCTGAAGCATGCAAACACCTTTAAAATGCTTTAAAATCACTTTGACAAAAGTAGTGTTCTTTTGGTCTGAAATGCACTGAACAGGCCATTCTAAGCGTTTTCGCACTGTTTCCAGTCTCAGTATATCTTTAAGCTGCTGCATCTTAATGCAAGCAATGGCAATGAAGTTTTTGTGCTAGATATGATCCAAATACATCCCTGAAGCATGCAAACACCTTTAAAATGCTTTGAAATCACTTTGACCAAAGTAGTGTTCTTTTGGTCTGAAATGCACTGAACAGGCCATTCTACGCGTTTTCGCACTGTTTCCAACCTCAGTATTTCTTTAAGCTGCTGCATCTTAATGTGAGCAATGACAATGAAGTTTTTGTGCTACATATGATCCAAATACATCCCTGAAGCAGGCAAACACCTTTAAAATGCATTTACTTTACTTTGACAAAAGTAGTGTTCTTTTGGTCTGAAATGCACAGAACAGGCCATTCTAAGCGTTTTCGCACTGTTTCCAACCTCAGTATTTCTTTAAGCTGCTGCATCTTAATGCAAGCAATGGCAATGAAGTTTTTGTGCTAGATATGATCCAAATACATCCCTGAAGCAGGCAAACACCTTTAAAATGCATTTACTTTACTTTGACAAAAGTAGTGTTCTTTTGGTCTGAAATGCACAGAACAGGCCATTCTAAGCGTTTTCGCACTGTTTCCAACCTCAGTATTTCTTTAAGCAGCTACATCTTAATGCAAGCAATGGCAATGAAGTTTTTGTGCTAGATATGATCCAAATACATCCCTGAAGCATGCAAACACCTTTAAAATGCTTTGAAATCACTTTGACCAAAGTAGTGTTCTTTTGGTCTGAAATGCACTGAACAGGCCATTCTAAGCGTTTTGGCACTGTTTCCAACCTCAGTATTTCTTTAAGCAGCTACATCTCAGCAAGCAATGGCAATGAAGTTTTTGTGCTAGATATGATCCAAATACATCCCTGAAGCATGCAAACACCTTTAAAATGCTTTGAAATCACTTTGACCAAAGTAGTGTTCTTTTGGTCTGAAATGCACAGAACAGGCCATTCTAAGCGTTTTCGCACTGTTTCCAACCTCAGTATTTCTTTAAGCTGCTGCATCTTAATGCAAGCAATGGCAATGAAGTTTTTGTGCTACATATGATCCAAATACATCCCTGAAGCAGGCAAACACCTTTAAAATGCATTTACTTTACTTTGACAAAAGTAGTGTTCTTTTGGTCTGAAATGCACAGAACAGGCCATTCTAAGCGTTTTCACACTGTTTCCAACCTCAGTATTTCTTTAAGCTGCTGCATCTTAATGCAAGCAATGGCAATGAAGTTTTTGTGCTAGATATGATCCAAATACATCCCTGAAGCATGCAAACACCTTTAAAATGCTTTAAAATCACTTTGACAAAAGTAGTGTTCTTTTGGTCTGAAGTGCACAGAACAGGCCATTCTAAGCGTTTTCGCACTGTTTCCATCCTCAGTATTTCTTTAAGCTGCTGCATCTTAATGCAAGCAATGGCAATGAAGTTTTTGTGCTAGATATGATCCAAATACATCCCTGAAGCAGGCAAACACCTTTAAAATGCATTTACTTTACTTTGACAAAAGTAGTGTTCTTTTGGTCTGAAATGCACAGAACAGGCAATTCTAAGCGTTTTCGCACTGTTTCCAACCTCAGTATTTGTTTAAGCTGCTACATCTTAATGCAAGCAATGGCAATGAAGTTTTTGTGCTAGATATGATCCAAATACATCCCTGAAGCAGGCAAACACCTTTAAAATGCATTTACTTTACTTTGACAAAAGTAGTGTTCTTTTGGTCTGAAATGCACAGAACAGGCCATTCTAAGCGTTTTCGCACTGTTTCCAACCTCAGTATTTCTTTAAGCTGCTGCATCTTAATGCAAGCAATGGCAATGAAGTTTTTGTGCTAGATATGATCCAAATACATCCCTGAAGCATGCAAACACCATTAAAATGCTTTAAAATCACTTTGACAAAAGTAGTGTTCTTTTGGTCTGAAATGCACTGAACAGGCCATTCTAAGCGTTTTCGCACTGTTTCCAGTCTCAGTATATCTTTAAGCTGCTGCATCTTAATGCAAGCAATGGCAATGAAGTTTTTGTGCTAGATATGATCCAAATACATCCCTGAAGCATGCAAACACCTTTAAAATGCTTTGAAATCACTTTGACCAAAGTAGTGTTCTTTTGGTCTGAAATGCACTGAACAGGCCATTCTAAGCGTTTTTGCACTGTTTCCAGCCTTAGTATTTCTTTAAGATGCTGTATCTTAATGCAAGCAATGGCAATGAAGTTTTTGTGCTAGATATGATCCAAATACATCCCTGAAGCATGCAAACACCTTTAAAATGCTTTGAAATCACTTTGACCAAAGTAGTGTTGTTGTGGTCTGAAATGCACAGAACAGGCCATTCTACGCGTTTTCGCACTGTTTCCAACCTCAGTATTTCTTTAAGCTGCTGCATCTTAATGTGAGCAATGACAATGAAGTTTTTGTGCTAGATATGATCCAAATACATCCCTGAAGCATGCAAACACCTTTAAAATGCTTTGAAATCACTTTGACCAAAGTAGTGTTCTTTTGCTCTGAAATGCACAGAACAGGCCATTCTAAGCGTTTTCGCACTGTTTCCAACCTCAGTATTTCTTTAAGCAGCTACATCTTAATGCAAGCAATGGCAATGAAGTTTTTATGCTAGATATGATCCAAATACATCCCTGAAGCATGCAAACACCTTTAAAATGCTTTGAAATCACTTTGACCAAAGTAGTGTTCTTTTGGTCTGAAATGCACAGAACTAAGCGTTTTCGCACTGTTTCCAGCCTCAGTATTTCTTTAAGATGCTGTATCTTAATGCAAGCAATGGCAATGAAGTTTTTGTGCTAGATATGATCCAAATACATCCCTGAAGCAGGCAAACACCTTTAAAATGCATTTACTTTACTTTGATAAAAGTAGTGTTGTTGTGGTCTGAAATGCACTGAACAGGCCATTCTAAGCGTTTTCACACTGTTTCCAACCTCAGTATTTCTTTAAGCTGCTGCATCTTAATGCAAGCAATGGCAATGAAGTTTTTGTGCTAGATATGATCCAAATACATCCCTGAAGCATGCAAACACCATTAAAATGCTTTAAAATCACTTTGACAAAAGTAGTGTTCTTTTGGTCTGAAATGCACTGAACAGGCCATTCTAAGCGTTTTCGCACTGTTTCCAGCCTCAGTATTTCTTTAAGCTGCTGCATCTTAATGCAAGCAATGGCAATGAAGTTTTTGTGCTAGATATGATCCAAATACATCCCTGAAGCAGGCAAACACCTTTAAAATGCATTTACAAACACCTTTAAAATGCATTTACTTTACTTTGATAGAAGTAGTGTTGTTGTGGTCTGAAATGCACTGTACAGGCCATTCTAAGCGTTTTCACACTGTTTCCAGCCTCAGTATTTCTTTAAGATGCTGTATCTTAATGCAAGCAATGGCAATGAAGTTTTTGTGCTAGATATGATCCATTACATCCCTGAAGCATGCAAACACCTTTAAAATGCTTTAAAATCACTTTGACCAAAGTAGTGTTCTTTTGGTCTGAAATGCACAGAACAGGCCATTCTAAGCGTTTTCGCACTGTTTCCAACCTCAGTATTTCTTTAAGCTGCTGCATCTTAATGCAAGCAATGGCAATGAAGTTTTTGTGCTACATATGATCCAAATACATCCCCGAAGCAGGCAAACACCTTTAAAATGCATTTACTTTACTTTGACAAAAGTAGTGTTCTTTTGGTCTGAAATGCACAGAACAGGCCATTCTAAGCGTTTTCGCACTGTTTCCAACCTCAGTATTTCTTTAAGCTGCTGCATCTTAATGCAAGCAATGGCAATGAAGTTTTTGTGCTAGATATGATCCAAATACATCCCTGAAGCATGCAAACACCTTTAAAATGCTTTGAAATCACTTTGACCAAAGTAGTGTTCTTTTGGTCTGAAATGCACTGAACAGGCCATTCTAAGCGTTTTGGCACTGTTTCCAGCCTCAGTATTTCTTTAAGATGCTGTATCTTAATGCAAGCAATGGCAATGAAGTTTTTGTGCTAGATATGATCCAAATACATCCCTGAAGCATGCAAACACCATTAAAATGCTTTAAAATCACTTTGACAAAAGTAGTGTTCTTTTGGTCTGAAATGCACTGAACAGGCCATTCTAAGCGTTTTCGCACTGTTTCCAGTCTCAGTATTTCTTTAAGCTGCTGCATCTTAATGCAAGCAATGGCAATGAAGTTTTTGTGCTAGATATGATCCAAATACATCCCTGAAGCAGGCAAACACCTTTAAAATGCATTTACTTTACTTTGACAAAAGTAGTGTTCTTTTGGTCTGAAATGCACAGAACAGGCCATTCTAAGCGTTTTCGCACTGTTTCCAACCTCAGTATTTCTTTAAGCAGCTACATCTTAATGCAAGCAATGGCAATGAAGTTTTTGTGCTAGATATGATCCAAATACATTCCTGAAGCAGGCAAACACCTTTAAAATGCATTTACTTTACTTTGACAAAAGTAGTGTTCTTTTGGTCTGAAATGCACAGAACAGGCCATTCTAAGCGTTTTGGCACTGTTTCCAACCTCAGTATTTCTTTAAACTGCTGCATCTTAATGCAAGCAATGGCAATGAAGTTTTTGTGCTAGATATGATCCAAATACATCCCTGAAGCATGCAAACACCTTTAAAATGCTTTAAAATCACTTTGACAAAAGTAGTGTTCTTTTGGTCTGAAGTGCACAGAACAGGCCATTCTAAGCGTTTTCGCACTGTTTCCAGTCTCAGTATTTCTTTAAGCTGCTGCATCTTAATGCAAGCAATGGCAATGAAGTTTTTGTGCTAGATATGATCCAAATACATCCCTGAAGCAGGCAAACACCTTTAAAATGCATTTACTTTACTTTGACAAAAGTAGTGTTCTTTTGGTCTGAAATGCACAGAACAGGCCATTCTAAGCGTTTTCGCACTGTTTCCAACCTCAGTATTTCTTTAAGCAGCTACATCTTAATGCAAGCAATGGCAATGAAGTTTTTGTGCTAGATATGATCCAAATACATTCCTGAAGCAGGCAAACACCTTTAAAATGCATTTACTTTACTTTGACAAAAGTAGTGTTCTTTTGGTCTGAAATGCACAGAACAGGCCATTCTAAGCGTTTTCACACTGTTTCCAACCTCAGTATTTCTTTAAACTGCTGCATCTTAATGCAAGCAATGGCAATGAAGTTTTTGTGCTAGATATGATCCAAATACATCCCTGAAGCATGCAAACACCTTTAAAATGCTTTAAAATCACTTTGACAAAAGTAGTGTTCTTTTGGTCTGAAGTGCACAGAACAGGCCATTCTAAGCGTTTTCGCACTGTTTCCATCCTCAGTATTTCTTTAAGCTGCTGCATCTTAATGCAAGCAATGGCAATGAAGTTTTTGTGCTAGATATGATCCAAATACATCCCTGAAGCAGGCAAACACCTTTAAAATGCATTTACTTTACTTTGACAAAAGTAGTGTTCTTTTGGTCTGAAATGCACAGAACAGGCCATTCTAAGCGTTTTCGCACTGTTTCCAACCTCAGTATTTCTTTAAGCTGCTGCATCTTAATGCAAGCAATGGCAATGAAGTTTTTGTGCTAGATATGATCCAAATACATCCCTGAAGCATGCAAACACCATTAAAATGCTTTAAAATCACTTTGACAAAAGTAGTGTTCTTTTGGTCTGAAATGCACTGAACAGGCCATTCTAAGCGTTTTCGCACTGTTTCCAGTCTCAGTATATCTTTAAGCTGCTGCATCTTAATGCAAGCAATGGCAATGAAGTTTTTGTGCTAGATATGATCCAAATACATCCCTGAAGCATGCAAACACCTTTAAAATGCTTTGAAATCACTTTGACCAAAGTAGTGTTCTTTTGGTCTGAAATGCACTGAACAGGCCATTCTAAGCGTTTTTGCACTGTTTCCAGCCTTAGTATTTCTTTAAGATGCTGTATCTTAATGCAAGCAATGGCAATGAAGTTTTTGTGCTAGATATGATCCAAATACATCCCTGAAGCATGCAAACACCTTTAAAATGCTTTGAAATCACTTTGACCAAAGTAGTGTTCTTTTGGTCTGAAATGCACAGAACAGGCCATTCTAAGCGTTTTCGCACTGTTTCCAACCTCAGTATTTCTTTAAGCTGCTGCATCTTAATGTGAGCAATGACAATGAAGTTTTTGTGCTAGATATGATCCAAATACATCCCTGAAGCATGCAAACACCTTTAAAATGCTTTGAAATCACTTTGACCAAAGTAGTGTTCTTTTGCTCTGAAATGCACAGAACAGGCCATTCTAAGCGTTTTCGCACTGTTTCCAACCTCAGTATTTCTTTAAGCAGCTACATCTTAATGCAAGCAATGGCAATGAAGTTTTTGTGCTAGATATGATCCAAATACATCCCTGAAGCATGCAAACACCTTTAAAATGCTTTGAAATCACTTTGACCAAAGTAGTGTTCTTTTGGTCTGAAATGCACTGAACAGGCCATTCTAAGCGTTTTGGCACTGTTTCCAACCTCAGTATTTCTTTAAGCAGCTACATCCTAATGCAAGCAATGGCAATGAAGTTTTTGTGCTAGATATGATCCAAATACATCCCTGAAGCATGCAAACACCTTTAAAATGCTTTGAAATCACTTTGACCAAAGTAGTGTTCTTTTGGTCTGAAATGCACTGAACAGGCCATTCTAAGCGTTTTGGCACTGTTTCCAGCCTCAGTATTTCTTTAAGATGCTGTATCTTAATGCAAGCAATGGCAATGAAGTTTTTGTGCTAGATATGATCCAAATACATCCCTGAAGCATGCAAACACCATTAAAATGCTTTAAAATCACTTTGACAAAAGTAGTGTTCTTTTGGTCTGAAATGCACTGAACAGGCCATTCTAAGCGTTTTCGCACTGTTTCCAGTCTCAGTATTTCTTTAAGCTGCTGCATCTTAATGCAAGCAATGGCAATGAAGTTTTTGTGCTAGATATGATCCAAATACATCCCTGAAGCATGCAAACACCTTTAAAATGCTTTAAAATCAATTTGACAAAATTACTGTTTTTTTGTTCTGAAATGCACAGAACAGGCCATTCTACGCGTTTTCGCACTGTTTCCAACCTCAGTATTTCTTTAAGCTGCTGCATCTGAATGCAAGCAATGGCAATGAAGTTTTTGTGCTAGATATGATCCAAATACATCCCTGAAGCAGGCAAACACCTTTAAAATGCATTTACTTTACTTTGACAAAAGTAGTGTTCTTTTGGTCTGAAATGCACAGAACAGGCCATTCTAAGCGTTTTCGCACTGTTTCCAACCTCAGTATTTCTTTAAGCTGCTGCATCTTAATGCAAGCAATGGCAATGAAGTTTTTGTGCTAGATATGATCCAAATACACCCCTGAAGTATGCAAACACCTTTAAAATGCTTTGAAATCACTTTGACCAAAGTAGTGTTGTTGTGGTCTGAAATGCACAGAACAGGCCATTCTACGCGTTTTCGCACTGTTTCCAACCTCAGTATTTCTTTAAGCTGCTGCATCTTAATGTGAGCAATGACAATGAAGTTTTTGTGCTAGATATGATCCAAATACATCCCTGAAGCAGGCAAACACCTTTAAAATGCATTTACTTTACTTTGATAAAAGTAGTGTTGTTGTGGTCTGAAATGCACTGAACAGGCCATTCTAAGCGTTTTCACACTGTTTCCAACCTCAGTATTTCTTTAAGCTGCTGCATCTTAATGCAAGCAATGGCAAAGAAGTTTTTGTGCTAGATATGATCCAAATACATCCCTGAAGCATGCAAACACCATTAAAATGCTTTAAAATCACTTTGACAAAAGTAGTGTTCTTTTGGTCTGAAATGCACTGAACAGGCCATTCTAAGCGTTTTCGCACTGTTTCCAGTCTCAGTATTTCTTTAAGCTGCTGCATCTTAATGCAAGCAATGGCAATGAAGTTTTTGTGCTAGATATGATCCAAATACATCCCTGAAGCAGGCAAACACCTTTAAAATGCATTTACAAACACCTTTAAAATGCATTTACTTTACTTTGATAAAAGTAGTGTTGTTGTGGTCTGAAATGCACTGAACAGGCCATTCTAAGCGTTTTCACACTGTTTCCAGCCTCAGTATTTCTTTAAGATGCTGTATCTTAATGCAAGCAATGGCAATGAAGTTTTTGTGCTAGATATGATCCATTACATCCCTGAAGCATGCAAACACCTTTAAAATGCTTTAAAATCACTTTGACAAAAGTAGTGTTCTTTTGGTCTGAAGTGCACAGAACAGGCCATTCTAAGCGTTTTCGCACTGTTTCCATCCTCAGTATTTCTTTAAGCTGCTGCATCTTAATGCAAGCAATGGCAATGAAGTTTTTGTGCTAGATATGATCCAAATACATCCCTGAAGCAGGCAAACACCTTTAAAATGCATTTACTTTACTTTGACAAAAGTAGTGTTCTTTTGGTCTGAAATGCACAGAACAGGCAATTCTAAGCGTTTTCGCACTGTTTCCAACCTAAGTATTTGTTTAAGCAGCTACATCTTAATGCAAGCAATGGCAATGAAGTTTTTGTGCTAGATATGATCCAAATACATCCCTGAAGCAGGCAAACACCTTTAAAATGCATTTACTTTACTTTGACAAAAGTAGTGTTCTTTTGGTCTGAAATGCACAGAACAGGCCATTCTAAGCGTTTTCGCACTGTTTCCAACCTCAGTATTTCTTTAAGCTGCTGCATCTTAATGCAAGCAATGGCAATGAAGTTTTTGTGCTAGATATGATCCAAATACATCCCTGAAGTATGCAAACACCTTTAAAATGCTTTGAAATCACTTTGACCAAAGTAGTGTTGTTGTGGTCTGAAATGCACAGAACAGGCCATTCTAAGCGTTTTCAAACTGTTTCCAACCTCAGTATTTCTTTAAGCTGCTGCATCTTAATGCAAGCAATGGCAAAGAAGTTTTTGTGCTAGATATGATCCAAATACATCCCTGAAGCATGCAAACACCATTAAAATGCTTTAAAATCACTTTGACAAAAGTAGTGTTCTTTTGGTCTGAAATGCACTGAACAGGCCATTCTAAGCGTTTTCGCACTGTTTCCAGTCTCAGTATTTCTTTAAGCTGCTGCATCTTAATGCAAGCAATGGCAATGAAGTTTTTGTGCTAGATATGATCCAAATACATCCCTGAAGCAGGCAAACACCTTTAAAATGCATTTACAAACACCTTTAAAATGCATTTACTTTACTTTGATAAAAGTAGTGTTGTTGTGGTCTGAAATGCACTGAACAGGCCATTCTAAGCGTTTTCACACTGTTTCCAGCCTCAGTATTTCTTTAAGATGCTGTATCTTAATGCAAGCAATGGCAATGAAGTTTTTGTGCTAGATATGATCCATTACATCACTGAAGCATGCAAACACCTTTAAAATGCTTTAAAATCACTTTGACAAAAGTAGTGTTCTTTTGGTCTGAAGTGCACAGAACAGGCCATTCTAAGCGTTTTCGCACTGTTTCCATCCTCAGTATTTCTTTAAGCTGCTGCATCTTAATGCAAGCAATGGCAATGAAGTTTTTGTGCTAGATATGATCCAAATACATCCCTGAAGCATGCAAACACCTTTAAAATGCTTTAAAATCAATTTGACAAAATTACTGTTTTTTTGTTCTGAAATGCACAGAACAGGCCATTCTACGCGTTTTCGCACTGTTTCCAGCCTCAGTATTTCTTTAAGCTGCTGCATCTTAATGCAAGCAATGGCAATGAAGTTTTTGTGCTACATATGATCCAAATACATCCCTGAAGCAGGCAAACACCTTTAAAATGCATTTACTTTACTTTGACAAAAGTAGTGTTCTTTTGGTCTGAAATGCACAGAACAGGCCATTCTAAGCGTTTTCGCACTGTTTCCAACCTCAGTATTTCTTTAAGCTGCTGCATCTTAATGCAAGCAATGGCAATGAAGTTTTTGTGCTAGATATGATCCAAATACATCCCTGAAGCAGGCAAACACCTTTAAAATGCATTTACAAACACCTTTAAAATGCATTTACTTTACTTTGATAAAAGTAGTGTTCTTTTGGTCTGAAATGCACTGAACAGGCCATTCTAAGCGTTTTCGCACTGTTTCCAACCTCAGTATTTCTTTAAGCTGCTGCATCTTAATGTGAGCAATGACAATGAAGTTTTTGTGCTAGATATGATCCAAATACATCCCTGAAGCAGGCAAACACCTTTAAAATGCATTTACTTTACTTTGATAAAAGTAGTGTTGTTGTGGTCTGAAATGCACTGAACAGGCCATTCTAAGCGTTTTCACACTGTTTCCAGCCTCAGTATTTCTTTAAGATGCTGTATCTTAATGCAAGCAATGGCAATGAAGTTGTTGTGCTAGATATGATCCATTACATCCCTGAAGCATGCAAACACCTTTAAAATGCTTTAAAATCACTTTGACAAAAGTAGTGTTCTTTTGGTCTGAAGTGCACAGAACAGGCCATTCTAAGCGTTTTCGCACTGTTTCCATCCTCAGTATTTCTTTAAGCTGCTGCATCTTAATGCAAGCAATGGCAATGAAGTTTTTGTGCTACATATGATCCAAATACATCCCTGAAGTATGCAAACACCTTTAAAATGCATTTACTTTACTTTGACAAAAGTAGTGTTCTTTTGGTCTGAAATGCACAGAACAGGCCATTCTAAGCGTTTTCGCACTGTTTCCAACCTCAGTATTTCTTTAAGCTGCTGCATCTTAATGCAAGCAATGGCAATGAAGTTTTTGTGCTAGATATGATCCAAATACATCCCTGAAGTATGCAAACACCTTTAAAATGCATTTACTTTACTTTGATAAAAGTAGTGTTGTTGTGGTCTGAAATGCACTGAACAGGCCATTCTAAGCGTTTTCACACTGTTTCCAACCTCAGTATTTCTTTAAGCTGCTGCATCTTAATGCAAGCAATGGCAAAGAAGTTTTTGTGCTAGATATGATCCAAATACATCCCTGAAGCATGCAAACACCATTAAAATGCTTTAAAATCACTTTGACAAAAGTAGTGTTCTTTTGGTCTGAAATGCACTGAACAGGCCATTCTAAGCGTTTTCGCACTGTTTCCAGTCTCAGTATGTCTTTAAGCTGCTGCATCTGAATGCAAGCAATGGCAATGAAGTTTTTGTGCTAGATATGATCCAAATACATCCCTGAAGTATGCAAACACCTTTAAAATGCTTTGAAATCACTTTGACCAAAGTAGTGTTGTTGTGGTCTGAAATGCACAGAACAGGCCATTCTACGCGTTTTCGCACTGTTTCCAACCTCAGTATTTTTTTAAGCTGCTGCATCTTAATGCAAGCAATGGCAAAGAAGTTTTTGTGCTAGATATGATCCAAATACATCCCTGAAGCATGCAAACACCATTAAAATGCTTTAAAATCACTTTGACAAAAGTAGTGTTCTTTTGGTCTGAAATGCACTGAACAGGCCATTCTAAGCGTTTTCGCACTGTTTCCAGTCTCAGTATTTCTTTAAGCTGCTGCATCTTAATGCAAGCAATGGCAATGAAGTTTTTGTGCTAGATATGATCCAAATACATCCCTGAAGCATGCAAACACCTTTAAAATGCTTTAAAATCAATTTGACAAAATTACTGTTTTTTTGTTCTGAAATGCACAGAACAGACCATTCTACGCGTTTTCGCACTGTTTCCAACCTCAGTATTTCTTTTAGCTGCTGCATCTGAATGCAAGCAATGGCAATGAAGTTTTTGTGCTAGATATGATCCAAATACATCCCTGAAGCTTGCAAACACCTTTAAAATGCTTTGAAATCACTTTGACCAAAGAAGTGTTCTTTTGGTATGAAATGCACGGAACAGGCCATTCTAAGCGTTTTTGCACTGTTTCCAGCCTCAGTATTTCTTTAAGCTGCTGCATCTTAATGCAAGCAATGGCAATGAAGTTTTTGTGCTAGATATGATCCAAATACATCCCTGAAGTATGCAAACACCTTTAAAATGCTTTGAAATCACTTTGACCAAAGTAGTGTTGTTGTGGTCTGAAATGCACAGAACAGGCCATTCTACGCATTTTCGCACTGTTTCCAACCTCAGTATTTCTTTAAGCTGCTGCATCTTAATGTGAGCAATGGCAATGAAGTTTTTGTGCTAGATATGATCCAAATACATCCCTGAAGCATGCAAACACCTTTAAAATGCTTTGAAATCACTTTGACCAAAGTAGTGTTCTTTTGGTCTGAAATGCACAGAACAGGCCATTCTAAGCGTTTTCGCACTGTTTCCAACCTCAGTATTTCTTTAAGCTGCTGCATCTTAATGCAAGCAATGGCAATGAAGTTTTTGTGCTACATATGATCCAAATACATCCCTGAAGCAGGCAAACACCTTTAAAATGCATTTACTTTACTTTGACAAAAGTAGTGTTGTTGTGGTCTGAAATGCACAGAACAGGCCATTCTAAGCGTTTTCGCACTGTTTCCAACCTCAGTATTTCTTTAAGCAGCTATATCTTAATGCAAGCAATGGCAATGACGTTTTTGTGCTAGATATGATCCAAATACATCCCTGAAGCAGGCAAACACCTTTAAAATGCATTTACTTTACTTTGATAAAAGTAGTGTTGTTGTGGTCTGAAATGCACTGAACAGGCCATTCTAAGCGTTTTCGCACTGTTTCCAGCCTCAGTATTTCTTTAAGCTGCTGCATCTTAATGCAAGCAATGGCAATGAAGTTTTTGTGCTAGATATGATCCAAATACATCCCTGAAGCTTGCAAACACCTTTAAAATGCTTTGAAATCACTTTGACCAAAGAAGTGTTTTTTTGGTATGAAATGCACTGAACAGGCCATTCTAAGCGTTTTTGCACTGTTTCCAGCCTCAGTATTTCTTTAAGCTGCTTCA
This sequence comes from Macropodus opercularis, assembly GCA_030770545.1. NCBI lineage: Eukaryota > Metazoa > Chordata > Actinopteri > Anabantiformes > Osphronemidae > Macropodus > Macropodus opercularis. The sequence continues at coordinate 6,352,455 of CM061109.1, forward strand.
TCTTAATGCAAGCAATGGCAATGAAGTTTTTGTGCTAGATATGATCCAAATACATCCCTGAAGCATGCAAACACCTTTAAAATGCTTTGAAATCACTTTGACCAAAGTAGTGTTCTTTTGGTCTTAAATGCACTGAACAGGCCATTCTAAGCGTTTTCGCACTGTTTCCAGCCTCAGTATTTCTTTAAGCTGCTGCATCTTAATGCAAGCAATGGCAATGAAGTTTTTGTGCTAGATATGATCCAAATACATCCCTGAAGCAGGCAAACACCTTTAAAATACATTTACAAACACCTTTAAAATGCATTTACTTTACTTTGATAAAAGTAGTGTTGTTGTGGTCTGAAATGCACTGAACAGGCCATTCTACGCGTTTTCGCACTGTTTCCAACCTCAGTATTTCTTTAAGCTGCTGCATCTTAATGCAAGCAATGGCAAAGAAGTTTTTGTGCTAGATATGATCCAAATACATCCCTGAAGCATGCAAACACCATTAAAATGCTTTAAAATCACTTTGACAAAAGTAGTGTTCTTTTGGTCTGAAATGCACTGAACAGGCCATTCTAAGCGTTTTCGCACTGTTTCCAGTCTCAGTATTTCTTTAAGCTGCTGCATCTTAATGCAAGCAATGGCAATGAAGTTTTTGTGCTAGATATGATCCAAATACATCCCTGAAGCATGCAAACACCTTTAAAATGCTTTAAAATCAATTTGACAAAATTACTGTTTTTTTGTTCTTAAATGCACAGAACAGGCCATTCTACGCATTTTCGCACTGTTTCCAACCTCAGTATTTCTTTAAGCTGCTGCATCTTAATGTGAGCAATGGCAATGAAGTTTTTGTGCTAGATATGATCCAAATACATCCCTGAAGCATGCAAACACCTTTAAAATGCTTTGAAATCACTTTGACCAAAGTAGTGTTCTTTTGGTCTGAAATGCACAGAACAGGCCATTCTAAGCGTTTTCGCACTGTTTCCAACCTCAGTATTTCTTTAAGCTGCTGCATCTTAATGCAAGCAATGGCAATGAAGTTTTTGTGCTACATATGATCCAAATACATCCCTGAAGCAGGCAAACACCTTTAAAATGCATTTACTTTACTTTGACAAAAGTAGTGTTGTTGTGGTCTGAAATGCACAGAACAGGCCATTCTAAGCGTTTTCGCACTGTTTCCAACCTCAGCATTTCTTTAAGCAGCTATATCTTAATGCAAGCAATGGCAATGACGTTTTTGTGCTAGATATGATCCAAATACATCCCTGAAGCATGCAAACACCTTTAAAATGCTTTAAAATCAATTTGACAAAATTACTGTTTTTTTGTTCTGAAATGCACTGAACAGGCCATTCTAAGCGTTTTCGCACTGTTTCCAACCTCAGTATTTCTTTTAGCTGCTGCATCTGAATGCAAGCAATGGCAATGAAGTTTTTGTGCTAGATATGATCCAAATACATCCCTGAAGCATGCAAACACCTTTAAAATGCTTTAAAATCAATTTGACAAAATTACTGTTTTTTTGTTCTTAAATGCACAGAACAGGCCATTCTACGCGTTTTCGCACTGTTTCCAACCTCAGTATTTCTTTAAGCTGCTGCATCTTAATGTGAGCAATGGCAATGAAGTTTTTGTGCTAGATATGATCCAAATACATCCCTGAAGCATGCAAACACCTTTAAAATGCTTTGAAATCACTTTGACCAAAGTAGTGTTCTTTTGGTCTGAAATGCACAGAACAGGCCATTCTAAGCGTTTTCGCACTGTTTCCAACCTCAGTATTTCTTTAAGCTGCTGCATCTTAATGCAAGCAATGGCAATGAAGTTTTTGTGCTACATATGATCCAAATACATCCCTGAAGCAGGCAAACACCTTTAAAATGCTTTGAAATCACTTTGACCAAAGTAGTGTTCTTTTGGTCTGAAATGCACAGAACAGGCCATTCTAAGCGTTTTCGCACTGTTTCCAACCTCAGTATTTCTTTAAGCTGCTGCATCTTAATGCAAGCAATGGCAATGAAGTTTTTGTGCTACATATGATCCAAATACATCCCTGAAGCAGGCAAACACCTTTAAAATGCATTTACTTTACTTTGACAAAAGTAGTGTTGTTGTGGTCTGAAATGCACAGAACAGGCCATTCTAAGCGTTTTCGCACTGTTTCCAACCTCAGTATTTCTTTAAGCAGCTATATCTTAATGCAAGCAATGGCAATGACGTTTTTGTGCTAGATATGATCCAAATACATCCCTGAAGCAGGCAAACACCTTTAAAATGCATTTACTTTACTTTGATAAAAGTAGTGTTGTTGTGGTCTGAAATGCACTGAACAGGCCATTCTAAGCGTTTTCACACTGTTTCCAGCCTCAGTATTTCTTTAAGATGCTGTATCTTAATGCAAGCAATGGCAATGAAGTTTTTGTGCTAGATATGATCCAAATACATCCCTGAAGCATGCAAACACCTTTAAAATGCTTTGAAATCACTTTGACCAAAGTAGTGTTCTTTTGGTCTGAAATGCACAGAACAGGCCATTCTAAGCGTTTTCGCACTGTTTCCAACCTCAGTATTTCTTTAAGCAGCTACATCTTAATGCAAGCAATGGCAATGACGTTTTTGTGCTAGATATGATCCAAATACATCCCTGAAGCAGGCAAACACCTTTAAAATGCATTTACTTTACTTTGATAAAAGTAGTGTTGTTGTGGTCTGAAATGCACTGAACAGGCCATTCTAAGCGTTTTCACACTGTTTCCAGCCTCAGTATTTCTTTAAGATGCTGTATCTTAATGCAAGCAATGGCAATGAAGTTTTTGTGCTAGATATGATCCAAATACATCCCTGAAGCATGCAAACACCTTTAAAATGCTTTGAAATCACTTTGACCAAAGTAGTGTTGTTGTGGTCTGAAATGCACAGAACAGGCCCTTCTAAGCGTTTTCGCACTGTTTCCAACCTCAGTATTTCTTTAAGCTGCTGCATCTTAATGCAAGCAATAGCAATGAAGTTTTTGTGCTACATATGATCCAAATACATCCCTGAAGCATGCAAACACCTTTAAAATGCTTTGAAATCACTTTGACCAAAGTAGTGTTCTTTTGGTATGAAATGCACTGAACAGGCCATTCTAAGCGTTTTTGCACTGTTTCCAGTCTCAGTATATCTTTAAGCTGCTGCATCTTAATTCAAGCAATGGCAATGAAGTTTTTGTGCTAGATATGATCCAAATACATCCCTGAAGCATGCAAACACCTTTAAAATGCTTTGAAATCACTTTGACCAAAGTAGTGTTCTTTTGGTCTGAAATGCACTGAACAGGCCATTCTACGCGTTTTCGCACTGTTTCCAACCTCAGTATTTCTTTAAGCTGCTGCATCTTAATGTGAGCAATGACAATGAAGTTTTTGTGCTAGATATGATCCAAATACATCCCTGAAGCAGGCAAACACCTTTAAAATGCATTTACTTTACTTTGATAAAAGTAGTGTTGTTGTGGTCTGAAATGCACTGAACAGGCCATTCTAAGCGTTTTCGCACTGTTTCCAGTCTCAGTATTTGTTTAAGCTGCTGCATCTTAATGCAAGCAATGGCAATGAAGTTTTTGTGCTAGATATGATCCAAATACATCCCTGAAGCAGGCAAACACCTTTAAAATGCATTTACTTTACTTTGACAAAAGTAGTGTTCTTTTGGTCTGAAATGCACAGAACAGGCCATTCTAAGCGTTTTCGCACTGTTTCCATCCTCAGTATTTCTTTAAGCTGCTGCATCTTAATGCAAGCAATGGCAAAGAAGTTTTTGTGCTAGATATGATCCAAATACATCCCTGAAGCATGCAAACACCATTAAAATGCTTTAAAATCACTTTGACAAAAGTAGTGTTCTTTTGGTCTGAAATGCACAGAACAGGCCATTCTAAGCGTTTTCGCACTGTTTCCAGTCTCAGTATTTCTTTAAGCTGCTGCATCTTAATGCAAGCAATGGCAATGAAGTTTTTGTGCTAGATATGATCCAAATACATCCCTGAAGCATGCAAACACCTTTAAAATGCTTTGAAATCACTTTGACCAAAGTAGTGTTCTTTTGGTCTGAAATGCACTGAACAGGCCATTCTAAGCGTTTTTGCACTGTTTCCAGCCTCAGTATTTCTTTAAGCTGCTGCATCTTAATGCAAGCAATGGCAATGAAGTTTTTGTGCTAGATATGATCCAAATACATCCCTGAAGCATGCAAACACCTTTAAAATGCTTTGAAATCACTTTGACCAAAGTAGTGTTCTTTTGGTCTGAAATGCACAGAACAGGCCATTCTAAGCGTTTTCGCACTGTTTCCAACCTCAGTATTTCTTTAAGCAGCTACATCTTAATGCAAGCAATGGCAATGACGTTTTTGTGCTAGATATGATCCAAATACATCCCTGAAGCAGGCAAACACCTTTAAAATGCATTTACTTTACTTTGATAAAAGTAGTGTTGTTGTGGTCTGAAATGCACTGAACAGGCCATTCTAAGCGTTTTCACACTGTTTCCAGCCTCAGTATTTCTTTAAGATGCTGTATCTTAATGCAAGCAATGGCAATGAAGTTTTTGTGCTAGATATGATCCAAATACATCCCTGAAGCATGCAAACACCTTTAAAATGCTTTGAAATCACTTTGACCAAAGTAGTGTTGTTGTGGTCTGAAATGCACAGAACAGGCCCTTCTAAGCGTTTTCGCACTGTTTCCAACCTCAGTATTTCTTTAAGCTGCTGCATCTTAATGCAAGCAATAGCAATGAAGTTTTTGTGCTACATATGATCCAAATACATCCCTGAAGCATGCAAACACCTTTAAAATGCTTTGAAATCACTTTGACCAAAGTAGTGTTCTTTTGGTATGAAATGCACTGAACAGGCCATTCTAAGCGTTTTTGCACTGTTTCCAGTCTCAGTATATCTTTAAGCTGCTGCATCTTAATGCAAGCAATGGCAATGAAGTTTTTGTGCTAGATATGATCCAAATACATCCCTGAAGCATGCAAACACCTTTAAAATGCTTTGAAATCACTTTGACCAAAGTAGTGTTCTTTTGGTCTGAAATGCACTGAACAGGCCATTCTACGCGTTTTCGCACTGTTTCCAACCTCAGTATTTCTTTAAGCTGCTGCATCTTAATGTGAGCAATGACAATGAAGTTTTTGTGCTAGATATGATCCAAATACATCCCTGAAGCAGGCAAACACCTTTAAAATGCATTTACTTTACTTTGATAAAAGTAGTGTTGTTGTGGTCTGAAATGCACTGAACAGGCCATTCTAAGCGTTTTCGCACTGTTTCCAGTCTCAGTATTTCTTTAAGCTGCTGCATCTTAATGCAAGCAATGGCAATGAAGTTTTTGTGCTAGATATGATCCAAATACATCCCTGAAGCAGGCAAACACCTTTAAAATGCATTTACTTTACTTTGACAAAAGTAGTGTTCTTTTGGTCTGAAATGCACAGAACAGGCCATTCTAAGCGTTTTCGCACTGTTTCCAACCTCAGTATTTCTTTAAGCTGCTGCATCTTAATGCAAGCAATGGCAATGAAGTTTTTGTGCTAGATATGATCCAAATACATCCCTGAAGTATGCAAACACCTTTAAAATGCTTTGAAATCACTTTGACCAAAGTAGTGTTGTTGTGGTCTGAAATGCACAGAACAGGCCATTCTACGCGTTTTCGCACTGTTTCCAACCTCAGTATTTCTTTAAGCTGCTGCATCTTAATGTGAGCAATGGCAATGAAGTTTTTGTGCTAGATATGATCCAAATACATCCCTGAAGTATGCAAACACCTTTAAAATGCTTTGAAATCACTTTGACCAAAGTAGTGTTGTTGTGGTCTGAAATGCACAGAACAGGCCATTCTACGCGTTTTCGCACTGTTTCCAACCTCAGTATTTCTTTAAGCTGCTGCATCTTAATGTGAGCAATGGCAATGAAGTTTTTGTGCTAGATATGATCCAAATACATCCCTGAAGCATGCAAACACCTTTAAAATGCTTTGAAATCACTTTGACCAAAGTAGTGTTCTTTTGGTCTGAAATGCACAGAACAGGCCATTCTAAGCGTTTTCGCACTGTTTCCAACCTCAGTATTTCTTTAAGCTGCTGCATCTTAATGCAAGCAATGGCAATGAAGTTTTTGTGCTAGATATGATCCAAATACATCCCTGAAGCAGGCAAACACCTTTAAAATGCATTTACAAACACCTTTAAAATGCATTTACTTTACTTTGATAAAAGTAGTGTTGTTGTGGTCTGAAATGCACTGAACAGGCCATTCTAAGCGTTTTCACACTGTTTCCAGCCTCAGTATTTCTTTAAGATGCTGTATCTTAATGCAAGCAATGGCAATGAAGTTTTTGTGCTAGATATGATCCATTACATCCCTGAAGCATGCAAACACCTTTAAAATGCTTTAAAATCACTTTGACAAAAGTAGTGTTCTTTTGGTCTGAAGTGCACAGAACAGGCCATTCTAAGCGTTTTCGCACTGTTTCCATCCTCAGTATTTCTTTAAGCTGCTGCATCTTAATGCAAGCAATGGCAATGAAGTTTTTGTGCTAGATATGATCCAAATACATCCCTGAAGCAGGCAAACACCTTTAAAATGCATTTACTTTACTTTGACAAAAGTAGTGTTCTTTTGGTCTGAAATGCACAGAACAGGCCATTCTAAGCGTTTTCGCACTGTTTCCAACCTCAGTATTTCTTTAAGCTGCTGCATCTTAATGCAAGCAATGGCAATGAAGTTTTTGTGCTAGATATGATCCAAATACATCCCTGAAGTATGCAAACACCTTTAAAATGCTTTGAAATCACTTTGACCAAAGTAGTGTTGTTGTGGTCTGAAATGCACAGAACAGGCCATTCTACGCGTTTTCGCACTGTTTCCAACCTCAGTATTTCTTTAAGCTGCTGCATCTTAATGTGAGCAATGACAATGAAGTTTTTGTGCTAGATATGATCCAAATACATCCCTGAAGCAGGCAAACACCTTTAAAATGCTTTAAAATCAATTTGACAAAATTACTGTTTTTTTGTTCTGAAATGCACAGAACAGACCATTCTACGCGTTTTCGCACTGTTTCCAACCTCAGTATTTCTTTTAGCTGCTGCATCTGAATGCAAGCAATGGCAATGAAGTTTTTGTGCTAGATATGATCCAAATACATCCCTGAAGCTTGCAAACACCTTTAAAATGCTTTGAAATCACTTTGACCAAAGAAGTGTTCTTTTGGTATGAAATGCACTGAACAGGCCATTCTAAGCGTTTTTGCACTGTTTCCAGCCTCAGTATTTCTTTAAGCTGCTGCATCTTAATGCAAGCAATGGCAATGATTTTTTTGTGCTAGATATGATCCAAATACATCCCTGAAGCTTGCAAACACCTTTAAAATGCTTTGAAATCACTTTGACCAAAGAAGTGTTTTTTTGGTATGAAATGCACTGAACAGGCCATTCTAAGCGTTTTTGCACTGTTTCCAGCCTCAGTATTTCTTTAAGCTGCTTCATCTTAATGCAAGCAATGGCAATGAAGTTTTTGTGCTAGATATGATCCAAATACATCCCTGAAGCATGCAAACACCTTTAAAATGCTTTGAAATCACTTTGACCAAAGTAGTGTTTTTTTGGTCTTAAATGCACTGAACAGGCCATTCTAAGCGTTTTCGCACTGTTTCCAGCCTCAGTATTTCTTTAAGCTGCTGCATCTTAATGCAAGCAATGGCAATGAAGTTTTTGTGCTAGATATGATCCAAATACATCCCTGAAGCAGGCAAACACCTTTAAAATGCATTTACAAACACCTTTAAAATGCATTTACTTTACTTTGATAAAAGTAGTGTTGTTGTGGTCTGAAATGCACTGAACAGGCCATTCTAAGCGTTTTCACACTGTTTCCAACCTCAGTATTTCTTTTAGCTGCTGCATCTGAATGCAAGCAATGGCAAAGAAGTTTTTGTGCTAGATATGATCCAAATACATCCCTGAAGCATGCAAACACCATTAAAATGCTTTAAAATCACTTTGACAAAAGTAGTGTTCTTTTGGTCTGAAATGCACTGAACAGGCCATTCTAAGCGTTTTCGCACTGTTTCCAGTCTCAGTATGTCTTTAAGCTGCTGCATCTGAATGCAAGCAATGGCAATGAAGTTTTTGTGCTAGATATGATCCAAATACATCCCTGAAGCATGCAAACACCTTTAAAATGCTTTAAAATCAATTTGACAAAATTACTGTTTTTTTGTTCTGAAATGCACAGAACAGGCCATTCTACGCGTTTTCGCACTGTTTCCAACCTCAGTATTTCTTTAAGCTGCTGCATCTTAATGTGAGCAATGGCAATGAAGTTTTTGTGCTAGATATGATCCAAATACATCCCTGAAGCATGCAAACACCTTTAAAATGCTTTGAAATCACTTTGACCAAAGTAGTGTTCTTTTGGTCTGAAATGCACAGAACAGGCCATTCTAAGCGTTTTCGCACTGTTTCCAACCTCAGTATTTCTTTAAGCTGCTGCATCTTAATGCAAGCAATGGCAATGAAGTTTTTGTGCTAGATATGATCCAAATACATCCCTGAAGCAGGCAAACACCTTTAAAATGCATTTACAAACACCTTTAAAATGCATTTACTTTACTTTGATAAAAGTAGTGTTGTTGTGGTCTGAAATGCACTGAACAGGCCATTCTAAGCGTTTTCACACTGTTTCCAGCCTCAGTATTTCTTTAAGATGCTGTATCTTAATGCAAGCAATGGCAATGAAGTTTTTGTGCTAGATATGATCCATTACATCCCTGAAGCATGCAAACACCTTTAAAATGCTTTAAAATCACTTTGACAAAAGTAGTGTTCTTTTGGTCTGAAGTGCACAGAACAGGCCATTCTAAGCGTTTTCGCACTGTTTCCATCCTCAGTATTTCTTTAAGCTGCTGCATCTTAATGCAAGCAATGGCAATGAAGTTTTTGTGCTAGATATGATCCAAATACATCCCTGAAGCAGGCAAACACCTTTAAAATGCATTTACTTTACTTTGACAAAAGTAGTGTTCTTTTGGTCTGAAATGCACAGAACAGGCCATTCTAAGCGTTTTCGCACTGTTTCCAACCTCAGTATTTCTTTAAGCTGCTGCATCTTAATGCAAGCAATGGCAATGAAGTTTTTGTGCTAGATATGATCCAAATACATCCCTGAAGTATGCAAACATTTTTAAAATGCTTTGAAATCACTTTGACCAAAGTAGTGTTGTTGTGGTCTGAAATGCACAGAACAGGCCATTCTACGCGTTTTCGCACTGTTTCCAACCTCAGTATTTCTTTAAGCTGCTGCATCTTAATGTGAGCAATGACAATGAAGTTTTTGTGCTAGATATGATCCAAATACATCCCTGAAGCAGGCAAACACCTTTAAAATGCTTTAAAATCAATTTGACAAAATTACTGTTTTTTTGTTCTGAAATGCACAGAACAGACCATTCTACGCGTTTTCGCACTGTTTCCAACCTCAGTATTTCTTTTAGCTGCTGCATCTGAATGCAAGCAATGGCAATGAAGTTTTTGTGCTAGATATGATCCAAATACATCCCTGAAGCTTGCAAACACCTTTAAAATGCTTTGAAATCACTTCGACCAAAGAAGTGTTCTTTTGGTATGAAATGCACTGAACAGGCCATTCTAAGCGTTTTTGCACTGTTTCCAGCCTCAGTATTTCTTTAAGCTGCTGCATCTTAATGCAAGCAATGGCAATGATTTTTTTGTGCTAGATATGATCCAAATACATCCCTGAAGCTTGCAAACACCTTTAAAATGCTTTGAAATCACTTTGACCAAAGAAGTGTTTTTTTGGTATGAAATGCACTGAACAGGCCATTCTAAGCGTTTTTGCACTGTTTCCAGCCTCAGTATTTCTTTAAGCTGCTTCATCTTAATGCAAGCAATGGCAATGAAGTTTTTGTGCTAGATATGATCCAAATACATCCCTGAAGCATGCAAACACCTTTAAAATGCTTTAAAATCACTTTGACAAAAGTAGTGTTCTTTTGGTCTGAAGTGCACAGAACAGGCCATTCTAAGCGTTTTCGCACTGTTTCCATCCTCAGTATTTCTTTAAGCTGCTGCATCTTAATGCAAGCAATGGCAATGAAGTTTTTGTGCTAGATATGATCCAAATACATCCCTGAAGCAGGCAAACACCTTTAAAATGCATTTACTTTACTTTGACAAAAGTAGTGTTCTTTTGGTCTGAAATGCACAGAACAGGCAATTCTAAGCGTTTTCGCACTGTTTCCAACCTCAGTATTTGTTTAAGCAGCTACATCTTAATGCAAGCAATGGCAATGAAGTTTTTGTGCTAGATATGATCCAAATACATCCCTGAAGCAGGCAAACACCTTTAAAATGCATTTACTTTACTTTGACAAAAGTAGTGTTCTTTTGGTCTGAAATGCACAGAACAGGCCATTCTAAGCGTTTTCGCACTGTTTCCAACCTCAGTATTTCTTTAAGCTGCTGCATCTTAATGCAAGCAATGGCAATGAAGTTTTTGTGCTAGATATGATCCAAATACATCCCTGAAGCTTGCAAACACCTTTAAAATGCTTTGAAATCACTTTGACCAAAGAAGTGTTTTTTTGGTATGAAATGCACTGAACAGGCCATTCTAAGCGTTTTTGCACTGTTTCCATCCTCAGTATTTCTTTAAGCTGCTGCATCTTAATGCAAGCAATGGCAATGAAGTTTTTGTGCTAGATATGATCCAAATACATCCCTGAAGCAGGCAAACACCTTTAAAATGCATTTACTTTACTTTGACAAAAGTAGTGTTCTTTTGGTCTGAAATGCACAGAACAGGCAATTCTAAGCGTTTTCGCACTGTTTCCAACCTCAGTATTTGTTTAAGCAGCTACATCTTAATGCAAGCAATGGCAATGAAGTTTTTGTGCTAGATATGATCCAAATACATCCCTGAAGCAGGCAAACACCTTTAAAATGCATTTACTTTACTTTGACAAAAGTAGTGTTCTTTTGGTCTGAAATGCACAGAACAGGCCATTCTAAGCGTTTTCGCACTGTTTCCAACCTCAGTATTTCTTTAAGCTGCTGCATCTTAATGCAAGCAATGGCAATGAAGTTTTTGTGCTAGATATGATCCAAATACATCCCTGAAGCATGCAAACACCTTTAAAATGCTTTAAAATCACTTTGACAAAAGTAGTGTTCTTTTGGTCTGAAGTGCACAGAACAGGCCATTCTAAGCGTTTTCGCACTGTTTCCATCCTCAGTATTTCTTTAAGCTGCTGCATCTTAATGCAAGCAATGGCAATGAAGTTTTTGTGCTAGATATGATCCAAATACATCCCTGAAGCATGCAAACACCTTTAAAATGCTTTAAAATCACTTTGACAAAAGTAGTGTTCTTTTGGTCTGAAGTGCACAGAACAGGCCATTCTAAGCGTTTTCGCACTGTTTCCATCCTCAGTATTTCTTTAAGCTGCTGCATCTTAATGCAAGCAATGGCAATGAAGTTTTTGTGCTAGATATGATCCAAATACATCCCTGAAGCAGGCAAACACCTTTAAAATGCATTTACTTTACTTTGACAAAAGTAGTGTTCTTTTGGTCTGAAATGCACAGAACAGGCAATTTTAAGCGTTTTCGCACTGTTTCCAACCTCAGTATTTGTTTAAGCAGCTACATCTTAATGCAAGCAATGGCAATGAAGTTTTTGTGCTAGATATGATCCAAATACATCCCTGAAGCAGGCAAACACCTTTAAAATGCATTTACTTTACTTTGACAAAAGTAGTGTTCTTTTGGTCTGAAATGCACAGAACAGGCCATTCTAAGCGTTTTCGCACTGTTTCCAACCTCAGTATTTCTTTAAGCTGCTGCATCTTAATGCAAGCAATGGCAATGAAGTTTTTGTGCTAGATATGATCCAAATACATCCCTGAAGCATGCAAACACCATTAAAATGCTTTGAAATCACTTTGACCAAAGTAGTGTTCTTTTGGTCTGAAATGCACTGAAAAGGCCATTCTAAGCGTTTTTGCACTGTTTCCAGCCTTAGTATTTCTTTAAGATGCTGTATTAATGCAAGCAATGGCAATGAAGTTTTTGTGCTAGATATGATCCAAATACATCCCTGAAGCATGCAAACACCTTTAAAATGCTTTAAAATCAATTTGACAAAATTACTGTTTTTTTGTTCTGAAATGCACAGAACAGGCCATTCTACGCGTTTTCGCACTGTTTCCAACCTCAGTATTTCTTTAAGCTGCTGCATCTTAATGTGAGCAATGGCAATGAAGTTTTTGTGCTAGATATGATCCAAATACATCCCTGAAGCATGCAAACACCTTTAAAATGCTTTGAAATCACTTTGACCAAAGTAGTGTTCTTTTGGTCTGAAATGCACAGAACAGGCCATTCTAAGCGTTTTCGCACTGTTTCCAACCTCAGTATTTCTTTAAGCTGCTGCATCTTAATGCAAGCAATGGCAATGAAGTTTTTGTGCTAGATATGATCCAAATACATCCCTGAAGCAGGCAAACACCTTTAAAATGCATTTACAAACACCTTTAAAATGCATTTACTTTACTTTGATAAAAGTAGTGTTCTTTTGGTCTGAAATGCACTGAACAGGCCATTCTAAGCGTTTTCGCACTGTTTCCAACCTCAGTATTTCTTTAAGCTGCTGCATCTTAATGTGAGCAATGACAATGAAGTTTTTGTGCTAGATATGATCCAAATACATCCCTGAAGCAGGCAAACACCTTTAAAATGCATTTACTTTACTTTGATAAAAGTAGTGTTGTTGTGGTCTGAAATGCACTGAACAGGCCATTCTAAGCGTTTTCACACTGTTTCCAGCCTCAGTATTTCTTTAAGATGCTGTATCTTAATGCAAGCAATGGCAATGAAGTTGTTGTGCTAGATATGATCCATTACATCCCTGAAGCATGCAAACACCTTTAAAATGCTTTAAAATCACTTTGACAAAAGTAGTGTTCTTTTGGTCTGAAGTGCACAGAACAGGCCATTCTAAGCGTTTTCACACTGTTTCCATCCTCAGTATTTCTTTAAGCTGCTGCATCTTAATGCAAGCAATGGCAATGAAGTTTTTGTGCTAGATATGATCCAAATACATCCCTGAAGCAGGCAAACACCTTTAAAATGCATTTACTTTACTTTGACAAAAGTAGTGTTCTTTTGGTCTGAAATGCACAGAACAGGCCATTCTAAGCGTTTTCGCACTGTTTCCAACCTCAGTATTTCTTTAAGCTGCTGCATCTTAATGTGAGCAATGACAATGAAGTTTTTGTGCTAGATATGATCCAAATACATCCCTGAAGCAGGCAAACACCTTTAAAATGCATTTACTTTACTTTGATAAAAGTAGTGTTGTTGTGGTCTGAAATGCACTGAACAGGCCATTCTAAGCGTTTTCGCACTGTTTCCAACCTCAGTATTTCTTTAAGCTGCTGCATCTTAATGCAAGCAATGGCAAAGAAGTTTTTGTGCTAGATATGATCCAAATACATCCCTGAAGCATGCAAACACCATTAAAATGCTTTAAAATCACTTTGACAAAAGTAGTGTTCTTTTGGTCTGAAATGCACTGAACAGGCCATTCTAAGCGTTTTCGCACTGTTTCCAGTCTCAGTATTTCTTTAAGCTGCTGCATCTTAATGCAAGCAATGGCAATGAAGTTTTTGTGCTAGATATGATCCAAATACATCCCTGAAGCATGCAAACACCTTTAAAATGCTTTAAAATCAATTTGACAAAATTACTGTTTTTTTGTTCTGAAATGCACAGAACAGACCATTCTACGCGTTTTCGCACTGTTTCCAACCTCAGTATTTCTTTTAGCTGCTGCATCTGAATGCAAGCAATGGCAATGAAGTTTTTGTGCTAGATATGATCCAAATACATCCCTGAAGCTTGCAAACACCTTTAAAATGCTTTGAAATCACTTTGACCAAAGAAGTGTTCTTTTGGTATGAAATGCACTGAACAGGCCATTCTACGCGTTTTCGCACTGTTTCCAGCCTCAGTATTTCTTTAAGCTGCTGCATCTTAATGCAAGCAATGGCAAAGAAGTTTTTGTGCTAGATATGATCCAAATACATCCCTGAAGCATGCAAACACCATTAAAATGCTTTAAAATCACTTTGACAAAAGTAGTGTTCTTTTGGTCTGAAATGCACTGAACAGGCCATTCTAAGCGTTTTCGCACTGTTTCCAGTCTCAGTATTTCTTTAAGCTGCTGCATCTTAATGCAAGCAATGGCAATGAAGTTTTTGTGCTAGATATGATCCAAATACATCCCTGAAGCATGCAAACACCTTTAAAATGCTTTAAAATCAATTTGACAAAATTACTGTTTTTTTGTTCTGAAATGCACAGAACAGACCATTCTACGCGTTTTCGCACTGTTTCCAGTCTCAGTATTTCTTTAAGCTGCTGCATCTTAATGCAAGCAATGGCAATGAAGTTTTTGTGCTAGATATGATCCAAATACATCCCTGAAGCAGGCAAACACCTTTAAAATGCATTTACTTTACTTTGACAAAAGTAGTGTTCTTTTGGTCTGAAGTGCACAGAACAGGCCATTCTAAGCGTTTTCGCACTGTTTCCATCCTCAGTATTTCTTTAAGCTGCTGCATCTTAATGCAAGCAATGGCAATGAAGTTTTTGTGCTAGATATGATCCAAATACATCCCTGAAGCAGGCAAACACTTTTAAAATGCATTTACTTTACTTTGACAAAAGTAGTGTTCTTTTGGTCTGAAATGCACAGAACAGGCCATTCTAAGCGTTTTCGCACTGTTTCCAACCTCAGTATTTCTTTAAGCTGCTGCATCTTAATGCAAGCAATGGCAATGAAGTTTTTGTGCTACATATGATCCAAATACATCCCTGAAGCAGGCAAACACCTTTAAAATGCATTTACTTTACTTTGACAAAAGTAGTGTTCTTTTGGTCTGAAATGCACAGAACAGGCCATTCTAAGCGTTTTCGCACTGTTTCCAACCTCAGTATTTCTTTAAGCTGCTGCATCTTAATGCAAGCAATGGCAATGAAGTTTTTGTGCTAGATATGATCCAAATACATCCCTGAAGCAGGCAAACACCTTTAAAATGCATTTACAAACACCTTTAAAATGCATTTACTTTACTTTGATAAAAGTAGTGTTCTTTTGGTCTGAAATGCACTGAACAGGCCATTCTAAGCGTTTTCGCACTGTTTCCAACCTCAGTATTTCTTTAAGCTGCTGCATCTTAATGTGAGCAATGACAATGAAGTTTTTGTGCTAGATATGATCCAAATACATCCCTGAAGCAGGCAAACACCTTTAAAATGCATTTACTTTACTTTGATAAAAGTAGTGTTGTTGTGGTCTGAAATGCACTGAACAGGCCATTCTAAGCGTTTTCACACTGTTTCCAGCCTCAGTATTTCTTTAAGATGCTGTATCTTAATGCAAGCAATGGCAATGAAGTTGTTGTGCTAGATATGATCCATTACATCCCTGAAGCATGCAAACACCTTTAAAATGCTTTAAAATCACTTTGACAAAAGTAGTGTTCTTTTGGTCTGAAGTGCACAGAACAGGCCATTCTAAGCGTTTTCGCACTGTTTCCATCCTCAGTATTTCTTTAAGCTGCTGCATCTTAATGCAAGCAATGGCAATGAAGTTTTTGTGCTAGATATGATCCAAATACATCCCTGAAGCAGGCAAACACCTTTAAAATGCATTTACTTTACTTTGACAAAAGTAGTGTTCTTTTGGTCTGAAATGCACAGAACAGGCCATTCTAAGCGTTTTCGCACTGTTTCCAACCTCAGTATTTCTTTAAGCTGCTGCATCTTAATGCAAGCAATGGCAATGAAGTTTTTGTGCTAGATATGATCCAAATACATCCCTGAAGTATGCAAACACCTTTAAAATGCATTTACTTTACTTTGATAAAAGTAGTGTTGTTGTGGTCTGAAATGCACTGAACAGGCCATTCTAAGCGTTTTCACACTGTTTCCAACCTCAGTATTTCTTTAAGCTGCTGCATCTTAATGCAAGCAATGGCAAAGAAGTTTTTGTGCTAGATATGATCCAAATACATCCCTGAAGCATGCAAACACCATTAAAATGCTTTAAAATCACTTTGACAAAAGTAGTGTTCTTTTGGTCTGAAATGCACTGAACAGGCCATTCTAAGCGTTTTCGCACTGTTTCCAGTCTCAGTATGTCTTTAAGCTGCTGCATCTGAATGCAAGCAATGGCAATGAAGTTTTTGTGCTAGATATGATCCAAATACATCCCTGAAGCTTGCAAACACCTTTAAAATGCTTTGAAATCACTTTGACCAAAGTAGTGTTCTTTTGGTCTGAAATGCACTGAACAGGCCATTCTAAGCGTTTTTGCACTGTTTCCAGCCTCAGTATTTCTTTAAGATGCTGTATCTTAATGCAAGCAATGGCAATCAAGTTTTTGTGCTAGATATGATCCAAATACATCCCTGAAGCAGGCAAACACCTTTAAAATGCATTTACTTTACTTTGATAAAAGTAGTGTTGTTGTGGTCTGAAATGCACTGAACAGGCCATTCTAAGCGTTTTCGCACTGTTTCCAGTCTCAGTATTTCTTTAAGCTGCTGCATCTTAATGCAAGCAATGGCAATGAAGTTTTTGTGCTAGATATGATCCAAATACATCCCTGAAGCATGCAAACACCTTTAAAATGCTTTAAAATCAATTTGACAAAATTACTGTTTTTTTGTTCTGAAATGCACAGAACAGGCCATTCTACGCGTTTTCGCACTGTTTCCAACCTCAGTATTTCTTTTAGCTGCTGCATCTTAATGCAAGCAATGGCAATGAAGTTTTTGTGCTAGATATGATCCAAATACATCCCTGAAGCAGGCAAACACCTTTAAAATGCATTTACTTTACTTTGACAAAAGTAGTGTTCTTTTGGTCTGAAATGCACAGAACAGGCCATTCTAAGCGTTTTCGCACTGTTTCCAACCTCAGTATTTCTTTAAGCTGCTGCATCTTAATGCAAGCAATGGCAATGAAGTTTTTGTGCTAGATATGATCCAAATACATCCCTGAAGCTTGCAAACACCTTTAAAATGCTTTGAAATCACTTTGACCAAAGAAGTGTTTTTTTGGTATGAAGTGCACAGAACAGGCCATTCTAAGCGTTTTCGCACTGTTTCCATCCTCAGTATTTCTTTAAGCTGCTGCATCTTAATGCAAGCAATGGCAATGAAGTTTTTGTGCTAGATATGATCCAAATACATCCCTGAAGCATGCAAACACCTTTAAAATGCTTTAAAATCACTTTGACAAAAGTAGTGTTCTTTTGGTCTGAAGTGCACAGAACAGGCCATTCTAAGCGTTTTCGCACTGTTTCCATCCTCAGTATTTCTTTAAGCTGCTGCATCTTAATGCAAGCAATGGCAATGAAGTTTTTGTGCTAGATATGATCCAAATACATCCCTGAAGCAGGCAAACACCTTTAAAATGCATTTACTTTACTTTGACAAAAGTAGTGTTCTTTTGGTCTGAAATGCACAGAACAGGCAATTTTAAGCGTTTTCGCACTGTTTCCAACCTCAGTATTTGTTTAAGCAGCTACATCTTAATGCAAGCAATGGCAATGAAGTTTTTGTGCTAGATATGATCCAAATACATCCCTGAAGCAGGCAAACACCTTTAAAATGCATTTACTTTACTTTGACAAAAGTAGTGTTCTTTTGGTCTGAAATGCACAGAACAGGCCATTCTAAGCGTTTTCGCACTGTTTCCAACCTCAGTATTTCTTTAAGCTGCTGCATCTTAATGCAAGCAATGGCAATGAAGTTTTTGTGCTAGATATGATCCAAATACATCCCTGAAGCATGCAAACACCATTAAAATGCTTTGAAATCACTTTGACCAAAGTAGTGTTCTTTTGGTCTGAAATGCACTGAAAAGGCCATTCTAAGCGTTTTTGCACTGTTTCCAGCCTTAGTATTTCTTTAAGATGCTGTATTAATGCAAGCAATGGCAATGAAGTTTTTGTGCTAGATATGATCCAAATACATCCCTGAAGCATGCAAACACCTTTAAAATGCTTTAAAATCAATTTGACAAAATTACTGTTTTTTTGTTCTGAAATGCACAGAACAGGCCATTCTACGCGTTTTCGCACTGTTTCCAACCTCAGTATTTCTTTAAGCTGCTGCATCTTAATGTGAGCAATGGCAATGAAGTTTTTGTGCTAGATATGATCCAAATACATCCCTGAAGCATGCAAACACCTTTAAAATGCTTTGAAATCACTTTGACCAAAGTAGTGTTCTTTTGGTCTGAAATGCACAGAACAGGCCATTCTAAGCGTTTTCGCACTGTTTCCAACCTCAGTATTTCTTTAAGCTGCTGCATCTTAATGCAAGCAATGGCAATGAAGTTTTTGTGCTAGATATGATCCAAATACATCCCTGAAGCAGGCAAACACCTTTAAAATGCATTTACAAACACCTTTAAAATGCATTTACTTTACTTTGATAAAAGTAGTGTTCTTTTGGTCTGAAATGCACTGAACAGGCCATTCTAAGCGTTTTCGCACTGTTTCCAACCTCAGTATTTCTTTAAGCTGCTGCATCTTAATGTGAGCAATGACAATGAAGTTTTTGTGCTAGATATGATCCAAATACATCCCTGAAGCAGGCAAACACCTTTAAAATGCATTTACTTTACTTTGATAAAAGTAGTGTTGTTGTGGTCTGAAATGCACTGAACAGGCCATTCTAAGCGTTTTCACACTGTTTCCAGCCTCAGTATTTCTTTAAGATGCTGTATCTTAATGCAAGCAATGGCAATGAAGTTGTTGTGCTAGATATGATCCATTACATCCCTGAAGCATGCAAACACCTTTAAAATGCTTTAAAATCACTTTGACAAAAGTAGTGTTCTTTTGGTCTGAAGTGCACAGAACAGGCCATTCTAAGCGTTTTCACACTGTTTCCATCCTCAGTATTTCTTTAAGCTGCTGCATCTTAATGCAAGCAATGGCAATGAAGTTTTTGTGCTAGATATGATCCAAATACATCCCTGAAGCAGGCAAACACCTTTAAAATGCATTTACTTTACTTTGACAAAAGTAGTGTTCTTTTGGTCTGAAATGCACAGAACAGGCCATTCTAAGCGTTTTCGCACTGTTTCCAACCTCAGTATTTCTTTAAGCTGCTGCATCTTAATGTGAGCAATGACAATGAAGTTTTTGTGCTAGATATGATCCAAATACATCCCTGAAGCAGGCAAACACCTTTAAAATGCATTTACTTTACTTTGATAAAAGTAGTGTTGTTGTGGTCTGAAATGCACTGAACAGGCCATTCTAAGCGTTTTCGCACTGTTTCCAACCTCAGTATTTCTTTAAGCTGCTGCATCTTAATGCAAGCAATGGCAAAGAAGTTTTTGTGCTAGATATGATCCAAATACATCCCTGAAGCATGCAAACACCATTAAAATGCTTTAAAATCACTTTGACAAAAGTAGTGTTCTTTTGGTCTGAAATGCACTGAACAGGCCATTCTAAGCGTTTTCGCACTGTTTCCAGTCTCAGTATTTCTTTAAGCTGCTGCATCTTAATGCAAGCAATGGCAATGAAGTTTTTGTGCTAGATATGATCCAAATACATCCCTGAAGCATGCAAACACCTTTAAAATGCTTTAAAATCAATTTGACAAAATTACTGTTTTTTTGTTCTGAAATGCACAGAACAGACCATTCTACGCGTTTTCGCACTGTTTCCAACCTCAGTATTTCTTTTAGCTGCTGCATCTGAATGCAAGCAATGGCAATGAAGTTTTTGTGCTAGATATGATCCAAATACATCCCTGAAGCTTGCAAACACCTTTAAAATGCTTTGAAATCACTTTGACCAAAGAAGTGTTCTTTTGGTATGAAATGCACTGAACAGGCCATTCTACGCGTTTTCGCACTGTTTCCAGCCTCAGTATTTCTTTAAGCTGCTGCATCTTAATGCAAGCAATGGCAAAGAAGTTTTTGTGCTAGATATGATCCAAATACATCCCTGAAGCATGCAAACACCATTAAAATGCTTTAAAATCACTTTGACAAAAGTAGTGTTCTTTTGGTCTGAAATGCACTGAACAGGCCATTCTAAGCGTTTTCGCACTGTTTCCAGTCTCAGTATTTCTTTAAGCTGCTGCATCTTAATGCAAGCAATGGCAATGAAGTTTTTGTGCTAGATATGATCCAAATACATCCCTGAAGCATGCAAACACCTTTAAAATGCTTTAAAATCAATTTGACAAAATTACTGTTTTTTTGTTCTGAAATGCACAGAACAGACCATTCTACGCGTTTTCGCACTGTTTCCAGTCTCAGTATTTCTTTAAGCTGCTGCATCTTAATGCAAGCAATGGCAATGAAGTTTTTGTGCTAGATATGATCCAAATACATCCCTGAAGCAGGCAAACACCTTTAAAATGCATTTACTTTACTTTGACAAAAGTAGTGTTCTTTTGGTCTGAAGTGCACAGAACAGGCCATTCTAAGCGTTTTCGCACTGTTTCCATCCTCAGTATTTCTTTAAGCTGCTGCATCTTAATGCAAGCAATGGCAATGAAGTTTTTGTGCTAGATATGATCCAAATACATCCCTGAAGCAGGCAAACACTTTTAAAATGCATTTACTTTACTTTGACAAAAGTAGTGTTCTTTTGGTCTGAAATGCACAGAACAGGCCATTCTAAGCGTTTTCGCACTGTTTCCAACCTCAGTATTTCTTTAAGCTGCTGCATCTTAATGCAAGCAATGGCAATGAAGTTTTTGTGCTACATATGATCCAAATACATCCCTGAAGCAGGCAAACACCTTTAAAATGCATTTACTTTACTTTGACAAAAGTAGTGTTCTTTTGGTCTGAAATGCACAGAACAGGCCATTCTAAGCGTTTTCGCACTGTTTCCAACCTCAGTATTTCTTTAAGCTGCTGCATCTTAATGCAAGCAATGGCAATGAAGTTTTTGTGCTAGATATGATCCAAATACATCCCTGAAGCAGGCAAACACCTTTAAAATGCATTTACAAACACCTTTAAAATGCATTTACTTTACTTTGATAAAAGTAGTGTTCTTTTGGTCTGAAATGCACTGAACAGGCCATTCTAAGCGTTTTCGCACTGTTTCCAACCTCAGTATTTCTTTAAGCTGCTGCATCTTAATGTGAGCAATGACAATGAAGTTTTTGTGCTAGATATGATCCAAATACATCCCTGAAGCAGGCAAACACCTTTAAAATGCATTTACTTTACTTTGATAAAAGTAGTGTTGTTGTGGTCTGAAATGCACTGAACAGGCCATTCTAAGCGTTTTCACACTGTTTCCAGCCTCAGTATTTCTTTAAGATGCTGTATCTTAATGCAAGCAATGGCAATGAAGTTGTTGTGCTAGATATGATCCATTACATCCCTGAAGCATGCAAACACCTTTAAAATGCTTTAAAATCACTTTGACAAAAGTAGTGTTCTTTTGGTCTGAAGTGCACAGAACAGGCCATTCTAAGCGTTTTCGCACTGTTTCCATCCTCAGTATTTCTTTAAGCTGCTGCATCTTAATGCAAGCAATGGCAATGAAGTTTTTGTGCTAGATATGATCCAAATACATCCCTGAAGCAGGCAAACACCTTTAAAATGCATTTACTTTACTTTGACAAAAGTAGTGTTCTTTTGGTCTGAAATGCACAGAACAGGCCATTCTAAGCGTTTTCGCACTGTTTCCAACCTCAGTATTTCTTTAAGCTGCTGCATCTTAATGCAAGCAATGGCAATGAAGTTTTTGTGCTAGATATGATCCAAATACATCCCTGAAGTATGCAAACACCTTTAAAATGCATTTACTTTACTTTGATAAAAGTAGTGTTGTTGTGGTCTGAAATGCACTGAACAGGCCATTCTAAGCGTTTTCACACTGTTTCCAACCTCAGTATTTCTTTAAGCTGCTGCATCTTAATGCAAGCAATGGCAAAGAAGTTTTTGTGCTAGATATGATCCAAATACATCCCTGAAGCATGCAAACACCATTAAAATGCTTTAAAATCACTTTGACAAAAGTAGTGTTCTTTTGGTCTGAAATGCACTGAACAGGCCATTCTAAGCGTTTTCGCACTGTTTCCAGTCTCAGTATGTCTTTAAGCTGCTGCATCTGAATGCAAGCAATGGCAATGAAGTTTTTGTGCTAGATATGATCCAAATACATCCCTGAAGCTTGCAAACACCTTTAAAATGCTTTGAAATCACTTTGACCAAAGTAGTGTTCTTTTGGTCTGAAATGCACTGAACAGGCCATTCTAAGCGTTTTTGCACTGTTTCCAGCCTCAGTATTTCTTTAAGATGCTGTATCTTAATGCAAGCAATGGCAATCAAGTTTTTGTGCTAGATATGATCCAAATACATCCCTGAAGCAGGCAAACACCTTTAAAATGCATTTACTTTACTTTGATAAAAGTAGTGTTGTTGTGGTCTGAAATGCACTGAACAGGCCATTCTAAGCGTTTTCGCACTGTTTCCAGTCTCAGTATTTCTTTAAGCTGCTGCATCTTAATGCAAGCAATGGCAATGAAGTTTTTGTGCTAGATATGATCCAAATACATCCCTGAAGCATGCAAACACCTTTAAAATGCTTTAAAATCAATTTGACAAAATTACTGTTTTTTTGTTCTGAAATGCACAGAACAGGCCATTCTACGCGTTTTCGCACTGTTTCCAACCTCAGTATTTCTTTTAGCTGCTGCATCTTAATGCAAGCAATGGCAATGAAGTTTTTGTGCTAGATATGATCCAAATACATCCCTGAAGCAGGCAAACACCTTTAAAATGCATTTACTTTACTTTGACAAAAGTAGTGTTCTTTTGGTCTGAAATGCACAGAACAGGCCATTCTAAGCGTTTTCGCACTGTTTCCAACCTCAGTATTTCTTTAAGCAGCTACATCTTAATGCAAGCAATGGCAATGACGTTTTTGTGCTAGATATGATCCAAATACATCCCTGAAGCATGCAAACACCTTTAAAATGCTTTGAAATCACTTTGACCAAAGTAGTGTTGTTGTGGTCTGAAATGCACAGAACAGGCCCTTCTAAGCGTTTTCGCACTGTTTCCAACCTCAGTATTTCTTTAAGCTGCTGCATCTTAATGCAAGCAATGGCAATGAAGTTTTTGTGCTACATATGATCCAAATGCATCCCTGAAGCATGCAAACACCTTTAAAATGCTTTGAAATCACTTTGACCAAAGTAGTGTTCTTTTGGTATGAAATGCACTGAACAGGCCATTCTAAGCGTTTTTGCACTGTTTCCAGTCTCAGTATATCTTTAAGCTGCTGCATCTTAATGCAAGCAATGGCAATGAAGTTTTTGTGCTAGATATGATCCAAATACATCCCTGAAGCATGCAAACACCTTTAAAATGCTTTGAAATCACTTTGACCAAAGTAGTGTTCTTTTGGTCTGAAATGCACTGAACAGGCCATTCTACGCGTTTTCGCACTGTTTCCAACCTCAGTATTTCTTTAAGCTGCTGCATCTTAATGTGAGCAATGACAATGAAGTTTTTGTGCTAGATATGATCCAAATACATCCCTGAAGCAGGCAAACACCTTTAAAATGCATTTACTTTACTTTGACCAAAGTAGTGTTGTTGTGGTCTGAAATGCACAGAACAGGCCATTCTACGCGTTTTCGCACTGTTTCCAACCTCAGTATTTCTTTAAGCTGCTGCATCTTAATGTGAGCAATGACAATGAAGTTTTTGTGCTAGATATGATCCAAATACATCCCTGAAGCAGGCAAACACCTTTAAAATGCATTTACTTTACTTTGATAAAAGTAGTGTTGTTGTGGTCTGAAATGCACTGAACAGGCCATTCTAAGCGTTTTCACACTGTTTCCAACCTCAGTATTTTTTTAAGCTGCTGCATCTTAATGCAA
Source organism: Macropodus opercularis (assembly GCA_030770545.1). Classification (NCBI taxonomy): domain Eukaryota; kingdom Metazoa; phylum Chordata; class Actinopteri; order Anabantiformes; family Osphronemidae; genus Macropodus; species Macropodus opercularis. Next base: position 6,376,477 of record CM061109.1, read on the forward strand.
GCAATGGCAAAGAAGTTTTTGTGCTAGATATGATCCAAATACATCCCTGAAGCATGCAAACACCATTAAAATGCTTTAAAATCACTTTGACAAAAGTAGTGTTCTTTTGGTCTGAAATGCACTGAACAGGCCATTCTAAGCGTTTTCGCACTGTTTCCAGTCTCAGTATGTCTTTAAGCTGCTGCATCTGAATGCAAGCAATGGCAATGAAGTTTTTGTGCTAGATATGATCCAAATACATCCCTGAAGCAGGCAAACACCTTTAAAATGCATTTACTTTACTTTGATAAAAGTAGTGTTGTTGTGGTCTGAAATGCACTGAACAGGCCATTCTAAGCGTTTTCACACTGTTTCCAACCTCAGTATTTCTTTAAGCTGCTGCATCTTAATGCAAGCAATGGCAATGAAGTTTTTGTGCTAGATATGATCCAAATACATCCCTGAAGCATGCAAACACCATTAAAATGGTTTAAAATCACTTTGACAAAAGTAGTGTTCTTTTGGTCTGAAATGCACTGAACAGGCCATTCTAAGCGTTTTCGCACTGTTTCCAGTCTCAGTATTTCTTTAAGCTGCTGCATCTTAATGCAAGCAATGGCAATGAAGTTTTTGTGCTAGATATGATCCAAATACATCCCTGAAGCATGCAAACACCTTTAAAATGCTTTAAAATCAATTTGACAAAATTACTGTTTTTTTGTTCTGAAATGCACAGAACAGACCATTCTACGCGTTTTCGCACTGTTTCCAACCTCAGTATTTCTTTTAGCTGCTGCATCTGAATGCAAGCAATGGCAATGAAGTTTTTGTGCTAGATATGATCCAAATACATCCCTGAAGCTTGCAAACACCTTTAAAATGCTTTGAAATCACTTTGACCAAAGAAGTGTTCTTTTGGTATGAAATGCACTGAACAGGCCATTCTAAGCGTTTTTGCACTGTTTCCAGCCTCAGTATTTCTTTAAGCTGCTGCATCTTAATGCAAGCAATGGCAATGAAGTTTTTGTGCTAGATATGATCCAAATACATCCCTGAAGCATGCAAACACCTTTAAAATGCTTTAAAATCAATTTGACAAAATTACTGTTTTTTTGTTCTGAAATGCACAGAACAGGCCATTCTACGCGTTTTCGCACTGTTTCCAACCTCAGTATTTCTTTAAGCTGCTGCATCTTAATGTGAGCAATGGCAATGAAGTTTTTGTGCTAGATATGATCCAAATACATCCCTGAAGCATGCAAACACCTTTAAAATGCTTTGAAATCACTTTGACCAAAGTAGTGTTCTTTTGGTCTGAAATGCACAGAACAGGCCATTCTAAGCGTTTTCGCACTGTTTCCAACCTCAGTATTTCTTTAAGCTGCTGCATCTTAATGCAAGCAATGGCAATGAAGTTTTTGTGCTACATATGATCCAAATACATCCCTGAAGCAGGCAAACACCTTTAAAATGCATTTACTTTACTTTGACAAAAGTAGTGTTCTTTTGGTCTGAAATGCACAGAACAGGCCATTCTAAGCGTTTTCGCACTGTTTCCAACCTCAGTATTTCTTTAAGCTGCTGCATCTTAATGCAAGCAATGGCAATGAAGTTTTTGTGCTAGATATGATCCAAATACATCCCTGAAGCAGGCAAACACCTTTAAAATGCATTTACAAACACCTTTAAAATGCATTTACTTTACTTTGATAAAAGTAGTGTTGTTGTGGTCTGAAATGCACTGAACAGGCCATTCTAAGCGTTTTCACACTGTTTCCAGCCTCAGTATTTCTTTAAGATGCTGTATCTTAATGCAAGCAATGGCAATGAAGTTTTTGTGCTAGATATGATCCATTACATCCCTGAAGCATGCAAACACCTTTAAAATGCTTTAAAATCACTTTGACAAAAGTAGTGTTCTTTTGGTCTGAAGTGCACAGAGCAGGCCATTCTAAGCGTTTTCGCACTGTTTCCATCCTCAGTATTTCTTTAAGCTGCTGCATCTTAATGCAAGCAATGGCAATGAAGTTTTTGTGCTAGATATGATCCAAATACATCCCTGAAGCAGGCAAACACCTTTAAAATGCATTTACTTTACTTTGACAAAAGTAGTGTTCTTTTGGTCTGAAATGCACAGAACAGGCCATTCTAAGCGTTTTCGCACTGTTTCCAACCTCAGTATTTCTTTAAGCTGCTGCATCTTAATGCAAGCAATGGCAATGAAGTTTTTGTGCTAGATATGATCCAAATACATCCCTGAAGTATGCAAACACCTTTAAAATGCTTTGAAATCACTTTGACCAAAGTAGTGTTGTTGTGGTCTGAAATGCACAGAACAGGCCATTCTACGCGTTTTCGCACTGTTTCCAACCTCAGTATTTCTTTAAGCTGCTGCATCTTACTGTGAGCAATGACAATGAAGTTTTTGTGCTAGATATGATCCAAATACATCCCTGAAGCAGGCAAACACCTTTAAAATGCATTTACTTTACTTTGATAAAAGTAGTGTTGTTGTGGTCTGAAATGCACTGAACAGGCCATTCTAAGCGTTTTCACACTGTTTCCAACCTCAGTATTTCTTTAAGCTGCTGCATCTTAATGCAAGCAATGGCAAAGAAGTTTTTGTGCTAGATATGATCCAAATACATCCCTGAAGCATGCAAACACCATTAAAATGCTTTAAAATCACTTTGACAAAAGTAGTGTTCTTTTGGTCTGAAATGCACTGAACAGGCCATTCTAAGCGTTTTCGCACTGTTTCCAGTCTCAGTATGTCTTTAAGCTGCTGCATCTGAATGCAAGCAATGGCAATGAAGTTTTTGTGCTAGATATGATCCAAATACATCCCTGAAGCTTGCAAACACCTTTAAAATGCTTTGAAATCACTTTGACCAAAGTAGTGTTCTTTTGGTCTGAAATGCACTGAACAGGCCATTCTAAGCGTGTTCGCACTGTTTCCAACCTCAGAATTTCTTTAAGCTGCTGCATCTTAATGCAAGCAATGGCAATGAAGTTTTTGTGCTAGATATGATCCAAATACATCACTGAAGCATGCAAACACCTTTAAAATGCTTTAAAATCACTTTGACAAAAGTAGTGTTCTTTTGGTCTGAAAAGCACAGAACACAGCATTCTAAGCGTTTTCGCACTGTTTCCAACCTCAGTATTTCTTTTAGCTGCTGCATCTTAATGCAAGCAATGGCAATGAAGTTTTTGTGCTAGATATGATCCAAATACATCCCTGAAGCAGGCAAACACCTTTAAAATGCTTTAAAATCACTTTGACAAAATTAGTGTTCTTTTGGACTGAAATGCACAGAACTGGCCATTCTAAGCGTTTTCGCACTGATTCCATCTCACTATTTCTTTAAGCTGCTGCATCTTAATGCAAGCAATGGCAATGAATTTTTTCTGCTAGATATGATACAAATACATCCCTGAAGCATGCAAACACCTTTAAAATGCATTTACTTTACTTTGACCAAAGTAGTGTTCTTTTGATCTGAAATGCACATACAGGCCATTCTAAGCGTTTTCGCACTGTTTCCAACCTCAGTATTTCTTTAAGCTGCTGCATCTTAATGCAAGCAATGGCAATGAAGTTTTTGTGCTAGATATGATCCAAATACATCCCTGAAGCATGCAAACACCTTTAAATGCTTTGAAATCATTTATACCAAAGTAGTCTTCTTTTGGTCAGAAATGCACAGAACAGGCCATTCTAACCGTTTTCGCACTGTTTCCAACCTCACTATTTCTTTAAGCTGCTGCATCTTAATGCAATTAATGGCAATGAAGTTTTTGTGCTAGATATGATCCAAATACATCCCTGAAGAAGGCAAACACCTTTAAAATGCATTTACTTTACTTTGACAAAAGTAGTGTTCTTTTGGTCTGAAATGCACAGAACAGGCCATTCTAAGCGTTTTCACACTGTTTCCAACCTCAGTATTTCTTTAAGCTGCTGTATCTTAATGCAAGCAATGGCAATGAAGTTTTTGTGCTAGATATGATCCAAATACATCCTTGAAGCATGCAAACACCTTTAAAATGCTTTAAAATCACTTTGACAAAAGTAGTGTTCTTTTGGTCTGAAATGCACAGAACAGGCCATTCTAACCGTTTTCGCACTGTTTCCAACCTCAGCATTTCTTTAAGCAGCTGCATCTTAATGCAAGCAATTGCAATGAAGCTTTTGTGCTAGATATGATCCAAATACATCCCCGAAGCAAGCAAAAACCTCTAAAATTCTTTAAATGCACTTTGATAAAAGTAGTGTTCTTTTGGTCTGAAATGCACAGAACAGGCCATTCTAAGCGTTTTCGCACTGTTTCCAACCTCAGTATTTCTTTAAGCTGCTGCATCTCAATGCAAGCAATGGCAATGAAGTTTTTGTGCTACATATGATCCAAATACATCCCTGAAGCATGCAAACACCTTTAAAATGAATTTACTTTACTTTGACAAAAGTAGTGTTCTTTTGGTCTGAAATGCACAGAACAGGCCATTCTCAGCGTTTTCACACTGTTTCCAACCTTAGAATTTCTTTAAGCAGCTGCATTTTAATGCAAGCAATGGCAATGAAGTTTTTGTGCTAGATATGATCCAAATACATCCTTGAAGCATGCAAACACCTTAAAAATGCTTTAAAATCACTTTGACAAAAGTAGTGTTCTTTTGGTCTGAAATGCACAGAACAGGCCATTCTAAGCGTTTTCGCACTGTTTCCAACCTCACTATTTCTTTAAGCTGCTGCATCTCAATGCAAGCAATGGCAATGAAGTTTTTGTGCTAGATATGATCCAAATACATCCCTGAAGCAAGCAAACACCTTTAAAATGCTTTAAAATCACTTTGACAAAAGTAGTGTTCTTTTGGTCTGAAATGCACAGAACAGGCCATTCTAAGCGTTTTCGCACTGTTTCCAACCTCAGTATTTATTTAAGCTGCTGCATCTCAATGCAAGCAATGGCAATGAAGTTTTTGTGCTAGATATGATCCAAATACATCCCTGAAGCATGCAAACACATTTAAAATGCTTTAAAATGACTTTGACAAAAGTAGTGTTCTTTTGGTCTGAAATGCACAGAACAGGCCATTCTAACTGTTTTCGCACTGTTTCCAACATCACTATTTCTTTAAGCTGCTGCATCTTAATGCAATTAATGGCAATGAAGTTTTTGTGCTAGATATGATCCAAATACATCCCTGAAGAAGGCAAACACCTTTAAAATGCATTTACTTTACTTTGACAAAAGTAGTGTTCTTTTGGTCTGAAATGCACAGAACAGGCCATTCTAAGCGTTTTCACACTGTTTCCAACCTCAGTATTTCTTTAAGCTGCTGTATCTTAATGCAAGCAATGGCAATGAAGTTTTTGTGCTAGATATGATCCAAATACATCCCTGAAGCATGCAAACACCTTTAAAATGTATTGAAATCACTTTGACAAAAGTAGTGTTCTTTTGGTCTGAAATGCACAGAACAGGCCATTCTAAGCGTTTTCGCACTGTTTCCAACCTCAGTATTTCTTTAAGCTGCTGCATCTTAATGCAAGCAATGGCAATGAAGTTTTTGTGCTACATATGATCCAAATACATCCCTGAAGCATGCAAACACCTTTAAAATGAATTTACTTTACTTTGACAAAAGTAGTGTTCTTTTGGTCTGAAATGCACAGAACAGGCCATTCTCAGCGTTTTCACACTGTTTCCAACCTCAGAATTTCTTTAAGCAGCTGCATTTTAATGCAAGCAATGGCAATGAAGTTTTTGTGCTAGATATGATCCAAATACATCCTTGAAGCATGCAAACACCTTTAAAATGCTTTAAAATCACTTTGACAAAAGTAGTGTTCTTTTGGTCTGAAATGCACAGAACAGGCCATTCTAAGCGTTTTCGCACTGTTTCCAACCTCACTATTTCTTTAAGCTGCTGCATCTTAATGCAATTAATGGCAATGAAGTTTTTGTGCTAGATATGATCCAAATACATCCCTGAAGAAGGCAAACACCTTTAAAATGCATTTACTTTACTTTGACAAAAGTAGTGTTCTTTTGGTCTGAAATGCACAGAACAGGCCATTCTAAGCGTTTTCACAGTTTCCAACCTCAGTATTTCTTTAAGCTGCTGTATCTTAATGCAAGCAATGGCAATGAAGTTTTTGTGCTAGATATGATCCAAATACATCCTTGAAGCATGCAAACACCTTTAAAATGCTTTAAAATCACTTTGACAAAAGTAGTTTTCTTTTGGTCTGAAATGCACAGAACAGGCCATTCTAACCGTTTTCGCACTGTTTCCAACCTCACTATTTCTTTAAGCTGCTGCATCTTAATGCAATTAATGGCAATGAAGTTTTTGTGCTAGATATGATCCAAATACATCCCTGAAGCAGGCAAACACCTTTAAAATGCATTTACTTTACTTTGACAAAAGTAGTGTTCTTTTGGTCTGAAATGCACAGAACAGGCCATTCTAAGCGTTTTCACAGTTTCCAACCTCAGTATTTCTTTAAGCTGCTGTATCTTAATGCAAGCAATGGCAATGAAGTTGTTGTGCTAGATATGATCCAAATACATCCTTGAAGCATGCAAACACCTTTAAAATGCTTTAAAATCACTTTGACAAAAGTAGTTTTCTTTTGGTCTGAAATGCACAGAACAGGCCATTCTAACCGTTTTCGCACTGTTTCCAACCTCAGCATTTCTTTAAGCAGCTGCATCTTAATGCAAGCAATTGCAATGAAGCTTTTGTGCTAGATATGATCCAAATACATCCCTGAAGCAAGCAAAAACCTCTAAAATTCTTTAACTGCACTTTGACAAAAGTATTGTTCTTTTGGTCTGAAATGCACAGAACAGGCCATTCTAAGCGTTTTCGCACTGTTTCCAACCTCAGTATTTCTTTAAGCTGCTTCATCTTAATGCAAGCAATGGCAATAAAGTTTTTGTGCTAGATATGATCCAAATACATCCCTGAAGCAAGCAAACACCTTTAAAATGCTTTAAAATCACTTTGACAAAAGTAGTGTTCTTTTGGTCTGAAATGCACAGAACAGGCCATTCTAAGCGTTTTCGCACTGTTTCCAACCTCACTATTTCTTTAAGCTGCTGCATCTCAATGCAAGCAATGGCAATGAAGTTTTTGTGCTAGATATGATCCAAATACATCCCTGAAGCATGCAAACACATTTAAAATGCTTTAAAATCACTTTGACAAAAGTAGTATTCTTTTGGTCTGAAATGCACAGAACAGGCCATTCTAAGCGTTTTCGCACTGTTTCCAACCTCAGTATTTCTTTAAGCTGCTGCATCTTAATGCAAGCAATGGCAATGAAGTTTTTGTGCTACATATGATCCAAATACATCCCTGAAGCATGCAAACACCTTTAAAATGTATTGAAATCACTTTGACAAAAGTAGTGTTCTTTTGGTCTGAAATGCACAGAACAGGCCATTCTAAGCGTTTTCGCACTGTTTCCAACCTCAGTATTTCTTTAAGCTGCTGCATCTTAATACTCCCTGCCACTATGAGTGTAGTTTCATTCACGCAAATTTCTATTTCAATCACCTGGAGGTCAGAAGATTTTGTGTGTTGCAGTTGTTACGTGCAAGAGTGCAGGTCAGTTCGTGTGAGTTACCTTGCTGTCAATCTCACTGCTCCCCAGAGTTGTCTGGATGACGTTGAGTAGTGCGTCTGTCAGCCCCTCACACTCCCTCATTCTCCTCCGGGCCTCCTCGCCTGCAGAACTCACATTCCTGTTAGACACACACACGCACAGTGTCAGTGTCAGGGTAAAAGTTAATACACACAGTTTCTGAACATCCTATACACTCTCTTTACCTCGATGCAATCTATATTCAGCTTTCAGTACCTTCTCGCAGTTGAGCATGTACATACGTACATGTACGAGGCTTATGGCTTCTGACTAGGCGACGTTGCACACTGTATGTATAGCTGTTTGTGTGACAAGGAGGAGACAGCGGATGAGCAGAATACCCTTTAAATGTCAGATCATTAAAGATGGCTTTGAGTGTCAATGAGAAATGGCACCAAGCTGACAAAGCTTCATTAGTTGCATTTGCCTTCCCCCATCCCTATCACAAATTAGTGACCTGACAGTGCTGAAAGTCTTACACATTTGCAAGATTTCACATTTAGACCTACAAATAGACGCCTATGGCCACTTGACGTACATTATAATATCTACAGATTTAACAGTGCAAGACATTTGTGTACACAAGTAGGCTTGGTGTCAAACTCTGGGATCATGCTACAACAATGCCAAAGAAACAAAATCACCCTTCAGTACACTGTTGGCATTTACTAAATAATATTTTACAAAATATAAATCCAGGTGGTGTGGCAGTTTGGACACTTTTTGCCGCATAGAAAAAAGGTCCTGGTTTTCCTAGGGCCTCTCTGTGTGGAGTTTACATGTTTTCCTAGTGGCTGGTGGGGCTACTTGGGGTACTTTGGCAGACATGCAGTGACTTCAGGTTTATTGGGGAGTATAAATTGTCTGTAGGTGTGAGTAGTCTGGTAACTTGTCCAGGGTGAACCCCGCTTCTTGCCGATTGTCAACTGAGATAAGCTCCAGACTGCCTGCGAACCTTACGAAAAATGAGCAGCTAAGATAGTGTGTGAGTGAGTGATGCATAATGCATTAGCTTGGCTCCATTGATTTACAGCAGTAGTAGCATTTCTCCACAAGCCCCAGTTAACACCCATATCTTTAATGCAAGCAATGGCAATGACGTTTTGTGCTAGATATGATCCAAATACATCCCTGAAGAAGGCAAACACCTTTAAAATGCATTTACTTTACTTTGACAAAAGTAGTGTTCTTTTGGTCTGAAATGCACAGAACAGGCCATTCTAAGCGTTTTCGCACTGTTTCCAACCTCAGTATTTCTTTAAGCAGCTGCATCTTAATGCAAGCAATGGCAATGAAGTTTTTGTGCTAGATATGATCCAAATACATCCCTGAAGCAGGCAAATACCTTTAAAATGCATTTACTTTACTTTGACAAAAGTAGTGTTCTTTTGGTCTGAAATGCACAGAACAGGCCATTCTAAGCGTTTTCGCACTGTTTCTAGCCTCACTAATTCTTTAAGCTGCTTCATCTTAATGCAAGCAATGGCAATGAAGTTTTTGTGCTAGATATGATCCAAATACCTCCCTGAAGCATGCAAACACCTTTAAAATGCTTTGAAATCACTTTGACAAAAGTAGTGTTCTTTTGGTCTGAAATGCACAGAACAGGCCATTCTAAGCGTTTTCGCACTGTTTCCAACCTCAGTATTTATTTAAGCTGCTGCATCTCAATGCAAGCAATGGCAATGAAGTTTTTGTGCTAGATATGATCCAAATACATCCCTGAAGCATGCAAACACATTTAAAATGCTTTAAAATCACTTTGACAAAAGTAGTGTTCTTTTGGTCTGAAATGCACAGAACAGGCCATTCTAAGCGTTTTCGCACTGTTTCCAGCCTCAGTATTTCTTTAAGCTGCTGCATCTTAATGCAAGCAATGGCAATGAATTTCTTGTGCTAGATATGATACAAATACATCCCTGAAGCATGCAAACACCTTTAAAATGCATTTACTTTACTTTGACCAAAGTAGTGTTCTATTGGTCTGAAATGCACAGAACAGGCCATTCTAAGCGTTTTCGCACTGTTTTCAACCTCAGTATTTCTTTAAGCTGCTGCATCTTAATGCAAGCAATGGCAATGAAGTTTTTGTGCTAGATATGTTTCAAATACATCCCTGAAGCATGCAAACACCTTTAAAATGCTTTGAAATCATTTAGACCAAAGTAGTCTTCTTTTGGTCTGAAATGCACTGAACAGGCCATTCTAAGCGTTTTCACACTGTTTCCAACCTCAGTATTTCTTTAAGCTGCTGCATCTTAATGCAAGCAATGGCAATGAAGTTTTGTGCTAGATATGATCCAAATACATCCCTGAAGCATGCAAACACCTTTAAAATGCATTTACTTTACTTTGACCAAAGTAGTGTTCTTTTGGTCTGAAATGCACAGAACAGGCCATTCTAAGCATTTTCGCACTGTTTCCAACCTCAGTATTTCTTTAAGCTGCTTCATCTTAATGCAAGCAATGGCAATGAAGTTTTTGTGCTAGATATGATCCAAATACATCCCTGAAGCATGCAAACACCTTTAAAATGCATTTAAATCACTTTGACAAAAGTAGTGTTCTTTTGGTCTGAAATGCACTGAACAGGCCATTCTAAGCGTTCTCGCACTGTTTCCAGCCTCAGTATTTCTTTAAGCTGCTTCATCTTAATGCAAGCAATGGCAATGAAGTTTTTGTGCTAGATATGATCCAAATACATCCCTGAAGCAGGCAAATACCTATAAAATGCATTTACTTTACTTTGACAAAAGTAGTGTTCTTTTGGTCTGAAATGCACAGAACAGGCCATTCTAAGCGTTTTCGCACTGTTTCCAACCTCAGAATTTCTTTAAGCAGCTGCATTTTAATGCAAGCAATGGCAATGAAGTTTTTGTGCTAGATATGATCCAAATACATCCTTGAAGCATGCAAACACCTTTAAAATGCTTTAAAATCACTTTGACAAAAGTAGTGTTCTTTTGGTCTGAAATGCACAGAACAGGCCATTCTAAGCGTTTTCGCACTGTTTCCAACCTCACTATTTCTTTAAGCTGCTGCATCTTAATGCAAGCGATGGCAATGAAGTTTTTGTGCTAGATATGATCCAAATACATCCCTGAAGCAGTCAAACACCTTTAAAATGCATTTACTTTTTTTTGACAAAAGTAGTGTTCTTTTGGTCTGAAATGCACTGAACAGGCCATTCTAAGCGTTTTCGCACTGTTTCCAACCTCAGTATTTCTTTAAGCTGCTGCATCTTAATGCAAGCAATGGCAATGAAGTTTATGTGCTAGACATGATCCAAATACATCCCTGAAGCTGGCAACCACCTTTAAAATGCATTTAAATCACTTTGTTCAAAGTAGTGTTCTTTTGGTCTGAAATGCACAGAACAGGCCATTCTCAGCGTTTTCACACTGTTTCCAACCTCAGAATTTCTTTAAGCAGCTGCATTTTAATGCAAGCAATGGCAATGAAGTTTTTGTGCTAGATATGATCCAAATACATCCTTGAAGCATGCAAACACCTTTAAAATGCTTTAAAATCACTTTGACAAAAGTAGTGTTCTTTTGGTCTGAAATGCACAGAACAGGCCATTCTAAGCGTTTTCGCACTGATTCCAACCTCACTATTTCTTTAAGCTGCTGCATCTTAATGCAAGCAATGGCAATGAAGTTTTTGTGCAAGATATGATCCAAATACATCCCTGAAGCAGGCAAATACCTTTAAAATGCATTTACTTTACTTTGACAAAAGTAGTGTTCTTTTGGTCTGAAATGCACAGAACAGGCCATTCTAAGCGTGTTCGCACTGTTTCCAACCTCACTATTTCTTTAAGCTGCTGCATCTTAATGCAAGCAATGGCAATGAAGTTTTTGTGCTAGATATGATCCAAATACATCCCTGAAGCATGCAAACACCTTTAAAATGCTTTAAAATGACTTTGACAAAAGTAGTGTTCTTTTGGTCTGAAATGCACAGAACAGACCATTCTAAGCGTTTTCGCACAGTTTCCAATCTCAGTATTTCTTTTAGCTGCTGCATCTTAATGCAAGCAATGGCAATGAAGTTTTTGTGCTAGATATGATCCAAATACATCCCTGAAGCAGGCAAATACCTTTAAAATGCATTTACTTTACTTTGACAAAAGTAGTGTTCTTTTGGTCTGAAATGCACAGAACAGGCCATTCTAAGCGTTTTCACACTGTTTCCAACCTCAGTATTTCTTTAAGCTGCTGCATCTTAATGCAAGCAATGGCAATGAAGTTTTTGTGCTAGATATGATCCAAATACATCCCTGAAGCATGCAAACACCTTTAAAATGCTTTAAAATGACTATGACAAAAGTAATGTTCTTTTGGTCTGAAATGCACAGAACAGGCCATTCTAAGCGTTTTCGCACTGATTCCAACCTCACTATTTCTTTAAGCTGCTGCATCTTAATGCAAGCAATGGCAATGAAGTTTTTGTGCAAGATATGATCCAAATACATCCCTGAAGCAGGCAAATACCTTTAAAATGCATTTACTTTACTTTGACAAAAGTAGTGTTCTTTTGGTCTGAAATGCACAGAACAGGCCATTCTAAGCGTTTTCGCACTGTTTCCAACCTCAGTTTTTCTTTAAGCTGCTGCATCTTAATGCAAGCAATGGCAATGAAGTTTTTGTGCAAGATATGATCCAAATACATCCCTGAAGCAGGCAAACACCTTTAAAATGCTTTAAAATCACTTTGACAAAAGTAGTGTTCTTTTGGTCTGAAATGCACAGAACAGGCCATTCTAAGCGTTTTCGCACTGTTTCCAACCTCAGTATTTCTTTAAGCTGCAGCATCCTAATGCAAGCAATGGCAATGACGTTTTTGTGCTAGATATGATCCAAATACATCCCTGAAGCATGCAAACATCTTTAAAATGCTTTAAAATCACTTTGACAAAAGTAGTGTTCTTTTGGTCTGAAAAGCACAGAACAGACCATTCTAAGCGTTTTCGCACTGTTTCCAACCTCAGTATTTCTTTAAGCTGCTGCATCTTAATGCAAGCAATGGCAATGAAGTTTTTGTGCTAGATATGATCCAAATACATCCCTGAAGCAGGCAAACACCTTTAAAATGCTTTAAAATCACTTTGACAAAAGTAGTGTTCTTTTGGTCTGAAATGCACAGAACAGGCCATTCTAAGCGTGTTCGCACTGTTTCCAACCTCACTATTTCTTTAAGCTGCTGCATCTTAATGCAAGCAATGGCAATGAAGTTTTTGTGCTAGATATGATCCAAATACATCCCTGAAGCATGCAAACACCTTTAAAATGCTTTAAAATGACTATGACAAAAGTAATGTTCTTTTGGTCTGAAATGCACAGAACAGGCCATTCTAAGCGTTTTCGCACTGATTCCAACCTCACTATTTCTTTAAGCTGCTGCATCTTAATGCAAGCAATGGCAATGAAGTTTTTGTGCTAGATATGATCCAAATACATCCCTGAAGCAGGCAAACACCTTTAAAATGCTTTAAAATCACTTTGACAAAAGTAGTGTTCTTTTGGTCTGAAATGCACAGAACAGGCCATTCTAAGCGTTTTCGCACTGTTTCCAACCTCAGTATTTCTTTAAGCTGCTTCATCTTAATGCAAGCAATGGCAATGAAGCTTTTGTGCTAGATATGATCCAAATACATCCCTGAAGCAGGCAAAAACCTCTAAAGTTCTTTAAATGCACTTTGACAAAAGTAGTGTTCTTTTGGTCTGAAATGCACAGAACAGGCCATTCTAAGCGTTTTCGCACTGTTTCCAACCTCAGTATTTCTTTAAGCTGCTGCATCTTAATGCAAGCAATGGCAATGAAGTTTTTGTGCTAGATATGATCCAAATACATCCCTGAAGCAGGCAAACACCTTTAAAATGCTTTAAAATCACTTTGACAAAAGTAGTGTTCTTTTGGTCTGAAATGCACAGAACAGGCCATTCTAAGCGTTTTCGCACTGTTTCCAACCTCAGTATTTCTTTAAGCTGCTTCATCTTAATGCAAGCAATGGCAATGAAGTTTTTGTGCTAGATATGATCCAAATACATCCCTGAAGCATGCAAACACCTTTAAAATGCTTTGAAATCACTTGGACAAAGGAAGTGTTCTTTTGGTCTGAAATGCACTGAACAGGCCATTCTAAGCGTTTTCGCACTGTTTCCAACCTCAGTATTTCTTTAAGCTGCTTCATCTTAATGCAAGCAATGGCAATGAAGTTTTTGTGCTAGATATGATCCAAATACATCCCTGAAGCAGGCAAAAACCTCTAAAGTTCTTTAAATGCACTTTGACAAAAGTAGTGTTCTTTTGGTCTGAAATGCACAGAACAGGCCATTCTAAGCGTTTTCGCACTGTTTCCAACCTCAGTATTTCTTTAAGCTGCTGCATCTTAATGCAAGCAATGGCAATGAAGTTTTTGTGCTAGATATGATCCAAATACATCCCTGAAGCAGGCAAACACCTTTAAAATGCTTTAAAATCACTTTGACAAAAGTAGTGTTCTTTTGGTCTGAAATGCACAGAACAGGCCATTCTAAGCGTTTTCGCACTGTTTCCAACCTCAGTATTTCTTTAAGCTGCTTCATCTTAATGCAAGCAATGGCAATGAAGCTTTTGTGCTAGATATGATCCAAATACATCCCTGAAGCAGGCAAAAACCTCTAAAGTTCTTTAAATGCACTTTGACAAAAGTAGTGTTCTTTTGGTCTGAAATGCACAGAACAGGCCATTCTAAGCGTTTTCGCACTGTTTCCAACCTCAGTATTTCTTTAAGCAGCTGCATTTTAATGCAAGCAATGGCAATGAAGTTTTTGTGCTAGATATGATCCAAATACATCCCTGAAGCAGGCAAATACCTTTAAAATGCATTTACTTTACTTTGACAAAAGTAGTGTTCTTTTGGTCTGAAATGCACAGAACAGGCCATTCTAAGCGTTTTCGCACTGTTTCCAACCTCAGAATTTCTTTAAGCAGCTGCATTTTAATGCAAGCAATGGCAATGAAGTTTTTGTGCTAGATATGATCCAAATACATCCTTGAAGCATGCAAACACCTTTAAAATGCTTTAAAATCACTTTGACAAAAGTAGTGTTCTTTTGGTCTGAAATGCACAGAACAGGCCATTCTAAGCGTTTTCGCACTGTTTCCAACCTCACTATTTCTTTAAGCTGCTGCATCTTAATGCAAGCAATGGCAATGAAGTTTTTGTGCTAGATATGATCCAAATACATCCCTGAAGCTGGCAACCACCTTTAAAATGCATTTAAATCACTTTGTTCAAAGTAGTGTTCTTTTGGTCTGAAATGCACAGAACAGGCCATTCTAAGCGTTTTCAGCCTCAGTAATTCTTTAAGCTGCTGCATCTTAATGGAGGCAATGGCAATACATTTTATGTGCTAGATATGACCCAAATACATCCCTGAAGCTGGCAAACACCTTTAAAATGCATTTAAATCACTTTAAAATCGCATTGTTTCCAGCCTCAGTATTTCTTTAACCCTTGTACTATGTTGAAAAAAAAATCACATTGATTATGTTGCGGGTCATTTTGATAAGATAAATACTTATAAAACAAAAATACAATACAATTTCAATCTCCAGAACTTTTTGGAAGAACTATTTAGTTAAAGTTTTTCCTTCTTAACAAAATAATTTCTTTTTTTAACTTTTTAACATTTTCTCAGATTTTCAATGTGCAACATTTTCAATGTTGTTCACATGATGGGCATAATGTAACTGTGTGCTTCCTGCAGATGTAATTCTTGCATTTCACACAAAAGGTGCTTGTTTTACTGACCTTTTGGGAGGGACAGACTTGGCATCTCTTCAGTTTCTTTACACCTGGATCCACTGCATTCCATAGACTTGCAGTTGCTTCCCCCTTTGACCTGTATACTCCAGCTAATATCAGAATTCCAAAATAATCATGCAAGTCAG
Source organism: Macropodus opercularis (assembly GCA_030770545.1). NCBI lineage: Eukaryota > Metazoa > Chordata > Actinopteri > Anabantiformes > Osphronemidae > Macropodus > Macropodus opercularis. The sequence continues at coordinate 6,392,057 of CM061109.1, forward strand.
TCTGATCCAGTGGCTTCCATTTCTCTTGAACTACACATCTCCCCTCCAAGTTAGTCATGTCGAGTATAATCCTCTCTATCGGTGGGGATATGAAGAGCTCAAATGCTGATTGAATATCATCAACTCGTGTGACGGCAAATCTTGTAGGACCAAGAGTCATTTTGATGAAATTGGAAGATGACAGTCTGCCTCGGCTTTGGTGTGGCGATGTTGACCATTTTATATTACCGTCTTTAGATGTCCATGTCCCCTCTGTGGACGATGAGTGTTGCATTTCGTGGTTTTCATCTGCGGCGGCAGACTCCTCTTCCGAATCCTCCTCATCGTAAGAAAATTGGCAGTCAGGATCATCAATAACATTGTCCTCCGTCTCTGAAAGATCCTCTGTCTCTGATATCTCTTCTTCTTCGTCACTATCCCAGTTAAAAATCTCTGATAAAACCTCTTCAGCTGAAAACCTTCTGGAGCTCATTTTTGGTGTGTTTCTCGAAGAGATGACATGAGAATAGTGACAAGGACAAGGGTGGGAACGTATGTCCCGTACCCACACCTGGGTCTTTGAGTCTAAATGCCTATTCAGAGGGAGTCAAAATACAATTAACTAGGCAATCAAAACAAAGCACATCAAAGAGACATGGTTAATTTGTATTGAAACTCTGCACAGACATTCCAGGACACATCAAAGTGTCCATATTTTACACACCAATTCATGACCCCAGATAAGGAAATGTCACCAACTTTCATGAAGAAGAAGAAAGGATAACCAGTACTTTGATCAACAAAAAAACTGAAATGGGTCAAATTGACCCTTAACATAATATAAAGGTTAAGCTGCTGCATCTTAATGCAAGCAATGGCAATAAAGTTTTTGTGCCAGATATGATCTAAATACATCCCTGAAGCAGGCAAACACCTTTAAAATGCATTGAAATCACTTTGATCAAAGTAGTGTTCTTTTGGTCTGAAATGCACAGAACAGGCCATTCTAAGCGTTTTCGCACTGTTTCCAGCCTCAGTATTTCTTTAAGCAGCTGCATCTTAATGCAAGCAATGGCAATGAAGTTTTTGTGCTAGAAATGATCCAAATACATCCCTGAAGCAACCAAACACCTTTAAAATGCTTTAAAATCACTTTGACAAAAGTAGTGTTCTTTTGGTCTGTGTTTGCATGCTTCAGGGATGTATTTGGATCATATCTATATCTAGCACAAAAACTTCATTGCCATTGCTTGCATTAAGATGCAGCAGCTTAAAGAAATACTGAGGCTGGAAACATTGCGAACACGCTTAGATTGGCCTGTTCTGTGCATTTCAGACCAAAAGAACACTACTTTTGTCAAAGTGATTTTAAAGCATTTTAAAGGTGTTTGCATGCTTCAGGGATGTATTTAGATCATATCTAGCAAAAAAACTTCATTGTCATTGCTTGCATTAAGATGCAGCAGGTTAAAGAAATACTGAGGCTGGAAACAGTGTGAAAACGCTTAGAATGGCCTGTTCTGTGCATTTCAGACCAAAAGAACACTACTTTTGTCAAAGTGATTTCAAATTATTTTAAAGGTGTTTGCATGCTTCAGGGATGTATTTGGATCATATCTAGCACAAAAACTTCATTGCCATGCTTGCATTAAGATGCAGCAGCTTAAAGAAATACTGAGGCTGGAAACATTGCGAAAACGCTTAGATTGGCCTGTTCTGTGCATTTCAGACCAAAAGAACACTACTTTTGTCAAAGTGATTTCAAAGCATTTTAAAGGTGTTTGCCTTCTTCAGGGATGTATTTGGATCATATCTAGCACAAAAACTTCATTGCCATTGCTTGCATTAAGATGCAGCAGATTAGAGAAATACTGAGGTTGGAAACAGTGCGACAACGCTTAGAATGGCCTGTTCAGTGCATTTCAGACCAAAAGAACACTACTTTTGTCAAAGTAAAGTAAATGCATTTTAAAGGTGTTTGCCTGCTTCAATTATGTATTTGGATCATATCTAGCACAAAAACTTCATTGCCATTGATTACATTAAGATGCAGCAGCTTAAAGAAATACTGAGGGTGAAAACAGTGCGAAAATGCTTAGAATGGCCTGTTCTGTGCATTTCAGACCAAAAGAACACTACTTTTGTCAAAGTAAAGTAAATGCATTTTAAAGGTGTTTGCCTGCTTCAATGATGTATTTGGATCATATCTAGCACAAAAACTTCATTGCCATTGATTACATTAAGATGCAGCAGCTTAAAGAAATACTGAGGGTGAAAACAGTGCGAAAACGCTTAGAATGGCCTGTTCTGTGCATTTCAGACCAAAAGAACACTACTGTTGTCAAAGTGATTTCAAAGCATTTTAAAGGTGTTTGCATGCTTAAAAGATGTATTTGGATCATATCTAGCACAAAAACTTCATTGCCATTGCTTGCATTAAGATGCAGCAGCTTAAAGAAATACTGAGGTTGGAAACAGTGCGAAAACGCTTAGAATGGCCTGTTCTGTGCATTTCAGACCAAAAGAACACTACTTTTGTCAAAGTAAAGTAAATGCATGTTAAAGGTGTTTGCCTGCTTCAGGGATGTATTTGGATCATATCTAGCACAAAAACTTCATTGCCATTGCTTGCATTAAGATGCAGCAGCTTAAAGAAATTCTGAGGTTGGAAACAGTGCGAAAACGCTTAGAATGGCCTGTTCTGTGCATTTCAGACCAAAAGAACATTACTTTTGTCAAAGTGATTTTAAAGCATTTTAAAGGTGTTTGCATGCTTCAAGGAAGTATTTGGATCATATCTAGCACAAAAACTTCATTGCCATTGCTTGCATTAAGATGCAGCAGCTTAAAGAAATACTGAGGTTGGAAACAGTGCGACAACGCTTAGAATGGCCTGTTCTGTGCATTTCAGACCAAAAGAACACTACTTTTGTCAAAGTAAAGTAAATGCATTTTAAAGGTGTTTGCCTGCTTCAATTATGTATTTGGATCATATCTAGCACAAAAACTTCATTGCCATTGATTACATTAAGATGCAGCAGCTTAAAGAAATACTGAGGGTGAAAACAGTGCGAAAACGCTTAGAATGGCCTGTTCTGTGCATTTCAGACCAAAAGAACACTACTTTTGTCAAAGTAAAGTAAATGCATTTTAAAGGTGTTTGCCTGCTTCAATGATGTATTTGGATCATATCTAGCACAAAAACTTCATTGCCATTGATTACATTAAGATGCAGCAGCTTAAAGAAATACTGAGGGTGAAAACAGTGCGAAAACGCTTAGAATGGCCTGTTCTGTGCATTTCAGACCAAAAGAACACTACTGTTGTCAAAGTGATTTCAAAGCATTTTAAAGGTGTTTGCATGCTTAAAAGATGTATTTGGATCATATCTAGCACAAAAACTTCATTGCCATTGCTTGCATTAAGATGCAGCAGCTTAAAGAAATACTGAGGTTGGAAACAGTGCGAAAACGCTTAGAATGGCCTGTTCTGTGCATTTCAGACCAAAAGAACACTACTTTGGTCAAAGTGATTTCAAAGCATTTTAAAGGTGTTTGCATGCTTCAGGGATGTATTTGGATCATATCTAGCACAAAAACTTCATTGTCATTGCTCACATTAAGATGCAGCAGCTTAAAGAAATACTGAGGTTGGAAACAGTGCGAAAACGCTTAGAATGGCCTGTTCTGTGCATTTCAGACCAAAAGAACACTACTTTTGTCAAAGTAAAGTAAATGCATGTTAAAGGTGTTTGCCTGCTTCAGGGATGTATTTGGATCATATCTAGCACAAAAACTTCATTGCCATTGCTTGCATTAAGATGCAGCAGCTTAAAGAAATTCTGAGGTTGGAAACAGTGCGAAAACGCTTAGAATGGCCTGTTCTGTGCATTTCAGACCAAAAGAACATTACTTTTGTCAAAGTGATTTTAAAGCATTTTAAAGGTGTTTGCATGCTTCAAGGAAGTATTTGGATCATATCTAGCACAAAAACTTCATTGCCATTGCTTGCATTAAGATGCAGCAGCTTAAAGAAATACTGAGGTTGGAAACAGTGCGACAACGCTTAGAATGGCCTGTTCTGTGCATTTCAGACCAAAAGAACACTACTTTTGTCAAAGTAAAGTAAATGCATTTTAAAGGTGTTTGCCTGCTTCAATTATGTATTTGGATCATATCTAGCACAAAAACTTCATTGCCATTGATTACATTAAGATGCAGCAGCTTAAAGAAATACTGAGGGTGAAAACAGTGCGAAAACGCTTAGAATGGCCTGTTCTGTGCATTTCAGACCAAAAGAACACTACTTTTGTCAAAGTAAAGTAAATGCATTTTAAAGGTGTTTGCCTGCTTCAATGATGTATTTGGATCATATCTAGCACAAAAACTTCATTGCCATTGATTACATTAAGATGCAGCAGCTTAAAGAAATACTGAGGGTGAAAACAGTGCGAAAACGCTTAGAATGGCCTGTTCTGTGCATTTCAGACCAAAAGAACACTACTGTTGTCAAAGTGATTTCAAAGCATTTTAAAGGTGTTTGCATGCTTAAAAGATGTATTTGGATCATATCTAGCACAAAAACTTCATTGCCATTGCTTGCATTAAGATGCAGCAGCTTAAAGAAATACTGAGGTTGGAAACAGTGCGAAAACGCTTAGAATGGCCTGTTCTGTGCATTTCAGACCAAAAGAACACTACTTTTGTCAAAGTAAAGTAAATGCATGTTAAAGGTGTTTGCCTGCTTCAGGGATGTATTTGGATCATATCTAGCACAAAAACTTCATTGCCATTGCTTGCATTAAGATGCAGCAGCTTAAAGAAATTCTGAGGTTGGAAACAGTGCGAAAACGCTTAGAATGGCCTGTTCTGTGCATTTCAGACCAAAAGAACACTACTTTTGTCAAAGTGATTTCAATACATTTTAAAGGTGTTTGCATGCTTTAGGGAGGTATTTGGATCATATCTAGCACAAAAACTTCATTGCCATTGCTTGCATTAAGATGCAGCAGCTTAAAGAAATACTGAGGTTGGAAACAGTGCGAAAACGCTTAGAATGGCCTGTTCTGTGCATTTCAGACCAAAAGAACACTACTTTTGTCAAAGTGATTTCAAAGCATTTTAAAGGTGTTTGCCTTCTTCAGGGATGTATTTGGATCATATGTAGCACAAAAACTTCATTGCCATTGCTTGCATTAAGATGCAGCAGCTTAAAGAAATACTGAGGTTGGAAACAGTGCGACAACGCTTAGAATGGCCTGTTCAGTGCATTTCAGACCAAAAGAACACTACTTTTGTCAAAGTAAAGTAAATGCATTTTAAAGGTGTTTGCCTGCTTCAATTATGTATTTGGATCATATCTAGCACAAAAACTTCATTGCCATTGATTACATTAAGATGCAGCAGCTTAAAGAAATACTGAGGGTGAAAACAGTGCGAAAACGCTTAGAATGGCCTGTTCTGTGCATTTCAGACCAAAAGAACACTACTTTTGTCAAAGTAAAGTAAATGCATTTTAAAGGTGTTTGCCTGCTTCAATGATGTATTTGGATCATATCTAGCACAAAAACTTCATTGCCATTGATTACATTAAGATGCAGCAGCTTAAAGAAATACTGAGGGTGAAAACAGTGCGAAAACGCTTAGAATGGCCTGTTCTGTGCATTTCAGACCAAAAGAACACTACTGTTGTCAAAGTGATTTCAAAGCATTTTAAAGGTGTTTGCATGCTTAAAAGATGTATTTGGATCATATCTAGCACAAAAACTTCATTGCCATTGCTTGCATTAAGATGCAGCAGCTTAAAGAAATACTGAGGCTGGAAACAGTGCGAAAACGCTTAGAATGGCCTGTTCTGTGCATTTCAGACCAAAAGAACACTACTTTTGTCAAAGTGATTTCAATACATTTTAAAGGTGTTTGCATGCTTCAGGGATGTATTTGGATCATATGTAGCACAAAAACTTCATTGCCATTACTTGCATTAAGATGCAGCAGCTTAAAGAAATACTGAGGTTGGAAACAGTGCGAAAACGCTTAGAATGGCCTGTTCTGTGCATTTCAGACCAAAAGAACACTACTTTTGTCAAAGTAAAGTAAATGCATTTTAAAGGTATTTGCCTGCTTCAGGGATGTATTTGGATCATATCTAGCACAAAAACTTCATTGCCATTGCTTGCATTAAGATGCAGCAGCTTAAAGAAATAGTGAGGTTGGAAACAGTGCGAAAACGCTTAGAATGGCCTGTTCTGTGCATTTCAGACCAAAAGAACATTACTTTTGTCAAAGTGATTTTAAAGCATTTTAAAGGTGTTTGCATGCTTCAAGGATGTATTTGGATCATATCTAGCACAAAAACTTCACTGCCATTGCTTGCATTAAGATGCAGCAGATTAGAGAAATACTGAGGTTGGAAACAGTGAGAAAACGCTTTTTCGCCTGTTCTGTGCATTTCAGACCAAAAGAACACTACTGTTGTCAAAGTGATTTCAAAGCATTTTAAAGGTGTTTGCATGCTTAAAGGATGTATTTGGATCATATCTAGCACAAAAACTTCATTGCCATTGCTTGCATTAAGATGCAGCAGCTTAAAGAAATACTGAGGCTGGAAACAGTGTGAAAACGCTTAGAATGGCCTGTTCTGTGCATTTCAGACCAAAAGAACACTACTTTTGTCAAAGTAAAGTAAATGCACTTTAAAGGTGTTTTCATGCTTCAAAAGAACACTACTTTTGTCAAAGTGATTTCAAAGCATTTTAAAGGTGTTTGCATGCTTCAGGGATGTATTTGGATCATATCTATATCTAGCACAAAAACTTATTTGCCATTGCTTGCATTAAGATGCAGCAGGTTAAAGAAATACTGAGGCTGGAAACAGTGCGAAAACGCTTAGAATGGCCTGTTCTGTACATTTAAGACCAAAAGAACACTACTTTTGTCAAAGTGATTTTAAATTATTTTAAAGGTGTTTGCATGCTTCAGGGATGTATTTGGATCATATCTAGCACAAAAACTTCATTGCCATGCTTGCATTAAGATGCAGCAGCTTAAAGAAATACTGAGGCTGGAAACAGTGCGAAAACGCTTAGAATGGCCTGTTCTGTGCATTTCAGACCAAAAGAACACTACTTTTGTCAAAGTAAAGTAAATGCACTTTAAAGGTGTTTTCATGCTTCAAAAGAACACTACTTTTATCAAAGTGATTTCAAAGCATTTTAAAGGTGTTTGCATGCTTCAGGGATGTATTTGGATCATATCTATATCTAGCACAAAAACTTAATTGCCATTGCTTGCATTAAGATGCAGCAGGTTAAAGAAATACTGAGGCTGGAAACAGTGCGAAAACGCTTAGAATGGCCTGTTCTGTACATTTCAGACCAAAAGAACACTACTTTTGTCAAAGTGATTTTAAATTATTTTAAAGGTGTTTGCATGCTTCAGGGATGTATTTGGATCATATCTAGCACAAAAACTTCATTGCCATGCTTGCATTAAGATGCAGCAGCTTAAAGAAATACTGAGGCTGGAAACATTGCGAAAACGCTTAGATTGGCCTGTTCTGTGCATTTCAGACCAAAAGAACACTACTTTTGTCAAAGTGATTTCAAAGCATTTTAAAGGTGTTTGCCTTCTTCAGGGATGTATTTGGATCATATCTAGCACAAAAACTTCATTGCCATTGCTTGCATTAAGATGCAGCAGCTTAAAGAAATACTGAGGTTGGAAACAGTGCGAAAACGCTTAGAATGGCCTGTTCTATGCATTTCAGACCAAAAGAACACTACTTTTGTCAAAGTAAAGTAAATGCATGTTAAAGGTGTTTGCCTGCTTCAGGGATGTATTTGGATCATATCTAGCACAAAAACTTTATTGCCATTGCTTGCATTAAGATGCAGCAGCTTAAAGAAATTCTGAGGTTGGAAACAGTGCGAAAACGCTTAGAATGGCCTGTTCTGTGCATTTCAGACCAAAAGAACACTACTTTTGTCAAAGTGATTTCAATACATTTTAAAGGTGTTTGCATGCTTCAGGGATGTATTTGGATCATATGTAGCACAAAAACTTCATTGCCATTGCTTGCATTAAGATGCAGCAGCTTAAAGAAATACTGAGGTTGGAAACAGTGCGAAAACGCTTAGAATGGCCTGTTCTGTGCATTTCAGACCAAAAGAACACTACTTTTGTCAAAGTAAAGTAAATGCATTTTAAAGGTATTTGCCTGCTTCAGGGATGTATTTGGATCATATCTAGCACAAAAACTTCATTGCCATTGCTTGCATTAAGATGCAGCAGCTTAAAGAAATAGTGAGGTTGGAAACAGTGCGAAAACGCTTAGAATGGCCTGTTCTGTGCATTTCAGACCAAAAGAACATTACTTTTGTCAAAGTGATTTTAAAGCATTTTAAAGGTGTTTGCATGCTTCAAGGATGTATTTGGATCATATCTAGCACAAAAACTTCACTGCCATTGCTTGCATTAAGATGCAGCAGATTAGAGAAATACTGAGGTTGGAAACAGTGCGAAAACGCTTAGAATGGCCTGTTCAGTGCATTTCAGACCAAAAGAACACTACATTTGTCAAAGTGATTTTATAGCATTTTAAAGGTGTTTGCATGCTTCAGGGATGTAGTTGGATCATATCTAGCACAAAAACTTCATTGCCATTGCTTGCATTAAGATGCAGCAGATTAGAGAAATACTGAGGTTGGAAACAGTGCGACAACGCTTAGAATGGCCTGTTCTGTGCATTTCAGACCAAAAGAACACTACTTTTGTCAAAGTAAAGTAAATGCATTTTAAAGGTGTTTGCCTGCTTCAATTATGTATTTGGATCATATCTAGCACAAAAACTTCATTGCCATTGATTACATTAAGATGCAGCAGCTTAAAGAAATACTGAGGGTGAAAACAGTGCGAAAACGCTTAGAATGGCCTGTTCTGTGCATTTCAGACCAAAAGAACACTACTTTTGTCAAAGTAAAGTAAATGCATTTTAAAGGTGTTTGCCTGCTTCAATGATGTATTTGGATCATATCTAGCACAAAAACTTCATTGCCATTGATTACATTAAGATGCAGCAGCTTAAAGAAATACTGAGGGTGAAAACAGTGCGAAAACGCTTAGAATGGCCTGTTCTGTGCATTTCAGACCAAAAGAACACTACTGTTGTCAAAGTGATTTCAAAGCATTTTAAAGATGTTTGCATGCTTAAAAGATGTATTTGGATCATATCTAGCACAAAAACTTCATTGCCATTGCTTGCATTAAGATGCAGCAGCTTAAAGAAATACTGAGGTTGGAAACAGTGCGAAAACGCTTAGAATGGCCTGTTCTGTGCATTTCAGACCAAAAGAACACTACTTTTGTCAAAGTAAAGTAAATGCATGTTAAAGGTGTTTGCCTGCTTCAGGGATGTATTTGGATCATATCTAGCACAAAAACTTCATTGCCATTGCTTGCATTAAGATGCAGCAGCTTAAAGAAATTCTGAGGTTGGAAACAGTGCGAAAACGCTTAGAATGGCCTGTTCTGTGCATTTCAGACCAAAAGAACACTACTTTTGTCAAAGTGATTTCAATACATTTTAAAGGTGTTTGCATGCTTCAGGGATGTATTTGGATCATATGTAGCACAAAAACTTCATTGCCATTGCTTGCATTAAGATGCAGCAGCTTAAAGAAATACTGAGGTTGGAAACAGTGCGAAAACGCTTAGAATGGCCTGTTCAGTGCATTTCAGACCAAAAGAACACTACATTTATCAAAGTGATTTTATAGCATTTTAAAGGTGTTTGCATGCTTCAGGGATGTAGTTGGATCATATCTAGCACAAAAACTTCATTGCCATTGCTTGCATTAAGATGCAGCAGATTAGAGAAATACTGAGGTTGGAAACAGTGCGACAACGCTTAGAATGGCCTGTTCTGTGCATTTCAGACCAAAAGAACACTACTTTTGTCAAAGTAAAGTAAATGCATTTTAAAGGTGTTTGCCTGCTTCAATTATGTATTTGGATCATATCTAGCACAAAAACTTCATTGCCATTGATTACATTAAGATGCAGCAGCTGAAAGAAATACTGAGGTTGGAAACAGTGCGAAAACGCTTAGAATAGCCTGTTCAGTGCATTTCAGACCAAAAGAACACTACTTTTATCAAAGTGATTTTAAAGCATTTTAAAGGTGTTTGCATGCTTCAGGGATGTATTTGGATCATATCTAGCACAAAAACTTCATTGCCATTGCTTGCATTAAGATGCAGCAGCTTAAAGAAATACTGAGGCTGGAAACAGTGAGAAAACGCTTTTTCGCCTGTTCTGTGCATTTCAGACCAAAAGAACACTACTGTTGTCAAAGTGATTTCAAAGCATTTTAAAGGTGTTTGCATGCTTAAAGGATGTATTTGGATCATATCTAGCACAAAAACTTCATTGCCATTGCTTGCATTAAGATGCAGCAGCTTAAAGAAATACTGAGGCTGGAAACAGTGTGAAAACGCTTAGAATGGCCTGTTCTGTACATTTCAGACCAAAAGAACACTACTTTTGTCAAAGTGATTTTAAATTATTTTAAAGGTGTTTGCATGCTTCAGGGATGTATTTGGATCATATCTAGCACAAAAACTTCATTGCCATGCTTGCATTAAGATGCAGCAGCTTAAAGAAATACTGAGGTTGGAAACAGTGCGAAAACGCTTAGAATGGCCTGTTCTGTGCATTTCAGACCAAAAGAACACTACTTTTGTCAAAGTAAAGTAAATGCACTTTAAAGGTGTTTTCATGCTTCAAAAGAACACTACTTTTATCAAAGTGATTTCAAAGCATTTTAAAGGTGTTTGCATGCTTCAGGGATGTATTTGGATCATATCTAGCACAAAAACTTCATTGCCATGCTTGCATTAAGATGCAGCAGCTTAAAGAAATACTGAGGTTGGAAACAGTGCGAAAACGCTTAGAATGGCCTGTTCTGTGCATTTCAGACCAAAAGAACACTACTTTTGTCAAAGTAAAGTAAATGCACTTTAAAGGTGTTTTCATGCTTCAAAAGAACACTACTTTTGTCAAAGTGATTTCAAAGCATTTTAAAGGTGTTTGCCTTCTTCAGGGATGTATTTGGATCATATCTAGCACAAAAACTTCATTGCCATTGCTTGCATTAAGATGCAGCAGCTTAAAGAAATACTGAGGTTGGAAACAGTGCGAAAACGCTTAGAATGGCCTGTTCTATGCATTTCAGACCAAAAGAACACTACTTTTGTCAAAGTAAAGTAAATGCATGTTAAAGGTGTTTGCCTGCTTCAGGGATGTATTTGGATCATATCTAGCACAAAAACTTTATTGCCATTGCTTGCATTAAGATGCAGCAGCTTAAAGAAATTCTGAGGTTGGAAACAGTGCGAAAACGCTTAGAATGGCCTGTTCTGTGCATTTCAGACCAAAAGAACACTACTTTTGTCAAAGTGATTTCAATACATTTTAAAGGTGTTTGCATGCTTCAGGGATGTATTTGGATCATATGTAGCACAAAAACTTCATTGCCATTGCTTGCATTAAGATGCAGCAGCTTAAAGAAATAGTGAGGTTGGAAACAGTGCGAAAACGCTTAGAATGGCCTGTTCTGTGCATTTCAGACCAAAAGAACATTACTTTTGTCAAAGTGATTTTAAAGCATTTTAAAGATGTTTGCATGCTTCAAGGATGTATTTGGATCATATCTAGCACAAAAACTTCACTGCCATTGCTTGCATTAAGATGCAGCAGATTAGAGAAATACTGAGGTTGGAAACAGTGCGAAAACGCTTAGAATGGCCTGTTCTGTGCATTTCAGACCAAAAGAACACTACTTTTGTCAAAGTGATTTTAAAGCATTATAAAGGTGTTTGCATGCTTCAAAAGAACACTACTTTTGTCAAAGTGATTTCAAAGCATTTTAAAGGTGTTTGCCTTCTTCAGGGATGTATTTGGATCATATCTAGCACAAAAACTTCATTGCCATTGCTTGCATTAAGATGCAGCAGCTTAAAGAAATACTGAGGTTGGAAACAGTGCGAAAACGCTTAGAATGGCCTGTTCTGTGCATTTCAGACCAAAAGAACACTACTTTTGTCAAAGTAAAGTAAATGCATTTTAAAGGTATTTGCCTGCTTCAGGGATGTATTTGGATCATATCTAGCACAAAAACTTCATTGCCATTGCTTGCATTAAAATGCAGCAGCTTAAAGAAATACTGAGGCTGGAAACTGCGAAAACGCTTAGAATGGCCTGTTCTGTGCATTTCAGACCAAAAGAACACTACTTTGGTCAAAGTGATTTCAAAGTATTTTAAAGGTGTTTGCCTTATTCAGGGATGTTTTTGGAGCATATCTAGCACAAAAACTTCATTGCCATTGCTTGCATTAAGATGCAGCAGCTTAAAGAAATACTGAGGTTGGAAACAGTGCGAAAACGCTTAGAACGGCCTGTTCTGTGCATTTCAGACCAAAAGAACAATACTTTGGTCAAAGTGATTTCAAAGCATTTTAAAGGTGTTTGCCTTATTCAGGGATGTTTTTGGAGCATATCTAGCACAAAAACTTTATTGCCATTGCTTGCATTAAGATGCAGCAGCTTAAAGAAATACTGAGGCTGGAAACAGTGCGAAAACGCTTAGAATGGCCTGTTCAGTGCATTTCAGACCAAAAGAACACTACTTTGGTCAAAGTGATTTCAAAGCATTTTAAAGGTGTTTGCATGCTTCAGGGATGTATTTGGATCATATCTAGCACAAAAACTTTATTGCCATTGCTTGCATTAAGATGCAGCAGCTTAAAGAAATACTGAGGCTGGAAACAGTGTGAAAACGCTTAGAATGGCCTGTTCAGTGCATTTCAGACCAAAACAACATCACTTTAGTCAAAGTGATTTCAAAGCATTTTAAAGGTGTTTGCCTTCTTCAGGGATGTATTTGGATCATATCTAGCACAAAAACTTCATTGCCATTGCTTGCATTAAGATGCAGCAGCTTAAAGAAATACTGAGGCTGGAAACAGTGCGAAAACGCTTAGAATGGCCTGTTCAGTGCATTTCAGACCAAAAGAACACTACTTTGGTCAAAGTGATTTCAAAGCATTTTAAAGGTGTTTGCATGCTTCAGGGATGTATTTGGATCATATCTAGCACAAAAACTTTATTGCCATTGCTTGCATTAAGATGCAGCAGCTTAAAGAAATACTGAGGTTGGAAACAGTGCGAAAACGCTTAGAATGGCCTGTTCTGTGCATTTCAGACCAAAAGAAAACGACTTTGGTCAAAGTAAAGTAAATGCATTTTAAAGGTGTTTGCCTGCTTTAGGGAGGTATTTGGATCATATCTAGCACAAAAACTTCATTGCCATTGCTTGCATTAAGATGCAGCAGCTTAAAGAAATACTGAGGTTGGAAACAGTGCGAAAACGCTTAAAATGGCCTGTTCTGTGCATTTCAGACCAAAAGAACACTACTTTTGTCAAAGTGATTTCAAAGCATTTTAAAGGTGTTTGCCTTCTTCAGGGATGTATTTGGATCATATCTAGCACAAAAACTTTATTGCCATTGCTTGCATTAAGATGCAGCAGCTTAAAGAAATACTGAGGGTGGAAAGAGTGCGAAAACGCTTAGAATGGCCTGTTCTGTGCATTTCAGACCAAAAGAACACTACTTTTGTCAAAGTGATTTTAAAGCATTTTAAAGATGTTTGCATGCTTCAGGGATGTATTTGGATCATATCTAGCACAAAAACTTCATTGCCATTGCTTGCATTAAGATGCAGCAGCTTAAAGAAATACTGAGGTTGGAAACAGTGCGAAAACGCTTAGAATGGCCTGTTCAGTGCATTTCAGACCAAAAGAACACTTCCTTTGTCCAAGTGATTTCAAAGCATTTTAAAGGTGTTTGCATGCTTCAGGGATGTATTTGGATCATATCTAGCACAAAAACTTTATTGCCATTGCTTGCATTAAGATGCAGCAGCTTAAAGAAATACTGAGGTTGGAAACAGTGCGAAAACGCTTAGAATGGCCTGTTCTGTGCATTTCAGACCAAAAGAAAACGACTTTGGTCAAAGTAAAGTAAATGCATTTTAAAGGTGTTTGCCTGCTTTAGGGAGGTATTTGGATCATATCTAGCACAAAAACTTCATTGCCATTGCTTGCATTAAGATGCAGCAGCTTAAAGAAATACTGAGGTTGGAAACAGTGCGAAAACGCTTAGAATGGCCTGTTCTGTGCATTTCAGACCAAAAGAACACTACTTTTGTCAAAGTGATTTCAAAGCATTTTAAAGGTGTTTGCCTTCTTCAGGGATGTATTTGGATCATATCTAGCACAAAAACTTCATTGCCATTGCTTGCATTAAGATGCAGCAGCTTAAAGAAATACTGAGGTTGGAAACAGTGCGAAAACGCTTAAAATGGCCTGTTCTGTGCATTTCAGACCAAAAGAACACTACTTTTGTCAAAGTGATTTCAAAGCATTTTAAAGGTGTTTGCCTTCTTCAGGGATGTATTTGGATCATATCTAGCACAAAAACTTTATTGCCATTGCTTGCATTAAGATGCAGCAGCTTAAAGAAATACTGAGGGTGGAAAGAGTGCGAAAACGCTTAGAATGGCCTGTTCTGTGCATTTCAGACCAAAAGAACACTACTTTTGTCAAAGTGATTTTAAAGCATTTTAAAGATGTTTGCATGCTTCAGGGATGTATTTGGATCATATCTAGCACAAAAACTTCATTGCCATTGCTTGCATTAAGATGCAGCAGCTTAAAGAAATACTGAGGTTGGAAACAGTGCGAAAACGCTTAGAATGGCCTGTTCAGTGCATTTCAGACCAAAAGAACACTTCCTTTGTCCAAGTGATTTCAAAGCATTTTAAAGGTGTTTGCATGCTTCAGGGATGTATTTGGATCATATCTAGCACAAAAACTTTATTGCCATTGCTTGCATTAAGATGCAGCAGCTTAAAGAAATACTGAGGTTGGAAACAGTGCGAAAACGCTTAGAATGGCCTGTTCTGTGCATTTCAGACCAAAAGAAAACGACTTTGGTCAAAGTAAAGTAAATGCATTTTAAAGGTGTTTGCCTGCTTTAGGGAGGTATTTGGATCATATCTAGCACAAAAACTTCATTGCCATTGCTTGCATTAAGATGCAGCAGCTTAAAGAAATACTGAGGTTGGAAACAGTGCGAAAACGCTTAGAATGGCCTGTTCTGTGCATTTCAGACCAAAAGAACACTACTTTTGTCAAAGTGATTTCAAAGCATTTTAAAGGTGTTTGCCTTCTTCAGGGATGTATTTGGATCATATCTAGCACAAAAACTTCATTGCCATTGCTTGCATTAAGATGCAGCAGCTTAAAGAAATACTGAGGGTGGAAAGAGTGCGAAAACGCTTAGAATGGCCTGTTCTGTGCATTTCGGACCAAAAGAACACTACTTTTGTCAAAGTGATTTTAAAGCATTTTAAAGATGTTTGCATGCTTCAGGGATGTATTTGGATCATATCTAGCACAAAAACTTCATTGCCATTGCTTGCATTAAGATGCAGCAGCTTAAAGAAATACTGAGACTGGAAACAGTGCGAAAACGCTTAGAATGGCCTGTTCTGTGCATTTCAGACCAAAAGAACACTACTTTTGTCAAAGTAAAGTAAATGTATTTTAAAGGTTTTTGCCTGCTTCAATGATGTATTTGGATCATATCTAGCACAAAAACTTCATTGTCATTGATTGCATGAAGATGCAGCAGCCTAAAGAAATACTGAGACTGGAAACAGTGCGAAAACGCTTAGAATGGCCTGTTCTGTGCATTTCAGACCAAAAGAACACTACTTTTGTCAAAGTAAAGTAAATGCACTTTAAAGGTGTTTTCATGCTTCAAAAGAACACTACTTTTGTCAAAGTGATTTCAAAGCATTTTAAAGGTGTTTGCATGCTTCAGGGATGTATTTGGATCATATCTATATCTAGCACAAAAACTTAATTGCCATTGCTTGCATTAAGATGCAGCAGGTTAAAGAAATACTGAGGCTGGAAACAGTGCGAAAACGCTTAGAATGGCCTGTTCTGTACATTTCAGACCAAAAGAACACTACTTTTGTCAAAGTGATTTCAAAGCATTTTAAAGGTGTTTGCCTTCTTCAGGGATGTATTTGGATGATATCTAGCACAAAAACTTCATTGCCATTGCTTGCATTAAGATGCAGCAGCTTAAAGAAATACTGAGGTTGGAAACAGTGCGAAAACGCTTAGAATGGCCTGTTCTGTGCATTTCAGACCAAAAGAACACTACTTTTGTCAAAGTGATTTTAAAGCATTTTAAAGGTGTTTGCTTGCTTCAGGGATGTATTTGGATCATATCTAGCACAAAAACTTTATTGCCATTGCTTGCATTAAGATGAAGCAGCTTAAAGAAATTCTGAGGTTGGAAACAGTGCGAAAACGCTTAGAATGGCCTGTTGTGTGCATTTCAGACCAAAAGAAAACTACTTTGGTCAAAGTAAAGTAAATGCATTTTAAAGGTGTTTGCATGCTTCAGGGATGTATTTGGATCATATCTAGCACAAAAACTTCATTGCCATTGCTTGCATTAAGATGCAGCAGCTTAAAGAAATACTGAGGTTGGAAACAGTGCGAAAACGCATAGAATGGCCTGTTCTGTGCATTTCAGACCAAAAGAACACTACTTTGGTCAAAGTAAAGTAAATGCATTTTAAAGGTGTTTGCATGCTTCAGGGATGTATTTGGATCATATCTAGCACAAAAACTTCATTGCCATTGCTTGCATTAAGATGCAGCAGCTTAAAGAAATAGTGAGGTTGGAAACAGTGCGAAAACGCTTAGAATGGCCTGTTCTGTGCATTTCAGACCAAAAGAACACTACTTTTGTCAAAGTGATTTTAAAGCATTTTAAAGGTGTTTGCATGCTTCAAGGATGTATTTGGATCATATCTAGCACAAAAACTTCATTGCCATTGCTTGCATTAAGATGCAGCAGCTTAAAGAAATACTGAGGCTGGAAACAGTGCGAAAACGCTTCTGGGCATTTCAGACCAAAAGAACACTACTTTTGTCAAAGTGATTTTAAAGCATTTTAAAGGTGTTTGCATGCTTCAGGGATGTATTTGGATCATATCTATATCTAGCACAAAAACTTAATTGCCATTGCTTGCATTAAGATGCAGCAGGTTAAAGAAATACTGAGGCTGGAAACAGTGCGAAAACGCTTAGAATGGCCTGTTCTGTACATTTCAGACCAAAAGAACACTACTTTTGTCAAAGTGATTTTAAATTATTTTAAAGGTGTTTGCATGCTTCAGGTATGTATTTGGATCATATCTAGCACAAAAACTTCATTGCCATGCTTGCATTAAGATGCAGCAGCTTAAAGAAATACTGAGGCTGGAAACATTGCGAAAACGCTTAGATTGGCCTGTTCTGTGCATTTCAGACCAAAAGAACACTACTTTTGTCAAAGTGATTTCAAAGCATTTTAAAGGTGTTTGCCTTCTTCAGGGATGTATTTGGATGATATCTAGCACAAAAACTTCATTGCCATTGCTTGCATTAAGATGCAGCAGCTTAAAGAAATACTGAGGTTGGAAACAGTGCGAAAACGCTTAGAATGGCCTGTTCTGTGCATTTCAGACCAAAAGAACACTACTTTTGTCAAAGTAAAGTAAATGCATGTTAAAGGTGTTTGCCTGCTTCAGGGATGTATTTGGATCATATCTAGCACAACAACTTCATTGCCATTGCTTGCATTAAGATGCAGCAGCTTAAAGAAATAGTGAGGTTGGAAACAGTGCGAAAACGCTTAGAATGGCCTGTTCTGTGCATTTCAGACCAAAAGAACACTACTTTTGTCAAAGTGATTTTAAAGCATTTTAAAGGTGTTTGCTTGCTTCAGGGATGTATTTGGATCATATCTAGCACAAAAACTTTATTGCCATTGCTTGCATTAAGATGAAGCAGCTTAAAGAAATTCTGAGGTTGGAAACAGTGCGAAAACGCTTAGAATGGCCTGTTCTGTGCATTTCAGACCAAAAGAAAACTACTTTGGTCAAAGTAAAGTAAATGCATTTTAAAGGTGTTTGCATGCTTCAGGGATGTATTTGGATCATATCTAGCACAAAAACTTCATTGCCATTGCTTGCATTAAGATGCAGCAGCTTAAAGAAATACTGAGGTTGGAAACAGTGCGAAAACGCTTAGAATGGCCTGTTCTGTGCATTTCAGACCAAAAGAACACTACTTTGGTCAAAGTAAAGTAAATGCATTTTAAAGGTGTTTGCATGCTTCAGGGATGTATTTGGATCATATCTAGCACAAAAACTTCATTGCCATTGCTTGCATTAAGATGCAGCAGCTTAAAGAAATACTGATGATGGAAATAATGCGAAAACGCTTAGAATGGCCTGTTCTGTGCATTTCAGACCAAAAGAACACTACTTTTGTCAAAGTGATTTTAAAGCATTTTAAAGGGTTTTTCAAGCTTCAGGAATGTATTTGGATCATATCTAGCACAATAACTTCATTGCCATGACTTGCATTAAGATGCAGCAGCTTAAAGAAATACTGATGATGGAAACAGTGCGAAAACGATTAGAATGGCCTGTTCTGTGCATTTCAGACCAAAAGAACACTACTTTTGTCAAAGTGATTTTAAAGCATTTTAAAGATGTTTGCATGCTTCAGGGATGTATTTGGATCATATCTAGCACAAAAACTTCATTGCCATTGCTTGCATTAAGATGCAGCAGCTTAAAGAAATACTGAGACTGGAAACAGTGCGAAAACGCTTAGAATGGCCTGTTCTGTGCATTTCAGACCAAAAGAACACTACTTTTGTCAAAGTAAAGTAAATGTATTTTAAAGGTTTTTGCCTGCTTCAATGATGTATTTGGATCATATCTAGCACAAAAACTTCATTGTCATTGATTGCATGAAGATGCAGCAGCCTAAAGAAATACTGAGACTGGAAACAGTGCGAAAACGCTTAGAATGGCCTGTTCTGTGCATTTCAGACCAAAAGAACACTACTTTTGTCAAAGTAAAGTAAATGCACTTTAAAGGTGTTTTCATGCTTCAAAAGAACACTACTTTTGTCAAAGTGATTTCAAAGCATTTTAAAGGTGTTTGCATGCTTCAGGGATGTATTTGGATCATATCTATATCTAGCGAAAAAACTTAATTGCCATTGCTTGCATTAAGATGCAGCAGGTTAAAGAAATACTGAGGCTGGAAACAGTGCGAAAACGCTTAGAATGGCCTGTTCTGTACATTTCAGACCAAAAGAACACTACTTTTGTCAAAGTGATTTCAAAGCATTTTAAAGGTGTTTGCCTTCTTCAGGGATGTATTTGGATGATATCTAGCACAAAAACTTCATTGCCATTGCTTGCATTAAGATGCAGCAGCTTAAATAAATACTGAGGTTGGAAACAGTGCGAAAACGCTTAGAATGGCCTGTTCTGTGCATTTCAGACCAAAAGAACACTACTTTTGTCAAAGTGATTTTAAAGCATTTTAAAGGTGTTTGCTTGCTTCAGGGATGTATTTGGATCATATCTAGCACAAAAACTTTATTGCCATTGCTTGCATTAAGATGAAGCAGCTTAAAGAAATTCTGAGGTTGGAAACAGTGCGAAAACGCTTAGAATGGCCTGTTCTGTGCATTTCAGACCAAAAGAAAACTACTTTGGTCAAAGTAAAGTAAATGCATTTTAAAGGTGTTTGCATGCTTCAGGGATGTATTTGGATCATATCTAGCACAAAAACTTCATTGCCATTGCTTGCATTAAGATGCAGCAGCTTAAAGAAATACTGAGGTTGGAAACAGTGCGAAAACGCTTAGATTGGCCTGTTCTGTGCATTTCAGACCAAAAGAACACTACTTTTGTCAAAGTGATTTCAAAGCATTTTAAAGGTGTTTGCTTGCTTCAGGGATGTATTTGGATCATATCTATATCTAGCACAAAAACTTAATTGCCATTGCTTGCATTAAGATGAAGCAGCTTAAAGAAATACTGAGGCTGGAAACTGCGAAAACGCTTAGAATGGCCTGTTCTGTGCATTTCAGACCAAAAGAACACTACTTTGGTCAAAGTGATTTCAAAGTATTTTAAAGGTGTTTGCCTTATTCAGGGATGTTTTTGGAGCATATCTAGCACAAAAACTTCATTGCCATTGCTTGCATTAAGATGCAGCAGCTTAAAGAAATACTGAGGTTGGAAACAGTGCGAAAACGCTTAGAACGGCCTGTTCTGTGCATTTCAGACCAAAAGAACAATACTTTGGTCAAAGTGATTTCAAAGCATTTTAAAGGTGTTTGCCTTATTCAGGGATGTTTTTGGAGCATATCTAGCACAAAAACTTTATCGCCATTGCTTGCATTAAGATGCAGCAGCTTAAAGAAATACTGAGGCTGGAAACAGTGCGAAAACGCTTAGAATGGCCTGTTCAGTGCATTTCAGACCAAAAGAACACTACTTTGGTCAAAGTGATTTCAAAGCATTTTAAAGGTGTTTGCATGCTTCAGGGATGTATTTGGATCATATCTAGCACAAAAACTTTATTGCCATTGCTTGCATTAAGATGCAGCAGCTTAAAGAAATACTGAGGCTGGAAACAGTGTGAAAACGCTTAGAATGGCCTGTTCAGTGCATTTCAGACCAAAACAACACCACTTTAGTCAAAGTGATTTCAAAGCATTTTAAAGGTGTTTGCCTTCTTCAGGGATGTATTTGGATCATATCTAGCACAAAAACTTCATTGCCATTGCTTGCATTAAGATGCAGCAGCTTAAAGAAATACTGAGGCTGGAAACAGTGCGAAAACGCTTAGAATGGCCTGTTCAGTGCATTTCAGACCAAAAGAACACTACTTTGGTCAAAGTGATTTCAAAGCATTTTAAAGGTGTTTGCATGCTTCAGGGATGTATTTGGATCATATCTAGCACAAAAACTTTATTGCCATTGCTTGCATTAAGATGCAGCAGCTTAAAGAAATACTGAGGTTGGAAACAGTGCGAAAACGCTTAGAATGGCCTGTTCTGTGCATTTCAGACCAAAAGAAAACGACTTTGGTCAAAGTAAAGTAAATGCATTTTAAAGGTGTTTGCCTGCTTTAGGGAGGTATTTGGATCATATCTAGCACAAAAACTTCATTGCCATTGCTTGCATTAAGATGCAGCAGCTTAAAGAAATACTGAGGTTGGAAACAGTGCGAAAACGCTTAAAATGGCCTGTTCTGTGCATTTCAGACCAAAAGAACACTACTTTGGTCAAAGTGATTTCAAAGCATTTTAAAGGTGTTTGCCTTCTTCAGGGATGTATTTGGATCATATCTAGCACAAAAACTTTATTGCCATTGCTTGCATTAAGATGCAGCAGCTTAAAGAAATACTGAGGGTGGAAAGAGTGCGAAAACGCTTAGAATGGCCTGTTCTGTGCATTTCAGACCAAAAGAACACTACTTTTGTCAAAGTGATTTTAAAGCATTTTAAAGATGTTTGCATGCTTCAGGGATGTATTTGGATCATATCTAGCACAAAAACTTCATTGCCATTGCTTGCATTAAGATGCAGCAGCTTAAAGAAATACTGAGGTTGGAAACAGTGCGAAAACGCTTAGAATGGCCTGTTCAGTGCATTTCAGACCAAAAGAACACTTCCTTTGTCCAAGTGATTTCAAAGCATTTTAAAGGTGTTTGCATGCTTCAGGGATGTATTTGGATCATATCTAGCACAAAAACTTTATTGCCATTGCTTGCATTAAGATGCAGCAGCTTAAAGAAATACTGAGGTTGGAAACAGTGCGAAAACGCTTAGAATGGCCTGTTCTGTGCATTTCAGACCAAAAGAAAACGACTTTGGTCAAAGTAAAGTAAATGCATTTTAAAGGTGTTTGCCTGCTTTAGGGAGGTATTTGGATCATATCTAGCACAAAAACTTCATTGCCATTGCTTGCATTAAGATGCAGCAGCTTAAAGAAATACTGAGGTTGGAAACAGTGCGAAAACGCTTAGAATGGCCTGTTCTGTGCATTTCAGACCAAAAGAACACTACTTTTGTCAAAGTGATTTCAAAGCATTTTAAAGGTGTTTGCCTTCTTCAGGGATGTATTTGGATCATATCTAGCACAAAAACTTCATTGCCATTGCTTGCATTAAGATGCAGCAGCTTAAAGAAATACTGAGGTTGGAAACAGTGCGAAAACGCTTAAAATGGCCTGTTCTGTGCATTTCAGACCAAAAGAACACTACTTTTGTCAAAGTAAAGTAAATGCACTTTAAAGGTGTTTTCATGCTTCAAAAGAACACTACTTTTGTCAAAGTGATTTCAAAGCATTTTAAAGGTGTTTGCATGCTTCAGGGATGTATTTGGATCATATCTATATCTAGCACAAAAACTTAATTGCCATTGCTTGCATTAAGATGCAGCAGGTTAAAGAAATACTGAGGCTGGAAACAGTGCGAAAACGCTTAGAATGGCCTGTTCTGTACATTTCAGACCAAAAGAACACTACTTTTGTCAAAGTGATTTTAAATTATTTTAAAGGTGTTTGCATGCTTCAGGTATGTATTTGGATCATATCTAGCACAAAAACTTCATTGCCATGCTTGCATTAAGATGCAGCAGCTTAAAGAAATACTGAGGCTGGAAACATTGCGAAAACGCTTAGATTGGCCTGTTCTGTGCATTTCAGACCAAAAGAACACTACTTTTGTCAAAGTGATTTCAAAGCATTTTAAAGGTGTTTGCCTTCTTCAGGGATGTATTTGGATGATATCTAGCACAAAAACTTCATTGCCATTGCTTGCATTAAGATGCAGCAGCTTAAAGAAATACTGAGGTTGGAAACAGTGCGAAAACGCTTAGAATGGCCTGTTCTGTGCATTTCAGACCAAAAGAACACTACTTTTGTCAAAGTGATTTTAAAGCATTTTAAAGGTGTTTGCTTGCTTCAGGGATGTATTTGGATCATATCTAGCACAAAAACTTTATTGCCATTGCTTGCATTAAGATGAAGCAGCTTAAAGAAATTCTGAGGTTGGAAACAGTGCGAAAACGCTTAGAATGGCCTGTTCTGTGCATTTCAGACCAAAAGAAAACTACTTTGGTCAAAGTAAAGTAAATGCATTTTAAAGGTGTTTGCATGCTTCAGGGATGTATTTGGATCATATCTAGCACAAAAACTTCATTGCCATTGCTTGCATTAAGATGCAGCAGCTTAAAGAAATACTGAGGTTGGAAACAGTGCGAAAACGCATAGAATGGCCTGTTCTGTGCATTTCAGACCAAAAGAACACTACTTTGGTCAAAGTAAAGTAAATGCATTTTAAAGGTGTTTGCATGCTTCAGGGATGTATTTGGATCATATCTAGCACAAAAACTTCATTGCCATTGCTTGCATTAAGATGCAGCAGCTTAAAGAAATACTGAGGTTGGAAACAGTGCGAAAACGCTTAAAATGGCCTGTTCTGTGCATTTCAGACCAAAAGAACACTACTTTTGTCAAAGTAAAGTAAATGCACTTTAAAGGTGTTTTCATGCTTCAAAAGAACACTACTTTTGTCAAAGTGATTTCAAAGCATTTTAAAGGTGTTTGCATGCTTCAGGGATGTATTTGGATCATATCTATATCTAGCACAAAAACTTAATTGCCATTGCTTGCATTAAGATGCAGCAGGTTAAAGAAATACTGAGGCTGGAAACAGTGCGAAAACGCTTAGAATGGCCTGTTCTGTACATTTCAGACCAAAAGAACACTACTTTTGTCAAAGTGATTTTAAATTATTTTAAAGGTGTTTGCATGCTTCAGGTATGTATTTGGATCATATCTAGCACAAAAACTTCATTGCCATGCTTGCATTAAGATGCAGCAGCTTAAAGAAATACTGAGGCTGGAAACATTGCGAAAACGCTTAGATTGGCCTGTTCTGTGCATTTCAGACCAAAAGAACACTACTTTTGTCAAAGTGATTTCAAAGCATTTTAAAGGTGTTTGCCTTCTTCAGGGATGTATTTGGATGATATCTAGCACAAAAACTTCATTGCCATTGCTTGCATTAAGATGCAGCAGCTTAAAGAAATACTGAGGTTGGAAACAGTGCGAAAACGCTTAGAATGGCCTGTTCTGTGCATTTCAGACCAAAAGAACACTACTTTTGTCAAAGTGATTTTAAAGCATTTTAAAGGTGTTTGCTTGCTTCAGGGATGTATTTGGATCATATCTAGCACAAAAACTTTATTGCCATTGCTTGCATTAAGATGAAGCAGCTTAAAGAAATTCTGAGGTTGGAAACAGTGCGAAAACGCTTAGAATGGCCTGTTCTGTGCATTTCAGACCAAAAGAAAACTACTTTGGTCAAAGTAAAGTAAATGCATTTTAAAGGTGTTTGCATGCTTCAGGGATGTATTTGGATCATATCTAGCACAAAAACTTCATTGCCATTGCTTGCATTAAGATGCAGCAGCTTAAAGAAATACTGAGGTTGGAAACAGTGCGAAAACGCATAGAATGGCCTGTTCTGTGCATTTCAGACCAAAAGAACACTACTTTGGTCAAAGTAAAGTAAATGCATTTTAAAGGTGTTTGCATGCTTCAGGGATGTATTTGGATCATATCTAGCACAAAAACTTCATTGCCATTGCTTGCATTAAGATGCAGCAGCTTAAAGAAATAGTGAGGTTGGAAACAGTGCGAAAACGCTTAGAATGGCCTGTTCTGTGCATTTCAGACCAAAAGAACACTACTTTTGTCAAAGTGATTTTAAAGCATTTTAAAGGTGTTTGCATGCTTCAAGGATGTATTTGGATCATATCTAGCACAAAAACTTCATTGCCATTGCTTGCATTAAGATGCAGCAGCTTAAAGAAATACTGAGGTTGGAAACAGTGCGAAAACGCTTAGAATGGCCTGTTCTGTGCATTTCAGACCAAAAGAACACTACTTTTGTCAAAGTAAAGTAAATGCATTTTAAAGGTATTTGCCTGCTTCAGGGATGTATTTGGATCATATCTAGCACAAAAACTTCATTGCCATTGCTTGCATTAAAATGCAGCAGCTTAAAGAAATACTGAGGCTGGAAACTGCGAAAACGCTTAGAATGGCCTGTTCTGTGCATTTCAGACCAAAAGAACACTACTTTGGTCAAAGTGATTTCAAAGTATTTTAAAGGTGTTTGCATGCTTCAGGGATGTATTTGGATCATATGTAGCACAAAAACTTCATTGCCATTGCTTGCATTAAGATGCAGCAGCTTAAAGAAATACTGAGGTTGGAAACAGTGCGAAAACGCTTAGAATAGCCTGTTCAGTGCATTTCAGACCAAAAGAACACTACTTTTATCAAAGTGATTTTAAAGCATTTTAAAGGTGTTTGCATGCTTCAGGGATGTATTTGGATCATATCTAGCACAAAAACTTCATTGCCATTGCTTGCATTAAGATGCAGCAGCTTAAAGAAATACTGAGGCTGGAAACAGTGAGAAAACGCTTTTTCGCCTGTTCTGTGCATTTCAGACCAAAAGAACACTACTGTTGTCAAAGTGATTTCAAAGCATTTTAAAGGTGTTTGCATGCTTAAAGGATGTATTTGGATCATATCTAGCACAAAAACTTCATTGCCATTGCTTGCATTAAGATGCAGCAGCTTAAAGAAATACTGAGGCTGGAAACAGTGTGAAAACGCTTAGAATGGCCTGTTCTGTGCATTTCAGACCAAAAGAACACTACTTTTGTCAAAGTAAAGTAAATGCACTTTAAAGGTGTTTTCATGCTTCAAAAGAACACTACTTTTGTCAAAGTGATTTCAAAGCATTTTAAAGGTGTTTGCATGCTTCAGGGATGTATTTGGATCATATCTATATCTAGCACAAAAACTTAATTGCCATTGCTTGCATTAAGATGCAGCAGGTTAAAGAAATACTGAGGCTGGAAACAGTGCGAAAACGCTTAGAATGGCCTGTTCTGTACATTTCAGACCAAAAGAACACTACTTTTGTCAAAGTGATTTTAAATTATTTTAAAGGTGTTTGCATGCTTCAGGGATGTATTTGGATCATATCTAGCACAAAAACTTCATTGCCATGCTTGCATTAAGATGCAGCAGCTTAAAGAAATACTGAGGTTGGAAACAGTGCGAAAACGCTTAGAATGGCCTGTTCTGTGCATTTCAGACCAAAAGAACACTACTTTTGTCAAAGTAAAGTAAATGCATTTTAAAGGTATTTGCCTGCTTCAGGGATGTATTTGGATCATATCTAGCACAAAAACTTCATTGCCATTGCTTGCATTAAAATGCAGCAGCTTAAAGAAATACTGAGGCTGGAAACTGCGAAAACGCTTAGAATGGCCTGTTCTGTGCATTTCAGACCAAAAGAACACTACTTTGGTCAAAGTGATTTCAAAGTATTTTAAAGGTGTTTGCCTTATTCAGGGATGTTTTTGGAGCATATCTAGCACAAAAACTTCATTGCCATTGCTTGCATTAAGATGCAGCAGCTTAAAGAAATACTGAGGTTGGAAACAGTGCGAAAACGCTTAGAACGGCCTGTTCTGTGCATTTCAGACCAAAAGAACAATACTTTGGTCAAAGTGATTTCAAAGCATTTTAAAGGTGTTTGCCTTATTCAGGGATGTTTTTGGAGCATATCTAGCACAAAAACTTTATTGCCATTGCTTGCATTAAGATGCAGCAGCTTAAAGAAATACTGAGGCTGGAAACAGTGCGAAAACGCTTAGAATGGCCTGTTCAGTGCATTTCAGACCAAAAGAACACTACTTTGGTCAAAGTGATTTCAAAGCATTTTAAAGGTGTTTGCATGCTTCAGGGATGTATTTGGATCATATCTAGCACAAAAACTTTATTGCCATTGCTTGCATTAAGATGCAGCAGCTTAAAGAAATACTGAGGCTGGAAACAGTGTGAAAACGCTTAGAATGGCCTGTTCAGTGCATTTCAGACCAAAACAACACCACTTTAGTCAAAGTGATTTCAAAGCATTTTAAAGGTGTTTGCCTTCTTCAGGGATGTATTTGGATCATATCTAGCACAAAAACTTCATTGCCATTGCTTGCATTAAGATGCAGCAGCTTAAAGAAATACTGAGGCTGGAAACAGTGCGAAAACGCTTAGAATGGCCTGTTCAGTGCATTTCAGACCAAAAGAACACTACTTTGGTCAAAGTGATTTCAAAGCATTTTAAAGGTGTTTGCATGCTTCAGGGATGTATTTGGATCATATCTAGCACAAAAACTTTATTGCCATTGCTTGCATTAAGATGCAGCAGCTTAAAGAAATACTGAGGTTGGAAACAGTGCGAAAACGCTTAGAATGGCCTGTTCTGTGCATTTCAGACCAAAAGAAAACGACTTTGGTCAAAGTAAAGTAAATGCATTTTAAAGGTGTTTGCCTGCTTTAGGGAGGTATTTGGATCATATCTAGCACAAAAACTTCATTGCCATTGCTTGCATTAAGATGCAGCAGCTTAAAGAAATACTGAGGTTGGAAACAGTGCGAAAACGCTTAGAATGGCCTGTTCAGTGCATTTCAGACCAAAACAACACCACTTTAGTCAAAGTGATTTCAAAGCATTTTAAAGGTGTTTGCCTTCTTCAGGGATGTATTTGGATCATATCTAGCACAAAAACTTCATTGCCATTGCTTGCATTAAGATGCAGCAGCTTAAAGAAATACTGAGGCTGGAAACAGTGCGAAAACGCTTAGAATGGCCTGTTCAGTGCATTTCAGACCAAAAGAACACTACTTTGGTCAAAGTGATTTCAAAGCATTTTAAAGGTGTTTGCATGCTTCAGGGATGTATTTGGATCATATCTAGCACAAAAACTTTATTGCCATTGCTTGCATTAAGATGCAGCAGCTTAAAGAAATACTGAGGTTGGAAACAGTGCGAAAACGCTTAGAATGGCCTGTTCTGTGCATTTCAGACCAAAAGAAAACGACTTTGGTCAAAGTAAAGTAAATGCATTTTAAAGGTGTTTGCCTGCTTTAGGGAGGTATTTGGATCATATCTAGCACAAAAACTTCATTGCCATTGCTTGCATTAAGATGCAGCAGCTTAAAGAAATACTGAGGTTGGAAACAGTGCGAAAACGCTTAAAATGGCCTGTTCTGTGCATTTCAGACCAAAAGAACACTACTTTGGTCAAAGTGATTTCAAAGCATTTTAAAGGTGTTTGCCTTCTTCAGGGATGTATTTGGATCATATCTAGCACAAAAACTTTATTGCCATTGCTTGCATTAAGATGCAGCAGCTTAAAGAAATACTGAGGGTGGAAAGAGTGCGAAAACGCTTAGAATGGCCTGTTCTGTGCATTTCAGACCAAAAGAACACTACTTTTGTCAAAGTGATTTTAAAGCATTTTAAAGATGTTTGCATGCTTCAGGGATGTATTTGGATCATATCTAGCACAAAAACTTCATTGCCATTGCTTGCATTAAGATGCAGCAGCTTAAAGAAATACTGAGGTTGGAAACAGTGCGAAAACGCTTAGAATGGCCTGTTCAGTGCATTTCAGACCAAAAGAACACTTCCTTTGTCCAAGTGATTTCAAAGCATTTTAAAGGTGTTTGCATGCTTCAGGGATGTATTTGGATCATATCTAGCACAAAAACTTTATTGCCATTGCTTGCATTAAGATGCAGCAGCTTAAAGAAATACTGAGGTTGGAAACAGTGCGAAAACGCTTAGAATGGCCTGTTCTGTGCATTTCAGACCAAAAGAAAACGACTTTGGTCAAAGTAAAGTAAATGCATTTTAAAGGTGTTTGCCTGCTTTAGGGAGGTATTTGGATCATATCTAGCACAAAAACTTCATTGCCATTGCTTGCATTAAGATGCAGCAGCTTAAAGAAATACTGAGGTTGGAAACAGTGCGAAAACGCTTAGAATGGCCTGTTCTGTGCATTTCAGACCAAAAGAACACTACTTTTGTCAAAGTGATTTCAAAGCATTTTAAAGGTGTTTGCCTTCTTCAGGGATGTATTTGGATCATATCTAGCACAAAAACTTCATTGCCATTGCTTGCATTAAGATGCAGCAGCTTAAAGAAATACTGAGGTTGGAAACAGTGCGAAAACACTTAAAATGGCCTGTTCTGTGCATTTCAGACCAAAAGAACACTACTTTTGTCAAAGTGATTTCAAAGCATTTTAAAGGTGTTTGCATGCTTCAGGGATGTATTTGGATCATATCTAGCACAAAAACTTTATTGCCATTGCTTGCATTAAGATGCAGCAGCTTAAAGAAATACTGAGGCTGGAAACAGTGTGAAAACGCTTAGAATGGCCTGTTCAGTGCATTTCAGACCAAAACAACACCACTTTAGTCAAAGTGATTTCAAAGCATTTTAAAGGTGTTTGCCTTCTTCAGGGATGTATTTGGATCATATCTAGCACAAAAACTTCATTGCCATTGCTTGCATTAAGATGCAGCAGCTTAAAGAAATACTGAGGCTGGAAACAGTGCGAAAACGCTTAGAATGGCCTGTTCAGTGCATTTCAGACCAAAAGAACACTACTTTGGTCAAAGTGATTTCAAAGCATTTTAAAGGTGTTTGCATGCTTCAGGGATGTATTTGGATCATATCTAGCACAAAAACTTTATTGCCATTGCTTGCATTAAGATGCAGCAGCTTAAAGAAATACTGAGGTTGGAAACAGTGCGAAAACGCTTAGAATGGCCTGTTCTGTGCATTTCAGACCAAAAGAAAACGACTTTGGTCAAAGTAAAGTAAATGCATTTTAAAGGTGTTTGCCTGCTTTAGGGAGGTATTTGGATCATATCTAGCACAAAAACTTCATTGCCATTGCTTGCATTAAGATGCAGCAGCTTAAAGAAATACTGAGGTTGGAAACAGTGCGAAAACGCTTAAAATGGCCTGTTCTGTGCATTTCAGACCAAAAGAACACTACTTTGGTCAAAGTGATTTCAAAGCATTTTAAAGGTGTTTGCCTTCTTCAGGGATGTATTTGGATCATATCTAGCACAAAAACTTTATTGCCATTGCTTGCATTAAGATGCAGCAGCTTAAAGAAATACTGAGGGTGGAAAGAGTGCGAAAACGCTTAGAATGGCCTGTTCTGTGCATTTCAGACCAAAAGAACAATACTTTGGTCAAAGTGATTTCAAAGCATTTTAAAGGTGTTTGCCTTATTCAGGGATGTTTTTGGAGCATATCTAGCACAAAAACTTTATTGCCATTGCTTGCATTAAGATGCAGCAGCTTAAAGAAATACTGAGGCTGGAAACAGTGCGAAAACGCTTAGAATGGCCTGTTCAGTGCATTTCAGACCAAAAGAACACTACTTTGGTCAAAGTGATTTCAAAGCATTTTAAAGGTGTTTGCATGCTTCAGGGATGTATTTGGATCATATCTAGCACAAAAACTTTATTGCCATTGCTTGCATTAAGATGCAGCAGCTTAAAGAAATACTGAGGCTGGAAACAGTGTGAAAACGCTTAGAATGGCCTGTTCAGTGCATTTCAGACCAAAACAACACCACTTTAGTCAAAGTGATTTCAAAGCATTTTAAAGGTGTTTGCCTTCTTCAGGGATGTATTTGGATCATATCTAGCACAAAAACTTCATTGCCATTGCTTGCATTAAGATGCAGCAGCTTAAAGAAATACTGAGGCTGGAAACAGTGCGAAAACGCTTAGAATGGCCTGTTCAGTGCATTTCAGACCAAAAGAACACTACTTTGGTCAAAGTGATTTCAAAGCATTTTAAAGGTGTTTGCATGCTTCAGGGATGTATTTGGATCATATCTAGCACAAAAACTTTATTGCCATTGCTTGCATTAAGATGCAGCAGCTTAAAGAAATACTGAGGTTGGAAACAGTGCGAAAACGCTTAGAATGGCCTGTTCTGTGCATTTCAGACCAAAAGAAAACGACTTTGGTCAAAGTAAAGTAAATGCATTTTAAAGGTGTTTGCCTGCTTTAGGGAGGTATTTGGATCATATCTAGCACAAAAACTTCATTGCCATTGCTTGCATTAAGATGCAGCAGCTTAAAGAAATACTGAGGTTGGAAACAGTGCGAAAACGCTTAGAATGGCCTGTTCTGTGCATTTCAGACCAAAAGAACACTACTTTTGTCAAATTGATTTCAAAGCATTTTAAAGGTGTTTGCCTTCTTCAGGGATGTATTTGGATCATATCTAGCACAAAAACTTCATTGCCATTGCTTGCATTAAGATGCAGCAGCTTAAAGAAATACTGAGGGTGGAAAGAGTGCGAAAACGCTTAGAATGGCCTGTTCTGTGCATTTCGGACCAAAAGAACACTACTTTTGTCAAAGTGATTTTAAAGCATTTTAAAGATGTTTGCATGCTTCAGGGATGTATTTGGATCATATCTAGCACAAAAACTTCATTGCCATTGCTTGCATTAAGATGCAGCAGCTTAAAGAAATACTGAGACTGGAAACAGTGCGAAAACGCTTAGAATGGCCTGTTCTGTGCATTTCAGACCAAAAGAACACTACTTTTGTCAAAGTAAAGTAAATGTATTTTAAAGGTTTTTGCCTGCTTCAATGATGTATTTGGATCATATCTAGCACAAAAACTTCATTGTCATTGATTGCATGAAGATGCAGCAGCCTAAAGAAATACTGAGACTGGAAACAGTGCGAAAACGCTTAGAATGGCCTGTTCTGTGCATTTCAGACCAAAAGAACACTACTTTTGTCAAAGTAAAGTAAATGCACTTTAAAGGTGTTTTCATGCTTCAAAAGAACACTACTTTTGTCAAAGTGATTTCAAAGCATTTTAAAGGTGTTTGCATGCTTCAGGGATGTATTTGGATCATATCTATATCTAGCACAAAAACTTAATTGCCATTGCTTGCATTAAGATGCAGCAGGTTAAAGAAATACTGAGGCTGGAAACAGTGCGAAAACGCTTAGAATGGCCTGTTCTGTACATTTCAGACCAAAAGAACACTACTTTTGTCAAAGTGATTTTAAATTATTTTAAAGGTGTTTGCATGCTTCAGGTATGTATTTGGATCATATCTAGCACAAAAACTTCATTGCCATGCTTGCATTAAGATGCAGCAGCTTAAAGAAATACTGAGGCTGGAAACATTGCGAAAACGCTTAGATTGGCCTGTTCTGTGCATTTCAGACCAAAAGAACACTACTTTTGTCAAAGTGATTTCAAAGCATTTTAAAGGTGTTTGCCTTCTTCAGGGATGTATTTGGATGATATCTAGCACAAAAACTTCATTGCCATTGCTTGCATTAAGATGCAGCAGCTTAAAGAAATACTGAGGTTGGAAACAGTGCGAAAACGCTTAGAATGGCCTGTTCTGTGCATTTCAGACCAAAAGAACACTACTTTTGTCAAAGTGATTTTAAAGCATTTTAAAGGTGTTTGCTTGCTTCAGGGATGTATTTGGATCATATCTAGCACAAAAACTTTATTGCCATTGCTTGCATTAAGATGAAGCAGCTTAAAGAAATTCTGAGGTTGGAAACAGTGCGAAAACGCTTAGAATGGCCTGTTGTGTGCATTTCAGACCAAAATAAAAATACTTTGGTCAAAGTAAAGTAAATGCATTTTAAAGGTGTTTGCATGCTTCAGGGATGTATTTGGATCATATCTAGCACAAAAACTTCATTGCCATTGCTTGAATTAAGATGCAGCAGCTTAAAGAAATACTGAGGTTGGAAACAGTGCGAAAACGCATAGAATGGCCTGTTCTGTGCATTTCAGACCAAAAGAACACTACTTTGGTCAAAGTAAAGTAAATGCATTTTAAAGGTGTTTGCATGCTTCAGGGATGTATTTGGATCATATCTAGCACAAAAACTTCATTGCCATTGCTTGCATTAAGATGCAGCAGCTTAAAGAAATAGTGAGGTTGGAAACAGTGCGAAAACGCTTAGAATGGCCTGTTCTGTGCATTTCAGACCAAAAGAACACTACTTTTGTCAAAGTGATTTTAAAGCATTTTAAAGGTGTTTGCATGCTTCAAGGATGTATTTGGATCATATCTAGCACAAAAACTTCATTGCCATTGCTTGCATTAAGATGCAGCAGCTTAAAGAAATACTGAGGCTGGAAACAGTGCGAAAACGCTTCTGGGCATTTCAGACCAAAAGAACACTACTTTTGTCAAAGTGATTTTAAAGCATTTTAAAGGTGTTTGCATGCTTCAGGGATGTATTTGGATCATATCTATATCTAGCACAAAAACTTAATTGCCATTGCTTGCATTAAGATGCAGCAGGTTAAAGAAATACTGAGGCTGGAAACAGTGCGAAAACGCTTAGAATGGCCTGTTCTGTACATTTCAGACCAAAAGAACACTACTTTTGTCAAAGTGATTTTAAATTATTTTAAAGGTGTTTGCATGCTTCAGGTATGTATTTGGATCATATCTAGCACAAAAACTTCATTGCCATGCTTGCATTAAGATGCAGCAGCTTAAAGAAATACTGAGGCTGGAAACATTGCGAAAACGCTTAGATTGGCCTGTTCTGTGCATTTCAGACCAAAAGAACACTACTTTTGTCAAAGTGATTTCAAAGCATTTTAAAGGTGTTTGCCTTCTTCAGGGATGTATTTGGATGATATCTAGCACAAAAACTTCATTGCCATTGCTTGCATTAAGATGCAGCAGCTTAAAGAAATACTGAGGTTGGAAACAGTGCGAAAACGCTTAGAATGGCCTGTTCTGTGCATTTCAGACCAAAAGAACACTACTTTTGTCAAAGTAAAGTAAATGCATGTTAAAGGTGTTTGCCTGCTTCAGGGATGTATTTGGATCATATCTAGCACAACAACTTCATTGCCATTGCTTGCATTAAGATGCAGCAGCTTAAAGAAATAGTGAGGTTGGAAACAGTGCGAAAACGCTTAGAATGGCCTGTTCTGTGCATTTCAGACCAAAAGAACACTACTTTTGTCAAAGTGATTTTAAAGCATTTTAAAGGTGTTTGCTTGCTTCAGGGATGTATTTGGATCATATCTAGCACAAAAACTTTATTGCCATTGCTTGCATTAAGATGAAGCAGCTTAAAGAAATTCTGAGGTTGGAAACAGTGCGAAAACGCTTAGAATGGCCTGTTCTGTGCATTTCAGACCAAAAGAAAACTACTTTGGTCAAAGTAAAGTAAATGCATTTTAAAGGTGTTTGCATGCTTCAGGGATGTATTTGGATCATATCTAGCACAAAAACTTCATTGCCATTGCTTGCATTAAGATGCAGCAGCTTAAAGAAATACTGAGGTTGGAAACAGTGCGAAAACGCTTAGAATGGCCTGTTCTGTGCATTTCAGACCAAAAGAACACTACTTTGGTCAAAGTAAAGTAAATGCATTTTAAAGGTGTTTGCATGCTTCAGGGATGTATTTGGATCATATCTAGCACAAAAACTTCATTGCCATTGCTTGCATTAAGATGCAGCAGCTTAAAGAAATACTGATGATGGAAATAATGCGAAAACGCTTAGAATGGCCTGTTCTGTGCATTTCAGACCAAAAGAACACTACTTTTGTCAAAGTGATTTTAAAGCATTTTAAAGGGTTTTTCAAGCTTCAGGAATGTATTTGGATCATATCTAGCACAATAACTTCATTGCCATGACTTGCATTAAGATGCAGCAGCTTAAAGAAATACTGATGATGGAAACAGTGCGAAAACGATTAGAATGGCCTGTTCTGTGCATTTCAGACCAAAAGAACACTACTTTTGTCAAAGTGATTTTAAAGCATTTTAAAGATGTTTGCATGCTTCAGGGATGTATTTGGATCATATCTAGCACAAAAACTTCATTGCCATTGCTTGCATTAAGATGCAGCAGCTTAAAGAAATACTGAGACTGGAAACAGTGCGAAAACGCTTAGAATGGCCTGTTCTGTGCATTTCAGACCAAAAGAACACTACTTTTGTCAAAGTAAAGTAAATGTATTTTAAAGGTTTTTGCCTGCTTCAATGATGTATTTGGATCATATCTAGCACAAAAACTTCATTGTCATTGATTGCATGAAGATGCAGCAGCCTAAAGAAATACTGAGACTGGAAACAGTGCGAAAACGCTTAGAATGGCCTGTTCTGTGCATTTCAGACCAAAAGAACACTACTTTTGTCAAAGTAAAGTAAATGCACTTTAAAGGTGTTTTCATGCTTCAAAAGAACACTACTTTTGTCAAAGTGATTTCAAAGCATTTTAAAGGTGTTTGCATGCTTCAGGGATGTATTTGGATCATATCTATATCTAGCGAAAAAACTTAATTGCCATTGCTTGCATTAAGATGCAGCAGGTTAAAGAAATACTGAGGCTGGAAACAGTGCGAAAACGCTTAGAATGGCCTGTTCTGTACATTTCAGACCAAAAGAACACTACTTTTGTCAAAGTGATTTCAAAGCATTTTAAAGGTGTTTGCCTTCTTCAGGGATGTATTTGGATGATATCTAGCACAAAAACTTCATTGCCATTGCTTGCATTAAGATGCAGCAGCTTAAATAAATACTGAGGTTGGAAACAGTGCGAAAACGCTTAGAATGGCCTGTTCTGTGCATTTCAGACCAAAAGAACACTACTTTTGTCAAAGTGATTTTAAAGCATTTTAAAGGTGTTTGCTTGCTTCAGGGATGTATTTGGATGATATCTAGCACAAAAACTTCATTGCCATTGCTTGCATTAAGATGAAGCAGCTTAAAGAAATTCTGAGGTTGGAAACAGTGCGAAAACGCTTAGAATGGCCTGTTCTGTGCATTTCAGACCAAAAGAAAACTACTTTGGTCAAAGTAAAGTAAATGCATTTTAAAGGTGTTTGCATGCTTCAGGGATGTATTTGGATCATATCTAGCACAAAAACTTCATTGCCATTGCTTGCATTAAGATGCAGCAGCTTAAAGAAATACTGAGGTTGGAAACAGTGCGAAAACGCTTAGATTGGCCTGTTCTGTGCATTTCAGACCAAAAGAACACTACTTTTGTCAAAGTAAAGTAAATGTATTTTAAAGGTTTTTGCCTGCTTCAATGATGTATTTGGATCATATCTAGCACAAAAACTTCATTGTCATTGATTGCATGAAGATGCAGCAGCCTAAAGAAATACTGAGACTGGAAACAGTGCGAAAACGCTTAGAATGGCCTGTTCTGTGCATTTCAGACCAAAAGAACACTACTTTGGTCAAAGTAAAGTAAATGCACTTTAAAGGTGTTTTCATGCTTCAAAAGAACACTACTTTTGTCAAAGTGATTTCAAAGCATTTTAAAGGTGTTTGCATGCTTCAGGGATGTATTTGGATCATATCTATATCTAGCGAAAAAACTTAATTGCCATTGCTTGCATTAAGATGCAGCAGGTTAAAGAAATACTGAGGCTGGAAACAGTGCGAAAACGCTTAGAATGGCCTGTTCTGTACATTTCAGACCAAAAGAACACTACTTTTGTCAAAGTGATTTCAAAGCATTTTAAAGGTGTTTGCCTTCTTCAGGGATGTATTTGGATGATATCTAGCACAAAAACTTCATTGCCATTGCTTGCATTAAGATGCAGCAGCTTAAATAAATACTGAGGTTGGAAACAGTGCGAAAACGCTTAGAATGGCCTGTTCTGTGCATTTCAGACCAAAAGAAAACTACTTTGGTCAAAGTAAAGTAAATGCATTTTAAAGGTGTTTGCATGCTTCAGGGATGTATTTGGATCATATCTAGCACAAAAACTTCATTGCCATTGCTTGCATTAAGATGCAGCAGCTTAAAGAAATACTGAGGTTGGAAACAGTGCGAAAACGCTTAGATTGGCCTGTTCTGTGCATTTCAGACCAAAAGAACACTACTTTTGTCAAAGTGATTTCAAAGCATTTTAAAGGTGTTTGCATGCTTCAGGGATGTATTTGGATCATATCTATATCTAGCACAAAAACTTAATTGCCATTGCTTGCATTAAGATGAAGCAGCTTAAAGAAATTCTGAGGTTGGAAACAGTGCGAAAACGCTTAGAATGGCCTGTTCTGTGCATTTCAGACCAAAAGAAAACTACTTTGGTCAAAGTAAAGTAAATGCATTTTAAAGGTGTTTGCATGCTTCAGGGATGTATTTGGATCATATCTAGCACAAAAACTTCATTGCCATTGCTTGCATTAAGATGCAGCAGCTTAAAGAAATACTGAGGTTGGAAACAGTGCGAAAACGCATAGAATGGCCTGTTCTGTGCATTTCAGACCAAAAGAACACTACTTTGGTCAAAGTATAGTAAATGCATTTTAAAGGTGTTTGCATGCT
Source organism: Macropodus opercularis (assembly GCA_030770545.1). Lineage (NCBI taxonomy): Eukaryota > Metazoa > Chordata > Actinopteri > Anabantiformes > Osphronemidae > Macropodus > Macropodus opercularis. Next base: position 6,429,312 of record CM061109.1, read on the forward strand.
TCAGGGATGTATTTGGATCATATCTAGCACAAAAACTTCATTGCCATTGCTTGCATTAAGATGCAGCAGCTTAAAGAAATAGTGAGGTTGGAAACAGTGCGAAAACGCTTAGAATGGCCTGTTCTGTGCATTTCAGACCAAAAGAACACTACTTTTGTCAAAGTGATTTTAAAGCATTTTAAAGGTGTTTGCATGCTTCAAGGATGTATTTGGATCATATCTAGCACAAAAACTTCATTGCCATTGCTTGCATTAAGATGCAGCAGCTTAAAGAGATACTGAGGTTGGAAACAGTGCGAAAACGCTTAGAATGGCCTGTTCTGTGCATTTCAGACCAAAAGAAGACTACTTTGGTCAAAGTAAAGTAAACGCACTTTAAAGGTGTTTTCATGCTTCAGGGATGTATATGGATCAAATCGAGCACAATAACTTCATTGCCATTGCTTGCATTAAGATGCAGCAGCTTAAAGAAATACTGATGATGGAAATAATGCGAAAACGCTTAGAATGGCCTGTTCTGTGCATTTCAGACCAAAAGAACACTACTTTTGTCAAAGTGATTTCAAAGCATTTTAAAGGTGTTTGCATGCTTCATTTGGATCATATCTAGCACAAAAACTTCATTGCTATTGCTTGCATTAGGATGCTGCAGCTTAAAGAAATACTGAGGCTGGAAACAGTGCGAAAACGCTTCTGGGCATTTCAGACCAAAAGAACACTACTTTTGTCAAAGTGATTTTAAAGCATTTTAAAGGTGTTTGCCTTCTTCAGGGATGTTTTTGGAGCATATCTAGCACAAAAACTTTATTGCCATTGCTTGCATTAAGATGCAGCAGCTTAAAGAAATACTGAGGCTGGAAACAGTGTGAAAACGCTTAGAATGGCCTGTTCAGTGCATTTCAGACCAAAACAACACCACTTTAGTCAAAGTGATTTCAAAGCATTTTAAAGGTGTTTGCCTTCTTCAGGGATGTATTTGGATCATATCTAGCACAAAAACTTCATTGCCATTGCTTGCATTAAGATGCAGCAGCTTAAAGAAATACTGAGGCTGGAACCTGCGAAAACGCTTAGAATGGCCTGTTCTGTGCATTTCAGACCAAAAGAACACTACTTTGGTCAAAGTGATTTCAAAGCATTTTAAAGGTGTTTGCATGCTTCAGGGATGTATTTGGATCATATCTAGCACAAAAACTTCTTTGCCATTGCTTGCATTAAGATGCAGCAGCTTAAAGAAATACTGAGGCTGGAAACAGTGCGAAAACGCTTAGAATGGCCTGTTCAGTGCATTTCAGACAAAAAGAACACTACTGTTGTCAAAGTGATTTCAAAGCATTTTAAAGGTGTTTGCATGCTTCAGGGACGTATTTGGATCATATCTAGCACAAAAACTTCATTGTCATTGCTTGCATTAGGATGCAGCAGCTTAAAGAAATACTGAGGCTGGAAACAGTGCGAAAACGCTTAGAATGGCCTGTTCAGTGCATTTCAGACCAAAACAACACCACTTTAGTCAAAGTGATTTCAAAGCATTTTAAAGGTGTTTGCCTTCTTCAGGGATGTATTTGGATCATATCTAGCACAAAAACTTCATTGCCATTGCTTGCATTAAGATGCAGCAGCTTAAAGAAATACTGAGGTTGGAAACAGTGCGAAAACGCTTAGAATGGCCTGTTCTGTGCATTTCAGACCAAAAGAACACTACTTTGGTCAAAGTGATTTCAAAGCATTTTAAAGGTGTTTGACTACTTCAGGGATGTATTTGAATCATATCTAGCACAAAAACTTCATTGCCGTTGCTTGCATTAAGATACAGTAGCTTAAAGAAATACTGAGGCTGGAAACAGTGCGAAAACGCTTAGAATGGCCTGTTCTGTGCATTTCAGACCAAAAGAACACTACTTTGGTCAAAGTGATTTCAAAGCATTTTAAAGGTGTTTGCATGCTTCATTTGGATCATATCTAGCACAAAAACTTCATTGCTATTGCTTGCATTAGGATGCTGCAGCTTAAAGAAATACTGAGGCTGGAAACAGTGCGAAAACGCTTCTGGGCATTTCAGACCAAAAGAACACTACTTTTGTCAAAGTGATTTTAAAGCATTTTAAAGGTGTTTGCCTTCTTCAGGGATGTTTTTGGAGCATATCTAGCACAAAAACTTTATTGCCATTGCTTGCATTAAGATGCAGCAGCTTAAAGAAATACTGAGGCTGGAAACAGTGTGAAAACGCTTAGAATGGCCTGTTCAGTGCATTTCAGACCAAAACAACACCACTTTAGTCAAAGTGATTTCAAAGCATTTTAAAGGTGTTTGCCTTCTTCAGGGATGTATTTGGATCATATCTAGCACAAAAACTTCATTGCCATTGCTTGCATTAAGATGCAGCAGCTTAAAGAAATACTGAGGCTGGAACCTGCGAAAACGCTTAGAATGGCCTGTTCTGTGCATTTCAGACCAAAAGAACACTACTTTGGTCAAAGTGATTTCAAAGCATTTTAAAGGTGTTTGCATGCTTCAGGGATGTATTTGGATCATATCTAGCACAAAAACTTCTTTGCCATTGCTTGCATTAAGATGCAGCAGCTTAAAGAAATACTGAGGCTGGAAACAGTGCGAAAACGCTTAGAATGGCCTGTTCAGTGCATTTCAGACAAAAAGAACACTACTGTTGTCAAAGTGATTTCAAAGCATTTTAAAGGTGTTTGCATGCTTCAGGGACGTATTTGGATCATATCTAGCACAAAAACTTCATTGTCATTGCTTGCATTAGGATGCAGCAGCTTAAAGAAATACTGAGGCTGGAAACAGTGCGAAAACGCTTAGAATGGCCTGTTCAGTGCATTTCAGACCAAAACAACACCACTTTAGTCAAAGTGATTTCAAAGCATTTTAAAGGTGTTTGCCTTCTTCAGGGATGTATTTGGATCATATCTAGCACAAAAACTTCATTGCCATTGCTTGCATTAAGATGCAGCAGCTTAAAGAAATACTGAGGTTGGAAACAGTGCGAAAACGCTTAGAATGGCCTGTTCTGTGCATTTCAGACCAAAAGAACACTACTTTGGTCAAAGTGATTTCAAAGCATTTTAAAGGTGTTTGACTACTTCAGGGATGTATTTGAATCATATCTAGCACAAAAACTTCATTGCCGTTGCTTGCATTAAGATACAGTAGCTTAAAGAAATACTGAGGCTGGAAACAGTGCGAAAACGCTTAGAATGGCCTGTTCTGTGCATTTCAGACCAAAAGAACACTTCTTTGGTCAAAGTGATTTCAAAGCATTTTAAAGGTGTTTGCCTTCTTCAGGGATGTATTTGGATCATATCTAGCACAAAAACTTCATTGCCATTGTTTGCATTAAGATGCAGCAGCTTAAAGAAATACTGAGGCTGGAAACAGTGCGAAAACGCTTCTGTGCATTTCAGACCAAAAGAACACTACTTTGGTCAAAGTGATTTCAAAGCATTTTAAAGGTGTTTGCCTTCTTCAGGGATGTATTTGGATCATATCTAGCACAAAAACTTAATTGCCATTGCTTGCATTAAGATGCAGCAGCTTAAAGAAATACTGAGGTTGGAAACAGTGCGAAAACGCTTAGAATGGGCTGTTCTGTGCATTTCAGACCAAAAGAACACTACTTTTGTCAAAGTAATTTCAAAGCATTTTAAAGGTGTTTGCATGCTTCAGGGATGTATTTGGATCATATCTAGCACAAAAACTTCTTTGCCATTGCTTGCATTAAGATGCAGCAGCTTAAAGAAATACTGAGGCTGGAAACAGTGCGAAAACGCTTAGAATGGCCTGTTCAGTGCATTTCAGACCAAAACAACACCACTTTAGTCAAAGTGATTTCAAAGCATTTTAAAGGTGTTTGCCTTCTTCAGGGATGTATTTGGATCATATCTAGCACAAAAACTTCATTGCCATTGCTTGCATTAAGATGCAGCAGCTTAAAGAAATACTGAGGTTGGAAACAGTGCGAAAACGCTTAGAATGGCCTGTTCTGTGCATTTCAGACCAAAAGAACACTACTTTGGTCAAAGTGATTTCAAAGCATTTTAAAGGTGTTTGACTACTTCAGGGATGTATTTGAATCATATCTAGCACAAAAACTTCATTGCCGTTGCTTGCATTAAGATACAGTAGCTTAAAGAAATACTGAGGCTGGAAACAGTGCGAAAACGCTTAGAATGGCCTGTTCTGTGCATTTCAGACCAAAAGAACACTTCTTTGGTCAAAGTGATTTCAAAGCATTTTAAAGGTGTTTGCCTTCTTCAGGGATGTATTTGGATCATATCTAGCACAAAAACTTCATTGCCATTGTTTGCATTAAGATGCAGCAGCTTAAAGAAATACTGAGGCTGGAAACAGTGCGAAAACGCTTCTGTGCATTTCAGACCAAAAGAACACTACTTTGGTCAAAGTGATTTCAAAGCATTTTAAAGGTGTTTGCCTTCTTCAGGGATGTATTTGGATCATATCTAGCACAAAAACTTAATTGCCATTGCTTGCATTAAGATGCAGCAGCTTAAAGAAATACTGAGGTTGGAAACAGTGCGAAAACGCTTAGAATGGGCTGTTCTGTGCATTTCAGACCAAAAGAACACTACTTTTGTCAAAGTAATTTCAAAGCATTTTAAAGGTGTTTGCATGCTTCAGGGATGTATTTGGATCATATCTAGCACAAAAACTTCTTTGCCATTGCTTGCATTAAGATGCAGCAGCTTAAAGAAATTCTGAGGCTGGAAACAGTGCGAAAACGCTTAGAATGGCCTGTTCAGTGCATTTCAGACAAAAAGAACACTACTGTTGTCAAAGTGATTTCAAAGCATTTTAAAGGTGTTTGCATGCTTCAGGGACGTATTTGGATCATATCTAGCACAAAAACTTCATTGTCATTGCATGCATTAGGATGCAGCAGCTTAAAGAAATACTGAGGTTGGAAACAATGCGAAAACGCTTAGAATGGCCTGTTCAGTGCATTTCAGACCAAAAGAACACTACTTTGGTCAAAGTAAAGTAAATGCATTTTAAAGGTGTTTGCTTGCTTCAGGGAGGTATTTGGATCATATCTAGCACAAAAACTTTATTGCCATTGCTTGCATTAAGATGCAGCAGCTTAAAGAAATACTGAGGTTGGAAACAATGCGAAAACGCTTAGAATGGCCTGTTCAGTGCATTTCAGACCAAAAGAACACTACTTTTGTCAAAGTGATTTCAAAGCATTTTAAAGGTGTTTGCCTACTTCAGGGATGTATTTGAATCATATCTAGCACAAAAACTTCATTGCCGTTGCTTGCATTAAGATACAGTAGCTTAAAGAAATACTGAGGCTGGAAACAGTGCGAAAACGCTTAGAATGGCCTGTTCTGTGCATTTCAGACCAAAACAACACCACTTTAGTCAAAGTGATTTCAAAGCATTTTAAAGGTGTTTGCCTTCTTCAGGGATGTATTTGGATCATATCTAGCACAAAAACTTCATTGCCGTTGCTTGCATTAAGATACAGTAGCTTAAAGAAATACTGAGGCTGGAAACAGTGCGAAAACGCTTAGAATGGCCTGTTCTGTGCATTTCAGACCAAAAGAACACTACTTTGGTCAAAGTGATTTCAAAGCATTTTAAAGGTGTTTGCCTTCTTCAGGGATGTATTTGGATCATATCTAGCACAAAAACTTAATTGCCATTGCTTGCATTAAGATGCAGCAGCTTAAAGAAATACTGAGGTTGGAAACAGTACGAAAACGCTTAGAATGGCCTGTTCAGTGCATTTCAGACCAAAAGAACACTACTTTTGTCAAAGTAAAGTAAATGCATTTTAAAGGTTTTTGCCTGCTTCAGGGAGGTATTTGGATCATATCTAGCACAAAAACGTCATTGCCATTGCTTGCATTAAGATGCAGCAGCTTAAAGAAATACTGAGGCTGGAAACAGTGCGAAAACGCTTAGAATGGCCTGTTCTGTGCATTTCAGACCAAAAGAACACTACTTTGGTCAAAGTAAAGTAAATGCATTTTAAAGGTGTTTGCCTGCTTCAGGGAGGTATTTGGATCATATCTAGCACAAAGACTTCATTGCCATTGCCTCCATTTAGAGACAGCAGCTTAAAGAAATACTGAGGCTGGAAACAGTGCGAAGACGCTTAGAATGGCCTGTTCTGTGCATTTCAGACCAAAAGAACACTTCTTTGGTCAAAGTGATTTCAAAGCATTTTAAAGGTGTTTGCCTTCTTCAGGGATGTATTTGGATCATATCTAGCACAAAAACTTCATTGCCATTGCTTGCATTAAGATGCAGCAGCTTAAAGAAATACTGAGGCTGGAAACAGTGCGAAAACGCTTCTGTACATTTCAGACCAAAAGAACACTACTTTGGTCAAGTGATTTAAATGCATTTTAAAGGTGTTTGCATGCTTCAGGGATGTATTTGGATCATATCTAGCACAAAAACTTCATTGCCATTGCTTGCATTAAGATACAGTAGCTTAAAGAAATACTGAGGCTGGAAACAGTGCGAAAACGCTTAGAATGGCCTGTTCTGTGCATTTCAGACCAAAAGAACACTACTTTGGTCAAAGTGATTTCAAAGCATTTTAAAGGTGTTTGCCTTCATCAGGGATGTATTTGGATCATATCTAGCACAAAAACTTAATTGCCATTGCTTGCATTAAGATGCAGCAGCTTAAAGAAATACTGAGGTTGGAAACAGTGCGAAAACGCTTAGAATGGCCTGTTCAGTGCATTTCAGACCAAAAGAACACTACTTTGGTCAAAGTAAAGTAAATGCATTTTAAAGGTGTTTGCCTGCTTCAGGGAGGTATTTGGATCATATCTAGCACAAAAACTTTATTGCCATTGCTTGCATTAAGATGCAGCAGCTTAAAGAAATACTGAGGTTGGAAACAATGCGAAAACGCTTAGAATGGCCTGTTCAGTGCATTTCAGACCAAAAGAACACTACTTTGGTCAAAGTGATTTCAAAGCATTTTAAAGGTGTTTGCCTACTTCAGGGATGTATTTGAATCATATCTAGCACAAAAACTTCATTGCCGTTGCTTGCATTAGGATGCAGCAGCTTAAAGAAATACTGAGGCTGGAAACAGTGTGAAAACGCTTAGAATGGCCTGTTCTGTGCATTTCAGACCAAAAGAACACTACATTGGTCAAAGTAAAGTAAATGCATTTTAAAGGTGTTTGCATGCTTCAGGGAGGTATTTGGATCATATCTAGCACAAAAACTTCATTGCCATTGCTTGCATTAAGATGCAGCAGCTTAAAGAAATACTGAGGCTGGAAACAGTGCGAAAACGCTTCTGTACATTTCAGACCAAAAGAACACTAATTTGGTCAAGTGATTTAAATGCATTTTAAAGGTGTTTGCATGCTTCAGGGATGTATTTGGATCATATCTAGCACAAAAACTTCTTTGCCATTGCTTGCATTAAGATGCAGCAGCTTAAAGAAATACTGAGGCTGGAAACAGTGCAAAAACGCTTAGAATGGCCTGTTCAGTGCATTTCAGACAAAAAGAACACTACTGTTGTCAAAGTGATTTCAAAGCATTTTAAAGGTGTTTGCATGCTTCAGGGACGTATTTGGATCATATCTAGCACAAAAACTTCATTGCCATTGCTTGCATTAAGATGCAGCAGCTTAAAGAAATACTGAGGCTGGAAACAGTGCGAAAACGCTTCTGTACATTTCAGACCAAAAGAACACTAATTTGGTCAAGTGATTTAAATGCATTTTAAAGGTGTTTGCATGCTTCAGGGATGTATTTGGATCATATCTAGCACAAAAACTTCTTTGCCATTGCTTGCATTAAGATGCAGCAGCTTAAAGAAATACTGAGGCTGGAAACAGTGCGAAAACGCTTAGAATGGCCTGTTCAGTGCATTTCAGACAAAAAGAACACTACTGTTGTCAAAGTGATTTCAAAGCATTTTAAAGGTGTTTGCCTACTTCAGGGATGTATTTGAATCATATCTAGCACAAAAACTTCATTGCCGTTGCTTGCATTAGGATGCAGCAGCTTAAAGAAATACTGAGGCTGGAAACAGTGTGAAAACGCTTAGAATGGCCTGTTCTGTGCATTTCAGACCAAAAGAACACTACATTGGTCAAAGTAAAGTAAATGCATTTTAAAGGTGTTTGCATGCTTCAGGGAGGTATTTGGATCATATCTAGCACAAAAACTTCATTGCCATTGCTTGCATTAAGATGCAGCAGCTTAAAGAAATACTGAGGCTGGAAACAGTGCGAAAACGCTTAGAATGGCCTGTTCTGTGCATTTCAGACCAAAAGAACACTACTTTGGTCAAAGTAAAGTAAATGCATTTTAAAGGTGTTTGCCTGCTTCAGGGAGGTATTTGGATCATATCTAGCACAAAAACTTCATTGCCATTGCCTCCATTTAGAGACAGCAGCTTAAAGAAATACTGAGGCTGGAAACAGTGCGAAGACGCTTAGAATGGCCTGTTCTGTGCATTTCAGACCAAAAGAACACTTCTTTGGTCAAAGTGATTTAAATGCATTTTAAAGGTGTTTGCCTGCTTTAGGGAGGTATTTGGATAATATCTAGCACAAAAACTTCATTGCCATTGATTGCATTAAGATGCAGCACCTTAAAGAAATACTGAGGCTGGAAACAGTGCGAAAACGCTTCTGTACATTTCAGACCAAAAGAACATTACTTTGGTCAAGTGATTTAAATGCATTTTAAAGGTGTTTGCATGCTTCAGGGATGTATTTGGATCATATCTAGCACAAAAACTTCATTGCCATTGCTTGCATTAAGATACAGTAGCTTAAAGAAATACTGAGGCTGGAAACAGTGCGAAAACGCTTAGAATGGCCTGTTCTGTGCATTTCAGACCAAAAGAACACTACTTTGGTCAAAGTGATTTCAAAGCATTTTAAAGGTGTTTGCCTTCTTCAGGGATGTATTTGGATCATATCTAGCACAAAAACTTAATTGCCATTGCTTGCATTAAGATGCAGCAGCTTAAAGAAATACTGAGGTTGGAAACAGTGCGAAAACGCTTAGAATGGGCTGTTCTGTGCATTTCAGACCAAAAGAACACTACTTTTGTCAAAGTAATTTCAAAGCATTTTAAAGGTGTTTGCATGCTTCAGGGATGTATTTGGATCATATCTAGCACAAAAACTTCTTTGCCTTTGCTTGCATTAAGATGCAGCAGCTTAAAGAAATACTGAGGCTGGAAACAGTGCGAAAACGCTTAGAATGGCCTGTTCAGTGCATTTCAGACAAAAAGAACACTACTGTTGTCAAAGTGATTTCAAAGCATTTTAAAGGTGTTTGCATGCTTCAGGGACGTATTTGGATCATATCTAGCACAAAAACTTCATTGTCATTGCTTGCATTAGGATGCAGCAGCTTAAAGAAATACTGAGGCTGGAAACAGTGCGAAAACGCTTAGAATGGCCTGTTCAGTGCATTTCAGACCAAAAGAACACTACTTTGGTCAAAGTAAAGTAAATGCATTTTAAAGGTGTTTGCTTGCTTCAGGGAGGTATTTGGATCATATCTAGCACAAAAACTTTATTGCCATTGCTTGCATTAAGATGCAGCAGCTTAAAGAAATACTGAGGTTGGAAACAGTGCGAAAACGCATAGAATGGCCTGTTCTGTGCATTTCAGACCAAAAGAACACTACTTTTGTCAAAGTAAAGTAAATGCATTTTAAAGGTTTTTGCCTGCTTCAGGGAGGTATTTGGATCATATCTAGCACAAAAACGTCATTGCCATTGCTTGCATTAAGATGCAGCAGCTTAAAGAAATACTGAGGCTGGAAACAGTGCGAAAACGCTTAGAATGGCCTGTTCTGTGCATTTCAGACCAAAAGAACACTACTTTTGTCAAAGTAATTTCAAAGCATTTTAAAGGTGTTTGCATGCTTCAGGGAGGTAATTGGACCATATCTAGCAGAAAAACTTCATTGCCATTGCTTGCATTAAGATGCAGCAGTTTAAAGAAATACTGAGGCTGGAAACTGCGAAAACATTTCTGTACATTTCAGACCAAAAGAACACTACTTTGGTCAAGTGATTTAAATGCATTTTAAAGGTGTTTGCATGCTTCAGGGATGTATTTGGATCATATCTAGCACAAAAACTTCTTTGCCATTGCTTGCATTAAGATGCAGCAGCTTAAAGAAATACTGAGGCTGGAAACAGTGCGAAAACGCTTAGAATGGCCTGTTCAGTGCATTTCAGACAAAAAGAACACTACTGTTGTCAAAGTGATTTCAAAGCATTTTAAAGGTGTTTGCATGCTTCAGGGACGTATTTGGATCATATCTAGCACAAAAACTTCATTGTCATTACATGCATTAGGATGCAGCAGCTTAAAGAAATACTGAGGCTGGAAACAGTGCGAAAACGCTTAGAATGGCCTGTTCAGTGCATTTCAGACCAAAAGAACACTACTTTGGTCAAAGTAAAGTAAATGCATTTTAAAGGTGTTTGCCTGCTTCAGGGAGGTATTTGGATCATATCTAGCACAAAAACTTCATTGCCATTGCTTGCATTAAGATGCAGCAGCTTAAAGAAATACTGAGGCTGGAAACAGTGCGAAAACGCTTAGAATGGCCTGTTCTGTGCATTTCAGACCAAAAGAACACTACTTTGGTCAAAGTAAAGTAAATGCATTTTAAAGGTGTTTGCCTGCTTCAGGGAGGTATTTGGATCATATCTAGCACAAAAACTTCATTACCATTGCTTGCATTAAGATGCAGCAGGTTAAAGAAATACTGAGGTTGGAAACAGTGCGAAAACGCTTAGAATGGCCTGTTCTGTGCATTTCAGACCAAAAGAACACTTCTTTGGTCAAAGTGATTTCAAAGCATTTTAAAGGTGTTTGCCTTCTTCAGGGATGTATTTGGATCATATCTAGCACAAAAACTTCATTGCCATTGCTTGCATTAAGATGCAGCAGCTTAAAGAAATACTGAGGCTGGAAACAGTGCGAAAACGCTTAGAATGGCCTGTTCAGTGCATTTCAGACCAAAAGAACACTACATTGGTCAAAGTAAAGTAAATGCATTTTAAAGGTGTTTGCCTGCTTTAGGGAGGTATTTGGATCATATCTAGCACAAAAACTTCATTGCCATTGCTTGCATTAAGATGCAGCACCTTAAAGAAATACTGAGGCTGGAAACAGTGCGAAAACGCTTCTGTACATTTCAGACCAAAAGAACACTACTTTGGTCAAGTGATTTAAATGCATTTTAAAGGTGTTTGCATGCTTCAGGGATGTATTTGGATCATATCTAGCACAAAAACTTCATTGCCATTGCTTGCATTAAGATACAGTAGCTTAAAGAAATACTGAGGCTGGAAACAGTGCGAAAACGCTTAGAATGGCCTGTTCTGTGCATTTCAGACCAAAAGAACACTACTTTGGTCAAAGTGATTTCAAAGCATTTTAAAGGTGTTTGCCTTCTTCAGGGATGTATTTGGATCATATCTACCACAAAAACTTAATTGCCATTGCTTTCATTAAGATGCAGCAGCTTAAAGAAATACTGAGGTTGGAAACAGTGCGAAAACGCTTAGAATGGGCTGTTCTGTGCATTTCAGACCAAAAGAACACTACTTTTGTCAAAGTAATTTCAAAGCATTTTAAAGGTGTTTGCATGCTTCAGGGATGTATTTGGATCATATCTAGCACAAAAACTTTTTTGCCATTGCTTGCATTAAGATGCAGCAGCTTAAAGAAATACTGAGGCTGGAAACAGTGCGAAAACGCTTAGAATGGCCTGTTCAGTGCATTTCAGACAAAAAGAACACTACTGTTGTCAAAGTGATTTCAAAGCATTTTAAAGGTGTTTGCATGCTTCAGGGACGTATTTGGATCATATCTAGCACAAAAACTTTATTGTCATTGCTTGCATTAAGATACAGTAGCTTAAAGAAATACTGAGGCTGGAAACAGTGCGAAAACGCTTAGAATGGCCTGTTCTGTGCATTTCAGACCAAAAGAACACTACTTTGGTCAAAGTGATTTCAAAGCATTTTAAAAGTGTTTGCCTTCTTCAGGGATGTATTTGGATCATATCTAGCACAAAAACTTAATTGCCATTGCTTGCATTAAGATGCAGCAGCTTAAAGAAATACTGAGGTTGGAAACAGTGCGAAAACGCTTAGAATGGGCTGTTCTGTGCATTTCAGACCAAAAGAACACTACTTTTGTCAAAGTGATTTCAAAGCATTTTAAAGGTGTTTGCATGCTTCAGGGATGTATTTGGATCATATCTAGCACAAAAACTTCATTGCCATTGCTTGCATTAAGTTGCAGCAGCTTAAAGAAATACTGAGGTTGGAAACAGTGCGAAAATGCTTAGAATGGCCTGTTCTGTGCATTTCAGACCAAAAGAACACTACTTTTGTCACAGTGATTTCAAAGCATTTTAAAGGTGTTTGCCTTCTTCAGGGATGTATTTGGATCATATCTAGCACAAAAACTTCATTGCCATTGCTTGCATTAAGGTGCAGCAGCTTAAAGAAATACTGAGGTTGGAAACAGTGCGAAAACGCATAGAATGGCCTGTTCTGTGCATTTCAGACCAAAAGAACACTACTGTGGTCAAAGTAAAGTAAATGCATTTTAAAGGTGTTTGCCTGCTTTAGGGAGGTATTTGGATCATATCTAGCACAAAAACTTCATTGCCATTGCTTGTATTAAGATGCAGCAGCTTAAAGAAATACTGAGGTTGGAAACAGTGCGAAAACGCTTATAATGGCCTGTTCTGTGCATTTCAGACCAAAAGAACACCACTTTTGTCAAAGTGATTTTAAAGCATTTTAAAGGTGTTTGCCTTCTTCAGGGATGTATTTGGATCATATCTAGCACAAAAACTTCATTTCCATTGCTTGCATTAAGATGCAGCAGCTTAAAGAAATACTGAGGTTGGAAACAGTGCGAAAACACTTAGAATGGCCTGTTCTGTGCATTTCAGACCAAAAGAACACTACTTTGGTCAAAGTAAAGTAAATGCATTTTAAAGGTGTTTGCCTGCTTCAGGGAGGTATTTGGATCATATCTAGCACAAAGACTTCATTGCCATTGCCTCCATTTAGAGACAGCAGCTTAAAGAAATACTGAGGCTGGAAACAGTGCGAAGACGCTTAGAATGGCCTGTTCTGTGCATTTCAGACCAAAAGAACACTTCTTTGGTCAAAGTGATTTAAATGCATTTTAAAGGTGTTTGCCTACTTTAGGGATGTATTTGGATCATATCTAGCACAAAAACTTCATTGCCATTGCTTGCATTAAGATGCAGCAGGTTAAAGAAATACTGAGGTTGGAAACAGTGCGAAAACGCTTAGAATGGCCTGTTCTGTGCATTTCAGACCAAAAGAACACTTCTTTGGTCAAAGTAATTTCAAAGCATTTTAAAGGTGTTTGCCTTCTTCAGGGATGTATTTGGATCATATCTAGCACAAAAACTTCATTGCCATTGCTTGCATTAAGATGCAGCAGCTTAAAGAAATACTGAGGCTGGAAACAGTGCGAAAACGCTTAGAATGGCCTGTTCAGTGCATTTCAGACCAAAAGAACACTACATTGGTCAAAGTAAAGTAAATGCATTTTAAAGGTGTTTGCCTGCTTTAGGGAGGTATTTGGATCATATCTAGCACAAAAACTTCATTGCCATTGCTTGCATTAAGATGCAGCACCTTAAAGAAATACTGAGGCTGGAAACAGTGCGAAAACGCTTCTGTACATTTCAGACCAAAAGAACACTACTTTGGTCAAGTGATTTAAATGCATTTTAAAGGTGTTTGCATGCTTCAGGGATGTATTTGGATCATATCTAGCACAAAAACTTCATTGCCATTGCTTGCATTAAGATACAGTAGCTTAAAGAAATACTGAGGCTGGAAACAGTGCAAAACGCTTAGAATTGCCTGTTCTGTGCATTTCAGACCAAAAGAACACTACTTTGGTCAAAGTGATTTCAAAGCATTTTAAAGGTGTTTGCCTTCTTCAGGGATGTATTTGGATCATATCTAGCACAAAAACTTCATTGCCATTGCTTGCATTAAGATGCAGCAGCTTAAAGAAATACTGAGGCTGGAAACAGTGCGAAAACGCTTAGAATGGCCTGTTCAGTGCATTTCAGACCAAAAGAACACTACATTGGTCAAAGTAAAGTAAATGCATTTTAAAGGTGTTTGCCTGCTTTAGGGAGGTATTTGGATCATATCTAGCACAAAAACTTCATTGCCATTGCTTGCATTAAGATGCAGCACCTTAAAGAAATACTGAGGCTGGAAACAGTGCGAAAACGCTTCTGTACATTTCAGACCAAAAGAACACTACTTTGGTCAAGTGATTTAAATGCATTTTAAAGGTGTTTGCATGCTTCAGGGATGTATTTGGATCATATCTAGCACAAAAACATCATTGCCATTGCTTGCATTAAGATACAGTAGCTTAAAGAAATACTGAGGCTGGAAACAGTGCAAAAACGCTTAGAATTGCCTGTTCTGTGCATTTCAGACCAAAAGAACACTACTTTGGTCAAAGTGATTTCAAAGCATTTTAAAGGTGTTTGCCTTCTTCAGGGATGTATTTGGATCATATCTAGCACAAAAACTTAATTGCCATTGCTTGCATTAAGATGCAGCAGCTTAAAGAAATACTGAGGTTGGAAACAGTGCGAAAACGCTTAGAATGGGCTGTTCTGTGCATTTCAGACCAAAAGAACATTACTTTTGTCAAAGTAATTTCAAAGCATTTTAAAGGTGTTTGCATGCTTCAGGGATGTATTTGGATCATATCTAGCACAAAAACTTCTTTGCCATTGCTTGCATTAAGATGCAGCAGCTTAAAGAAATACTGAGGCTGGAAACAGTGCGAAAACGCTTAGAATGGCCTGTTCAGTGCATTTCAGACAAAAAGAACACTACTGTTGTCAAAGTGATTTTAAAGCATTTTAAAGGTGTTTGCATGCTTCAGGGACGTATTTGGATCATATCTAGCAGAAAAACTTCATTGTCATTGCATGCATTAGGATGCAGCAGCTTAAAGAAATACTGAGGCTGGAAACAGTGCGAAAACGCTTAGAATGGCCTGTTCAGTGCATTTCAGACCAAAAGAACACTACTTTGGTCAAAGTAAAGTAAATGCATTTTAAAGGTGTTTGCCTGCTTCAGGGAGGTATTTGGATCATATCTAGCACAAAAACTTTATTGCCATTGCTTGCATTAAGATGCAGCAGCTTAAAGAAATACTGAGGTTGGAAACAATGCGAAAACGCTTAGAATGGCCTGTTCAGTGCATTTCAGACCAAAAGAACACTACTTTGGTCAAAGTGATTTCAAAGCATTTTAAAGGTGTTTCCCTACTTCAGGGATGTATTTGAATCATATCTAGCACAAAAACTTCATTGCCGTTGCTTGCATTAGGATGCAGCAGCTTAAAGAAATACTGAGGCTGGAAACAGTGTGAAAACGCTTAGAATGGCCTGTTCTGTGCATTTCAGACCAAAAGAACACTACATTGGTCAAAGTAAAGTAAATGCATTTTAAAGGTGTTTGCATGCTTCAGGGAGGTATTTGGATCATATCTAGCACAAAAACTTCATTGCCATTGCTTGCATTAAGATGCAGCAGCTTAAAGAAATACTGAGGCTGGAAACAGTGCGAAAACGCTTCTGTACATTTCAGACCAAAAGAACACTACTTTGGTCAAGTGATTTAAATGCATTTTAAAGGTGTTTGCCTTCTTCAGGGATGTATTTGGATCATATCTAGCACAAAAACTTAATTGCCATTGCTTGCATTAAGATGCAGCAGCTTAAAGAAATACTGAGGTTGGAAACAGTGCGAAAACGCTTAGAATGGGCTGTTCTGTGCATTTCAGACCAAAAGAACACTACTTTTGTCAAAGTGATTTCAAAGCATTTTAAAGGTGTTTGCATGCTTCAGGGATGTATTTGGATCATATCTAGCACAAAAACTTCATTGCCATTGCTTGCATTAAGATGCAGCATCTTAAAGAAATACTGAGGCTGGAAACAGTGCGACAACGCTTAGAATGGCCTGTTCTGTACATTTCAGACCAAAAGAACACCACTTTGGTCAAAGTGCTTTAAATGGATTTTAAAGGTGTTTGCCTACTTCAGGGATGTTTTTGGATCATATCTAGCACAAAAACTTCATTGCCATTGCTTGCATTAAGATGCAGCAGTTTAAAGAAATACTGAGGCTGGAAACTGCGAAAACGCTTAGAATGGCCTGTTCTGTGCATTTCAGACAAAAAGAACACTCCTTTTGTCAAAGTGATTTTATAGCATTTTAAAGGTATTTGCCTGCTTCAGGGATGTATTTGGATCATATCTAGCACAAAAACTTCACTGCCATTGCTTGCATTAAGATGCAGCAGCTTAAAGAAATACTGTGGCTGGAAACAGTGCGAACGCTTAGAACCGCCCATCCTGCGCACGTGTGTGAGACGCCAAGAGTGTGGGAGCGTTGTGCTATATTTAGTTTTTTCTACTTATATAAAGAGCATTTTTTGAGTTTATCTTCGTTTTCTCATCCTTTCTCCTTTTCCTCAGCCCCCCCGCTGCGGCTTGTGCGGCGCTTTTCTGGTTTTTTTGTTTTCCCTCGTTGCACAGACTTTCCAATCTGAAACATACGCCATGGAAGGGACTACTAGACTTGACTCGAAGACGGCAAGGCAACAGGACGACGACAGGAGTAACGATACGGGAGGGAGGATGACTGAAATACCTTCATATAAACAAGAGCTCACAGTTTGTGTGGAACTGGAGGGTGATGGAATCGTCACACCGATGGAACTAATGAAATCTGTACGGGAGATGTGTGGAGGCTTGGTTGCATGCAGGTGCACGGGAGCCACTAAATATGAGATCACAATGAATCATTTGACAGGGAAAGAAAAGCTGTTGGATGGCTTCAAGATTGGAAACGTGAGTGTTATGGCCAGGGACCTTGTGAATGACGTACTTGTCGTGTCCTTTCTGGGTTTACCGGTTTACATCACGGATGAGGACATCCTAAAAAAACTGCACACCTGGGGAGTTGGAGCCGCATGTGGCCCAGTACGCAAATCGCAGATGGGACTAGATTTGTTAAGGTGAAATTCAACAAAGACGTGCAGTCGCTACCCTATTCCACCAAGTTTGACACTGCCCTCGGCTCCGAATCTTTTCGGGTAATACATAATCGACAGGCGAGGGTGTGCAGAATATGCATGAAGCCGGGACACATCCTCAGGGAGTGCCCTGAATTCACCTGCCACCGGTGTGGAGCCCAAGGGCATTTTGCCAGGAATTGCGACCACGATTCAGCCACGTGCAGGTTGTGCTACAATAGGAAGGATGCATGTAGCTGCCTGGCAAGTGATTCGGAGCAGGCTTCATCTGCGCACTCGGTCGCGGAGACACCAGCTGAGGAACAACAGTTGCATATGGGACAGTCTGCGAACGTCATAGAGGATGTGGAAATGGTGACAGGGGGCTTAACAGACAAAGAAGGTTTGAATGGGATTATCCCACCGGAGAGTACAGTGAGCGGCGCATCTCCTGCAGATCCAAGCGCGGACGGTGCATCATTACTTCATTTGCCTGACGCAGAGGCTGAGCAGAGCGCGGGCGTCGCACGGGCGCTTGGAGACGGAGAACTGCTGGAGTTTACCACTCCTGGCGAGCCTTTGCCGCTCAGCGTCTTACTGAGACCCACCCCGTCTGAACTCCAGCAATAGGCCCAAATGCACCATGCTTCACTGGATGGACCCCTGACGGATGACTCAGACCTAGAGGTAGATGTGTGTAATGGAAATTTTACTATATGGGTATTTTCACTTGTGACAGAACTGTGATTCATATTACTTGATATATTCTCATATGTATCTGTACTAAGCAAAGTAATCATAGAATGAATTATATACCTGCTTACAGAAATATTTCAGAATAGTGAGCCTTCTCTTTCCCATGGGAAAGGAAGCTAGGGAGATACTGTTTAGTTATAATTGTTTTACAGCATGGACCATGGCCATGAGAGCATGGCAGAAGAACTTTGATTTACTTTGTTTCTGTTACACTTTCCACCTGGTGCAAGGCAGTGACTGACCCTGAGTTGTGGGCTGATAAGACTCTTGTGGACTGTTTTGTTTGAGACTGAGCTAATGAGAAGATACATCTTTACTCCCTCGCAACGAAGGAGGTATTTAGGTAGGCACGGAGGTAGATGACTTCAGAACTACACTCAGGCAGGACAGTTTTGCACTGACTCTGTGTGCTTCTCTTCTTGCAAGAATTAAACACAACAGAAAGACAACTTTGATTGGTTTTTGATTCATTCACCAGATTCCTAACAGGTTTTTGCCTCCACAATTTGGTGTCAGAAGTGGGATCCGCTGGTGGTCGTCAGAGGGGTGGCTGACGGTGGAAGACGTCGCCCTGAGCGCAGCTCAGCCTCAACCTCCTCTACAAAAACAGAGTGAGACGAAGGGCCTAAGGCATCACCTCTGATCTCCATCGGACGGATCCTACGAACTCAAAATTACTTAAACGGGGAAACCTGGTGAGTCGTTGACATATTTGCTTCTCATATGTCCTGGGGAAAGTGTTGATCAGTGAACACTATAATTTGGCGCTGATATGAGTGTTAGTCAGTGAACACTATAATATGGCACTGATATGAGTGTTAGTCGGTGAACACTATAATTTGGCATCGAACTTTCGCAGAGACGTCTGTGACCGTACAACTACGCGTAGTGCTGCTTTATGGTGAGCAGTTATGGTAAAGTTGGCTTGGAGCCACAGGGTCCCAGTGTGGATATCATGAGGAAGAAATATGGAGACGATAGTATCAGTTGTCTTTCTGTGTGAACAAAACAATATGGGTTCCCAGAGGGTGGGTCATTAAAAATTTATCAAATTGACATTTAGAAAAAGAAAAAAAAAAAAAATTGAAAGAAGACGAACAAAAGTTGAGAAAGAGAGAGAAAACGATTACAAAAGGAAATGACTACGGTTGAAAGTAGAACAGAGAATAATTCTGCACCCTGCAAACAGCCACCACCATACTGTCCCAGTGCGTCTTCTCTTTATCCACAGATCACTGCGCTGGAGCTGGTCCCGGACCTGGATTCCTACCTGTCTGTCCTGCAACTGCAACCACAACAACAACAGCAAAAACAACCAGACCCGTCTGTCCTACAACCACTGCAACAGCTTCAAAGTCTGCCTGCCCTGCAACTATTGCCACTGTTGCAACCACAGCTGCTTCAAAGTAAAATAAAGACAGAAAAGAGTTACACCTGGCAGCTGTAACCATGTATCAGGCAGTCGCACAACAGAACCGTGGTCGAGGAAGAGGCTACACCAGAGGAGGACGAGGTCGCGCAGGTCAAAAAGGACATGGCCGAGGAAACGGACAATCAACAACATGCTTTAAATGCGGTAAAGAAGGACATTGGGCTCGAAACTGCCAATCCACTGAGGGACGGTGTCCGTACTGCAAGGAAGAGGGACACAGACCAGCTGACTGTCCGCTGAGTGTTTCAGCGGGGGCGGACTGACGGGTGTGGAGCCGGTCTGGGCCCGGTGACGGTGTAGCTGAGGCTGAGGAGGGAGGTGACTGCACTGACACACACACACACCGCAATGAAGACACGCTTACACCAACATCCACTGATGATGCTATTGCTGGCCATTGCAATGAAGAACGCTTGCCATGCTTAACCTCAAATGCTTCTACTAACTGCAATGAAGAGCGCTTACCTTGCATAGATTCAGAAATGGTTTTACAGTGTTTGATGAATTTAGAAAGTAGAATGAAAACACCACAAGGCACCTATGTGCACCTGACTGAACCACACATGCAATTTCCAGAAATGGTTTTAACGATAAATGGGGAGCAAATCACTTTTCTTGTAGACAGTGGAGCCACACGCTCTGTGATGACGTCTTCAAGCCTTAAAACTGCACCAAGAATGAGAGGGAATTATGTTTATAGTGTTGGGGCTTCGGGGGTAACAGTAAAAGAATATTTAACCAAACCTTTGACATGTCTTACTCCAGATGGTACCACATTCAAGCAGGTTTTCATGTTTTCTGATTTGTGCCCGATAAATTTGCTAGGGAGAGATCTAATGATAAAACTGGGCATTTCTCTGATTTCATCCCCAGAGGGATTGAAGGTCAGCACAGATGCGAACACAGACCCAGAGGGAGTGTTTGTTCTCTGTGGAGTGAGTGATTTACTGTATGTATGTGTGTAAGCTGCAGCAGTCTGTCTTGTGTGAGCAGTTAATGTCTACAGCGCATGCGTTAGTTAACCCAGAAGAAACAGACTATATGGATCCAGAAGACTTACACTGCACCATTCACGTGTCACAGGGTTAACATCAACACCTGCTTTAGCAGAAGTGCTACACATGGGAATACATCAAACTGAGAGGCCGTTACCATCCACTTCACTTTGTGAAGATGACATGTTACAGTACTGTAAGTCTTTGTCTGCAGTTCTGTCTCAGATCTCTCAGCAGGTGACACCAGCTTTACCAGTTCCAGCACAAGGGTCACTGCACTCTCTGGAACCAGGCGACTGGATTGTGGTACGAGAACATCGCCCTAAACACTGGAAGGCACGCAAGTGGGTTGGACCCTTCCAGGTGCTACTGACTACGCATACAGCAGTGAAGGTCGCAGAGAGGGCAACGTGGATCCATGCGAGCCACTGCGGGAAGGTCCCGGAGCCAGTAGATGACTTCTCACCAGCTGTCCACCAGCACGAGGGCTCTGATCAGCAGTAACACCCTTGTTCTACGAGGGGCGGCGTTGACCAGCACAGTGGGAGAGACACGTTGAGTGTTTCTCCACTGCACCGGTGAATACACTTTAGCATAGCACATACTGCACACACTGAGAAAACAAATACACAGTGGTACCACCTACGAGGGATTTCAACGCTACACATCTGTACAGTGCAGTAGTGTCTCTAGTGACAAAGGGGAGGGAAACCTAACGGTGACAACAACTCCCTACGACACTACAAAGACCAGTTGCTCGGGTGAACTCCATACAAACTGGTTGGCTATTGCACTGACATCGTGGACCAGGACAGGACAACGTCCATACATCAGTATCGTGATTGGATCCGCTTGGACCAAGCACTAACACAACAACAGAGAACTGTGAGAGACATTGTGTGAACTGTGGGACTTTGCGTAATTTTTCTGTGAACAGTTTATGATGGTAGCCTTTGTGAATTTAGCTATACTGATATTTCTTTGTTCACTTTGTGTGTTGATTAATTAATAATCAAAGGGGAGGGATTGTAATGGAAATTTTACTATATGGGTATTTTCACTTGTGACAGAACTGTGATTCATATTACTTGATATATTCTCATATGTATCTGTACTAAGCAAAGTAATCATAGAATGAATTATATACCTGCTTACAGAAATATTTCAGAATAGTGAGCCTTCTCTTTCCCATGGGAAAGGAAGCTAGGGAGATACTGTTTAGTTATAATTGTTTTACAGCATGGACCATGGCCATGAGAGCATGGCAGAAGAACTTTGATTTACTTTGTTTCTGTTACACTTTCCACCTGGTGCAAGGCAGTGACTGACCCTGAGTTGTGGGCTGATAAGACTCTTGTGGACTGTTTTGTTTGAGACTGAGCTAATGAGAAGATACATCTTTACTCCCTCGCAACGAAGGAGGTATTTAGGTAGGCACGGAGGTAGATGACTTCAGAACTACACTCAGGCAGGACAGTTTTGCACTGACTCTGTGTGCTTCTCTTCTTGCAAGAATTAAACACAACAGAAAGACAACTTTGATTGGTTTTTGATTCATTCACCAGATTCCTAACAGGTTTTTGCCTCCACAATGTGTCTCGGCTCCTCTCTGCGCGCAAAAGAGCCCTCTCAACGCGCCAAGCAAAGAAGGGCGAGCGCATCGCTAAAGGGAAGAAGAAAGTGAGCGACGGCGACCACTCTGAACATCTTAAACATGGTCTTAATGTTGCTGGACTTCGCTCAGGCGATAAGATTAATAGTTTTTTTCCACAGTGCGAGCTGACGCATCTGTTTACAGGAGACCCACTGGGAATCCTGTACCGAGCGGTACGTGCGAACGAAGTGGGAGGGGCCCATCCTCACCTCCCAGGGCACGGCTAGATCGGCTGGTGTTGCCATCTGCTTTAGGAGGGACTCAGTATTTAATATTCAACACGTCTACAGTGATACTGTAGTGGTTAGAAATGTCCCAACTCAGAAGAACTCAGCCGAGGCAGCATTAGGTTTCAGCCAATCAATTGTAGATTTATTCTCAGTGCTGAGATGAAAGAATGCAAAGGCAGATATGCGGAGTCACCTTCTTCCTGCAGGAAGGATGCTTGCTAGCGCTCGGGGAGCCCCAGGCCTGACCACAGAAAAAACCAGTTGTCTCTACGGCAGGCAAAGAACTCTCCTCCCCGAGATTCCTCGGGAGCATGTTTTAATCCCTCTGTTTGCGTCAGCCCGAATGCAAACAGTTGTGATTACAGCCACTTGTTTTGACTCCATTGCTTTGGTTACCAGGTCAGAATGTTTTGCCCAAATTGTTCTGCTCTACCGTCAGATATCCTCGGAGCCACCGAAGGCCAGCAAGCGTCCTGTA
Organism: Macropodus opercularis; assembly: GCA_030770545.1. NCBI lineage: Eukaryota > Metazoa > Chordata > Actinopteri > Anabantiformes > Osphronemidae > Macropodus > Macropodus opercularis. Next base: position 6,451,985 of record CM061109.1, read on the forward strand.
CAATCATATTCCCTAGAAATGAACAAGGCCTAAACAATATCTATTCTACTCTAACTGTATCCTAAACCCACTAACATATACTAATGTTTTTCCACTACAGAATTTCCCCCTCACGGGATTTTTAAATCCCGTAACGATCTGACCTAGACTATACTACGTTAAAGTACAACTACACACCTCTCCCCTGAAACCAACATTCTAAATTAATAGCTAAGCTAATGATCAGAACAAAAAGACTAAGACTGAACTAAGCACACAAGGTCCTGCATTCAGAAGAGGTGATTCTCTGCACTCTGCCAACAACAAATGTTCACATAGACATAGTTCACTACAGATGTCCCAGGCAGCCACACGCGTCGATCAAGGAGGCCCAATCCCAGATGAGCGTCTCTCCCACTTCCAGGGGCGACGGCCTCCATTCATCCACGGGTGCAACTCCCAGTTTTAAGCTCTGCAGTGAACCTGAGTACGAGGAAAAAACGAACAGGCAAATCGCAGGAATTGACCATTTCTTGAAATGTATGTTGCTAACTCTAAAATATTATGATCCTCTGACTTCTGTCAATTAATCAATCAATCAATCAATCATCCATCAATCGTCAGTGTATTTTAAAGTGTAACCTTAGTTGCAGGAATCAAATCATTATTCAAATATTCAGATAGTTCAGATAATCATATTACAACTTAATTAAAACTTATAGAGCAAAGAAATAGATCATTAGATAAAATCCATTACACAACTGTGTGAAGTGGAGAAGTCAGAGGCTAACTGTAGTGCGTATATATATGAGTATGTGTATGTTTGAGAAATAGAAAAACATGGTAGATAGCTGGCAGCCGCCTGGCTCTGCTCCGGCCTCATTCTTCCCCCTCGTCTGCTTGGTCCTGTCCCTCGTCATCGACATAGATCCAGTCGGGCACAGGATACAGGTAGTAGTCCATCTCGTCGTTCTCCCTGTCCTGATTCTGCTCTAATCCCTGCGTCAGCACGGCCATCTGCAAGTTCTGCTTCCTCACTGCTCTCAGGGCCACAGACCTCATCAGAGGAATGCAACAACACAGGATGAATCCCATGATCACTACGCCTACAGACACTGTTATCACCAATCTGATTAGTCCCAGCTTCCAGCCACTAACAGCGTTCTCCAACCAACTTATCCAGCCCACATCTGCATCCCTGCCAGCGTTCGCCTTCACCTCCATCTTAAGGGCTTTCAGTTTCCTCATCGCCTCAGTGAACGCTCCATCCGGGGCAGTGTGACCTGGAATGTAGGTGCCGCAGTATTCACCTATGAGAGCACACACACCTCCTTTCTCAGCCAAAATCCAATCAGTAGCTTGACGATTCTGCCAGGCCATAGCACTAGTGGCGCTCACCTGCTCTCCCAACGCACCTAGAGCTGCATCAGTGTAATTAATGAAACGCTGTTGATTGAAATAGATGTAATTGATCCACTCAGTATTCTTATTAGTTGTCTGCGATCACACTCCTGCCAACTGAACCCTGTGTTCAACATGAAAAACTTATCTGGCTTAGCCTTGGAGCAGATGTAACAATCAGTCTTGTCATTCATCCTTGCAAACTGGACCCACTGGTACCAGCTGTTCTGCTGGAGCGTTTCCAGACTGATCTCTTCGTCCTCATAATCCTCTACCTCAGTTATCACTCCTTTCATTCCGGCAGAATGAGATGTCCACACCTGGACCTCTGTTCCCTTTTCTCCTGTAGCTCTCCTCTCTCTCTTGGTTGTGGTCTTACTCTTGCTGGGCCCTTCGTCTCTGGACGGCCCTGGTTCGGGGATAGTCAACTGGAATACTATCAGCACAATCAATGCGAGGACCAGACTTAGGGAGAGGATCAGGGTCACCCCTTTCCTCCCCCTCCGGGCATTCTCCAGAAACCTCATTCTTCTCCTTCTTGGCCACTGCCAACTCTGGTTCCCCCTCTGGGGCTTTCACACAATGATTTAGATGATACCACGTTGGTGAACCTTCAACCTGTACGGCTCTGGCGGTAGCTTTAACTACCTCGTACGGACCCTCTCGCCGAGGGTGGTCCCACTTTCTCCTGAACACTTTAACATACACCAGATCCCCTGGCTTCACGAATGGCTCTGGATCTTCTCGAGCTTCTTTTTCCTGCAGGGAGACAACACGGGAGGAAATACTCCTATGTATGTTAGTCATTTGTTTGATGTAAGAACTGAGGTCATTTGTCAAAATGTCAAGAGATGGACCCTTCACTGCTCTGTACACTGGCGCTGGCATCGGTCGACCAAGCAAAGCTTCATGCGGTGTTAGTTTCAGCGTTCTGTGCGCACTTGATCGACAAGCCATGAGCGCCAGGGGCAAAGCGTCTATCCAGTTTAACCCTGTGCTTCGGCAGATTTTCAGCAGTTTGTTTTTCAAAATACCGTTGCACCTCTCAACATCAGACTGTGACGTTGGGCAGTACACACTGCCAAACCTCTGTTTCACTCCCAGTTTTTGTAAGACACATTTCACTGTTTTGTCAACAAACTCTTTACCATTATCTGAGCTGATCTTCAGAGGGATCCCAAAGCGCGGAATCACCTCTCGACACAAAAATTTCGCCACCGTCTCAGCGGTTTTGTGTTTAGAAGGTGTCGCCTCGACCCACCGGCTGAAGCGATCAATGATCACCAGCAGATATCGCTTGCCCTGCACCGGACGCACCATGTCCACAAAGTCCATTGTCAAATGCATGAATGGCCCCTCAGGGATTGGAAGGTGTCCAGCAGGCGGCACCATTCCACACCGAATGTTACACTGGAGACAAGTTTCACACCGACTTATCACATCATCCACATGTTGTTGTAACTTTGGAGCCCAAAAATTCCATTCTCTGATTCTCCTAATCACTTCCCCCCTCGACTCATGGCTTAGCCCATGAGCCTCGTTTATCAGCAAGGACAACAATCAAGTTGGAGCCACAAACAGCCCCTCGTGGTTCCTCCATAGCCCGTCACTGTCTTTCACTGCTCCTCTCTGCATCCAGAGCTGGTGTTCAGCTTCTGAAACCTCCTCCTGTAACAAAGACAAATCCTTAGAGGTGATCTGATTTTCGAGTTCGGTGGCATAAGCAGCCAGAATAGCTCTCGTGCCTGCTGCAGCAGCCCTTTTTGCAGCGCTGTCTGCAGCTGCATTGCCCCGCGTGACCATTGAGGCATCTTTCTTGTGTGCAGCACACTTAATGATGGCCAGAGCTGTTGGTTTCATCATAGCCATCAACAATTTCCTAATCTGCTCACCGTGCACCACGGGAGAGCCATCAGCTTTTCTAAAGCCTCGCCCTTTCCATGCAGCCCCAAACAGATGACAGACCCCATGTGCAAAAGCTGAATCCGTATACACATTGGCTCGCTTGCCTTCGGCTAGTTCACACGCACTGGTCAAAGCCTTCAGCTCTGCCAGCTGAGCCGAGCAGGGTTGAGAGCACTCCTGGGCACACAACACCTCCATGTTACCATTCCTCTCCTGAACCACGGCAAAACCTGCTTTGAGGGCATCCCCCTCTCGGTAGCAGGAACCATCCACAAACAAAGTCACCTCTGCATGCTCAAGAGGAACTGCACTCAAATCAGACCTCAGCTTGGCGTAACGTTCAGCCTCCGCCACACACTCATGTGGTTCCCCTTCACCAGGCAGTGGAATGGAATCGGCTGGATTCTTCACTTTACAGACGCGCACGGTCACATCCGGATACTCAAGCAATCTGTGATAGTCGCTGAGGCGTTGTGCTGTCAATACAAACTTGCCTCTCTCAATCAAATTCACCAACTTGTGATGAGACACAATCTCTATGGGATAGCCCATTGTTATCGCTGACGCTTTTTCATACATCAAATGTGCTGCAGCCAAATGACGATAACAAGTTGGAAGACCCAGTTCAACTGGTGTTAAAGCCACAGAGTAGTACGCAATAGGCTGAGCATGCGTTCCCACACCTGTTCTCTGGGTCAGAGCCCCGCAGGCGTGATCTTGTCGACAGGAAACATACAGCAGAAATGTCTTCTCATAGTCTGGGAGAGCAAGTGCAGGAGCCTGCTGCAACAACACTTTGATGGCTTCAAATGCCATGTGACCCTCTGAGGTCCACACAAGTTTCTCCCTTAAATTGTCAGTCCCTTCTGCTTTTACCATATTTCTTAGCGGCTGCACAATTCTTGAATACCCATCTATCCACTCTGCACTGTACCCTGTCAGCCCTAAAAAGGTCAACATTTCCCGGACTGTGGTTGGTTTGGGGGCCTTGGACACGGCTTCCAATTGAGATGGAGACACAGTGCGCGTCCCCTCTGTAATCAATCTGCCCAAATACTCCACTCGATCTTTGCAATACTGCAGCTTTTTCAGCGATGCTTTATGGCCTCTTTCAGCCAACAGTGTCAACAAGGTGATGGAGTCTTTATGACATGTTTCCAAATCTGGTGCACAGAGGATTAAATCGTCAACATACTGGAGAACAGTACTTGTAATCTTACCCGCCAAATCCTCCATATCCTCTTTCAAGATTTTGTTGAACAAGTGAGGACTGTGCTTGAATCCCATCGGCATTCGTGTGTACGTGTAGGACTGACCCCTGTACGTGAATGCGAAAAGATGTCGACTGTTTTCACTCAATGGTACACTGAAAAATGCAGAACACAAGTCAACCACTGTAAACCACTTTGCATCAGGTGGAACGTTCGACAAGAGAGTGTGCGGATTTGGAACTTCCGCTGGAAAATCTTCTACAACCTCATTTAAAGCTCTAAGATCATGCACCAATCGATACTTACTCTTATCAGCCTTTTTGATTGGCAAAATCGGGGTATTGCTGCATGGATTTGGCTCTTCCACCAGCACTCCTGCTTCCAATAAGCTCTGTATTGTTGGCTGAATCCCAGCCTCTGCTTCCAGTTTCAGGGGGTATTGTGATTTCCAGGGAGGCCTACACCCTGGTTTAAGATGAACTTCCACCGGTTGCGCTGACTGAATGAAACCTACATCAGTATCATGTTTGGACCATAGTTTATCTGGTACTCTTCCTACCATCTCTTTCTCCAGATCAGAATGCTGGCAGCAGAGTGCTGCCCGACGTGGGAGGCGTACAGCCTGTGGGGTAGCCCATCCCTCAGCTGAAATGTCTATTTTAAGAAAAGATTCATCCTCACTCAACCAAATGTATTTGTTTTCTGTTGGCACAAATTTAGCTTCCTGGGACTGAACAAGCATAGGACCTAAATGTTTGGGTTCAAAGTCTGGGTTAACTAACAAGGTCACATGCGGAATGCTGTTTTTGATGTCAAATTCCTGATCTAAATATGGCCCTCTCTCTATGACCATGGCAGCCCCCTGTTTTCCCAAAACAATAGACGTAGATTGTAGCTGAACCTTTCCTGGCTGTCTTCCTAACCAAACATCTGGCTGAGCGTCAGACTCATTTTCAAAATACTGGAGAGTACAGTGAGGAGGACAAGCAGGCTGCGATGCTTCTGACATACTGGCTTTGATAAAGTCCATCCACATATCAGCAGAGTCCATGAATGTTTCGTTTAAGTCCCCAAGCCAATAGACTATCTCCTCCTCTTTTCTCACAGTCATTTGGGAATGTGCAGTGTCCACAATCACTCCATCTGGGGTGCACAAAATGGCACAGCCCAGTTTGCACAATGCGTCTCGTCCCAGTAGGTTTATAGGTGTCTGATCCGATATCAGTATTGGCAGCTCCACAGTTTTTCCCTGGAACTGCAAAGGAACAGGGTTCGAGATGGGAATCAGTTGCTTTGTCCCTGAGAATCCAACGATCCGCACAAATTGTCCAGATCTTGGGAGGTGGTCAGCATCTGTGTGACTCACACAGGTGTACGTTGCACCTGAGTCTGCCATCATGTTTAGAGGTTTACCAGCTACAAGTACTGGCACCATAGGTTCTTCGTCAGGGTTAGAAGATGATGTTAATGGCAGCTGACCCCCTCCCAGATTCCCTAGACTCTCAGGGCACCCCTAGTATCCGGCTGGAGGACCCTGCCATGGATTGGTCGGCCCCCTCTGTCCTGGCATTGCCTGTCCTGTTGGATCAAGTCCGAAGTCCTGCATCCACCTGAAACACTGGTTCCTTATATGTCCTTCTCTCCCACAGTGGTGGCATCGCACTCGTCTCCCAAATCTCCCCGCAGCTCCTCTGCCTCTGCCAGCGGAAAATCCCCCTCTCATGCGTGGAGGGCCTCCCTGCCACCCTCCTGGGTGAGCGTATATCACCTGGGGTGTATCCGCAGTTGTTGGTGTAATTGGAACTGTAAAGGGAGCTGGAACTGTGATGGGAGCTGGAACCGTGATGGGAGCTGGAACCGTGATGGGAGCTGGAACCGTGATGGGAGCGGGAGGGAAGCAGGCAGCCTCAGTTTGTAAACCTCCGGGGAGGGGGCTGTCTTCTTGTGTAGTACCCTTGACTACCAGGTGAAGCGCAGTCTCGAACTCACAGCCAATCACGAACCTTATTGTCATAGATCCCCCCTCTCCAACAAGGGGCGCGGTCTCAACTTTCACTGAACAATGAAGAAGTCTCACAAACAGCTACGATCACCGGAAGACACACACTCTCAACATAAGTCTATTATGATCAAAATCAAAACGAACACCTCCCACTGCAGTTCTCCCGACTGAGCGGAGTCCTTTGTCCACGTCTCACTGATAAAAGCAAGAAAACGCAAACACAAAACAATTCACTTCTCCTTTTCACTGCATCCACACATGCCCTTCGGTCTATTTTTATCCTTACACACACTCACAATTGCCAGAAGACAGAGAGACAGAAGAGCCAGACTCTTCTCCTGTGAAATTATCAACCCCACAGTCTCAGCTCAGACCTCAGCATCTAAACCATAGCACAGAACCCTCCGTGCAGAAAAACACACAATCACAACAACTTCTAAACACAAATCATTGCATCATATACACCACAGCACACGCATATACACAGCTTCCATCAATTACACCGCATACATAAATATTCAACACATTTTAGTCTAGACTCGTTTATCTACAGAAAAGCTTTTCACCGGGATTTAACTAAACTCTCAGGCCTCACTCTCCATGGTGAAAACTACACCTGGGTTGATCTGGCCCAGGCTGATGTAATTTCCCCACGTTACCAAAAAACAAACAAACTCACAGCGTACCAGTACAATTATTCGTCTCTAATTGATCGCACATTAAAATTTCTGGAGCCAAAACCCACTGTGAGCGCACAAACGGACTGCTGCCTCTGCAAAACTCCTGTGCTAATTTCTCAACCTTAAACAAAATAATCTGCCATTTCCAATCCGTGTTGAGGAGGCGCTCGTTCCAAACCATGCAGAGCCCGTGCAAGTCAGTCCTTTGTACTTATACAGCGTCTTAAACAATAATTTTCTCTAATCCCAGACTCAAACGCCCACAATTTTCCCAGAGCCAAACTGCGTCCGTTACAATATTCAACTTTTAGATGTCAATAGGCTGTATCATTTTTATAATCATAGAAGAAACACACATGAAACACATGAAGCTGGTTAGTTATTTACAGCAATGTTAGTACAAGTGACCCGATATCTTGCCTTTACATCCACCACAACATACAGGGTTTCCCCCACAACAAAATTCTTTTCTTAAGGCCGCCAAATTAGAATTTAACTGTTTAGGCAAATTATATGACTTTGTCAGTCAGTCTTACCAACATTCTCCACCTGATCCCAGACACAGAGTACGTCAACTTAAAGCAAAACGCAATTTTCTACCTGTGGCCACACGTGACGTCGTCTGCGTCCAGGCACCAGCCGGATGAATGTTGTCCTCAATTTTCCATCAGCCTCCAGGTATCAGTGTTCTTCTTAATTTGGCTTCCTTGTTTCCCAAGTTCGTGAGGCCAACTTTGTAGTGGTTAGAAATGTCCCAACTCAGAAGAACTCAGCCGAGGCAGCATTAGGTTTCAGCCAATCAATTGTAGATTTATTCTCAGTGCTGAGATGAAAGAATGCAAAGGCAGATATGCGGAGTCACCTTCTTCCTGCAGGAAGGATGCTTGCTAGCGCTCGGGGAGCCCCAGGCCTGACCACAGAAAAAACCAGTTGTCTCTACGGCAGGCAAAGAACTCTCCTCCCCGAGATTCCTCGGGAGCATGTTTTAATCCCTCTGTTTGCGTCAGCCCGAATGCAAACAGTTGTGATTACAGCCACTTGTTTTGACTCCATTGCTTTGGTTACCAGGTCAGAATGTTTTGCCCAAATTGTTCTGCTCTACCGGTCAGATATCCTCGGAGCCACCGAAGGCCAGCAAGCGTCCTGTACAATCATATTCCCTAGAAATGAACAAGGCCTAAACAATATCTATTCTACTCTAACTGTATCCTAAACCCACTAACATATACTAATGTTTTTCCACTACAATACAAACGGCAGACTGATAGTGTGCAGGTTCACGATCCAATCATCCACGTATACATTATTGAATGCATATGCACCCAATATAGGAATGCACAGGCGGGTTTTTTTTCAACGGCTGTCTCAATTTTGTATAGGAGACTGTGTCTTGGTTGGGGATTTCAACGTAGCCCTCACAGAGGCTGATGTCTCTAGTAATAATGTGTTCACAGGTGACACCAGTCGGACAGCCCTCTATAACCTTCTCCAAGCACATGGCCTTGTTGACATCTGGAGAGTCTTGCACCCACTCATGCCAGAAGTCTACTCTTGCCTACAAGGTTTTCACGCAGGCAATGTGTGCTCAACACGGTGAAGCAATCCAGAATTGATTTTTCTTTAGTTTCTGCACAGGTGGCCAGGGAGATTTCAGATGTATCGTACACCTTTAACACCTGGAGAGATCACGCCTATCTCACCTTTAGGTTAAATGACGCACGCACGGCACGCGGTGGGGGTTCGTGGTGCCTCAATACATCCCCGTTGTTAGATCAGGATTACCAAGACAAGATACGTGCATTCCTGACGAAGATGGCAGCTGACTTGCCGTTTATAGAGATGTCTCCAGTTGGTGGGAATATATCAAGATGAAAGTGAGAACTATCAGCATCAAATACAGTAAGGAGCGGAAATGGAAGTTGCTGCGGGAGGAGGCTGCTCTGATGGAACCAACTGGAGCTGGAGGCACGCAACATTGACATGACTCCAGATTACGCAATAGACTCTTATGTTCACATTAGATAGCAGTTAAGAGAGAGGGAGAAAGGACGGTGTAGAGGAGCTGCAATCAGAAACAGAGCTCGATACCTGGTAGAGGGGGAGAGCTGCACTGCTTATTTCCTGGGCCTTGAAAAGCGCAGGCAGAGGAGCATGATGATTCAGACATTAACCAAGGACGATGGGAATACGACCACAGACCCATCAGATATACAACAGGAAGTGCATGACTTTTATGCAACTCTCTATCAGTCACAGGAGATCACCCCACACTATTTTGAACCCTTGCTTGTTGTCACAGAGAAGACGCTGTCCGAGGAAGACAGGGAGTCCTGTGATGACTCCCTCACTGCTCGAGAGATTGACACTGCCATTAACGGCTTGAACAGCAACCTGGGTCCGACGGCCTCCCTAGTGAGTTCTATAAGGTGTTTCAAGATCAGCTCGCTCCTGTTCTGCTCCAACTGTTCAACTTTATGCAACGAACTCAAAATACCCCCAGCTCGTTCACTTTGGGCCTGATATCCCTGATCTACAAGAAGGGAGGGGACAGCACACGGTTGGAGAATTACAGACCCATTAGTCTACTCAACACTGATTACAAGATTCTCACCAAAACGTTGGCCAACAGGCTTAAAACAGTAATAGGGACAGTCGTCGGCAACAATCAATCTTATGGGATTCAAGGCAGGGATATCTCTGACTCAATCAATACAGTGCGGGACACATTATCGACCATGGCGGGACAGGGGGGCATCCTTCTTGCTGTGGACCTGCACAAAGCATTTGACAGGGTCGAGCACAACTATTTATACCGTGCACTGCAGTGCTTTGGCTTCCGGGAGAAATTCATCGCCTGGGTCAAACTGCTGTACAGCAGAGCCCACAGCAGGGTGAAAATTAATAGTGCGCTTACCAACACTTTTCAGGTGAAAAGGTCCATCAGACAGGGCTGTCCTCTTTCTGCCCTGCTGTACAGCATTGCGGCAGAACCCCTGGCTCTCCTCATCTTTCGGGACAGGAACATCCAGGGCATCCTGACCCCACAGGGCAGCGCAGTCACTCTTGTCCAATACGCAGATGACATCACGATAACGGTGAAAAGTGAGCCAGGCAAGTGGGGATTCAGGGAGGTTGGGCCTGTGGTGAAGATCCTGGGGGTATACCTAAGCCCAGATATGAGTGTGGCACGGGATCATAGTTGGGGTGAGCTGGTCAAACAGGTGAAGGGGGTTCTCGCTCGCTGGAAACTAAGAGGGCTCTCCCTCAATGGAAGAGTGGTTGTGGCCAATGCTCTGGCCCTCTCTAAGCTCAACCACACATTACATGTGCACGACCTGCCCGATGTGGTTTTATTGGAGCTGAACCAGGCCATTACACGTTTTTTATGGAGGGCAAAGCAAAACCTGGTGGCACACAGGACCCTGATAGCCGACATCTCACATGGTGGTCTGAGGCTCCTGGACATAAAGAGCAAACACCGTGAAATTAGAATCAAAACAGTCAAGAAGTTCCTTACTAGCACAGAGCGTCACCCATGGATGGACTACATGCATTACTGGTTGTGTAGTTTGGGACCACATGGGACTTACAATCTGTGTGCCATCAGTGCAACACCCAGCATGTCAGCTTTGCCACCGTTCTATAAAGAAGTGCTGCAAGCATGGGCAGCCTTTCGCCCATACCTGCACAGCTGGACATATAACAGAGCACAAGTTCTGGCGCAACCGCTGTTCCTGACCCCTTCGCCGGGGGGGGGGGCTCGGACCTGTAAGGTCATGGAAAGGGCAGGCTTCTGCAGTGTGGGAGATGTTATGAAAGAGTACGGCCGGGTGGACATCATGAAAATAGAGGGAGCTATTAAAACTCGGGGCCTGGAGCATCAGAAGCGCATGATTATGGCCTTCTGCAATAGACTGCACACAGCGCTGCCGGAGGATTGGAAAACAGCTCTCCACAACAGTGACTCTCAAATAGGGGAGAGTGTCCCTTATTTTGTGCTATGCTTAGGTGAATCTCCTACATCCCTGCAGCAGCTCCATAACAGGACAGTATACCAACTGCTTATTACAGCAATAGCACAAAGGCCAGCAGCAGAAAGACAGTGGTCTCGTATCTTTCCTGGAGCGGATGCTAATCAGATCTGGTCAAACTTGAAGTTTCAGAACATTCCCCATCAAGTCTTCAGCACAGACTTCAAAATCAGGCACAGGAGGATCCTCTCTGGTGTTGTCCTGCAGCACGTCTACAGAGCCCGCTTTCCAGAATCCTGCTGTAAGTGCGGTCATGAGCGAGAAACCCTGGAGCATCTGCTTTTCGAGTGCCCAGCTACAAGGAGTCTGCAAAATCGTGTGTGGGGGTTTCTGCTCACTACCTGCAACTATACGTGCCAAGGGAACAGGGACTGGGCATGGCTCTTCGGCATAAAGCATAGCCCCCGAAATGTTAATCAACTGGCAGTCAATACAACACTGGCACTTGCACGCCATGCAAACCTATTCTCCAGAAACTACTCGCTGTACGAAGGGAAACGGCTGGATGCCTGGACAGTTTTTAAAAACTCTCTTCGGCTCCACCTACGGACTGTGTTCACATTGAATGAGAAATCGTTCAAAGAAGACTATCTGAGGGACACTAGATGGGGTCAGCTGGACAGAGGACAGCTGACTATCATCTTCTAATATCGTCCAAAGATAACTGTTTTGATAAGAAACACACAATTGTAGGCAGATGTTGATGTATTGTCTTTTGATGTTTGTAACATTGGATAAGAAATGATTTAAATTAATAAAAGTGATTTAAATACAAAAAAAAACCGCTTAGAATAGCCTGTTCTGTGCATTTCAGACCAAAAGAACACTATGTAGTTGTTAGAAATGTCCCAACTCAGAAGAACTCAGCCAAGGCAGCATTAGGTTTCAGCCAATCAATTGTAGATTTATTCTCAGTGCTGAGATGAAAGAATGCAAAGGCAGATATGCGGAGTCACCTTCTTCCTTGCAAGGAGGATGCTTGCTAGCGCGCGGGGAGCCCCAGGCCTGACCACAGAAAAACGAGTTGTCTCTACGGCAGGCAAAGAACTCTCCTCCCGAGAATTCTCGGGAGCATGTTTTAATCCCTCTGTTTGCGTCAGCCCAAATGCAAACATTTGTGATTACAGCCACTTGTTTTGACTCCATTGCTTTGGTTACCAGGTCAGAATGTTTTGCCCAAATTGTTCTGCTCTACCGGTCAGATATCCTCGGAGCCACCGAAGGCCAGCAAGCGTCCTGTACAATCATATTCCCTAGAAATGAACAAAGCCTAAACAATATCTATTCTACTCTAACTGTATCCTAAACCCACTAACATATACTAATGTTTTTCCACTACAGAATTTCCCCCTCACGGGATTTTTAAATCCCGTAACGATCTGACCTAGACTATACTACGTTAAAGTACAACTACACACCTGTCCCCTGAAATCAACATTCTAAATTAATAGCTACGCTAATGATTCAATTCAATTCAATTCAATTCAACTTTATTTATATAGCGCCAATTCACAACATCAGTTATCTCAGGGCACTTTACAAGTAAGGTTTTAAGACCTTACACAACTAAACCCAACAATTCCCACATAGAGCAGCTTTTAATTGTAGCCAATCGATAAATTGTACAGTTAAATAGCGACAGCGGAGAGGAAAAACTCCCTCTCTAACGAGGAAGAAACCTCCAGCAGACCCAGGCTCAGTGTGGGCGGCCATCTGCCTTGACCGGTTGGGGTGAGGGGATAGAGAAGAGAGAAAAGAACACAACCACAACAACAAAACAAGCAGCAACAGAACACAGGCAAGATGGTTGGACCAGCAACTGAACACTGGAGACACACGACTCTGAGTCTGATGATACCTGTAGATGAGGATAGAGAGAGACAGAAGGGAAGAAGCACAACTAGGAGAGAAAAGAGACAAAGTTAGTCACATGTGGAAATGGAGGCATGTTAGTGGATAGAAGAAAAAGAGAAAAAAGAGCTCAGTCAATAAAGGACGTCCCCCAGCAGTCTAAGTCTATAGCAGCTTAACTAAGAGATGGTTCAGGGTGACCAGAACCATCTCTAACTATACACTTTGTCAAAAAGAAAGGTTTTAAGCCTAGTTTTAAAACTAGAGAGGGTGTCTGCTTCTCGAACCTGGACTGGAAGCTGGTTCCATAGGAGAGGAGCTTGGTAGCTAAATGCTCTGCCTCCTGTTCTACATTTAGAAACTCTAGGAACCACAAGCAGACCAGCGCTCTGAGAACGAAGCGTTCTGTTGGGAGCATAAGGAGCGATGAGGTCTTTAAGATAAGATGGAGCTTTATTATGAAGAGCTTTGTAGGTGAGGAGAAGAATTTTGAATTCTATCCTAGTTTTGACAGGGAGCCAATGCAGAGAAGCTAATGTAGGAGAAATGTGATCTCTCTTCCTAAGTCCAGTCAGAACTCTGGCTGCAGCATTTTGAATTAATTGGAGGATTTTCAAAGAGTTATTGGGACAACCTATGAGTAGCGAGTTACAGTAGTCAAGCCTAGAGGTAACAAATGCATGGATTAATTTTTCAGCATCACTTTGTGAGAGGATGCTCCTAATTTTAGCAATATTCCTCAGGTGGAAGTAGGCGGTTCTAGAGATTTCTTTAATATATGGTGTAAAGGACAGATCTTGGTCAACAATGACACCAAGGTTCCTCACAGTAGAACTTGAAGCTAACGTTATGTCATCCAGAGTAACAATCTGATTCAACAAAGAGTCTCTCTGGTTTTTAGCACCAATTATAATAACCTCAGTTTTATCTGAATTCAGTTGTAGAAAGTTATGGGACATCCAGGATTTGATATCATTTAAACAAGTTTGAAGTTTGACTAATTGGTTTGTTTCCTCTGGTTTCATGGACAAATATAACTGAGTATCATCTGCATAGCAGTGGAAATTTATAGAATGTTTTCTAATAATATTACCAAGGGGAGACATGTAAAGACTGAAAAGTATTGGACCAAGCACAGAACCCTGTGGAACTCCAAAGTTAATTCCTGTGCGGATGGAAGATTGATCATGAACATGGACGAATTGGAATCTGTTCAACAGATAAGACTTAAACCATCCCAGTGCTTTTCCTTTAATCCCAATGCTATGTTCCAGTCTCTGCAATAGAATCTTGTGATCTATCGTATCAAATGCTGCACTAAGATCTAACAGGACAAGTACAGAAACTAGACCATTGTCTGAAGCTGTGAGAAGATCATTAGTGACTCTAATCAGAGCTGTTTCTGTGCTATGATGTAATCTGAATCCTGACTGGAAATCTTCATATAGGTCATTTCTACGCAAGTGGTCACATAATTGTTTAGCTACGGTTTTTTCAAGAACTTTAGAAATAAAGGGCAGATTGGATATAGGCCTATAATTTGCAAGTTCTCTAGGGTCAAGAGTAGGTTTTTTCAATAAAGGTTTGACCACAGCAACTTTAAAAGCCTGTGGTACGTGGCCTGTAACCAGCGATTGGTTGATTTGATTTAATATGGACGTGCTGATTAATGGAAGAATTTCTTTGAGTAATCTGGTTGGGATTGGGTCTAAGAAACAAGTAGCTGGTTTAGCAGAGTTAATTATTGAAGTTAACTCAGTGTGATCTATGGGGGAAAAACAGTTTAAGTAAGACATAGGTCTAACCAGCAGATCTAAGGCTGTTGGATCTGCAGATCGGTTTATGACTTTTGTTGACAGATTCTGATAAATCTTTTCTCTAATGGTTATGATTTTATTGGTAAAGAAATTCATAAAGTCGTTGCTGCAGAGATTTAAAGGGACACTAGGCTCAACACAACTATGACTCTTAGTCAGCCTGGCTACAGTGCTGAAAAGAAACCTGGGGTTGTTTTTATTTTCCTCAATTAATGATGAATAGTATGTGGTTCTAGCAACCCGAAGTGCTTTTTTATATAGTATTAAACTGTTTTTCCATGCTAGACAGGATTCACCTAATTTGTTGGAACGCCACAATCTTTCTAGTTTTCGAGTCCTCTGCTTAAGGCTGCGGATCTCTGAGTTATACCATGGAGCTAACCTCCTCTGATTCACTGGCTTCTTCTTCAGAGGAGCAACAGTGTCTAAAATTGTACGCAGTGAAGCTGCAGCATCATCAACTAGACAATCTACCTGCTCATGATTCAGATAACTGCTCTCCTCTGTGTAGCTACAAGGGAATGAGACAAAAGATGATGGAATCATCTCCTTAAACCTAACAACAGCATCATCAGATAAACATCTGCTGTAATAGAACTTATTTCCAACTGTTGTCAGGTCTGTTATGGTAAATTCAAATTTTATTAAGAAATGGTCAGATAACAGAGGGTTTTGAGGCAGAACTTTTAAATGATCAATCTCAACCCCATAAGTCAGGACAAGATCGAGAGTATGATTAAGACAGTGAGTGGGTTCATTCACATGCTGACTAAAACCAATAGAATCCAGTAGTGAATTAAATGCAATGTTGAGACAGTTACTGTCAACATCTACATGAATGTTAAAGTCGCCCACTACAATCACTTTATCTGTGCTGAGAACTAAGTTAGATAAAAACTCTGAGAATTCAGTTAAGAACTCTGAATATGGACCAGGAGGACGGTAGACAACACAGAACACAACTGGTTTCTGGGTTTTACAGTCTGAGTGAGAAAGGCTCAGAGTGAGGCTCTCAAAAGAATTATAGTTATGTTTAGGGCTAGGAATAATTAATAAATCTGAGTTATATATTGCTGCTACTCCTCCACCTCTACCTGAACTTCTAGGAATATGATGGTTGATGTGACTGGTTGGAGTTGACTCATTCAGACAAACGTATTCATCCTGCTGCAGCCAGGTTTCAGTGAGACTAAATAAATCTATGTGATGGTCACTTATCAAGTCATTTATTAACAGAGATTTAGATTTCATCAGATTTCTGATTTAATGATCAGAACAAAAAGACTAAAACTGAACTAAGCACACAAGGTCCTGCATTCTGAAGAGGTGATTCTCCGCACTCTGCCAACAACAAATGTTCACATAGACATAGTTCACTACAGATGTCCCAGGCAGCCACACGCGTCGATCAAGGAGGCCCAATCCCAGATGAGCGTCTCTCCCACTTCCAGGGGCGACGGCCTCCATTCATCCACGGGTGCAACTCCCAGTTTTAAGCTCTGCAGTGAACCTGAGTATGAGGAAAAAACGAACAAACATAAGGCAAATCACAGGAATTGACCATTTCTTGAAGTGTATGTTGCTAACTCTAAAATATTATAATCCTCTGACTTCTATCAATTAATCAATCAATCAATCATCAATCGTCAGTGTATTTTAAAGTGTAACCTTAGTTGCAGGAATCAAATCATTATTCAAATATTCAGATAGTTCAGATAATCATAATACAATTTAATTAAAACTTATAGAGCAAAGAAATAGATCATTCGATAAAATCCATTACACAACTGTGTGAAGTGGAGAAGTCAGAGGCTATCTGTAGTGCGTATATATATGAGTATGTGTATGTTTGAGAAATAGAAAAAACATGGTAGATAGCTGGCAGCCGCCTGGCTCTGCTCCGGCCTCATTCTTCCCCCTCGTCTGCTTGGTCCTGTCCCTCGTCATCGACATAGATCCAGTCGGGCACAGGATACAGGTAGTATCCATCTCGTCGTTCTCCCTGTCCTGATTCTGCTCTAATCCCTGCGTCAGCACGGCCATCTGCAAGTTCTGCTTCCTCACTGCTCTCAGGGCCACAGACCTCATCAGAGGAATGCAACAACACAGGATGAATCCCATGATCACTACGCCTACAGACACTGTTATCACCAATCTGATTAGTCCCAGCTTCCAGCCACTAACAGCGTTCTCCAACCAACTTATCCAGCCCACATTTGCATCCCTGCCAGCGTTCGCCTTCACCTCCATCTTAAGGGCTTTCAGCTTCCTCATCGCCTCCGTGAACGCTCCATCAGGGGCAGTGTGACCTGGAATGTAGGTGCAGCAGTATTCACCTATGAGAGCACACACACCTCCTTTCTCAGCCAAAATCCAATCCGTAGCTTGACGATTCTGCCAGGCCATAGCACTAGTGGCGCTCACCTGCTCTCCCAACGCACCTAGAGCTGCATCAGTGTAATTAATGAAACGCTGTTGATTGTAATAGATGTAATTGATCCACTCAGTATTCTTATTAGCTGTTATCCAGGGCAGGATAGACTCGAAGCCTGATGCAACTTTATTCCTAGCTTTAAATTCATTAGGGATTCCCCTGGGTTGACCAATTGAGTCCAGGTGAACCCTAGGATCTTGATTGTATGCCCTCTTAGATCTAATGCTACTGTTGCTTCCCCGCTCTTCACCCTTGAAGGTGATCAACTCCTGCGCCACCTGCACTCGAGCACACCTGCCTGCCCAACCAATAGGAAGAACCGAATGGAGGCGTTGTTCTCCACACCACCAGAAATGATCCGCTAAGGCTATAGTCTGATCGAAATAAGGACACCCCACAATTTTCACCTGTCCTGTGTCCCCGGCAACCAAAACAGCATTGGGTTTTGTGCAGTTTAGTGCTGACAACCTCCACCGGTGACTACATCTCTCTCGTTTCACTTTCCCCACAGACACTGTCCCCATTTTCTCAATGCATTCAAATTGGCCCACAGGAATTAAGGGAGCACCCTGCGGCATCCCTAATAATGCATTCTTCCGCTCTATTCTCACGTCTAGCTCCCCACAGCGTTCAGTATTAGTCTTTCCCTCAGCATAGAAGTCATTCAGCACCCGATAAGATGGTGAACCCAAGTATAGCAAACATTCAGCTCTACACCAGGGTCTAGGATTCTGCTCAACAGTCTGCAGCATGCGATCACACTCCTGCCAACTGAACACTGTGTTCAACACGAAAAACTTATCTGGCTTAGCCTTGGTGCAGATGTAACAATCAGTCTTGTCATTCATCCGGCTTGCAAACTGGACCTACTGGTACAGGCTGTTCTGCTGGAGCGTTTCCAGACTGATCTCTTCGTCCTCATAATCCTCTACCTCAGTTATCACTCCTTTCATTCCGGCAGAATGAGATGTCCACTCCTGGACCTCTGTTCCCTTTTCTCCTATAGCTCTCCTCCCTCTCTTGGTTGTGGTCTTACTCTTGCTGGGCCCTTCGTCTCTGGACGGCCCTGGTTCGGGGATAGTCAACTGTAATACTATTAGCACAATCAATGCGAGGACCAGACTTAGTGAGAGGATCAGGGTCACCCCTTTCCTCCCCCTCTGGGCATTCTCCAGAAACCTCATTCTTCTCCTTCTTGGCCACTGCCAACTCTGGTTCCCCCTCTGGGGCTTTCACACAATGATTTAGATGATACCACGTGGGTGAACCTTCAACCTGTACGGCTCTGGCGGTAGCTTTAACCACCTCGTACGGACCCTCTCGCCGAGGGTGGTCCCACTTTCTCCTGAACACTTTAACATACACCAGGTCACCTGGCTTCACGAATGGCTCTGGATCTTCTCGAGCTTCTTTTTCCTACAAGGAGACAACACGGGAGGAAATACTCCTATGTATGTTAGTCATTTGTTTGATGTAAGAACTGAGGTCATTTGTCAAAATGTCAAGAGATGGACCCTTCACTGCTCTGTACACTGGCGCTGGCATCGGTCGACCAAGCAAAGCTTCATGCGGTGTTAGTTTCAGCGTTCTGTGAGCACTTGATCGACAAGCCATGGGCGCCAGAGGCAACGCGTCTATCCAGTTTAACCCTGTGCTTCGGCAGATTTTCAGCAGTTTGTTTTTCAAAATACCGTTGCACCTCTCAACATCGGACTGTGACGTTGGGCAGTACACACTGCCAAACCTCTGTTTCACTCCCAGTTTTTGTAAGACACATTTCACTGTTTTGTCAACAAACTCTTTACCATTATCTGAGCTGATCTTCAGAGGGATCCCAAAGCGCGGAATCACCTCTCGACACAAAAATTTCGCCACCATCTCAGCGGTTTTGTGTTTAGAAGGTGTCGCCTCGACCCACCGGCTGAAGCGATCAATGATCACCAGCAGATATCGCTTGCCCTGCACCGGACGCACCATGTCCACAAAGTCCATTGTCAAATGCATGAATGGCCCCTCAGGGATTGGAAGGTGTCCAGCAGGCGGCACCATTCCACGCCGAATGTTACACTGGAGACAAGTTTCACACCGACTTAACACATCATCCACATGTTGTTGTAATTTTGGAGCCCAAAAATTCCATTCTCTGATTCTCCTAATCACTTCCCCCCTCGACTCATGGCTTAGCCCATGAGCCTCGTTTATCAGCAAGGACAACAATCCAGTCGGAGCCACGAAGAGCCCCTCGTGGTTCCTCCATAGCCCGTCACTGTCTTTCACTGCTCCTCTCTGCATCCAGAGCTGGCGTTCAGCTTCTGAAACCTCCTCCTGTAACAAAGACAAATCCTTAGAGGTGATCTGATTTTGGAGTTCGGTGGCATAAGCAGCCAGAATAGCTCTCGTGCCTGCTGCAGCAGCCCTTTTTGCAGCGCTGTCTGCAGCTGCATTGCCCCGCGTGACCATTGAGGCATCTTTCTTGTGTGCAGCACACTTAATGATGGCCAGAGCTGTTGGTTTCATCATAGCCATCAACAACTTCCTAATCTGCTCACCGTGCACCACGGGAGAGCCATCAGCTTTTCTAAAGCCTCGCCCTTTCCATGCAGCCCCAAACAGATGACAGACCCCATGTGCAAAAGCTGAATCCGTATACACATTGGCTCGCTTGCCTTCAGCTAGTTCACAAGCGCTGGTCAAAGCCTTCAGCTCTGCCAGCTGAGCTGAGCAGGGTTGAGTGCACTCCTGGGCACACACCACCTCCATGTTACCATTCTTCTCCTGAACCACGGCAAAACCTGCTTTGAGGGCATCCCCCTCTCGGTAGCAGGAACCATCCACAAACAAAGTCACCTCTGCATGCTCAAGAGGAACTGCACTCAAATCAGACCTCAGCTTGGCGTAACGTTCAGCCTCCGCCACACACTCATGTGGTTCCCCTTCACCAGGCAGTGGAATGGAATCGGCTGGATTCTTCACTTTACAGACGCGCACGGTCACATCCGGATACTCAAGCAATCTGTGATAGTCGCTGAGGCGTTGTGCTGTCAATACAAACTTGCCTCTCTCAATCAAATTCACCAACTTGTGATGAGACACAATCTCTATGGGATAGCCCATTGTTATCGCTGACACTTTTTCGTACATCAAATGTGCTGCAGCCAAATGACGATAACAAGTTGGAAGACCCAGTTCAACTGGTGTTAAAGCCACAGAGTAGTACGCAATAGGCTGAGCATGCGTTCCCACACCTGTTCTCTGGGTCAGAGCCCCGCAGGCGTGATCTTGTCGACAGGAAACATACAGCAGAAATGTCTTCTCATAGTCCGGGAGAGCAAGTGCAGGAGCCTGCTGCAACAACACTTTGATGGCTTCAAATGCCATGTGACCCTCTGAGGTCCACACAAGTTTTTCCCTTAAATTGTCAGTCCCTTCTGCTTTTACCATATTTCTTAGAGGCTGCACAATTCTTGAATACCCCTCTATCCACTCTGCACTGTACCCTGTCAGCCCTAAAAAGGTCAACATTTCCCGGACTGTGGTTGGTTTGGGGGCCTTGGACACAGCTTCCAATTGAGATGGAGACACAGCGCGCGTCCCCTCTGTAATCGATCTGCCCAAATACTCCACTCGATCTTTGCAGTACTGCAGCTTTTTCAGCGATGCTTTATGGCCTCTTTCAGCCAACAGTGTCAACAAGGTGATGGAGTCTTTATGACATGTTTCCAAATCTGGTGCACAGAGGATTAAATCGTCAACATACTGGAGAACAGTACTTGTAATCTTACCCGCCAAATCCTCCATATCCTCTTTCAAGATTTTGTTGAACAAGTGAGGACTGTGCTTGAATCCCATCGGCATTCGTGTGTACGTGTAGGACTGACCCCTGTACGTGAATGCGAAAAGATGTCGACTGTTTTCACTCAATGGTACACTGAAAAATGCAGAACACAAGTCAACCACTGTAAACCACTTTGCATCAGGTGGAACGTTCGACAAGAGAGTGTGTGGATTTGGAACCTCCGCTGGAAAATCTTCTACAACCTCATTTAAAGCTCTAAGATCATGCACCAATCGATACTTACTCTTATCAGCCTTTTTGATTGGCAAAATCGGGGTATTGCTGCATGGATTTGGCTCTTCCACCAGCACTCCTGCTTCCAATAAGCTCTGTATTGTTGGCTGAATCCCAGCCTCTGCTTCCACTTTCAGGGGGTATTGTGGTTTCCAGGGAGGCCTACATCCTGGTTTAAGATGAGCTTCCACCGGTTGCGCTGACTGAATGAAACCTACATCAGTATCATGTTTGGACCATAGTTTATCTGGTACTCTTCCTACCATCTCTTTCTCCAGATCAGAATGCTGGCAGCAGAGTGCTGCCCGACGTGGGAGGCGTACAGCCTGTGGGGTAGCCCATCCCTCAGCTGAAATGTCTATTTTAAGAAAAGATTCATCCTCACTCAACCAAATGTATTTGTTTTCTGTTGGCACAAACTTAGCTTCCTGGGACTGAACAAGCATAGGACCTAAATGTTTGGGTTCAAAGTCTGGGTTAACTAACAAGGTCACATGCGGAATGCTGTTTTTGATGTCAAATTCCTGATCTAAATATGGCCCTCTCTCTATGACCATGGCGGCCCCCTGTTTTCCCAAAACAATAGACGTAGATTGTAGCTGAACCTTTCCTGGCTGTCTTCCTAACCAAACATCTGGCTGAGCGTCAGACTCATTTTCAAAATACTGGAGAGTACAGTGAGGAGGACAAGCAGGCTGCAATGCTTCTGACATACTGGCTTTGATAAAGTCCATCCACATATCAGCAGAGTCCATGAATGTTTCGTTTAAGTCCCCAAGCCAATAGACCATCTCCTCCTCTTTTCTCACAGTCATTTGGGAATGTGCAGTGTCCACAATCACTCCATCTGGGGTGCACAAAATGGCACAGCCCAGTTTGCACAATGCGTCTCGTCCCAGTAGGTTTATAGGTGTCTGATCCGATATCAGTATTGGCAGCTCCACAGTTTTTCCCTGGAACTGCAAAGGAACAGGGTTCGAGATGGGAATCAGTTGCTTTGTCCCTGAGAATCCAACGATCCGCACAAATTGTCCAGATCTTGGGAGGTGGTCAGCATCTGAGTGACTCACACAGGTGTACGTTGCACCTGAGTCTGCCATCATGTTTAGAGGTTTACCAGCTACAAGTACTGGCACCATAGGTTCTTCATCAGGGTTAGAAGATGATATTAATGGCAGCTGACCCCCTCCCAGATTCCCTAGACTCTCAGGGCACCCCTAGTATCCGGCTGGAGGACCCTGCCATGGATTGGTCGGCCCCCTCTGTCCTGGCATTGCCTGTCCAGTTGGATCAAGTCCGAAGTCCTGCATCCACCTGAAACACTGGTTCCTTATATGTCCTTCTCTCCCACAGTGGTGGCATCGCACTCGTCTCCCAAACCTCCCCGCAGCTCCTCTGCCTCTGCCAGCGGAAAATCCCCCTCTCATGCGTGGAGGGCCTCCCTGCCACCCTCCTGGGTGAGCGTATATCACCTGGGGTGTATCCGCAGTTGTCGGTGTAATTGGAACTGTAAAGGGAGCTGGAACTGTGATGGGAGCTGGAACCGTGATGGGAGCTGGAACCGTGATGGGAGCTGGAACCGTGATGGGAGCTGGAACTGTGATGGGAGCTGGAACTGTGATGGGAGCTGGAGGGAAGCAGGCAGCCTCTGCCATAACTGCCTGCATTTTCTTTTTTCCCTCTGTCAGCTGCTGTTGAGCCAGCTTTCTCACTACCTCCTCATCGGCCCGCTTCTGACGAAGCACTGCCGCACGCTCCTTACTGACAGCATCCACAACGTGGTCTGTGAATTGCTCAAATGGCATGTTATACAGTCCAACAGCATCACTTAACTTGTTCTGGGCTGTTAAGGGCAGACCATCAATTATCCGTTTCCGGAGAGCCTGCCCATGGAAAATGTCCTGCTCAGGTTTTGCACCTGTTTGTCTTATCCACTCTTTTCGAGTGAGGTGTACATAGGCTTGTGGGCTCTCATCATCTTTTATGGGCACAATCACGATGCTGTCAGGTTGGATTCTAGTGGGATAACGTAATCTCAGGGCTGTCCACAGTGTGTTGCGGTGTCTGTTGAAAAGCTCGCCATCATGGGCCTGGGTCCCCACATACACACCTAACTGCGCTGCTCGGAAAACCTCCTCCATCTCTTGCTTGCCCAGAATTTTTCCCAGGATTGCTTTGATATCCCCCACAGCTAGGATAGTTGCAATTGTCTCCTCCTCAAAGACAGTAATCCATTTGCTAGCGCCATCTTGCAAACAGGACAGCCTTCGTACCAATCCCTCTAAGTCCATTGTAGGCCACGGCACATACCGGAGGTTAGCCCCTTTTGCCAGCAGGGGGTACTCTGAGGCCTCCTCAGCTACCACTGATGTCAGTGGCGGCCCAGTGGAACTAAGGGTGATAATTCCATCCATTTTCCCCCGCTCCTCCAGCACCTCGCTCCCGATGTCAAACGCAGGTGCAAGCTCCTTTCTGGTTGCAGCCCTGTTCTCCCTCTTTTTCAAGATTGGCTGAGGGAATTTAGGCTTTGCCCCACCATGTCCGTCCCGGGGTGTCGAGACTCTGTCAGGGTCTGGCAGTTCTACTCCCACTAGGGATTTCTCGGCACTCTCCTCAGACCCATTCGAACCAGCCTCTCTCACATCACACCTCTGCATCTCCAACCCACTGCATCTCCTTCCATTCTCAGCCTCTTGCAACATCCTCACTACGTTATCATGTAATCCACTGACACGCCTAGGATTCCTATCTGACACCTTAAGTGCCTTCCAGAATGTCTCAGGTAAATCTGCCACCTCGTCTATCTCTTCTTCCTCTGACCTGCTTGCTTTCTCCAGCTCTGCCATTGGATAAAGACATTTTTCTTTCCCTGACTTAATCATGTAATCACCTAGAATTTTAAGTTCTCTGACAGGCATCTGGGTTATCTGAGGATGGAGCTCCCCCACATTCTTCACCCCCACTTTATCCTTCTCCTCTAGCTGTTTCTTCACATACTGTACAGTTCTTTCCCTCAACATTTTGCCATGTTCTGTAAACAAGTGCAGCACTGCAGTCTCACGCTCACGCTTATGCTCACGCTTTGTAGATTTGTCTTTAATTCGGTAATTTTTTATTAAAACTTCCATCTCAACACACTGTCTCAGGTCAAACGTTCCCTCCAATGGCCAGGGCGAAGCTGATTTCCCCGTGCGTTTATTCCATTTTTCCGAATACCGCAGAATTTCGCCTTTCAGAAGTGGATTCTTTTTTCCTAACACCTCAATGGGAGACATGTTCTTGTTTGCAGATTCCATTATGTGTAATGTATCTACGTGGATATGTCTCTTTTGTCTGCTACTGAATTGATGTGTCTGTAGTGCACACAAATCTACGGTATATCATCCAAATTTAAATGACTGTGGATTATTTAATTTGGAAACCACTCAGCCTCCAGACTATCTAAATTTAAATACCTCAGCGGTTTTTGTGACAAATTTAAGAGCTTCTCTGTTTCAATCACGTGAAAATTGCTGTCCCTACTATACACACAGATAAGAGTCACAGCGGAGCTCTGAGTTCTCCTCCAAGGTCACCTGCAGCCTCAGTTCGTAAACCTCCGGGGAGGGGGCTGTCTTCTTGTGTAGTACCCTTGACTACCAGGTGAAGCGCAGTCTCGAACTCACAGCCAATCACAAACCTTATTGTCATAGATCCCCCCTCTCCAACAAGGGGCGCGGTCTCAACTTTCACTGAACAATGAAGAAGTCTCACAAACAGCTACGATCACCGGAAGACACACACTCTCAACATAAGTCTATTATGATCAAAATCAAAACGAACACCTCCCACTGCACTTCTCCCGACTGAGCGGAGTCCTTTGTCCACGTCTCACTGATAAAAGCAAGAAAACGCAAACACAAAACAATTCACTTCTCCTTTTAACCGCATCCACACATGCCCTTCGGTCTATTTTTATCCTTACACACACTCACAATTGCCAGAAGACAGAGAGACAGAAGAGCCAGACTCTTCTCCTGTAAAATTATCAACCCCACAGTCTCAGCTCAGACCTCAGCATATAACCACAGCACAGAATCCTCTGTGCAGAAAAACACACAATCACAACAACTTCTAAACACAAATCATTGCATAACAAACCTCAGCACACGCATATACAAATCTTCCATCAATTACACCGCATACATGAATATTCAACACATTTCAGTCTAGACTCGTTTATCTACAGAAAAGCTTTTCACCGGGATTTAACTAAACTCTCAGGCCTCACTCTCCATGGTGAAAACTACACCTGGGTTGATCTGGCCCAGGCTGATGTAATTTCCCCACGTTACCAAAAAACAAACAAACTCACAGCGTACCAGTACAATTATTCGTCTCTAATTGATCGCACATTAAAATTTCTGGAGCCAAAACCCACTGTGAGCGCACAAACGGACTGCTGCCTCTGCAAAACTCCTGTGCTAATTTCTCAACCTTAAACAAAATAATCTGCCATTTCCAATCCGTGTTGAGGAGGCGCTCGTTCCAAACCATGCAGAGCCCGAGCAAGTCAGTCCTTTGTACTTATACAGCGTCTTAAACAATAATTTTCTCTAATCCCAGACTCAAACGCCCACAATTTTCCCAGAGCCAAACTGCGTCCGTTACAATATTCAACTTTTAGATGTCAATAGGCTGTATCATTTTTATAATCATAGAAAAAACACACATGAAACACATGAAGCTGGTTAGTTATTTACAGCAATGTTAGTACAAGTGACCCGATATCTTGCCTTTACATCCACCACAACATACAGGGTTTCCCCCACAACAAAATTCTTTTCTTAAGGCCGCCAAATTAGAATTTAACTGTTTAGGCAAATTATATGACTTTGTCAGTCAGTCTTACCAACATTCTCCACCTGATCCCAGACACAGAGTACGTCAACTTAAAGCTAAACGCAATTTTTTACCTGTGGCCACACGTGACGTCGTCTGCGTCCAGGCACCAGCCGGATGAATGTTGTCCTCAATTTTCCATCAGCCTCCAGGTATCAGTGTTCTTCTTAATTTGGCTTCCTTGTTTCCCAAGTTCGTGACGCCAACTTTGTAGTTGTTAGAAATGTCCCAACTCAGAAGAACTCAGCCAAGGCAGCATTAGGTTTCAGCCAATCAATTGTAGATTTATTCTCAGTGCTGAGATGAAAGAATGCAAAGGCAGATATGCGGAGTCACCTTCTTCCTTGCAAGGAGGATGCTTGCTAGCGCGCGGGGAGCCCCAGGCCTGACCACAGAAAAACGAGTTGTCTCTACGGCAGGCAAAGAACTCTCCTCCCGAGAATTCTCGGGAGCATGTTTTAATCCCTCTGTTTGCGTCAGCCCAAATGCAAACATTTGTGATTACAGCCACTTGTTTTGACTCCATTGCTTTGGTTACCAGGTCAGAATGTTTTGCCCAAATTGTTCTGCTCTACCGGTCAGATATCCTCGGAGCCACCGAAGGCCAGCAAGCGTCCTGTACAATCATATTCCCTAGAAATGAACAAAGCCTAAACAATATCTATTCTACTCTAACTGTATCCTAAACCCACTAACATATACTAATGTTTTTCCACTACAACTACTTTGGTCAAAGTACAGTAAATGCATTTTAAAGGTGTTTGACTGCTTCAGGGATGTATTTGGATCATATCTAGCACAAAAACTTCATTGCCATTGCTTGCATTAAGATGCAGCAGCTTAAAGAAATACTGAAGTTGTAAACAGTGCGAAAAAGCTTAGAATGGCCTGTTCTGTGCATTTCAGACCAAAAGAACACTACTTTGGTCAAAGTAAAGTAAATGCATTTTAAAGGTGTTTGCCTGTGTCAGGGATGTATTTGGATCATATCTAGCACAAAAACTTCATTGCCATTGCTTGCATTAAGATGCAGCAGCTTAAAGAAATACTGAGGCTGGAAACAGTGCGAAAACGCTTAGAATGGCCTGTTCTGTGCATTTCAGACCAAAAGAACACTACTTTGGTCAAAGTGATTTCAAAGCATTTTAAAGGTGTTTGCCTTCTTCAGGGATGTATTTGGATCCTATCTAGCACAAAAACTTCATTGCCATTGCTTCCATTAAGATGCAGCAGCTTAAAACATCACTGAAGATGGAAACCATGCCAAAACGCTTATTATTCTGTTCTCTGACGCACGTTCCTTAGTGCAGTCTCAACAGATAGCTCCACAGTTACAGTACGAAGAATAACGAAACTCAGTCGGTTCAAATAAAGTCAAACTGCTTTACTGTGGTTGAGTTATCACCATCCAGTACTGTTTATCATTGTGAAACTGAAATAAGAATAAAAAGGGAAAACATAACATACATAATGCATAAACTTCTGAACATACATACATGCTATGTATGAACATTACGTACAACATAAGTAGCATTAGCTTATCGGCTAAGTAGCACTTGTCGGCTGCCTACATTGAAACATTACAAAGGTTACTTAGAACAACCAACAGAATTACTTACAAGCATAACTTCCCCAAGGCACCACACAGGAGGAATGAGAGGGCTACACCCGAATACACTAAGCACACCACACATGCACACATGCTGAACGTAACGTGTTCTGCGACATCGCGTTTGCAAGCATCTGCCGAACATAAATGTGGCCACAAGGTGTCCCTAAAGACCCCATTACAAAAACATAACGTAACACTCCCCGTCTGATATGCAGTGCAATATCACCAAGATTCCCCATAATGCTTGTAACAAGAATAAACAATTCTAAACGTTACAGTAGCTAAGATGACATGAGAAATATCACTTCTGTGATGGGTCTGAGAAAAGTCTTTGCAACTCCTCCTTTGGCTGTCCTCAGTTCTATCTTCCTGACCTTTCCATCAGAGTCAGGAATGGCTTTGCTGATGAGAGCCATAGGCCACTCATTCCTTTGTACTTGATCGTCTTTTAGCAAAACCAAATCACCTTCTTTAATGTTAGGTCTACTTTGCTGCCATTAACTACGGGTTTGAAGGGTGAGATGCTGTACTCTTTTCCACTGTTTGTGGTAGAGGTCTAAAGTCCCAAAGGATCCTGGTGGAGGGTAAGAAGAAGATGTCTTTTGTGTGAGGATCATTGCTGGTGTAAGAAGGAAAGGGGACTCAGGGTCTGAAGAGATGGGTGCTATAGGTCTTGCATTAATGATGGCACACACTTCGGCCATGAGGGTACATAGCACCTCATGAGTGAGACATGAAGAACTGGTCTGAGAGAGCATAGAATCCAAGATTCTTCTTGAGATCCCAATCATCCTTTCCCACGCTCCTCCCATATGAGAAGAGTGGGGTGGGTTGAAAATCCATGCACAACCTTCTTTGCTGAGGTATCTTAACACATTCTGTGTAGTTTTGTCGTCCAAAAGCATTCTCAGCTCCTTACATGCTCCTCTGAAGTTTGTTCCACAGTCAGAGCGCATTTGCTTTACAGGACCTCGTAGTGAGATGAAGCGACGCAAAGCATTAATGAAAGAGGAGCTGTCCATAGACTCTATTAGTTCAATGTGCACAGCTCGCACACTTAGACATGTGAACATTACTGCCCACCTTTTACTGTTGGCTTGGCCTCCACGAGTACGGCGAGTAGATACATTCCAAGGGCAGAACACATCCAGGCCTACATGAGTGAATGGCGCCTCAGTACTAAGACGATCAGGAGGAAGACTGGCCATCTGCTGCTCCATGGTCTTTCCTCGCAACTTCTTGCATATGATGCATTTTCGAAGGTGACTGTTCACACCCCTTTTTGCTCCGACAATCCAAAGTCCTTCAGAGCGGATCGTAGTCTCAGTGAAGATGCGACCTTGATGTTTGACTCTGTCGTGATAGTACTGAATCAGAAGGTCAGCCACATGGCTTTTGCTAGGGATAATCAATGGGTATTTCTCTACCGTGGAAAGCTTGGCCTCCAACGCTTAGAAGGCCATCTACAAGTACAGGATTCAACTTCCTGAGTGCACTGCTTTTTGGAAGACTTTGTCCTTTCTGTAGACACGTGAATTCTGTTCTGTAAGCTTCTTCCTGTACACATCTAATAATAGCCGATCTGGCTTGTGATAGCGTCTCAGGAGTATGAGGTTTTGAACAGTGATGCCAACCATTACAGCTTTCTTTCTTTTTGAAAGATTGAACAACATGGATGAGCAAGGCTGTTGCTTTAACAAGCGTTCCCCAAGATGAGAACCTTTTGAACTGATGAGAACCAAGAGTTGAGGTTGTGTTTGTGTGGGCAGTAACATAAGTTCGTACCTCTGCATCAGATTCTGGGCAGACAAGGTCAAAGGGCGCTTCCTCTGCAGCACAGTAGGACACGGAATCTCGTAGAAATGCTGGTCCAGTGAGCCAGCTTGTTTCGGTAAGACGAACTGTGACTAAACAATGAATCTCTACAGATGTTCCAGTCAGCTTCTTTGTCAGAAAGAAGTGGAGTGTCCCAGTCGTTTGTTGTGCTGGTGAGTTCTCTAAGCAAACGTTTCCCCTTTACAGTAAACGGGGCTATGAGACCAAGAGGGTCAAACACACTGTTGACAGTTGCTAAGACACCTCTGCGGGTAAATGGTTTGTCTCGATCAAAGACACAAAATATGATGGTGTCATTCAGGAGGTTCCAGCTTAATCCGAGACTGCGCTGCACAGGTGGAGCATCTTTCTCTAGGTCAAGGTCTTTCAGGTCCTTTGCATAGTCGGCTGAAGGGAAAGCTTGCATGACTAAGGGACTATTCAAAGCTATTTTATGAAGTCTCAGGTTGGAGATGGCAAGCATCTCTTGTGTGGCCTTGAGGAGATGAATAGAATTTATCGACAGCAGGTAGAGATTTCAATCCATCATCTACATAGAAGTCCCTGTCCACAAAGAGTCTTGCATCTGCTCCGAATTCCTGTACTCCATGTAGAGCAGCACGCCGTAAGCCATACATAGCAACGGCAGGTGAAGGGCTGTTTCCAAACACATGTACTGTCATCCTACACTCCACGATGTCTCCTGCTGTATTGTTGTCTCTGAACCACAAGAATCTGAGGAAGTTTCGATGATCCTTCCTGACGATGAAACTGTGAAACATCTGTTCTATATCTGTTGTGATTGCTACTGGTTCTTTCCTGAAGCGTAGCAGGACACCCAACAGGCTGTTATTTAGATCTGGGCCTGTAAGCAACACATCGTTCAGAGATATACTTCGATATTGCGCGCTGGAGTCAAATACGACTCTGATCTGGCCGGGTTTATGTGGGTGGTACACACCAAATATTGGTAAATACCAGCACTCCTCTTCGTCTTGGAGGGGTGGAGCCAGTTCTGCGTGACCTCGTTTGAAGATTTTCTGCATGAAGGTAACAAAGTGTTCTTTCATCTCTGGCTATTTGTCAAGTGTGCGACAAAGAGAAGTCAAACGGTGTAGAGCTTGTTCTTTGTTATTAGGCAGACGTGGTCTTGTTGATAGAAAGGGTAGTGGGGCTACCCAGCTGTTTGTATCATCCATAAACATTTCTCTATCCATAAGCTGGATGAACTGTCTGTCTTCAATAGTGCAGTGAATGCGGCTTTTTATGAATAGGATGGCTTGTCTGGTACTATGTTGTTGTATGTGTAAGACGCCTTCGTTTTGTGTGTAGAGGCGAAGCTTTTGGATGTGCCAAATCGTTTCTGTTGGGTCTCTGGCTTCACAAAATTATCCATTAAGTTCAAATTAAAGCTGGGGTCATTACGTGTATACGCTTCACGACACACAAAGTCAGTAAAGAATGTGAATGGAGGAAAAGATACCTGGTGTTGGAGTTTATATTGGGAGCCTACGGACATCCATTTTTCCTGGAGGTTGTGGGGGAGTTTGCTGACGATGGGTGACACGCCCCTTGCCGTATCTAGGTAGGAGAGCCCAGGTATATAACCATTCAGCTTTGCAAACTCTATTTCTTTAAGCAGGTCTCCAAGTTCTCTCAGCTTCAGAGGTTCTTTGCCGTTAAATTTAGGGAATTTGTCCAACTTGTCAAAGAGAGCTTTCTCTATTATCTCTGGAGAGCCATAACACTCCTCTCGCATCCATGCCATTTTCAATCCGGCTGCTGGATCAGCTAGATGGAAAGCTCTCAGTCTTTTGATGTGTTCTGAGGACTGGGAACCTAACCACTTAACCATTAGGTCGAGTTCTTCGCTAGCTGTTAGTCTTAAATATTCTATAGCGCTAATGAATGAAGACTTCCATGCTCCATAATTTTCAGGATGATCATCAAATTTGCAAAGCCCAGAATTGATAAGCTCACGGCGAACTAAGTATCTGGCAATGTCACTCATGCCTGCGTGATCTGTGGAGCACGGCTGATGTACTGACTTAGCGGGGGAGAAGTGTAATGAACACTCTTCATTGCGAGAAGGAGTTGGGCATTGAGCGGGCTTATAGGCAAAGGAGGTGTACGTCTCCGTGCCTGTCTGTGCGGCCGTACTCGGTGGGTATCCTTCTCTATCCAGAGAAGGAAGGAGAGGGTTTGGTCTGACTCTGGAAAGATGAGCTTTGTTGTCCCGCGAGCTTGAGAGGCAGTCTACATAATTGCTGGTTCGTTTTTCGTTGAAGTCCTGGGGTATGTCTGTGATGTTAATACCTCCGTGATTTTCACCTGGACTTAGCTCTGCTGCTACAGACTCCAGTATTTCAGCTTCTGCTGCAGCATATTCCTTTTCATGCTGTAGTGAGTGAAGCTCTGCTTCTAATTTGGCTTTTTCTAGTAGTACTTCTGCTTCTCTTTTAACAAACGTGGAGCGTGCTCGCACAGCTTCTACCTTAGCACGTGCTTTAGCTGCAGCTAAACTTGCAAAGGATTTTCCAGAACTCGCTGATGACATGGACGCAACTTACCTGGTTTCCAAGTGGCCGTGGGAACTGGGTGGACGTGTGCAGTGCTCTTCTGCTTTCTCTTCCATCTTGTATTCGTAGTGTTCAATAGCAGTAGCGAAGTTGGGGAAGAGACGATGTGTGAAGGCTGGTGCGTTGTCCTGTATTCCTCCGTGAGATTCGTTTTGTTTCGCCCGCTGGAATGATGCTTTTTCACTATTCTGTTCTCTGACGCACGTTCCTTAGTGCAGTCTCAACAGGTAGCTAAACAGTTACAGTACAAAGAATAACGAAACTCAGTCGGTTCAAATAAAGTCGATCTGTTTTACTGTGGTTGAGTTATCACCATCCAGTACTGTTTATCATTGTGAAACTGAAATAAGAATAAAAAGGGAAAACACAACATACATAATGCATAAACTTCTGAACATACATACATGCTATGTATGAACATTACGTACAACATAAGTAGCATTAGCTTATCGGCTAAGTAGCACTTGTCGGCTGCCTACATTGAAACATTACAAAGGTTACTTAGAACAACCAACAGAATTACTTACAAGCATAACTTCTCCAAGGCACCACACAGGTAGGAGGAATGAGAGGGCTACACCCGAATACACTTCGCACACCACACATGCACACAGGCTGAACGTAACGTGTTCTGAGACATCGCGTTTGCAAGCATCTGCCGAACATAAATGTGGCCACAAGGTGTCACTAAAGACCCCATTACAAAAACACAACGTAACACTATCGTCTATTCTGTGCATTTCAGACCAAAAGAACACTACTTTAGTCAAAGTGATTTAAATGCATTTTAAAGGTGTTTGCCTACTTCAGGGAGGTATTTGGATCATATGTAGCACAAACACTTCTTTGGCATAGCTTGCATTAAGATGCAGCAGCTTAAAACATCACTGAAGATGGAAACAATGCCAAAACGCTTAGAATGGCCTGTTCTGTGCATTTCAGACCAAAAGAACACTAACACTACAAGTCAAATTGATTTAAATGAATTTTAAAGGTGTTTGCCTGCTTCAGGGAGGTATATGGATCATATCTAGCAAGAAGTTCTTTTTTGGTGTTGTTGCTTTACTTTGTTCTTTTATTTTGTATTCTAAGAGGTCTCTGTCTGTTTATTAGTTAGTGTTAGGTTTATTAGTTAGTTGGTAATGTCGACCCCATGTGTTTTGTTTTAGGATAAATAAATCCACTTATTTGAAATAATCCTTTTGTGTTCTGCGCCTGACTACGCGGTCCCTAACAGATGTATCTGGATCACATCTAGCACAGAAACTTCATTGTCATAGCTTGCATTAAGATGCAGCAGCTTAAAGCATCACTGAGGCTGGAAACAGTGCGAAAACGCTTAGAATGGCCTGTTCTGTGAATTTTAGACCAAAAGAACACTACTTTGGTCAAAGTGATTTAAATGCATTTTAAAGGTGTTTGCCTGCTTCAGGGATGTATTTGGATCATATCTAGCACAGAAACTTCACTTGCAGTGCTTGCATTATGATGCAGCAGCTAAAACCAATTATGATGTGTTTGAGGGAGCTTGACTATAGCTGCTGCTTCTTGATTGCCTATTTTGACGCCATTGTATTGGATTTTTGCAGTGGTGTTATTGTTCAGCTCATCCCAGCATTTTCTGTAGTCCGTAGACTCTGATTTGCTCTTTGGTCCGTTCCCTGACTACGAATTTCTAGACACTGGGGGATATAATCATACGAATAGTTTCTAACAAGATATGATCAGTGATGTTTTTGTGTGAAATATGATCCAAATAGATGTCTAAAGCAGGCAAACATATTTAAGTTGCCGTAGTAGTGGTCTTTTGGTCTCAAATGCACAGAATAGGCGATTCTAAACCTTTTTGCACTGTTTCCAGCCTCAGTGATGTATTTATCTTAATGCAAGCAATGCCAATTATGTTTATTTTGTGTTAGATATTATCCAAATAGAAGATTAAAGCAGGCAAACACCCTTAAAATGCATTTGTATCACTTTTACCAAAACAATGTTCTTTTGGTTTCAAATGCAAAATGCCAAGGCAATTTTGAGCATTTTGGCACAGCTTCTAGTGAGAATGATTAGTTTAGATTCTGCATATTAATGCAAGCAATGCCAATTATGTTTTTGTGATAGATTAGATGTCTCAAAATAGATGTCTCAATCAGGCAAAAACATTAAAAATGCATTTGTTTCACTTTAGACTGTAGATATTCGTCTCAAATGCATAGAATAGGCGATTATATGTGTTTTGGCACTGTTTCCAGTGAGAGTGATTGTTTTAGCTTCTGCATCTTTATGAAAGCAATGCCAGTGATGCTTTCCATTCCATAAGAATACAGAAGGAAACATTTACTACAGTTTAACTGATAATACTTAAGCACACACAAGGAAGCGTTTCAACATTGCATGAGCAGGCCAATCTAAGGGATGTTTGATCTGGTGTGCTGGATGAGACTTTACATCTCATTGACAAGAAAACTGTCACCACCATATGTTCACATGGAACAATGTGGACAGTTTCCACGCATATCAGACAGGGAAATACTAGGTCACATTTATGGCGCATTTACCCTTGAGATACAGGATAAAGGGATAGACAGAAAATATACAGATAAAGTCGAGACCCCATACAGCCACGAAACAGTTAGTCACAAGTTGAGCCCAAGAACAGACCTGTAATGGAATGAAACATATCTGTCTGGTACAGACTTTTCCGATGCCCTTGGTGATTTCTGCAGAGAGTTCCGCCCAACAGTTGCTGAAATCCGACGGGTGCTGACATTCAAAGTCAAGCCAGGAGACATGTACAAACTTAACGAACATTTGCCAGACTCCCACATCGGCCCCATCAGTCCATGTTGGGACTGATGGGGTCAACGACCTGCACCGTGCTGCAGTAGAGAGAGTGTGTGCGGGCATAAAACTTGCATTCCCTGTCAGAATGAACATTGGGAAATCCATCGCCTAAGGGAGGCATTCATCAGACATGGGGGAATGGCCTTACTGTTCAGCCTGGCAATAACCCCAGTGCCTGGGAAATGCACCTAACTGACTATTTCCTAAAAGGCCTTATACCTGAAGTGGAAAAGCTGATCCATCAGACCTGCATCGGTGCTGATACTGAAGCGAGATTGGAGCACGTTCGAAGTCATGCAGATCATGCTTTCCAGCAACTGCTGGCAGAAAGAAGAAAAGGAAAATAAAGACAGAAAAGAGTTACATCTGGGATATAGCTGAGGAAACAACAGTTGAGTGACTCACAAATGTGAGTGATTTACTGTATGCATATGAGTGTGAGCTACAGCAGTCTGTCTTGTGTGAGCAGTTAATGTCTACAGCGCATGCGTTAGTTAACCCAGAAGCAACACACTATATGGATCCAGAAGACTTACACTGCACCATTCATGTGTCACAGGGCTCAGATAAACAATTCGAGCAGCAATGGACGACTGCGTTGTCTGACAAATTGACCCCATGTTATCTGTACTGGACAGAGCAGGGCTGTGCTCTCTCTGTCACTCTCCCACCACAGTTGGACAAACTGTATGATGTGTTTTCCTCTGTACCACACATATCTCTCACCAAAAGGTCTGCTGCCTGGAGAGACTTGGGACGATTTGGGTTAAGATGCAGACGTCTGACTGATTGGCAAAGTACACCTGAGGAAACGGTTTCCTATTCACTCATTGGTAGAGTATACAGACAGTGTTTCACTTCTATCATACACACAACTCGTGTGGTGATTCCATTTCCACAATCTGAGCATCACACATCTTGCCACACGTTGCTCACTAACACAGAGCTAACATCAACTCCTGCTCTAGCAGATGTGCCAAAAACGCTGTGGGCCAGACACAAATACGATGTGGGCCTGATCCGTAACTGTGAACCAGTTGTGGTTACGCCTAAAACCGCATACAGGCCATGTGCAAAACAGTATCCACTCAGACAGGAGGCCATAAACGGCATAACTCCAGTTTTTAACTCACTGACAGAAGCAGGCGTTATCGTACCATGTGACTAAAGCCCCTGCTGCACACCTATTTTTCCTGTGAAGAAAATCAGAGACAAAGGTCGACCCACTGAATGGAGATTTGTGCTGG
This sequence comes from Macropodus opercularis, assembly GCA_030770545.1. NCBI lineage: Eukaryota > Metazoa > Chordata > Actinopteri > Anabantiformes > Osphronemidae > Macropodus > Macropodus opercularis. The sequence continues at coordinate 6,488,340 of CM061109.1, forward strand.
ATCTGCAGGCAGTAAATGCTGCAGTTCAACCCAGAGCCAATAATGTGCCTAATCCTTACACTTTGTTATCACAGGTTCCTCCTAATGCTAAATGGTTTTCTGTCGCTGACTTGGCAAATGCTTTTTTCAGTCTCCCTGTTCATCCAAACAGTCAGTTCTGGTTTGCTTTCCAGTTCAAAGGTTGCATGTCGACGTGGACCAGACTTTACCAGGGGTATGTGGAGTCCCCCACAATTTTTAAAGAGGCTTTGGGACGCAGAACATCTTTCTCTCATGCCAGGAAGTGATTTGTTGCAATATGTGTGTCATAACTCGCACCCCCGGTCCGCCGGAGCCTTCAGAATAAGAGCTCCGGCGGAGAATCGCACCATCCTGCTCATTAACCTGCACCTGTCTGATTACTCACACCTGCTGTTCTCCTCGCCTTCTTAAGCCCGTGTCTCAGTCTTCTCATTGTCAGACCGTCGACCGTCATTCCCGGACACTACGACGCCCGATCATGTGGTTATTCTCGTCAAAACTCTCGACACTCTTGCCTAGATTCTCAAGGACGCCCCTGTCACCAGTGCGGTGAGTGGAACCCTCTGACCACCGCGGTCTCTACGCTCGGTAGTCAATCTACTTCCTGGTAAGCGAGAGACGAAGCGGAGTTCGTGGAGTGGAGACATTGGCTGGATTTTTTGAACGCTTCTCGTTTCTCGAGCGGCCCATCTCGAGTTGGAAGAGAAGGTTCGACAGGCGGGTCGAGATCTTCCGGTTCCTTCCAAGTGCCCCAGCCATTGCCTCTTCGTGCCCCCCCCAGCTACGTTCAAGGGTTCTACAGCTATGCCACGACTCCCGACTCGCCATTCACCCGGGGGTGGGGCGCACTCTGCGAGTCCTGTCTCAGAGGTTCTGGTGGCCCTCCGTCCAAGGGGACATCAAGGCCTACGTCGCCGCCTGCTCCTCATGCGCTAGGATAAAGACATCAAACTTACCTCCAGCTGGCCTTCTTCGTCCGCTCCCGATTCCAAAGAGGCCATGGTCCCATGTCGCCATGGACTTCGTCACGGGTCTCCCGTCCTCTAAGGGTAAGACCGTGGTTCTTTCAATAATGGATCGCTTTTCAAAGATGGCACACTTCGTTCCCCTGCATAAGCTGCCCTCAGCCCCGGAGACCGCGCGGCTTCTAATCGACAACGCCCTCAGTTCACGCCCAGATTCTGGACTGAATTTTGCAAGATCCTGGGAATCAAGGTCAGTCTCTCATCAGGTTACCACCCCCAATCCAATGGACAAACGGAGAGATTGAATCAGGAGATGGAGGTCAGTCTACGTCATCTTGCCGCCAACAACCCCTCCTCATGAGCCGATGAACTCACCTGGGTAGAGTATGCGCACAATTCACACACATCATCTGCCACAGGCTACTCTCCATTCTACGTTGTGTATGGTTATCAGCCTCCTCTGTTTGAACCTCAGTACGGGCAAGCTATGGTCCCGTCAGCAGCAGCCTCCGCCCGCCGCTGCCAATTGGCTTGGAGGCAGGCCCGCCGAGCTCTGGTCCGCTCCGTTTCCGCCTACGAACATCGAGCCAATCTCCAGCGAAGACCAGCACCTCGATACTCGGTGGGCCAGAGAGTGTGGCTATCGACTCGAGACATCCCACTCAAGGTTCGATCTCCGAAACTAGCACCCCGGTTTATTGGTCCATTCCCCATTGTCAGAATCATCAACCCGGTCGCCGTTCGTCTTCGCCTGCCTAAGAACCTCAGAATTCACCCCACCTTCCATGTCTCCCGCCTGAAGCCCGTTGCATCTAGTCCACCCAGTCATCGACTACGACGCCCGTTCATGTGGTTATTCTCGTCAAAGCTTTCGACAAAAGTGGAACCCTCCGACCACCGGTCTCTACGCTCTGTAGTCAATCTACTTCCTGGTAAGCGAGAGACGAAGCGGAGTTCGTCTGCCAGTGCACCTGGCTCTGTGTCACAGACTCTTCCTGCAGATTCACCCGTCGGTTCGACGCGCTCTTAGTTTTGTTTTGTATATTCGGTCGCTCTGAGTGGAAGAGGAGACCGTATCGGGAGCTTCCCCACCACGTCATTAAGACACTTCTCAAGCTTTCCGAAACCCGCCGGCTGGACCGGTGTGCTTTATGTTTGTCTCCGTTGCGATGCGCACTAGGGCGCAGTGTGTGCTTTTTCCCCTATCACTGTTTGACCACAGGCAATCCCGATTCGCCAGTGCCAGCGCTGCGGACAGAACCCAGACGCATATCTCACCACCCGCGACGGCCCGGTGGGCAGTACCCTTTTTGTGGTCCTCGACCAAGCCGTTCTCCCAGTCTGAAACCACGTCCCTCCCAGCCGTCTCCATAACTTCCAGTTACAGTCAACTACCTCCACACTTCTCCCCGTCAGTCCGGCCTCACCTCAGAACCTAACCTGATTGCCTGCATCTACACTCAGTGACATTGTAAAGCCAGCGGAAGATCCGGCGAAGGATCGGAACCCCTGCCGCCGTGCCGGCTTCCACATCCATCTCAGTTATTTGTGACAGTTCGCCACCCCAACCACTAGGGGGCGCTCCCGTTTCTCTCTTCCTTGTTGGTTTCTGTTTGTCCATTTCCGGTTTGTGTTAATCATTGCTTTCACCTGTGGGTTATTTCCTGTTTTGGTCTGTATTTAAGTTGCTGTCTGTGCCTTTATCATTTGCTGGCTGATTATTAGTGTTACTCATTGGTGTTACTGCGTATGTATTGGTGCTGCAGATTGTAAGTGTTACTTGTTTATTGGCTTTTTGTGTTCCCACTTGTGTGTTGGTGTTTCTTGGATTAGTTTGCAGTGTTACCTGGTATTGTATGATATATGGTTGTTTTGCATTCTGTCCCGTGTGGCTCAGGTTTGTTTTGTGTTAAAGTTTTGTAGCTGCAGGGTTTTGTTTCTGTTAGTCGTTACTTGGTATTTTGATCTCGCTTTGTATTCTGTTTTGTTCAGTGTTAAAGTTTATAGCGTCACGTCCATGTTTGTTTCCGTTCATTAAAATATTCAGTTAACATTTCATCCATGCCTCTGGGTCGTGCAAGTGGGTCCTTTCCCGTTAGTCTGCTATTAGTGAGTGTTTTGAATTTCGGGTCTTGTGAGTGGGGAATTAGGCTCTAGGTTGAGCTTCCCCCCCTAGTTTGGCGCCATCAGGTGGCGATTAGAGGTACTTTAGTCAGCTAGAGTAGTGCAATGTAACATTATTACGTTCAATAAATCATTGTTCAACCAAACCCTGGTCTTCGATTCAGCTCGTTCTATCAGCGCTGTCGGTCATCTCCACGCTCCGCGGGTCGGAGTCGCTACTTCCCTTCCGCCGTGGAGGACCCAGAGACTTCAAACCGGACCACCCCGAAACCTATGCAACTAGGTCGACAGCGGCTTTCGGGGGAGGAGCGACTCAGACGCCGCAACCAAGGCCTGTGTTTTTACTGTGGGACCTGAGGGCACCTGATCGCCCATTGCCCAGTAAAAGGGGTGGCTCAGTAGCACCAGCGGGGTGCTCCTGAGCCGGTATGTCTCAAAAGGCCCCGCAGATCGCTCTCTGACAACTGTAACCGTTGGGACCCCTCCACATAACCAGGCTGGCCCACGATCGATTCTGGAGCTGATGCCAATTTCTTTATTCCCACTGAGCGGCTCACCCATCCGGTCAAGGTTTGGTCCCTAAATAACACCCTGTTACACTCCATTGAAAATGTCACCTTGCCTGTTTCCGTTGTCTTAGATAACCACCAGGATCGGACCGTGTTCCATGTGATCGAGTCAGCCAGTTCACCGGTTGTGTTAGGAATCTCCTGGTTACAACGCCACAATCATCATATCGACTGGCCTTCAGGCAGGATCCTAGGATGAGGGGCCCGCCTGCTCACTTACCTGTCTTCGCTCTGCGAGACCGCCCGCTACTACCACCGACTCCGAACCAGGGGAGACTCCAGATTTGTCCAGAGTCCCTAAACACTATCATGATTTAAGGTCAGTTTTCAGCAAAAGCCGTGCTGTGTCGTTGACCCCGCACAGACATTATGACTGCCCGATTGAACTGCTTCCGGGAGCCACACCACCTCGGGGGCGATTGTTCTCTCTAGCTGAGCGGGAACGTAGAGCCATGGAACAATACATCCAGGATTCTCTGGACTCTGGGATCATACGCCCTCCATGTCACCAGCTGGAGCCGGGTTCTTCTTCGTCAAGAAGGAAGATGGGGGACTCAGGCCCTGCATCGACTATCGTGGACTCAATCAGGTAACAATAAAGAATCGTTATCCTCTGCCACTTATTTCCTCAGCTTTTGAACTCCTTAAGGGAGCCAAGATCTTCTCCAGACTCGACTTACGAAACGCCTACCATCTCATCCGTATTCGGAAGGCAATGAGTGGAAGACTGCCTTCAACTCCCCGTCAGGCCATTTCGAGTACCTTGTCATGCCCTTTGGGCTCACCGATGCACCCGCCGTGTTCCAGAACATGATTAACGATATCCTTGGGGACATGCTGAACCGTTTTGTCTTTGTTTATCTGGACGATATTCTGATCTTTTCTCAAACAGAGACTGACCATATCACCCACGTTTGTGCCGTCCTTCAGAGGCTTCTCCAGAACCACCTATACTGTAGCCGAGAAGTGTGACTTCCATGTTTCCAGCACCACCTTTCTCGGCTACATCATCCAACCAGACCGGATCTCCATGGACCCCGACAAGATCCGGGCGGTAAGGTCATGGCCCTCCCCCCAGTCCAGGAAGCAACTCCAACGATTTCTGGGTTTCGCCAACTTTTACAGACGGTTTATTAGAAACTACAGCACCATAGCTGCACCACTTCATTACCTGACATCACCTAGGCACCAGTTCCAGTGGAATCCACAAGCCGAGGAGGCCTTCTCGCACCTCAAGACGCTTTTCACTTCTGCCCCCATCCTCACTCTTCCGGATCCGGACCTTCCCTTCCTGGTGGAGGTGGACGCCTCGGACTGCGGGGTGGGGGCAGTCCTCTCCCAGAGATCTTCCAAAGATTCGAAGCTGCACCCATGTGCCTTCTTTTCTAGGAAATTGTCTGAGGCCGAAAGAAACTACGATGTGGGGAATCGTGAGCTCCTGATAGTCAAACTTGCGCTGGAGGAGTGGAGACATTGGCTGGAGGGCGCCAAACACCCCTTCACGGTCCTCACCGACCACAAAAACCTGGAGTACCTCAAGTCGGCTAAGAGGCTAAACTCCAGACAGGCCAGGTGGGCAATATTTTTTGAACGCTTCTCGTTTCTCGAGCGGCCCATCTCGAGTTGGAAGAGAAGGTTCGACAGGCGGGTCGAGATCTTCCGGTTCCTTCCAAGTGCCCCAGCCATTGCCTCTTCGTGCCCCCCCCAGCTACGTTCAAGGGTTCTACAGCTATGCCATGACTCCCGACTCGCCATTCACCCGGGGGTGGGGCGCACTCTGCGAGTCCTGTCTCAGAGGTTCTGGTGGCCCTCCGTCCAAGGGGACATCAAGGCCTACGTCGCCGCCTGCTCCTCATGCGCTAGGATAAAGACATCAAACTTACCTCCAGCTGGCCTTCTTCGTCCGCTCCCAATTCCAAAGAGGCCATGGTCCCATGTCGCCATGGACTTCGTCACGGGTCTCCCTTCCTCTAAGGGTAAGACCGTGGTTCTTTCAATAATGGATCGCTTTTCAAAGATGGCACACTTCGTTCCCCTGCATAAGCTGCCCTCAGCCCCGGAGACCGCGCGGCTTCTAATCGACAACGTCATTCGACTACATGGGATCCCCGAGGATTTGGTATTCAGACCGGGGCCCTCAGTTCACGCCCAGATTCTGGACTGAATTTTGCAAGATCCTGGGAATCAAGGTCAGTCTCTCATCAGGTTACCACCCCCAATCCAATGGACAAACGGAGAGATTGAATCAGGAGATGGAGGTCAGTCTACGTCATCTTGCCGCCAACAACCCCTCCTCATGAGCCGATGAACTCACCTGGGTAGAGTATGCGCACAATTCACTCACATCATCTGCCACAGGCTATTCTCCATTCTACGTTGTGTATGGTTATCAGCCTCCTCTGTTTGAACCTCAGTACGGGCAAGCTAGGGTCCCGTCAGCAGCAGCCTCCGCCCGCCGCTGCCAATTGGCTTGGAGGCAGGCCCGCCGAGCTCTGGTCCGCTCCGTTTCCGCCTATGAACATCGAGCCAATCTCCAGCGAAGACCAGCACCTCGATACTCGGTGGGCCAGAGAGTGTGGCTATCGACTCGAGACATCCCACTCAAGGTTCGATCTCCGAAACTAGCACCCCGGTTTATTGGTCCATTCCCCATTGTCAGAATCATCAACCCGGTCGCCTGCCTAAGAACCTCAGAATTCACCCCACCTTCCATGTCTCCCGCCTGAAGCCCGTTGCATCTAGTCCACCCAGTCATCGACTACGACGCCCGTTCATGTGGTTATTCTCGTCAAAGCTCTCGACCCTCTTGCCTAGACTCTCAAGGACGCCCCTGTCACCAGTGCGGTGAGTGGAACCCTCCGACCACCGGTCTCTACGCTCTGTAGTCAATCTACTTCCTGGTAAGCGAGAGACGAAGCGGAGTTCGTCTGCCAGTGCACCTGGCTCTGTCGAAACTTTATTCCTAATTATGCTGTTCTTGAAGCACCTCTGAGTGCACTCATTCATGGAAAATCACTGCAATCTCATGACAAAGTTTACTGGACTCCTGAGACAGAGACAGCTTTTGTAAACTTTACAGACTGCACCAACTTGATCCTGCATGGTGTCGGTCCTGCTACAAAAACATGGTGGAAAATTAAGACCAGTAGCTTATTTCTCAGCAAAACATAATCCTGTGGCAGCCGGACTCCCTCGCTGTCTGAGAGCGGTGGCAGTAAAAGCTGTAGTTGGAAAGTAAAAGTTGTTGTGGTTGCAGGATTAAGTTTTAGTGATAAGTATACTTTTTTCACACAGGAGGCATTAATTCCGGCTTAGTCTCAAATGATTGAATACTTTTACGAGGAGAGGCTACAAGCACTTTGAAGAAACCATTATAAAATACAATTAAAGCAAGGACGCTGTTACTTTGACTGCAGATGTTGTACTTTATTTAGCAAATGCAAGAGCTAACAGCAAATAATAAAAAATGTAAATATCAGAATTACAATGTATTGAATATGTAGGTGTCTATTTTTGCTTTATGAGGTTATTCTACTCACAACCCCTTTGGCTTTTGAAGATTAAGGCTGGCTGAAGAGTGGGCACGACACAGGTGTGAAGACTGTTAGATGAGAGTCTCTGGGTTGAAAACTGAGGCCCAGCTGTAGATCTTCTCCGTGATGCTTCATGCTCTGTCATGCGCCGGGGCAAAACTGCGCAAAGGCAGTTAGGCCGTGCGGCAATTTCTGCTTTTGATCTTTTTTCTGCCTTTGCGTCTTAGTTTCTTGTTCAGACTGTGTCCCTCTACAGCAGTAGGAATACATTGAACTTTCTGCCCAACCAGCCAAAACCCAGGGGTTTTATACTAGATTTTTGCAGGCAAAGCTAAGTGATGCTTGGTGGCGTGTTCAACATCTATCAACTAATGGCAGGACAGCATTCCCACGCGAACAGGCATGGTCTAATCCTTGTCTCATCTTTGATCAGAGATGCTGCTCTTCATGTTCTCCCCATCCCCCATCACATCCTCCTGGTCCTTCTGGTACTTTCCTCTGACCCTATACTTCCTTAAGCACACAGAAATTATTTTGATTCTAACACAGATCAGTCTTTTGACCTTTACTTCATGAGTTTAACACTTTTGAACTATGTTCCAACCTGATTACAGTTCCCTTGATTTTAACCTTCACAATCAAATACATTTGATTAACAAACATATTTTTTGTTGAGAAGTGAGTATAAGTAATTAATTCTGAAATCACATGGTTATGCATCATAACTAACTAACATAAGTGAAGTTGTTATGCAATCCGTGTAAAATCTTATAGTACAAGATACAGATTGACTTTTGAAACTTCAAACTTTATCTAAGATTTCCCAATCTTCCTCCATCAGACTGTTTGTTTGCACAGGCTCTTCTCCCATTCTTTCTCTTTCTGGGTTCGGATGTTTTTGACTCGGGTGACAGGCAGCCGACTTCCATCACAGCATCTACTTCCTCTAGCTGCTGCTGGGGTCACACCGCCCTCTCCATGGCAACCACTCTATCAGGGGATATGTACTTCTGATGACCACGTTGTTTCCTCTGTAAAGGCTTCTTATAACGAATATTCTCTCTTCGGTCACACTACTTCTTTTAGGCCAAGCAGGCCCTTGCTGCTTCTCACTTGGCCTCAGATGCTCAAAGCCATTTCCTCTTTTTCCCTTCTTGCTCTGAGGCTCATAAGGCTTGAAATGCTTAAATGGCTTCTCACAGGGTGCTTCCTCATCTCTTTGTTGTAATTCATCCATGACATCGTTTATGGGCTCTTCGACACTACATTCCAATACACGTTTTTCTAAGTAACACTGCCTGTTTGTTGCATTTGTTCACACATTTGAACAAAATGGTTTTAATTTTGTCCCAGAACACCAGCCATAGCACAGTTGGCTCAGTTGGTTTTCCCACTAAAAATAAATACAAAGGCTAGAAAACTTTCATTGAACCTTTTCTGTTTTCTTCTGACCACTACTCATGATAGGGCCTTCATCAGAACTAGATTTTTTTTCCAGGATCTTTCTCAGACTGAGGACTTTTTGGTCAGTAAAAGCAAGCCGCAGTTCTGTCAAGAAACAGTAGCAGGACGGCAACATAGTGGTGAAAGGAGGCAAATAGCACCCTCTCAGGTGGAGCCATTAAAACTCTAACTGTGGGACAAATGTTGTCGTTTTTGGGGATGACTACATACAACAGACCCTGGATATGTGACTATGCTATAAAAGCAACTCCATTGAGAAACATGATAAGTGCGTGGACAGAAGAATCTGATGGACCGTTTAAAATTCTAAAAGGAGACTTCTAGGCTGTTCCAGTTTTAGCCAATCTTGATTATACAAGACCATATCATCTTTATGTGGCTGAAAAACAAGGTTATGAGTGTGCTGTGCTGATGCAAGACTCCCCTACAGGGAAACAGTTGATAGCCTTTTACACTACAGCCTTATACATAAAGCTTGATGAGGGAGACATGTATACGCTGTATACATCTCACCAACTGCATGCTATGCTAACTAGTCCTCGATTTGTTGTTACACAAGCCAGAATGACTGGTTATGAAGTATTATTATCAGGACAAGAATTAACAGTGCAACTTTGTACCACAATAAATCCTGCAACCAGAATGGTGCTGCCAAACAAAGGAATCCCACATGACAGCATACAGGAAACAGATAAATTTGTTAACCATTTTAACCAGCCGATACCATCAGAGTTAACTTTGTTTGTGGATGGACTGTGTGTAAGGCACAAAAGAGAAACGTACGCAGGTTATGGTATTGTTCAGTTAAAACCTGGTGGTACATTTTACAAACTACTGTCAATAAGCTTAGATCAGCCATGTTCAGCACAACTTGTTGAGATTAAAGCAGCCACAATCTATACAAACAGTGCAAATGGCTATAGAGTGTGTCACATCCATGCCGGCATGGAAAAATACGTGGCTTTATCCATGCAGATGGCACACCTGTTGTGCATGGAGAAGTTGTGGCACAATTGATTCAGGCCATGCAGCTGGGGCTTAGCTTAAATCCACAGACTTCTAACAGGTTAAAGGGGCCAACTCCAAAGAGAAAACAGATTTTCACTGGATGCACCAAACATCCAGGTGGAGATGTTCATACAAGTGTTCAGATGGCAGTGGGTTAGCCCCACAGAGTCCATGTGAAGTTGTTTTAACTACCACCTCAAGAACTGTACTCATCACAGACTCCCAGGTCACTTACCAGCACCTGAACCTCAGCATGCTTAAGGGAATGTGGACAGCACCCTACAAAGTAGTACAACAAATTCACTAACCTCTTCTCATGGGAAAGATGGTCATAGTGACTAAAAGAGAGAAGACAGGGTAGACAATCCCCACAATCAGATCAAACATACAGTGACACCTAGTAATGGAGCATCCACAGCTGCAAGCCATTGGAGCTGCAGGCAAAGGGCCGTGATATGAATGTTAAGGATCATGGTGAATTAAAGTAAGAAATAATAAAGTTAATAAAGCTAAAAGAAAAATTATAAATTAATATAACTAGTAGAGACTGCTTGTATGATGATGTCACTGTGTTGGGCAAGACAGTATTCTGACTAGAACAACTAGGTAAGGGCTAAGTAAGTCTGCAAAGATTGAAAAGTCAAGATGGTTATCTTTATTGTTTTGCCTGGCAATAAAAGCTTTAAATGTTTAACTCACTAAACATAGGGTGTAGAGTTGTTTTATCTCATGGAGAAAACAATGCTAGAAAAAACTACAAATAAAAGATTAAGGTAATTAATACTTAAGGACAACTCCTTAAACAGTTGTGCCCAAAGTTCTTTGTAACTTTAAGACCCCAGGATTGAAGTTGTTTTTATTTACTGTTAACTATCATAGTTGCTGAAACTGAAGTAGTCTGAGCACAAACCTAGCTTATAAATCTTTATACCGATTGTTCGCACTCAGGCGGTAACATAGTTGTCAAGCTACAAATTTTTTTTAAAGAATTTTAGAAATAAAGGGTAGATTGGATATTGATAACTAGTTATTAGTTTGCTATTTCTCCTGACAGGAGAAAGAAAGGATAGGGAAGATAAGAAAAGAAGAAAGAACATTTTGAAAATATTTCTTTAATTGTACATTTATTTTTATATTGAGAAACATTATATATACTTACTACTCAAGTATTTCAGCTTTCCGTTTCAAATAGTTTTTTGTCTTTTTTCTTTTGCAATGTTATCTTACAAACTGACTAAACTTATGGCTCCCATTTGGCTTCTTAAAACACTTTCTGTCACTTGATCAAAGATGTGATTGGTTCATGTCTTGGCTCAGCAACATGATGTTTCTGTTTTCTCTTTTTATTTAATTTGTTGTTGCTGACATTTTTTGATTTTATTGATAAATTATGAATGTCTATTTTGTTACAGAAGACTTTTTACTGACCAGAAAGACATTTTTTCACAGAAGACAGTAACAGATTTCATTCATAAAACCGATATGTGTTTCAGCTCTGACAGGCTAAATAACAATGATCAAAATATATGCATTTAGTTTGTTACAAATTGTCTGTATTTTAATAAGAAAATACAAGAAAGAAAATGGATAATTCATAAATAAGAAAATTTGAGCGCATTTGTATTTTAGTCATTTAAAAAATCTATAAAACTAATTTTATAATTGGCTTTGCTGCCTAAAAGACAGCTGTGGTATTTATTCTGACGTATTCCTTATCACAGTATGAGAATACTACTCGATTTGAGAGCAGTGTTTTAGTTTGCCTCTTGCTGCTGTTTTCCACATGAGGCGAAACGAGCCTAAGACGTATTCAGACGTCTTATTTTGAAAGCCAGGAAGTAACGAACATTGTATTAGGTTATACGAGACTGCCGCAACCAGTATAATAGAGGCGCAGTAGTTTTTTCCTCCAATAGTAGCTTGCGTGCTTAAAAAGCAAGGACGGCTGCTTGCAATTCAGTAAGAAAACAACTGTCGCAAACATGGTGTGGTTTGAGGGCTCAATACCAGAGGCCATAAACTCGGCCAAACAGCGGAGTTTCGTCTTTGTCGTTGTCATTATAGGTAACGTAAGTTACTGTTGTCATTTAGCCAGCAAACATACGTGCCAAGTTATACAAAGCGCTAGCGCTAACCAGCTGGTTTAGTTATCGTCCTTAGCCATGACCTAGCTAGCATGCTAGATCATGACTGTTCATAGTCATAGATATGCGTGGTTCCACTGTTTTCAGAACCATCATGCAATGGCTTAAGAAAAATGTTATATGTAAGTTATGTGCTTACTTGTACTGATTTTATAAAGAGAACCTAATATGATGAACGTTAGCAGTTTAAGCTCTTGTTAGACAGGAAGCTTCAAACGTCTCCAGTTTGAGTGGGTGATAGCTTGCATTGTAATTACCAGTTCTAGCTGCTATAGTATTATATGACGTGGATATAAGGATACTGTCTTTGTTATCAGGAGAAGATGAACAATCAGCACAGCTGATATCAAGCTGGGAGAAAGTCTCAGAGGCAGCACACAACTGCTGTGTGGCCATCAAAGTCGATGCCAAGAGGTACTGATAAGTTCAGATCCATGCACAGTGCATAAATTCAATTTCAAATTACGTTAATCTAAACTAATTTGTTCACAGGTCACGCCTATGCAATATGAGTTCACTCAGTGCTAAATTAGAATTTTTATTTTATTGTTGTGTAAATATATTGGTCATCTCACTATGTTTGTATTTAGAAAATAAGGCCCACTTAATTTACATACTATTACACACTAGCAATTAATTTTGTGTAATAAGAGGTGTTTCATGTAATTGTGTAAATGTGCAGGATATTAACCACATTGTTCTGTACCGTTTTCCCACAGTGAGACATGCATACAATTTTCCCAGATCTGTATCTTTTTGTTGACGTAAATGTCACTATCCTTGGATTAAACTACAGCAAGGCTTCTCCAGAAAGTAAATTGCGAAATGGCAGATTTTTCTTAAATAGAAATATAATTGCTGTATTATTGACGTAAGCCTATTTTTGTGATAGCAGAATAAAGTAATGAAACAGCATATGGCAGAATGTAGAATATATTACCTTTTGTAAACTTTATGTACCACAAAATGTCAGTTTCTGGGTACTTTCCTTAACCTATTGTTTGTGTGAAGATCCAGTGGTTTGCATACCCTCTAGTTTCTTTATTGGGGAGAATGGAATTCCTCTGGAGGTCATCGCTGGGACTGTGTCTTCTGAAGAACTTATGAAAAGAATCACCAGAGTTAAGCAGGTAAGGGTACAAGGTTTGAATTGTTGAATATCTTGGAAGCTTATTACCGCCAGTTGATTTGTCTACCACTTTGGTCAAGATAAAACATATCAAGGGTGAATTTACCAACATTATGTCAATATTTTTTGTAGCTCTTGTAACAATTTGAGTCCCCACTTTGGGATCAATAAAGAATTATCATCTTTTATTTTTAAGGATGCCATTGTAATTACAATTAATGAGCCTACCAGCATAGTGTAGTTGTCAGACAGGACACAATTACATTCAGAAATGAGTACTTCAGAGCATAAAGACCCATGTTTCTAAAGACTTTAGAAATCTTGCGTGTTTAAAGTATGACACAAAGTAAACCTTGTCACACATAAACTTCAGCCTTTGAATTACAGCCTTTGAAGCTACAATTACAATTTACAAGACCACAAGCAAACATTTGTAAGTCTATTCTGCTCTGACCATACAGTTGCAAGAGAAAAAAAAACATGTGAACCCTTTAGGTTTACATGGATTTCGGCATACATTGGTCATAAAATGTGTTCTGATTTTCATAAAAGTCACAGCAATAGAAAAACCCATTGGCAACATTAACCTAAAGCAAACGTTCCCTGTAGTTGCAGATCTGACCTGCACAATGGTCTGGTGGAATTTTGGACCATTCCTCTTTACAAAACTGTTTCAGTGCAGCCATATTCTTGGGATGTCTGGTGTGAATCGTTCTCTTGAGGTTGTGCCACAACATCTCAATTGGGTTCAGGTCAGGACTCTGACTTCACAACTCCAGAAGGTGCTTTTTGAAACCAAGAGTTTTAATTTTTAATTCTTTAATTTAGTTCTGTGCTTTGGGTCATTGTCCTGTTACATCACTCATGCTCTGTGGAGCTTCAGTTGGTGGACAGATGGTCTTACGTTTTCCTCTAACATGTCTTGATAAACTTGGAAATTCATTCTGTCAATGACAGCAATCCGTCCAGGCCCTGAGGCAGCAAAGCAGCCCCAAACCATGATGCCCCATCTACCATGTTTTACATTGGGGATGATGTTTTAATGTTGGTGTGCTGTGCCTCTTTTTCTCCACACATAAAGTTGTGTGTTGGTTGGCTTCATCTGCCCACAGAATATTTTGCCAGTAGTGCTGTGGAACATCCAGGTGCCCTTTTGCAAACTTCAAACGTGCTGCAACATTTTTTTTGGACAGCAGTGGCTTCTTCCGTGGTGTCCTCCTATATACTCTATATTTGTTTAATGTTACTTATTGTAGATTTGTTAAGAAATGTTGGCATGTGCCAGATATTTCTGTAAGTCTTTAGCTGACACTCTAGAATTCTTCTTCACCTTATTGAGCATTCTGCACTGTGCTTTTGCAGTCATCCTTTTGTAGGCCGTCTGTCTTACCATGGACACATGAACGTCAAGGCTTTTTGTATACTTTTGTAACGCTTTCCAGTTTCACGCAAGTCAACAATTCTTCATCGTAGGTCTTCTGAGAGCTCTTTGGTGCACGGCATGGTTCACATTAGGCAATGCTTCTTGAGAACAACTCAAAGACCAGTGTGTGTTTTTAGAGGGCAGTTTTACCTAACACATGGTAAATGGTCTGCATTTTTAGAGGGCAGTTTTACCTAACACATGGTAAATGGTCTGCATTTGTATAGCGCTTTTCTACCTATCGGTACTCAAAGCGCTTTGACACTGCGTCCCATTCACACACACATTCACACACCGGTGGCAGAGCTGCTATGCAGCTTAAGCTGACACACCGGGGGCAACTTGGGGTTCAGTGTCTTGCCCAGGGACACTTCGGCACATGACTGGGGGAAGCCAGAAATCGAACCACCGATCCTACGACAGCTCTACCTCTGAGCCACTGCCGCCACCGAGAACACATCCAATCTCGTCACATTGATTAGACTCCAGGTTGGCTGACTCCTGGCTCCAATTAGCTCTTGGAGAAGTAATTAGCCTAGGGATTCACATACTTTTTTCACCATGCACTGTGAATGCAATAAAAACATGAAAACATATAATGTTTGTGCAGTATTAGTTTAAGCAGACTTTGTTTTTTTTTTATTGTTGTGACTTTGATGAAGATCAGAACACATTTTATGACCAATTTATACAGAAATCCATGTAATCCCAAAGTGGTCACATACTTTTTCTTGTAACTGTATATCCATATATATTTATGGTTCATCAAACATTTTTGTTTCTATAGACTGCAGCTTAATTAATAATTTACACTAAAATCTGATTATGAAACTAAACAGAAGTTCAGTTTGGATTTTATTGTGCAACTTTTTTTGAGAATGAAACAAATGCTTTATGAGTGCCTACAGGACTTCAACTGAACCCTGTTTTCTGTAAAAAAAAAGCCTTCATCACAGTAAATGAAAAAAATCAACACTGTTTAGATTGTGTGTGTGTTTGTGTGAGAGACAGAAAAAATATCTTAAGGAACCATCATAATCACCATCCAGAAACTTTGTACTGAGCAGTGCTGCGATGTCTGAATGCAATTAATCAAAAGTGATTGTCTCTACGCTGAATGGGAACAGGTAGTTCCCATTCCTGTACATGCTGCATAGCCCTTCATGCATTAACAATTATTAATGTATAATAAATAAGACGCTGCAAAACTTGTAGCATGCAGTCTCTAAAATGTCAGATGGAAGTGCAGACGTGATTTGATTTATTTTTTTTTTTTTGGCATCTCCTGTCACTCGCCTTTTGTGCTGACCACGGTAAACAAATAAGGCCATATATTTATTTTTATTTAAAAATACTGCAAGTTGGAGTTAATGTGACCACAGTGACATGTTAATGTAAGTATAAAAGGACACCTCCTGGACTAAAGATTCAGATATTCTGTGTATATTAATATGTGTATAAAATATGACAGACATGTCTTATACAAGGTTGTGAGCACTCTTTACTGGTACATGTTGTACCAGTAAAGAGTGCTCGCAACCTTGTGGATAGAGGGGCAGAGGCAGAGCTGAGTGTGTTCCTACTGTTGAAATTTGCTTTAACCCTCAGTGGTCCTATTTCTTAATGCACATTTTTTGATTTAACTTTAATTTCACCTGTAAAGTGGTTTATCTTGTCACTAATTTGTATCTTTTTTTTTTTACCTAACCAAGGTGATTTAAAAAGTTTAAAGTTGCTTTTTCATCATTCTGACATACTCTCTGGTAATTACTTGCGGCTTTGGAAATATAAATCTAAATAGGAAGCTCCTTTCAACAGCACCCATCCATCTGTCAATCATACGTCGCATTTTTCCCTCACAAGTAGGAGACCCCAAGATACGTAAACTCATTAACAGGAAAATGACCTCAATTTGTGGCAGATATGGTATTCTTTCTTCTCGATGGGTGAGTTTGTGAAGCTACATTTCTTACTAATATTAGTTATCTTGAAATCATACTGAGTAATCTTGGAGAAACATTGCTTTGTCGTAAAAATAGCTTATGTATCAGTTAGTTTCTCTTAGCTTGTAGTTGTTTGGTACAAGCTACCATTAGTTTAGCCAAACGGTTCCTTTCTGTTGTTTGCTTTAAGCAGTTGGTGTCAGAAGGACTTTGGTCAGTTTGGTGAAGGTATAATAAATTCTTTGGTTTTAAGAGTTAATTGGCATGTATTAATGATTTAGATATTAAACTGGACCAGCAGCCTCCAGGCTGGTAATGAATGTACCAGTGGCATCCAACATTGACAAGCAAATGTGAATTGGCTTTTGAATGGTAAGTGATGACCCACTTTTGAAAAACACAGTAACCGTGATTCTGCTGCTCTGTCACACATATCGCCCCCTAAGCACTGTCTTGAAAAGTAATGTAGTAAAGTAAAGTAAAGTTGTAATGCTGTATATATCTGCTACAAGGATACTAATTACTAGTGTCTATTTGCTGGCTGTGACTGGAGTTCATTCTGATGTGACTGTAACAATTGGGTTGTATTTGTTAGATTTACACAGCGTAAGATTATTGTACATGGGAAAGAGAGAACGGCTGATCAGACACGACATCTTGTTAGTTAAATTATTATAAATATGACATATTCCGGTCTGTTATAATAGACAAACAAATAAACATTTGAGCTAATTTTTTTTCTTAATTGACAAGGTTAAATGTTTAGGTAATTGTCATTCTATATTTACACACACACACACACACACACACACCCCTATATATCTCACACACACACACACACACACACACACACACACACACACACACTGTTGTCATAACTTATATGTATGGTTGTTCAAACATTTTTGTTTCTATAGATTACTGTATATAATTAATAATTTACACTTTTCCAGTTTTCTAAAATCTGCTTATGAAACTAAACGGTTTGTATTATATATACACATACATTTGAAACTGATCAGATTTTTGGATTTTATTGTGCAACTTTTTTTGAGGATGAAACAAAAAAACTGAAATGCGTGTGTTCATACAGGACTTCATAATAAATGAGAAAATCAACGCTGTTTAGATACAGTGTGTGTCAGAGAGAAATTAGTTTAAAGAATCAGTCACAGTCACCGTCCAGACTTTGTGAAAATAAATGCACAAATGTTGGACACTAGAAAGGAGTGATTATGTCTTTTCGGTAGACTGAATGAACAGGTAGTATTCATGGAGATGAAATTAGCATGCAATTCCAACCTCCAAATCAACAGTTAAAGAAAGCCTGGTTGTAGTGTGCAGGATTGCGCTGCTGTCTTGTTCTTGGTACTGCTTTCTGTAGTGTTGTGGTAATAATGTAGCTATTTGCCCTCAGTGTACAGTACAGTGCCAAAAGTTTTTGGCAGGTGTGGAAAAAATGCTGTAAACAAAGAATGCTTCCAAAAGTCAATATTTGGTGTGACCACCCTTTGCCTTCAAAACAGCAGCAATTCCTCTAGGTACACTTGCACACAGTTTTTGAAGGAACTCAGCTGGTAGGTTGTTCCAAACATCTTGGAGAACAGATCTTTTCTGTATGTAGGGTTTCTCACATCCTTCTGTCTCTTCATGTAATCCCAGACACACTCGATGATGTTGAGATCAGGGCTCTGCGCGGGCCATGTCATCACTTCCGGTACTGACGTAGTAACACCAATTGATTTGATTTAGATTCTTAATTATTCTTTTGTTTGCCCACTTTGTTTACAGCATTTTTCCATACCTGCCTAAAACCTTTGCAAAGGAACCAATCTCACTGAGACATTCACTGTCTTATTTACTCATAGCTTTACCAACCTGTCTCCATAAACCACAGACAAATACACGACAACCGGATTTAGGGATGTTGACAGAAATTAGCTAGTATGAGGTGAGGTAGACAGGAGGACTTAGAGGTCATACCAGTAGCTACAGAACCAGTAGGTAACAGCGTTTTGCTGTTTAATTTCATCTCAGTATCACAATTGGACATTGTCAGAATTACACAGCCTATACCATGTTGTTCCTGGTCCTAAGCACAGTAGGCAATGACAGAACAAAACGTGTGTGTGTGTGTGTGTGTGTATATATATATATATATATGCAGTCTAATTTAGCCTGGGATTCAGGCTAAATTAGACTGCATGCTATCGTTTACAGTCACTTGGCTCACAATACTGTCATGAGAAAAAAACAAGCACCAATTCACAAAAGGTCGTCTTAAAGTACTCAGACCATAGACAACTATATGCCACTTCAGCAAGCTTTTAAATTGAAAAACCAATCAATAAATTGTAATTTTAATATTAAGTTTTAAATAACATTTTAAGGAAAAACTCTCTCTAGGAGGAATATAAAACTTATATGAACATGAACCAGGCATGGTGTGGGTTATATCTGTAGATGCGTACAGAGAAAAAAAACGCAACTAAGGGAGGAAAGAAAAGTTAATCATATGTAGTGCAATGATTGTATGTAAGATGATAAGAATGGAAAGTGAGGAAACTAGAGGAGCTCAGGTGATGAAAGAGGTATAGTATCTAAGATAGTATAATATACTATCTATAGTAAGAGCTTAAAAGGTTAAGATTAGATGGAGCTTTAAAATTAAGTGCTGTGTAAGTAAGTGGACATCTGAATTCTCTCCTAGATTTTACACAGACACCATGCAGAGGCCAATGTAGGAGAAATGTGATGTCTCTTACTAATTCCAGTCAGAAGTTTGGTGTGATCGGTGTAATTCTGCATTGTGTCATGAAGGAGTCAGTGATTGAAAATATTTCCTTTTATTCTGATGTTGATGCACAGAAAGAAAACAAAAACTCTGGTAATATCTGCCCTTCAGTTCCTCTCCCACAGTGGGATCGTACAGAACGAGCGCGAGCACAGAAGATGCCCGTTGTGACAAATATAAAATAAAAATATAGTATAGGTTTACATACCTCATGCACAGAAAGAAAACAAAAACACACTGTGGTAATATCTGCCACAGACAACAGCAAAGCCGAAGTTAGCTTGATTGACTGAATGACTCAAATCCAGGCAATTCTTGGTATAGAGCCAGTCCAACCAGCAGTTATTGAGGCATGATTGTTGGGATTACACTAGGGTTCTGCCATTTTCCATAGGTTTGCGCAGGTATAATTTGTTCATGGTGTTATTTCATTATCAGAATAGGATTGTTATAGAAGTGTGTTTTTGTTTTCTTTCTGTGCATCAGATAAAAGGAGATTGTTCCAATCACCGACTACTTCATGATACCACGCAGAATTACACTGGTCACTCTTTTGTGTAATTATAACAAGATCAGTGTATAAACTGGTTACATTGGCATTAGCATTTTAAATTAACTGTAGGATTTATAAAGAGTTATTGGAATCTCTGATTAGTAAGGAGTTACAGTATTCCAACCTAGAATTAACAAATGCATAAATTAGTTATTTTAGCTTCACCCTGAGAAAGAACGTTCCTAATCTTGGCAATATTACTAAAATGGAAGTTGGCAGATGTCTTTATTATGTGATATAAGTAGAGATCTTTACCAAAGATGACACCAAGGTTTCTTACAGTAGAACCTGAAGCTAGCATTAGGTCATCTCCCTAGATGATAATATACAGTATGTCACAGAAGTGAGTACACCCCTCACATTTCTTGTAAATATTTAATATATCTTTTCATGTGACAACACTGAAGAAATGCTACAATGTAAAGTAGTGAATGTACAGTTTGCATAACAGTGTAAATTTGCTGTTGCCTTAAAAAATAGTTTAAACACACCCATTAATGTCTAAACCTCTGGCAAAAAAGTGAGTACACCCTTAAGTGAAAATATCCAAATTGGACCCAAAGTGTCAATATTTTGTGTGGCCACCTTTACTTTCCAGCACTGCCTTAACCCTCTTGGGCATGGGGTTCACCAGAGCTTCACAGGTTGCCACTAGAATCCTCTTCTACTCCATGACAACATCACGGAGACCTTGCGCTCCTCCACCCTTCATTTGAGGATGCCCCACAGATGCTCAATAGGGTTTAGGTCTGGAGACATGCTTGGCCAGTCCATCACCTTTACCCTCAGTTCCACATGAAAAGATATATTAAATATTTACAGGAAATGTGAGGGGTGTACTCATTTCTGTGACATACTGTATCTTGTATTTATGAAATTTTTTTAACCAGTTATAATAGCTTATTTTATCTGAATTAGTTGTTGATGGATAAGGTTACAAGGCATCCATAATTTGTTGTGTTTAAAGTTAATTTGATACTAATTAGTAATTGTCATGTCAAACTTTTTGTTTACACTACAGGATAGAGACAACAGTTTAATTGAAATTTATTAGGATTATTCTTATTGTCTTTTGTCTCTCTCTCTCTCTCTCTGTCCCTCTCTGTCCCTCTGTCCCTGCAGTTAATCCTCAGTTCTGGACCTAAATATTTCCAGTCTGCAGTTGCTGATCCAACCAACCTTTTAAGTCAAGGCATCTTTAGTCCCGCACTGAACCTGGTTTATTCCATTAAAAAGTGTTTCTACTGCACTATATATTAATGATAATAACTGAGAATACACCACCTGAGGTGAGGTACCAGTTATGTGTATTTAAGTGAGGATTCATAAATTGGTTGTTAGCTATATAATATTAATGATAATCACTTATTTAGTTATAAGTATACAACTATAATCTCTCTCTCTCGATAGTATATTGTTTATATTTGGTTGTGAACTCTCAACTACCGTGACTCCTCCTCATTAAGTGTGTCCCTCATGGACATGTGTTGTGGAAAAATCTTCTACATTCATTTGAGAGTTGCTCATTCTCAAAATAATTGAAGTAATCAAAACCTGGAAATGTGATGTATTGTTGTTTAATTTACATGTCGACATGGACAAGTAACAGTTACCTCAGCAGGCTTCTGATTGTTAGTACAAGAGCTTATATACAGATACACACTTGCATAGTACGACATTCTTGTGGCCATGCTTATCTAAAACGTTTATTCCATTTGGCTGACAGACAAATCGTCAGGTAGTTACTGCTGAATCAACAATGACCACATCAACACTATAACACAATAACACTCCCTTCCTTTCCTTAACCCCTTGTTTCCTCGTTCCCGTGAAACATCAAAGCCCTCTGTTATTGGCATGTACAATTGTTGGTTCCCATCCCATCCCAGTTAATTTTTCTCCCTAGTTTAAATGGCAGCATGGTAAAAGGGAGACAAGTTATGTCTGAGGCCTCCACATCTGTTGAGAGAGGGGCTGTTTATTTGTACGTGTAACACTTTTCTAAAGCTGCGTTCAAACCACTTTGTCTTTTAAATGGAGATACACTACTGATACTGGTTCTGACCTGTTGTGTAATGGCTGTTTGGTTTCACCAATGTATAGTTAGATAGATAGATCTTTATTTATCCCGCAGTGGGGAAATTCTGGTGTCCCAGCAGCAGCAGAGAAAATTACAATAATTACCAAAAAAAGAGTAACATTTTTGAACATTATATACAAAAAAAACATATCTAAACATAAAGTTCAAAGTGCAAGAAAAAAGTATCCTACATGCAACACCTGATCGCTGCTCAACATGGACACCACACGGCACACATCACACTATAAAAACATGCTTTACAGTGATGTTGATGTGTTGTTATAAAGTCTTATTTCCGTGGGTATGAAGGACCTCCGGTAGCGCTCAGTCCTGCACTTCGGGTGCAGCAGTCTCGCGCTGTGCAAGCTGCATTGGTCCTCCACAGTTTGGTGCAAGGGGTGGGAGGGGTTGGCCATGATGTACGACAGTTTCGCCCGCGTCCTTCTGTTGGCCACCACCTCGATGGACTCCAGTGGGCAGCCCAGGACAGAGCCAGCTTTCTTAACCAGTTTGTTCAGTCTCTTTCTGTCTCTGTCCTCACTGCCGCCCGCCCAGCACACAACGCCGTAGAGGAGTTCTAAGCACTCTTCATTGAACTGCATATACTATGTTTCTCCTCTTATGTTTTGGTCAGGTCTTTTGGGTTCGGAAAGAATCCAAAAATCCTTGTTAGATTTTCAGAAACTCAGGCCATGTAAGGAATAACCAGGTTCTTCTGTTGGCTCTAGGTCTCAGGCTGTTCTGTTGTCCTTTTTCTGGGCTGAGACGCAGCCTTGTGGAAGGCCCATCTGGGATAGCCGCAAGTCCTGATATGCATGTTTTCCTTATCCTTGGCTGTAGTGGAGGTGGAAATGTTTCTGTTCTGTGGTTCAGGGCCCTGATGACTCTTAGTTGTGCTGTAGCTAAAAATGCTGTTGTTCTTAGTGTCTTCTCTGGAGAACCTGATCTTGTTGTCCACTACATTTTTGTGGTCTGTGAATGTCAGTACGTCCTGTATTTTGAGCTTCACCTGGGTGTCATCCACATATCTGAACCAGTGGGTCAGGCCATTCTCTGGAAAGATTTGAGGGCTTTACTCTCAAATGCTCCCGTATACAGGCTGGCCACAATTGGTGACACAGGAGAGCCCATAGCACAGTCATTTCTCTGTCTGTAGAAGTCACGTCTGTAACTAAAATATGTGGTATTTAGGCAGAGGTGCCAGGAGTGAACATATTTGGTCTGGGTTAAGGTTACTTCTGGAGAGTACTGTCCTCTTCCAGTCTTCTCCCAACAGCTGTTAACAAACACCTGTGGGGATACTGGTGAAGAGTGATGGTTACAACAAGGGAAGCCATGGTTTCATCCATTTCCATTCTTCTGACCTTGGCTGTGAAATCCTCTGAATTTTGGATGTGATGATCTGTGTGTCCAACCAGAGGTGCCAGGATAGTGGCCAAGTATTTCACAATGTTGTATGGAAAAAAAAAAATTTGTAGCTGCTGGTGGGGTCTCTTCAGTTTCTTGTAGATGTGTTAGTCCTCTAACAGTGAGAATACTTTATGATGGTAATCTGTAGTGTTTAGTATGTGCATCTTCCTTTATCTGCTGGCAGTATAGTGATGGTTTCACCCTTGCTTGTGGGCTATGAGCACACTCCTCTCCTGCCTGGTGAGGTTAGGTTGTGGTGGCTGTGTGATGGCCAGGGCAGCAGAGACTTTGAGTCGTAGTTGTTCTGCTTCTGACACCGGTAAGTTGTTAATGCAAATGGAAGATTCTGTGGCTGTGATAAAATCCATGACAGGAACCTCTTTGGGTGTGATGGCAAAATGAAGGCCTTTTGCCAGGACCTCTGTCAAACTAGGAAAGTTCCCTGTTTGAGAGGATCTTCACCCACTTGTCTTTTGAGTCCTCTGCTGTGAATCCATCTTTTTCTTTCCTCTAGATGGGCTCCCCTGCTATATGATATCAGGAGTACAGAAGGTTGAACCTCTTGGCTTGCCTCTGCAGTGTTGTGATATCTGAGATTTTTGTTTAAGTTCTGTCTTGTTTTTTAGAATTATAAGAGGTTAGAAGTGAGGTACGTTTGGTGAATAATTAATAACAGTCTTTGCATTTGTTTACAAATATTCTCTGCACCCATCTTGTAGAATCTTACATGTTCATCTGGGTCATCTCATCACAGATGACACTACAATAATTAAACTCATCACAGACTGTGTGTTGTCAATAAATCAAGTGATTAATTTTGTTCTATTTTTAACAAATATAATGGGGTTTTAGCAGGTCAGTGTTTTTTATGTATTAAACAGTTTTTCCATGCTGAGCAGGATTAATCTATTGATTCATCGCCACTTCCTTTACGATTGTTGATGGTTTTTGCTCTCTGAGTTGTACCATAGCTAAACACCTGTGTTGGGGAACAGAGAGCACTAATTATAATAAATTACACTACCTGACAAAAGGCACCAATTATGTTTCTAATTTATGACTCACCAACTTTTTATTGGCTAAATATTAACTATCAAAATTTTAGACAACTATAATTTGATTGTTTGAATATTTTTAGTTAATTATAAGGCACCCCCGTTTCCAGGGACCAATTCTCAAAGGTTTAGTCACCAATCACAACATCTCCAGATTTGCTAAACAAAATGGTTTGCGTGTGTGTGTCAGAAAAAGACCCCTTAAGAGCTCAAAAGAAAAACAGTTAGGAAAACTAAGAAAAAGACCATAGATCAATCTCCACATCGTTGACCCTGAGATAGAGCATCAACGAAACATTAACTAACAACTTCCTTCAAATGTCTGCTCGAACATACTGTAAGGTGTTATGTGGAGAGTCCCAGTGTCCTGACACTGACCACAGTTTGTTGATTGAGCCGGCATTCCGTTGCCATGCACCATGCACCATTAGATTAGATTTGGGGAGAATTACCTTTTCTTTTTAGGGCTTATCGTTGTTACTGTGTTTTGTCAGATGCACATTCAGCAGATTGGAGATGGTTTGATGTTAGCAGAGACAAGTTCACCTGCGGAGAGTAGCCTTTGTGAAAGCACAGCCACAGAATGTGCAACAGCTCCGGCAGGACCCATTGATTCAGCAGCAATAACCACAGAGTCAGCAACAACGCTTCAACCTGCAAAAGGTGAGTAAGACTAGACAACACATCCACTATTGGCACCATTTACAGTTTTGATATTTGAGTCTTTATAGTATATTATTATAGTTCTTCTGTACATTATTTGATACCTAACTTGTCCTGCATGCTTACAGCTACAGAAACCATTAAAATATCAAAGCTTTACGCTTTTTAAGGAGACAGCTTTCATTCAATTTTTTTCATATCTTTCATATTTTTTGCAGCCAAATTTTTCCAATGAAATGAATCGGGAGACCGTTTTGAATCCTCTGCTACATTGTCTTTCAACCCTATTAACTTTGTTTTGATCAGCTTTTTGGCATCTAATAAGGTTTCAGATTTTTTATGTAGTTTCAGAAGTAGATGACCACAGCTTAGAGAGGCTGTTTTGGGTTTTTTTTTTCAACTTAAACGTTTATCGAATGGCAACTTCAACACCAACCTAATGTGTCGCCAAACTTGAATACTACAAAATTTTGCTTTAGATTTTGACTGTCAACTTTAATATTTTTAGTGATAGTTACTTCTAGAAGAGAGCACTAACTGGTTGGTCTGAAGCAACACCATCCATGCATGTCCAAGTGGAACAGTCCAAAATGAGTCCTCTGCATTCTATAACACAAAGTCCCCTCCTCCTAGTAACAGCATGCAGAACGCGAGTTTTTTTTCCTTGATATTTTGGATAATGCATTGCCAAATGCATCCTGGGTTGCACAGTTTAATGGGTGTAAATCATCTATTATAACTCCAGTTTTATTTTGTATACGTAAAAGAACAATGTTGATGGGCCCAGTCAGCACTTGCAACATGAATTTGAAGTTTGTCTTTCCTCCTCTCCAGTACCATGACTTTTCCTTTTCCAGGGAGGCTGAAAAATGTGAAGAACTTCCTTAGACAACCAGACCTGGGCATGTTGGCAGTTGCTGTGAAAGCCTCCACTTTTAGACTATTTTCCGGACAGTGGACTGGCTCATTTCAGAATCTTTTGAGATCTTCTTAATTTTAAATCCCTAAAATGCAGTTACAAAGAAGTCTATCTATAGTAAAATAATGTATTAATGTAAACCTGGATAGACGCATTTCAGTAAGAAACACAAAACACAACTGTAGGACATATTACAGCATTTTATTACAAAGTTCAACAGTAAAATAATTCAAATAGGGCGTTACAATTGGTTGGCATAGATTTCATAGTTACTTGAGATGACTTCAAATTGAATAGATAAGTCTGTTGTAAACCAAGGCATAGACTGTCATTATTAAAATTAGTTTCTTGCTTTTAAGTGTTACTTTACAAGTAAGGTTTAAGACCTTACACAACTAGACCCAACAAATCCCACATAGAGCAAGCTTTTAATTGTAGCCAATCAATAAATTGTACATTTTAATAGCAACAGCAGAGACGGAAAACTCCCTCTCTAACTATGTAGAAACCTCCAGCAGCCCCAGGCTCAGTGTGAGCGGCCATCTGCCTTGACCGGTTGGGGTGAGGGGATAAAGAAGAGAGAAAAGAACACAACCACAACAAAACAAGCAGCAAGAGAACACAGGCAGGATGGTTGGACCAGCAGCTGAACACTGGAGACACACAACTCTGAGTCTGACGATACCTGTAGATGAGAATATAATTTTACGCCCGTCAACATCTTTCAACATATAATAATAATAATAATAATAATAATATTTTAAACATCCCTTTAAAATAAAAGCATTAAATTGTGGATTGATTGCTAAAAAAACTCTTTAAAAATGCTGCTTCTTTTGTTCTAGCGATGCAACTAAAACGTCAGCAGTGTTAAATTATAAATGTTAAAATCATATCATCAGCTTTCTAAACTTTAACTGTTTGGCTGAAGTGAGCTGTGTTTTATTAATTGATATAGTTATAAATACTTTTTAATTGCTGTTTCATTATGCTTTACTTTGAAAATTGACAATTTCAGCACGTTTTGTATACATTCAGCTCTGTTTCAAGCACCGCAACCAATATGTCTCTTCAGCTACTTTCAGCAATTCTTCTCTAGGTGACTGTAATTTTGCATTTTTCTGTTCTACTAAACATTGCTCTCAAACCCAGCCATGGTGAATCTTGCAGGGAATTCATCTTTAGATCCTGCGCCTGAGTATTCTTGTAGTGAAGAAAACCTGGATTCTACGATGGACAGGTAGGGGGGTAAAAATACACATTGACCTGTGAGCCTGTTTAAAGCAGCAGAAAATTTTACGTTAATTTTATCATATGTGATAAAATTTAAAAATAAAGTAGCCCCAGTTTGGGGGAACTACTGAGTTCCTGTTTCATTGTGACAACAACACTAACTTAAGCACAAATTAAATGGAACCTTATTTTAAACAAATCTGTAATGTGCTTTAGATAGTTTTGTATATTAGTGACACATACAGTCTATGTTAAATTGCGATTGACCCAACTAATAAATGTAAGCTAGCTAAATGAGATACTAGTTCATAAAACAGATAAAAAATGTTTGCCATACCTGAGACTCTTTCTTGGATGTCTGCCTCTGTGATGGTAACTGGAGCCTGTTCTGGGAGGTTGCTGTGGTCTGCCCTTAGGTCTGCTAGCCACTGTGCATTTCTGTTGTGTGATGCTTCCTTCTCCCATATGCCTTTCCAGTATTGTTCAGTCTCCAGCCTTGGTGGGTCTGCTCTGGTGTTATTACCCTGCCACTGAGAGTACACTCTAGTCGGTCATGTTGAGAACAGCCGGTTTATTCTTCTGGCTTCAATTTCCCTTGTGTATCTCTTGAGGTGGCTGGCCAAGGCTTGGAGCCTTTGTTTGGCAGTTTCCAATGCTTCGGGTATGGGCATCTGTCTGTACCTCCTGGGCACTTGCTTTTTAGTGCACCTATCTGGAGCTCTGACAGTTGGCTCACTGCTCTCCGTGTTGCCTTGATTTTAGCCTCTAACCTTCTCTTCCACGGTGGGACTTGCTCTGTCTGATTGCCCTGTAACTTATATCCCAGCATCTCAAGGATCACGGTTGCTGAAGTGTATATCACCTCATTGGTTTCAGTGATGCTCTTTGTAGGTATCGTTCTTAGTGCTGCATTCACATTTTCTAGGAGACTTTCCGGAGGTACTTCACTAGGTCTCTGCAGACGGTTTCGGGGTTGCCTTGTGTTCAGTCTAGACATTATCTTATCTCTTAGGTCAGTTGCTGCCTCGTTCAGCTTACTTGGGGCTTCGTACCCAATTTCTGGAAGGGGAGTTGGTGTTAACTCCCCTCTGACCTGGCGTTCTGGCTCCCCCTTGCCGTAGCATTTGTGTTTGTGTTATACTTCGTCAATCTCTAGTTGTGATAGCAGTTGCCGTTTGTGGATGTTGGAACACTGAGCTACTAGTTGTTTCGAGGTCAGTGGTGACTGTGGGTTTCGAAGTAACTATTTTTCCCACATTCTGTTCATATACCCTCTTTCGCTAGGGTTACTAGAGTAGTAGCATTCCAACAGAGCCAAGTTCTTGTATCTCGTCCATTTCTTTCTTGTTCTATATATATGTGTGTGTGTGTGTGTATACATATATATATATATATATATATATATATATATATATATATATATATATATATATACACATATATATACATATATATATGTATATATATGTATATATATATATATGTATATATATATATATATGTATATATATATATATATATATGTATATATATATGTATATATATATATATATATGTGTATATATATATATATATATATATATATATATATATATATATGTATATATATGTATATATATATATATATATATGTATATATATGTATATATATGTATATATATGTATATATATATATATATATATGTATATATATGTATATATGTATGTATATTAATCAATAGTTAGGAATGATTTAGCTGATCATAATGTATTCAGTTTGAAAAACAAAACAGACATTTCATGCACAAAATATTTATTAAAAACGTACTATTGCATTATTGTCCTGTCAGGTTAACTACGAAACTTGAAGTGAAGCGAGAGCAAAATATGAAGGGAGAAGAAGAGGTAAGTAGACAAGTTTTGTTCGGCACTTAATACTAGACTTAAAGATACTCTTTGTCTTTTGGTTTTGTGCCAATATATCACCATGCAATTGATTTATTACTAAACTCTGCTCTGCCACAGTGAACCGACCTGAACATTACTGATTGTCTTAGCATTTAATCAACAATGTTTGTTGTGTCAAAAAGTAAACGTGTTTTTTTTTTTAGGAACTGTTCACCCACCACTCATAATTGTCTAAAACTCGATGCCTCTCCAAACTTTTCCTTTTTATCCACTGAATCCCATTTACAGCAGGTGTATCACAAAATAATACAAAAACCAGACATTAGCGCGCAACAGTTTTATTTATAGTTAAACAAAACAAAGCCTGGTTGTGATATCAGGTTTCAGCAAGTCTTTTTGCCTTTTACTTTATACCCTTGAACGAAGCCCATGGTTCATAGCCAAATTTTATTGGTCCACATAAATCGCCTCCTTACACATTCATCTTTTGAACGTTTAAAAAAGAAAACATTAAACATTGCCAGTTTGTTGGCCTTGACCCTTGGACTACTTCCTAGAGGGCCAGTTGCAGGGGCGCCTCTTCCTCATGCCAATACTTTGCCCATTAGCTTATATCCTTATGACTCCTTATCACAGAGCCTCTGCCATAGATATACCCACAATTGAAAGTACACATTCCCCCTGTTTTGAGGCAATTAAGTGTATAATACTGGGAAAAAAATACTGATTTGGGAAAGATAAAATATGTCATAGTACTCAGGGAAATCCAGCGTGAGTGCAAAACACATACAGTCCAGTATATGTGAATACATAGTAGAATAAAAATGACTTAAAAAAAAAAACTTTATTGAATTAGTAACAATGAATACTAAAACTACAATGTTATCTAAATAATAATAATACTAAAGGCAGATCTGAGAGAACACACCAGGAAACAAAGTATTTAAGATGGGTAAGTGATTAAGTTTGAGTTTTAGCAAGTGGTTGATTTTAGATACATTGAAGAAATCTTGAAAAGCTCCATGTAGTAGAACAAACCCAAAATAAATAATCATATTTTCCCTCCACGTCAAATGTGGTAAATTAATTTCACTCTATTTGGTAATAAATTAAGTCAGATACTTCAAACTGCATTTCTACAGCGCACATGCTGAATACAAAATTTGACATTGAAAAGAGGAATTGGTTTTATAAATTGAGTTACATATAGTGCATGGAACCTGGAATGAATCGTGAACCTCTATGGCATAGGCAATGGCATAGCTGTTTTGGTAATGCCCACTGACTACCCACTTAGACACCTGTTGCAGTGCTGTATTGATCCACTAGGTGAAACTATGGTTGGTATTACTATAGATAATGTGTGCCAGAAGGATTGTTTGGAAAAGAAGACACAGCCTATTGTCACCTAGACAAGGAACATCAGTGAGAATAGATAAAGCACATACACCTGTGAACAGGAGGGGAAAAAAAGTAATTGAAATGAGCAGAGGGAAAAGAAAACAAAGAAGTGAGGATAGCTGAAGGAGATGATTTGTTTTTTAAATTCATAAAAGAATTTTGATGTTTTCTGTTCCTGTGATTTCAATGTGTATACTATTTGATATTCAACAGAAGAATGTTATTAAGTAATGCAACTGATTGGATTTTTTTTTTTAGATGAGCGAGTGTATTGAACATACTTTGTGTTATATATCGGCACACAAATCTCCTTAAAAAGCAAAACTGCCCAGTGTGGTAGAAATAAGTAAGCAATAAACAAAATGTTTTCTAAAAGGGAGCCAGTTCTTTTTTTTCTTTTTCTTTTTTTTATGTCAGCAACTGAACAGAAGGGGGACTGAGAGAAAAAGATCTACTTTACAATTATAATACTTATAATAAGGTATGCAGTACTCCATGTAGCATGCTAATCTGCGAAACACTTTTCAAAAGCGATTAATGTGGAAAATTATAAGCCCACAACCATGTAGAGACATAAATGCCATGCCGTTGTACAAAAAGAATAACATAAGATTATTTTGTTTGTTTAAAAAAACAAGATATCTATCCACCAATATGAGTGGATGAAGCCCAAGGAAAAGGATGGTTTTCAACATAAATTTCCCTTTTAGTGACCCATATTATTTTAATCGCTCATAAAGGTAATCTGATAACTCAATAAATAAACATTGAGATCCTTCGTACAGTTTCTTAATGCGCGTATGTCGTAGTGATATGTTGTATATGTTGACAAATCTACAATAAGTAAAACATTAAAAAAGATGACAGTTAATGGAACGATACTACGGAGGAAGTCACTGCTGTCCAAAAAAGCATTGCAGTATGTTTGAAGTTTGCAAAAGAGCGAACATATAGAGGCCAAAAGGCTGCTTATTTTTTATTTTATTTCATACAAACAACACAGGCACATGCAATTAGGTATTTACAGCCATAATAGAGAAGTTTTAGTTTGCAAATTCCGATACCTTCCAGAACTTTTACCTGGATTCCCTCACACAAACCCTTGAAGAACAACCAATTTGGCATTCAATTTGCCTAATTGAAGAAAGTACTCTACTCTTCTTGAATACAGCTGCAAGAAAATGTACTTACTGAAATTTGAGATTTATTCAAATTTTTTACATTAGTGCTTTTTTAACTTTTTAAGCCATGTACTTATGTATGTAATGTGTTGAACTGAATTAATATGACCTACAAATTCTCCTTCTATTATTCTTTATGATTCAGAATGAAAACCAAAAGGAAATGGAGCGACGGAAGACAGGAATGGCTGTGCTAGGCTTAAAGAGGAAACAGGAAGAGGAAAAGGCCAAGCAAGTTCTCGAGGAAAGGAATAGACAAAAAGCAGATGATAAAGCTGCCAAGAAAAGACTCAAACAGCAGATTGCAATGGTAAATTAATTTTCTCAAAGCAGTTACAGAGATGAATTGCTATGCAATTACAGTTGCAAGAAAAGGTATGTGAACCCTTTGGGATTGCATGGATTTCTGCATAAATTAGTCATAAAATGTGTTCTGATCTTCATCAAAGTCACTGTGGAGGCAAAAACCTGTTAGGAACCTGGTGAATGAATCAAAAACCAATCAAAGTTGTCTTTCTGTTGTCTTTAATTCTTGCAAGAAGAGAAGTACACAGAGTCAGTGCAAAACTGTCCTGCCTGAGTGTAGTTCTGAAGTCATCTACCTCCGTGCCTACCTAAATACCTCCTTCGTTGCGAGGGAGTAAAGATGTATCTTCTCATTAGCTCAGTCTTAAACAAAAACAGTCCACAAGGGACTTATCAGCCCACAACTCAGGGTCAGTCACTGCCTTGCACCAGGAGGAAAGTGTAACAGAAACAAAGTACATCAAAGTTCTTCTGCCATGCTCTCATGGCCATGGTCCATGCTGTAAAACAATTTAACTAAACAGTATCTCCCTAGCTCCCTTTCCCATGGGAAAGAGAAGGCTCACTATTCTGAAATATTTCTGTAAGCAAGTATATAACTCATTCTATGATTACTTTGCTTAGTACAGATACATATGAGAATATATCAAGTAATATGAATCAGAGTTCTGTCACAAGTGAAAATACCCATATAGTAAAATTTCCATTACAGTCACAACAATAGAAAAACTGTTAA
This sequence comes from Macropodus opercularis, assembly GCA_030770545.1. NCBI lineage: Eukaryota > Metazoa > Chordata > Actinopteri > Anabantiformes > Osphronemidae > Macropodus > Macropodus opercularis. The sequence goes on from CM061109.1 coordinate 6,520,881, forward strand.
ACTAATACTGCACAAACATATGTTTATGAATTTAATAACTGGTTGACCCTCCTTTGACAGCTGTAACCTCAACCAAACATTTCCTTCCTAGTTGCAGATCAGACGGTCTGGAAGAATTTTGGACCGTTCCTCTTTACAAAACTGTTTCAGTGCAGCAATATTCTGTTGTGAATTGCTCTCTTGAGGTCATGCCACAGCATCTCTATCAGGTTGAGGTCAGGACTTTGACTGGGCCACTCCAGAAGGCGTATTGTCTTTGTGTTTGTTCTATGCTTTGGGTCGTTGTCCTGTTGAATCACCCATCCTCTGTGAGCTTCTGTTGGCGGACAGATGGTCTTAAGTTTTACTGCAAAATGTCTTGAGAAATTTTGGAATTAATTTTTCTGTCAATGACCGCAATCCTTCCAGACCTTGAGGCAACAGGCAAAACAACACCAAACGATGATGCCCCCTTCACCATGTTTTACAGTGAGGTTTTGATGTTGGTGTGCTGTGCCTTTTTTCTCCACACATAGCATTGAGTGTTCTTTTCATTTTGTCAACAAAAATGTTAGCAGGTTATTTCTGATTTCCAGAGATTTCTGTACCTACTAATGAAGATCTAACCAGAAGACCAGAACACATTTTATTTACAATAATGCAGAAATCCATGCAGTTCACATACTTTTTCTTGCAACTTTAAAGTAAATTTTTAGTTAGAGCCTATAATTACAACCTTAATAGTGAATTTCAATATTGGACATACCATACGATAAAATTTATGAAAATATTATTTAACTAAAATTAACTTGTGGTGGTTAGCACTGTCGCCTCACAGCGAGAAGGGGCCTTTCTGTGTTTGCATGTTCTCCCCGTGTCTGTGTGGGTTCTCTCCGGGGTCTCCGGCTTTTTTCCACAGTCCAAAGACATGCAGTTAGGCTAAATAGAAAAAGTGAAAATTGTCCATAGGTGTTAGTGTGCGCGTGACTGGTTGTGCGTCTACATGTGTGTGGCCCTGCTGCAGACTGGGATAGGCTCCAGCACACCCCTACGGGGAAGAAACGGTAGAAAATGAATGAGTGAGAGAATTAAACTTGGATGAGAAGTTTAACAAACAAAACACAAGTTTGATTTAGAGTTGAATTAAAGTTTGAAATTAGCTACTAGGTAGTGCTATAGATGGGGGTTACCATTAAATCTTAAGCAATTGACGAATCTGTCACAAATTTTTGTTAAAATGCCTGATATACCTGATCAAACATCACTGTCACCATTGCTTAGATTACAATCTACTTGATATGCATTTCAAGTCCATACAAAATGCGTAGTGGGCACTTGCAGGACCAAGAGACCAGGTTTGAATGCATGTTCAGCCTAAACCCTGTTTCAAGATTTTTTTTTTATTAAGCCATCACAGCTATTAATAAGAAGTTACATATCCAGTTTTACATACTTGCCTACTTGATGTGTGGAAGCTAAGCTCAGTAATTTTCTGCATGTAGATTGTAGGACTATCGCTTTTTTCAAAGATTGAAAGGTACAAAGCAGAACAAGCTCATAGTAAATACTAAGATCGGACCCTGCAGAAACCTGGCAAACAAGGTCAAACAGCCTCTATAAAAGAGATTTTTTTCCTTTCAGAACTAACATTATTATGTATAACATATGTGTATTTCAAATACCCTGCATACATCCCTCATTTTCATATATATATATATGTGTGTGTGTGTGTGTGTGTGTGTGTGTAAATAAAGTGTGTGCATTCTCAGAAGACAGCAGATGTAAAGTGGATAGGATCCCTTATAACCCAGCCACAGCTATGCTGGACTCAGTAGGAATCCTGTGGCTTAAGGTTTAGCCAAATTTTCTTTTAAAAGAGGTTTGAGTGGGACTCAATCTCGCTAGGTTAGTGTTGTTGAAGTCGAGCGTTTTACACATTGGACTATCGGAGGTAAATGGTCTACACTTGTATATCGCTTTTCTACCTATTGGTACTCAAAACGCTTTTGACACCGCGTCTCATTCACCTATTCACGCACACAAACACACACACATTCACACACCGCTGGCAGAGCTGCTATGCACAGCTTAGGCTGACACACCAGGGGCGGCTTGGGGTTCAGAGTCTTGCCCAAAGACACTGCGGCACAAGGCTGGGGAAGCCAGGAATCGAACCACCAAGCCAACGATGGGTGGGCGACAGCTCTACCTCTGAACCACTGTCGTCCCAGGTAGTAATGATTTGAAATGAGCAGGTGATTTGACTGTTACCAATGTATGTTTTTTGTTTTTTGTTTTCTGTTGTGCAGGACCGAACTGACAGAGCAACTCGCTATGCCAAAACCGTGGAGAAAGATAAAACAACCAAAGAGCGCCTTCTGCAAGAAAAACAGGCTGAGAAAGAGGCCAGAAAGGAAGCATTACTTAAGGAGAGGCGGTAAAGAAACTAGGGAGTGACACATACTTGCAAATGTATATATAATTTCAAGAATGTAATGCTTCCAGTACACACATTTAAATAGTATGTGACATCAATATGGTTTGTACAGTAGGTTTCTTGTTTATACTTAGTCTTTAATCTCCACTTTTGCACTGTTTGTCACTGACCACCTCAAGAGAAATACTTGTGTTTACGTGCACTTAACAGGCAAAGTGATTTATTGAGATCAGTTTCTCTATGTACATTTGCAAACACTAAGACATCAGATGCACTGAAACATAAAAGCAAAAAACATTGGAAAAGCACAAAACATGCTCTGACTCAAATTGGTGCCTACAGTATATGAGGATCTTGATTGGCCCTTCATTCGTGTAGTTTATTTTCTCCTTTCCCAAGTTCATGCCATCTTGTCTACACTTTGTCACGTCGTTTGTAGCACATACATAGTGCAGCACAAACTGCATGTGGTCCCGGTGGCAAAGCCTCCCCTTCTTCACAGATGGTATGGTCTTCAGATCTCACCAGACAAAGGTCATTTTGGAAAATACCCTACTGTATTGTTCTGAAAGCCAAGCTGTAGTACACAAACAACGTGTGCATAGGTTGTTGCAGGGTAGTTGATACTTAATCGTTTGTAGATCTATTGCTGTATTCATACTGGTGCATACTGGCCTGTAATCATTAAGAGATGACCTGCTGGGAATTTTTTTGGTAATCACAGTCTTCAGGCATGTGGACACCAAACATTGTCTTGGGCGAGATGTTGAAAATGTTAGTAACACCTTACCTCTGAAGCACAGTCTGTGAGAACAGAAGTGCCTTCTGAATATTGATATTCTGATACATTGGTACAGCGGCCCGGTGGTTGGAGACCGCTGTTCTAGAGATTGAATGAAACTTCATACAGAAGTAAAAAACACTTTGTTTCTGTATGAAGCCTTCTCCATAATAAATGATACATTGCTGCTGTTTAGATACAGTGTGTGAAAGCAGCTAAAGGGAAAGTTTGACCACATCCTTTCCCCACTTTAAAACAGATGCATTCATATGTTATAGTTTACGTCTCACCTTGGCTGCAGAAGTGTTGTACAAGTACAAAGCTTTTACTGGATCGTTCCTGATCTATCATCTGAATCTAACTGATCTAACATCTACAAACAGCAGCAAAAATCATCGTTAATAAGGCAAATGCACACTGTTAAATTATTTTCTGTCAAGAAGCACCATTATTGTCACAAGTAGCAGTTTTATCAATCGCACACTTAAATTATAGTGATGACTAGTTCTCCTTATTTGGACTAGCCATGATTTGTGCTTCTTCCAATAATAATAAAAAATAATTAATGAGGTAATCCAGTTTATCGATGTGAATCATGGAGGGCCCGAAAGGTGTGGTGCTTATTGCTGTAATTTTCAGGTTGTTAGTGTGGTTTTGCCCAATACATAGACAGATGGTAGTAGTGGCTACCTGGAGTTATTGGTGGAGATGGGATGACTCTTTAGTTATATGTTTAATTATTATATTTAGTGTTCTTAAATTAAATGGACTGGAAATGTCAGAGAATTTCAAAAAATTGTGTTCCTCAGGTCAACTGACTCACAAGAACAAGACAGTACCAAAACATTGGTCACCCACCCTTCCCAAGTCAATTTTATTTGTTGACTATGGACAGATTTTATTTAAAATGAGGAAGATCTCCTCTTTTACATCAAAGGTCTTCTCTTAGTGCAAAGCAGAGATAACATGTTTTGCTACTCCAAGTCAAGTTTCATGTCATATAACTTAGATCTGCTTATTTCGTTTTTGTTTGTGTTGTTTGTGGCTTGTGTATGCTCAGTGCCATAGCAAGGATACAGTTCCGCCTCCCAGATGGCTCATCCTTCATCAACCAGTTTTCCTCAGAAAGCAGACTTTACGAGGCTCTGCAATTTGCTGTTCAGGTTTGTCTTGCATATCTGTCTTCATTATCTTTTACTCCTCTTGTTTGCATTTCTTCATTCTTACATTCTTTCTTCCCTCATTCATAGTTGTCAATATAGACATTTAAAACGCATATTAATGGTAGACTTTAAGGCAAGGAAGGCAGAGAAGGAGGAGTAGCGTGGGTGACAAAGACACTTCTATACACTAGGTATTAGTGTGGTTATGATCTACAATAGGGAAAACTGAACATTTCTGTAGACTGAAGTACTAAATGTTTCTGTCTGAGTGACGTGGCATGAACAAATGGCAGAGAAGTAAGTGCAAGGTGATATATTGTGCACAAGTGAGTTCACTGGTTTATATATACACCTATATCTTCATACTATACTATACATATACAGTATGTCACAGAAGTGAATACACCCCTCACATTTCTTGTAAATATGAAGAAATGACATTTTGCTACAATGTAAAGTAGTGTACAGTTTGTATAACAGTACATTTGCTGTCCCCTCAAAAAAACTCCAAACACAGCCATTAATGTCTAAACTCCTGGCAAGAAAAGTGAGTACACTCCTAAGTGAAAATGTCCAAATTGAGCCCAATTAGACATTTTCCCTCCCTGGTGTCATGTGACTATAGAAGGATTACAAGGTCTCAGGTGTGAATGGGAAGCAGGTGTGTTAAATTTGGTTTTTATAAGAAGATTGCCAAGACCTTGAAACTGAGCTGCAGCACGGTGGCCAAGACCATACAGTAGTTTAACAGGACAGGTTCTACTCAGAACAAGCCTCGCCATGGTCGACTAAGTTGAGTCCACATGCTCAGCATCATATCCAGAGGTTGTCTTTCGGAAACAGACGTATGAGCGCTGCCAGCATTGCTGCAGAGGTTAAAGGGGTGAGGGGTCAGCCTGTCAGTTCTCAGACCATGCGCCGCACACTGCATCAAATTGGTCTGCAGGGCTGTTGTCCCAGAAGCCCGCAAACTGTTTTCTGAAGACAAGCAAACTACGGACATGGATTACTGGAACCATGTCCTGTGGTGTGATGAGACCAGGATACATTTATATGGTTCAGATGGTGTCAGGCATGTGCGGCAGGAAACCAGATGAGGAGGAAAAGTGTGTCTTGCCTACAGTCCAGTATGATGGTGGGAGTGTCATGGTTTGGGGCTGCATGAGTGCTGTTGGCACTGGGGAGCTACAGTTCATTGAGGGAACCATGAATGCCAACATGTACTGTGACATACTGAAGCAGAACATGATGCCCTCCCTTTGCAAGTAACAAGTTTACACTGTTATACAAACTGTACATTCACTACTTTACATTGTAGCAAAGTGTCATTTCTTCAGTGTTGTCACATGAAAAGATATATTAAATATTTACAAGAAATGTGAGTGGTGTACTCACTTCTGTGACATACTGTATTTAAGTGTATTGTAGGCTAATATTTTTAACTATTTTAAACATCAAGAATTAACTACCTAACAACTCTGGAGTATCAAGAGGAATTCATCAATAGAGAGTGTTTTGTCAGAGTAGTCATGGGAAAATCATTTGAGTTTACCACACCTTTAGAGGAGATTTCAATCCTGAGAATTTTCTGGAGCAGATTCTACTTATAAGAATATTGCAGACATCCAGAAGTTTATAGAGCAAATACTAGTTTCTATCCTCATTTAGTGTTAGTGGAAATACTCTGCAATGAATTTCAGTCTTTCCGGTGGTCTTTGGAATTCAGCCATTAACAGCTTGTCTCCTTCACCGCCAAGAGCGAGGCAAAAATGATAACCACTTGACCACCATATAGCTCATTTTAAGCCTTTTGAAAATGTTCTTATTTTAAAAAAATTTATTTGAATTATTATTTTTTTTAACGAGGAAACCACAAACTCCAGTATATCATACATTTATAATATAACTGATTAGGAGCATGTATATCACTAAGTGCCTCTATGTAGCATCACTGTGAAAATTTTATGCTGGTCTTTTTTCAGAAAGTGGGAAACCACTACGGTAACTTCTCTCTAGCCACTATGTTCCCTCGACGGGAGTTCACTGCTGAAGACCTGAATAAAACTTTGCTGGAGCTGGAACTTGCCCCAAGTGCTTCTATTGTGCTCTTACCAGTAAGTAGGATGGAAATAAATCATTGTTCACTTAAGGAGGATATGAGGACTTCATATTGTCTTAATGTTATAACGTAATCTGTAATCACTGCCTTAAAAGGAGGACATGAGGATGTTAAGGGTCATTAAAACAAGAAAAAAGAATTTATGTAGGAGAACTTAATTTCTTTTGGGCTTCATGCATTTTGATTGTTGGTTGCATACAGGTGCATATGATTGTATGCAACCATTAAAATATGGACACACACTGCTGGTTGGTTTGAACTGATTTTGGAGGTCAGAAGTAAACCTTAACATATGAATATGTTCGTCTTAAAAGTGGGAAAAGTGATGTAATGAATTTTCCCTTTAGCTGCTTTCACATACTGTATCAAAAGAGCAGTGGTCATTAATTTATCATGGAGAAGGCCTCATACAGAAAATATATCGGTTATAACCACCCTGTATGCACTGCTGAAGCCTTTTTATGTTTTGTATTTTTCTGTGAAGCTTCATTTATTCTCTACAAAATAAAATCCAACAATCAGGCTAGGTTTACTTACCAACAGAATTTCTTTTTCAGATTTTAGTTATAATCACATTTTGGAAAACTGTAAAAAATGTAAATTAAATCGCGACCCATAGCAACAGAAATATGTGGATTTAACAAGTAGCCAGTGGGAGCTGAACTCACTTAGCTGGCAGAGTCAACTACTAAACCAATGTGTTATCTGAGAAATCAATGGTATGGTGGGTATTTATTCAGTAAAGAAGCTTACTTAGTGCAGGGGCTACTTACTGAATCTGAAACAGAACTTAGACATTCAGTGCTATTTTTATAAAATCATTCAAGGGTTTTTTCACATTATCAATGTAATGAGACACACCTGGGTAACAAAATACACCTTTCAGCAAAATGTTTGCATATTTTTACTCAAATGAAAAATGGCTGGGTTCATAAGGTGCTATCTGCAAAGTTGTGCATCCGATCGCGATATAAATAAAATTTGACATTTTTTTCAATGTACAGTAACTATTATGTCTTCACTGTTACAATACTTTTAGGAGAGCAGTGTGTGTATGTGTAATGTAAATAATACAATATTGTGTATTTGTTATTGTTTGTTGTTGCTAAATTTAACGTTGTAAGCAGTTTTTATAAAACGTCTGGCCTAATTATAATGAAATTTTACAAAAGGAATCGTTAAGCAAGCTTTACTTTTTATTCTTTACAGCAGGCAGGCAGAACTGCTAAAACACTGGTTCAGTCCTCTGGGGAGGGTGTCTGGGCTGTCCTGGGCACACTTTTCTACCCTCTGCTGGCTATATGGAGGTTCCTGAGCTCCTTCCTATTTGCAGCCCCAGCGTCTCCTGGAGTAACATTGCAAAGGCCTGCTCAGGACTCTAGATCTCTATCCAACTCTGCAACCAGGGATAACGAAAAGAGGTGAGGGCCACATTTAACAGCTTTAGTAATCGGTTCAGTATATAATTATTTCACATGTTCACATTTCAAAGTTAAACGTGAATTAATTAACGTTTAACTTTTTAAGTTTCAAATGCCAGTTTGGCTGCACAAACAACCCAACAATGAAAATTTCTTATGTCCTCAGTGCTACAGTTTTTTGTGTGTGTCATTAATAGGATATTCACCACTTTTTACCAGTTAATTATTGAAGTTAGCTCAGTATGATCTATGGGGTAAAAGCAGTTTAACCCTTGTGGGGCCTTCGAGGGGTCAAATGCTGTTCAGCATTTCTGTCACGTCTGTTAAAAGTGCAAGGTGCCATTTCCATTCTGGGTCGATCAGCTCTGCGACCGTTTTGTCTTTTGAATGAAGAAAAGCGTTAATTTTGGGTAGGAGCTCGTTAAAAACGCCTGGTAAAAACTCAACCATTGAACCTCTGTGTAGTACAGCACATCGCCGTGCGCAGACTTCAGTTCAAACAGGAATTGTTGGAACTGCCTGTGTTTAAGTCCCTTTGCTCTGATGAAGTTTGTGCATGACACCACAACCTTCACGACAGAATCCCACTTCAACCCTTTGCAGCACAGTGCTTGCTGGTGAATTATTGAACTTGTAGCGGGGCGGTGAGACCCCGTTCTTTCATCTCCCGGTTCATGCGTCCTATTAGACCCCGAGACGCGCCCACCATACTAGGAGCTCCGTCAGTCGTGATGCTGGCAAGCTTTGACCAGTCCAGGTCCAACTCCTCCATGGTTTGGCCTATTTTGCCCCTGTTGTAGTCGCTTTAAGACTTTGGAGGGCTGCCAGCTCCTCGTACAGCTCAAAGTTTGCGCTGACTCTACGAATAAAGATAAGCAGCTGCGCTGTTTTTTGCACGTCTGTGCTCTCATCCACTGCTAATGGAAAAAAAGTCAAATTCTTTCGTCTTCTGCTGCAGCTGGGCAAATACACTACCCCCGATTTCTTCAATGCGTCAAGTGATTGTGCTCGCCGACAGACTCACGGCATTAAAGACATGTTGATTCTCAGGACACATTTCTTCTGCGACAGCATTCAAACATTTCTTGACAATCTCTCCATCAGTGAAAGGTTTACTGCTGCTTGTTATCAGGTCAGCAACCCAAAAGCTGGCCCGAACGGATGACTGGTTCAGCTGCGCTTGGCGTACAAATGTATTCTGCTGAGCTAACAGTTCACTTTTTAGCTTTGAGAGTTTGTCTGCTCGCATTTGGCCTTGCAAGTTATCATACTTGTCTTTGTGACGAGATTCATAGTGTCGGCGCAGATTGTATTCTTTGAATACCGCAACCTCCTCTTGACAGATAAGACAAAGGGCCTTTTCTTTGCACTGAACAAAAAAATAATCGCAACCACTGCCGGTTAAATACCCTGCATTCTGAATCAATTTTTCTCTTGCCTAACCTTTTCACCATTATTCCATTCTATTTGTCAGGGGGCCGGGCCAAATGTGGAGGCGGGCCTTAGTTTGGGGACCACTGGTATAAGCCCTATTTGCCTTTTGATATCCTCGAAGGCGACACGAGGGTTGAGTAAGACATAGGTCTAACCAGCAAATCTAAGGCTGTTGGATCTGCAGATTGATTTATGACATTTGTTGAAAAATTATGATAAATTTTTTCTTTAATGGTTCTGATTTTATTAGTAAAGAAATTCTCAAAGTCATTACTGCTTAGATTTAAAGGGACAGGCTCAACACAGCTATGACTCTTCTGTGTATTTAGTTTATTCAGTGAGACAGGTGCATGTAATGGACAGATGTCAGGTGAGATGTGATGATTATTGTACACAGAAAAAGTACCAGCAAAAGTTTGTTGTACACATGACACAGGTGGCAGCCTGCATGTCACAACATGTTCTCCATGACGTGCTAATGCATGTCATACAGTTAGTAGCACAGTAACTAATAGTTATATATGGAAATAAACTTACTGATGAAGGAATCACAGACTGTAGAAATAGATTCATTTTCCAACGGACAGATAGCAAGGTCTTGCTGTCTCTGTTGAAAGGTTTTCAGTGTGGAACATCCAACAACTGAGCAGTTTTTCTTTGAGGACAGTAGCTTTGTTATGTTGGATGTATCAGATAAGGTCTACAAAGCCAGTGAGCTGTAATGGTGGAGATCCAGTTTTTGGCCGAGCTTTTAGTGAGCAGTGTTTTAGGCAAAACCTGAGGTCCTGTGAGACATTTGACACTGGTGTATGTCGACACAGTACTGAACTCAGACAAAGACCTTTTTGACACAGGATTGGCCAAAAATTCACAATGTGAAAAAACGTAAAAAGGAAACTTCTACCATACTATGTGTGTGTAAACCAGAAAGTTTTTTTTTTTTAAGCAGGGACTTTTAAAAGACATGTATCAACATATATATATATATATATATATATATATATATATATATATATATATATATATATATATATATATATATATATATATATATATAAAAAGATATAGAAAACACTGAAAGCTAACATATTTTAAAATAATGTCTTAGTAAAATCTTGTAGTTTAAGTTTTTGTGTCTTTGAATTTAGCCCTCTGTAGGTTGATAATTTTCATATTTACCCACAATGGTAACACTCTACCCAGTCTCTCTGTTTTTCAATGCTTTTAGTAGTTTGTTTCTAAGCTATATGAACACTCTTTTGTGCCATATTTCTGTGCCCATCAGAGAAACACCCCCCAAGCACACAGTGGAGAAGCAGTCCAAAGATTTCAAGAAAGCAGGTAAAATCTGCACATTGAGAACTCAAGAGGACAGTGAGGATGACAACAACACTTGGAATGGAAATTCCACCCAGCAGATGTAGTATAATATCAGCGGCTCAACCTTCCCTTTGCTCTCTTGCTGTTAGTTAGTATAGTCTGACCTGTTGAAGATGTTGCTGCTTTTACAGATACTTCTTTACCTTTCTCTTTGTCTTGCTGTGTACCACATCTATGCCATCGACCTCGCCTGTATGCAGAGATCAAAATCAACAGAACCTCCTTTGGTTCCAACTTGATCTTGCGTTTTTGTTATAATTATGATGTAATGGCTTTTAATCCAGGTTGAGATTACAGCAGGTTGATAAATTGTGAAAAGGTTACACCAGCATCTGCTCATTTAATTTTCATTACTATAGTTTGTCAACTTTAAATTGGCACCTGACACCAACTGTTTTGTTGCTATAGGCCATTCAATTTGCAATTTACAGGAAATATTGTCTGAAAACAGTAAATTAACTGAAACCAGTGTGATTAATTTCAACCTGGCTCTAAAATGTGTTTTTGTTCTCAGCATTGGTAAGTGACATTTTCATAAATTGTTGCTACTGGCTATTGTATTACATACGTATAAAACAAAAATATAACACACACACTGGCAGAGGACTGTGATTTGCAAATATGTGAGCCATGGATGTGTTTTATACTAGTTAAGAGAGGAATACTGTAAATTTCCTCAGACAATTAAAATAAAGAAATCAGTTTTTCATTGAATTGTGTGTTTAAAAGGCAATATGCTGCAAAGGTTGGTGGATAAGATGATTTTGCAGCCTTCTGCTAAGAACTGAGCTCATGTTTAATCCTTGAAATCCCATAGAATTACCACCTGGGGCAATAACATTCGCCATCTGATTTCATTTTCTCATAATAAAGAAAACTGTCTTAAGTTCATGTATTTTGCATTTGAGTTTATCACATGAAATTGCAAAAGTCCTCTTGAGGTACTTAGTAGAGTTTAAAACTTGGGACCAGCTACTTGGGTTGTTTCCGGGAAGAATGTCATACTTGCACTGAAAGAGAAACTGTATTTATGACCTTCGAGCACGAGTACAATTGTCATACATTGTTTTCAGTACATCATGTTTACATTCAGCATCATTTTAACTAGTGTTTTAAGGGATCATACTGCTTCCATTGTTTCAGAAAACCTTATGTGATCATCATGTGGCCTGAATCAACTGCAACTCTGAAGTTATCCAGACAATCCCTCATGGAAGTAGTGGCACATTCCTGTTTTGACACAGCTGACAACAGATTGCTCTATCGCTTACTTTCTTACATCTACACAGGTACAGTCTTACATCTGCTGAATGTGGAGGGAAACTGTAGGTTCGTAGTGAGGAATGGCTAAATATGGTAGTCATGCTTTGAGTGAGTGCAGGTAATGGCAATGGATAAAAATTTTATATCTAAAAAAATATATCTTTGTGTGAGAATGCAGGTAATAGTGATGGATAAATATTAAATATCTAAATACTTTTTAATATAACAAAAAATCTGACAAAGATTCTGGAGAAACACTTTAATTGCTGGCTTCTGATAGCTTCTTGACAATTAAACTGGAGATCAGCTAAACAGCACATCATTATCAACATTATCTTACTGCTACAGTAACTGAAAGTTATTCACCCATTTTCTTATCATTAGACACAAATTCTAACAACTGCCTGTTGAAATATATAGCAAATTAATTAATGTATTGCTGTAAAAAGGTAAGGTAACCTTTAAAGCAAGCTGGTGTAGTGGGAAATGTCCATGCATATTTTTTTAGTGGAATATATATTTAGCACATATTAGTGCATAGTTCAGGCTAAAGGGCTTAGAATAGAGTAGAACAGGCCCTATCTAGACTGTGCAGGCTTGCTGGCCTTTGGTCCGAGGACAATCTGGCCTTTAGACAAAACAGTCTGAGTTGTTGAACAAAAGATTTTGGTATGAAATCTCCACATTCTGACGCTTGTTCAGGGTTTAAAAACCAACTCCCTAGAATGAGAGGGGCGAGATGTGTGCTGTGCTGGGCTGGGGGACACAGCCAGCATCTCCCAGCTGGGCTCCAGCCTTCCCCACGCATCTGTGAGCGTCTCCCTGCCGGACAGAGAGGTGACTTTGGTTGCCTGCCTTTGCATATTTCTCATTTCACCACTGAAAATAAATTCATGTTTGATTATTTGAATGTAATGCTGCCTCAGCTTGAATTCTTCTGAGTTGGGACATCTCTGACCACTACAGAAATTTGTGGCGTCACAAACAGGATAAAAAAGGAAGTCAAATTGAGGACTGCGTTCTTCCGGTTGGTGCCTGGACATCTGGGATCGGGTGGGAAATGTTGGTAAGATTGGCTGACAAAGTCATGTGATTAGAAAAGCAGCCTTAAGAAAAGAATTTGTTGGGGGTAAACCCTGTATGTTGTGGTGGATGTAAAGACAGGAAATGGGGTAATTCGTACTAACATTGCTGTAAATAACTCACCAGCTTCATGTGTTTCAGTGTGTTATTTCTGTGATTCTAAAAATGATGCAGCCTATTGACATCTAAAAGTTGAACATTGTAACGGACACAGTTTGGAAATGTATAAGTACAAAGGGCTGACTTGCATGAGATCTGCAGGGTTTGGAGAGAAACCGCCTCCTCAACATGAAAATGGCAAATTATTTTGGTTAAGGTTGAGAAATTAGCACAGACGTTTGGCAGAGGCAGCAGTCCATTTGTGCGCCATAGGTTTTGGCTGCAGAAGTTTTGGTGTGCTATTAATTAGAGACAAATAATTAATCTAGCGATAAATTAAACTAGTAAACTGTAAGTTTGTTTCTCTTGGTAACGTGGGAAAATTACATCAGCCTGGGACGGATCCATGGTGAGAGGCCTGAGGGTTTAGATAAATCCCAGTGAAAAGCTTTCCTGTTCTATTACTTTGTTGTTATGGAATAAACGAGCAAGGAAAGCTACTACACCCTGGCCATTAAGGGGAACGTTTGACCAGAGGCAGTGTGCTGAGATAGAGGTTTTAGTAAAAACCAATCAGCAAAATGCAAGCGTCAGACTTAAGTGTTACAATTGTTAAATTATAGAAAATTATTAGGTGAAGCTGTTCAGGGTTTTTTTAGGGTTCAGAACACTTGGAAGAGTCAGGAAAGTTTGAGAGTTTGGTATTAGGCTGAGGCAAATACAGAGCAGGAACTGGAGTGTGGCGATAATAAGCAGATGATGAGAGTACTGAGAGATATCCCGGGAGGAAATCAATGGCTGTGGAGCCATTGATGACCTTGAACCCAGACTACAACACCAGTCATGGCCAAGCCCCAGGTGATATACATCCAACCAGAATGGTGCACAAGACCTCCAAGGATGAGAAGAGGGTTTCCTACAGACCAGGGCAGAGGAGCCAGACAAGGAAGGGCAGGAGCTGTGAGATGTTACAGCTGTGAAAGACTTGGACATATAAGGAATCAATGTCCTACATGGGTTTGTGACAAACTCAATCGGAATGAACGAATGAGACTGAGACAGAGGGCCCTGACAAGCTGGAATCTGAGGATACTGGCTGGATCAACATCAGCCCATGGCCAGTAGTCGTTGCTGGTCCAGGTTAATAATTAAATAAAGGAACGGGTGAAGATGTTGTCAAGTGACTGAGAGAAAATACCTTTGCATTTTGCTGAAATAGCAATTATGGACTTTATTAAAGCCATTCGCATCACAGCCTGCTTGATTGTCTCGCTGAACACCCCATTTTTTTAGGACAGATTCTGAGGATTAGTCAGTCAAATGGAATCTTGTAGCTTTCCAAGAATTCAAGAGTTCGCACATTATATTATTATCCTACTGGCAGACTACCAGCTAAAACTGGGAGGCCCCACAATAAAAAAAAGAAAGGAAGGAAAGGAACAAAAAGAGAACGAAAAAAACTAAACTAAAAAAACAGTATAGATTGGTGTATGAGGGCAGAGGTCCATTAAGGTTCGAGCTGAGGTTCCAATCCCTCTCACTCTGCTGTCGAATGTTCTCCCTCATGCTCAGTGGTTGACCTGTGTTCTGGTTTTTCTGTGTGGGGCTGAGTGAATACAATTTATACCTCTTTGCATTGACGTATGATGTTGAGTGTGCACCTGGCCTGGAAACATGTCAGAAGGATTACATCACTTTGTTGTTTCTCCCAGACTACGAGAAAACGTATAGTGCATGTCTTAAGGTTGAGTCACATTTACTCTTGTCTCAAGACAATCACACGAGTCAATGTTTTATTAACAATAGAACATAGACATAGAACAATTTTACACTTTTATCAAGTGAATAAGCTCATTTCAAATTTGATGCCTGCTACAGGTTTCATAATAGGGGGAAGAAAGGGCTGAGAAAGCAGAACATTTTGAAAAGATTCAGTTGGGAGAATATCTAGCAACTAATTTCTGTCTATATATGTGCTCATGTGGCTATTTAAGGTTTCTGATATTTCATGTCATCTCTCACTCCACTAGACTCAATAGGTTTGTTTACGAAAACGGATGAGAGCAAGCAACAGCAGGAGGCAGAGATAAAAGACTGTGAACAAATGAGCCAGGTTCTTTTCCAGCAGCATTAAAGCTGCCCTATGTGCAGAAAATAAAAAGTGCTCATATTCTGTGAGGTTAGATACAGAATATATAACATGGTTTCTGAATTGTGAAGATTTTATCAGTCATTAAGGTCAACTCAGACTCTTCTTGAGAGATGATTTGAAGGGAATATCTGTTTTTGACTTGGTCTTATGTGACTGTGAAGTCAACAAAATGACCTTTTATTAGGTTTTCCATTTCCAAATTTCCAATTTGTTGTTTTGGAACAACAAACATGTATATACACTGTCTACTGTACATCAAACAAAGCTGTGGTGACTGACCATACTGAAACATTAGCAGATGAGAGCTACACAAATATATACAGTAAATATATAGAAGTTTATTAATAATAGAAATCATATTGGGTTTACTGTTTGTTGTATTAAACCACTAATTGTAGCCACAATTTTTAAAAATGAAAATAATATGAAAAACCATGTGATGTTCATATATCTAAGAGGAGCCATAAAAGAGATCAATATCAATATAAACCACAACAAAGGAAAAACTGTTCTCATATGTCTACTTACTCTATATCCATTTTGTAAATTATTCACACAACCTTTGTGTTGTACATCCAGTTGAAAATTAAAAATCAGAAAACTCAAAGATACAGACACCTTTTCACACCAATGTTAATTTCAAATGGCATATACAATGCTATTACAGTAAGTGTCCAAAAAGATACAGTACTACAGTCTATGTTTTATGATATACAATTACAATAAAACAATTATGTAGAGAGAGTAAATTATAGAAATTTGTAAACTAAAAAAAGATTAACAAGAATAATAATAGAATGCAAATAATTGCCAACAACTTGAGCATCACAAATCATGTTCTCCCAACAAACAAAGAGATGTACATCATTAATATGTTTGCTTTGCAAGGACTCATTGCAGTAGTCGTCTATTCCCCAGTAAAGGTGGGATTGGCAACAGTGGTTGTCGCATTCTGGAACAGTGGGTTGTCAGCCTGGTAACAGGAGGCCAAGAGTTTAGTTTGTTTTCTTATATAATGTTATTACAATAAATTTCAAACATAAAGTTCAAGATATGTAAAATATAAAATAACCAATGCAATGTGCTGTGAAATACTAAAATGTATTACCATTACCAGTGATCACAGCTTTATCTGATCACTGTGTGGTATACTAGCATATCTTTAAGCTGAATTTTTATCTGGAGACGGCTATTTTTACACACTTCTGTCACAGGTACTCTTGTGTTCCCTAAAGTTTTCAAATATAAAATGGGAGGCAGAGTATTTAACTTTAAATCTCCTCTCCAGAACCAAGACGTGGAATTCCACATTCATCCTGAGCAACCACGTGACTTTGTTGGTATGTCTAGGGCATGTGTAATAAAGCTCCATCTTATGTTAAAGACCTCATAGCTCCAGTTAATTCAAAATGCTGCAGCGAGAGTTCTGACTGGACTTAGAAAGAGAGAACACATTTCTCCTACATTAGCTTCTCTGCATTGGCTCCCTGTCAAATCTAGGCTAGAATTAAAAATTCTTCTTGTCACTTACAAAGCTCTTTATAATAAAGCTCCATCTTGTCTTAAAGACCTCATCGCTCCTTATGCTCCCAACAGAACGCTTCGTTCAACAGTGCTGGTCTACTTGTGGTTCCTAGAGTTTCTAAATGTAGAATGGGAGGCAGAGCCTTAAGACCAAGCTCCTCTCCTGTGGAACCAGCTTCCAGTTCAGGTTCGAGAAGCAGACACCCTCTCTAGGTTTAAAACTAGGCTTAAAACCTTTGTTTTTGACAAAGCCTATAATTAGAGATGGTTCTGATCACTCTGAACCATCTCTTAGTTAAGCTGCTATAGGCTTCGACTGCTGGGGGACCTCTTCATTCACTGAGCTCTTCTGCTTTTCGTTTTTTTCTATCCACTAACATGCCTCCATGTGACTAATGTTGTCTGTTTTTCTCCCCTAGTTGTGCTTCTCCCTTTCTGTCTCTCTCTCTATACTCATCTCCAGGTGTTGTCAGATTCAGAGCCGTGTGTCTCCAGTCTTCAGTTGCTGGTCCAACGATCCTGCCTGTGTTCTGTTGCTGCTTGTTTTGTATTTGTGTTGTTTTCTCTCTTCTCTATCCCCTCACCCCAACTGGTCAAGGCAGAAGCCCAAGCTCTGGTTTCTAGAGTGTGTTTCAAATGTTATCTCTGTGATCCAAGTTAAATCATAACCCAAGCCTATTTTTGTTTCCTTGTCTAGTGAGGTTAAGTATAGTCTTGTGGCTGCAATTTTTATGTTTGGAGGTGTTTTTAGTTGTTTGTTAATTAAATTCTCTCTCTCTCTCTCTGTACTCTCTCTCTCTCTTTGGTTCTCCACGGTATTGTCTGGGTCCAGCCCTTAAACCAAGCTTGCTCCACTTACAGATCTGCTCTTTGTCAATTTGTGCACATTAAGGGCTCTATCAAGACCAGTACAACACTCACAATATCCAATTTAATTGTCATAGATTATGTGCATAAATGTGATATATTGTGTGTGTGTTTGTTACTGCTACTATACTGTTACTCATATTTTATATTTTATGAACAGAAACAAGAAGGGTATTAAAAATCCATGTCTTGAAATGTATATTGTAAAATATATACAGTCAAGCCTGGAATTATTCATACCCCGCCAAAACCCGCTTTTTGTTCAAATGTAAATAAAAGATGAGTGATCATTTTTTTCCACAATGATGCTTCATATACATTGTCTTTTGGGAGACACCTGTCTAATCAAGACAAA
This sequence comes from Macropodus opercularis, assembly GCA_030770545.1. Classification (NCBI taxonomy): domain Eukaryota; kingdom Metazoa; phylum Chordata; class Actinopteri; order Anabantiformes; family Osphronemidae; genus Macropodus; species Macropodus opercularis. Next base: position 6,538,938 of record CM061109.1, read on the forward strand.
TCTTTCTGGTTGAATAAAAGTAACTTTAAGTTAGTATTTGCCAGGGGTATGAATAATTTCGGGCTTGACTGTATTATATTTTCATTCTTGTTGGCAGTAATAATAAAAGCATCTCACCTCTGCCCATTTGGATTTCTTCTTTTCATTTTCAAATTTTCTGTACTCTTTTAGGTCCTTCATGTAGAGGAGTAACTTGACAAGCATCAGAAGTATGATGCCAATGAGAGCCACTGTTGCTATGGTGCCCCCAATGATAGCTGTAACACTGGGTGGTTCTGGACAGTCTGGAAGGACAATTATAATACACAGAAGTTTTTACACATGTGCAAAATATATCAATACACAGTGCTGCTGTTTTGTTAACTGTAAGTTAAGACCTGTGCATGAAGAGATTTGTCAGTGTTGGGTTTAAGGTATTACATTGTTATGAATATGATTTGATTATTTTTTTTATTTTTTATTTTTTATTTCTTTGATCACATTTCTGCATATGGCTCTATGCTTTACCTACACACATCCCAGAAAAGATAGAAGTGCACCACCTGTCTGGTTCTTTTTTTGTTTGTTTGTTTGTTCTAAAACAGCCACTAGAAGCCACTTTTCACACAATCTTAAACCCCAATTCTGAGAGAGTCCCAGTCTGCCAGTGTAGCTCACTTACACTGGCAGACTGATGAAGAAACAACATGGCTAAAGCAGCTAAAGCCCTGAATGCACCAAACTACAACCCCAATATAAAAGATTGGTATAGGTCTACAGTAGGAAGAAATGGAAAATTTACAGATTTTTCAAGGCAGCTTAAAGATAACCCGCCCCCCCACCCCCCAGCTGCTTTGGTACATTACAAACAATATAGCGAGGCAGCAAAAAGATATTCTTGAAGCCACTGTCAATGTAAAAAAGGCTGGTGCAAGTAGGCTATTCTAACATAATTATTTGAATTTTACTGATACTGATTTTACTGATTACTGGTTTTATATTTATAAAAAAAAATACATACACAGTGGCCATGTTCTTATTTTAAAAAGTTAGGTACATGTTATCATTAGCTTACCCCTCTCTTTCAGAATTTTAGCCATGTAGTTATCCTCTCCAACAAGCTGTTCCAGTCTAAATTTGATCCAGCAGCCCTCTGAGTCTTTCTGTTGGCACTGCTTGCTTGGTAACTGGTCCACCAACTCATGATGAAGGCTTTTGCTACAAGCAAGGCTGCAGTTTTTTTTAAAGGGGCCTGAATCAAAACCTAGACATTCAATGCAGTTCCTGCAAATGTAAAACATATGGTTAAGAGTCAAGCTTTTGGAATTCCACTTGATCTGGCTGTGGCAAACTGGAGTTGACCACTCTTACTCTAGTAATAAGCCTTGTTTAAGATTTTTTTCTGTTACAGTTCGACTCTACAAAGAGTAAAGTCTCCCTTGGTCAAAACACATCTCGTGTTACAAATTTGACCTTCATTATGACAATTTTCATTAATAAAATCCAAAGTAAACAAAAGATAAAACATTTCTATTAAACATGTTTGAAATCAAATGTTAAGACCACAAGCTTATCGTTGCCAGAACAAGTCCCATCAGCTCTGACAGAAAACTAGCTTACATGCACTGCACACCTGGATTTTAAAATACTTACTGTAGCTAGCAGAGAAACACAGACTGTTAGTGACACGCTATATAAACATGCCTCTTAGATGAAATGCTCTACAACAAGATCAAGTGGAAATTCAGTCATTTGATAAACTATAAATAAGATTTAAAAAGTAAATGTGAACTTACAGTTTGGTCTGGCAAGGATCAGGACAGTCAAAGCATGTCTGGCAGTGTGGCTGCTGATATCCACCCCTGCATTCACAGCGGTTACACTTGCAAGTCCCTCTTCCATAGCAGACAGTGTTGTTTGGGGTACGACAGCCCTCCTCAGACACCTTGCACTGACAGGCTGAACCCTCATAACCTATATTGCATTGACATTTCCCACAGTTGCACTTACCATTCCCTGTAAGTTTGAAACAGCAGAGATGATGATCAGAACAACTGCTCATGTTAATTATTCATCATAAAAAGCAACAACACCCTCTAAATAGAGCACAAAAAGTAGTAGTTGTAGTAGCAGCACAACAGCAGAACTAAGACCAACTACACAGAGTTATGTAGTCACTTCTACAAGTATTGATCTTGGTTTTAATTTCCAATAATAATAATTTGAACATTCTGAAACAAATGAAACATTTGAACAATTTGACAGGCATTGTCTTTGTTTCAGTGTACTTCTCTGTTAAACAATAAATCCACACAACCGACCCAAACGCAACGTAAAATTTAACGTAAAAGTTTTAACAAGGAAAAAAAGAGTTTGCCTTCATTTGCTTATTGCTTTGCTGAAGTTTTTTTTTTCATAAAAGGAAGGATGTAAAGTACATGAGGTGAATGATGTAGCTGCAGAAACAGGACAGGAGAGGTGAGGAGCGAGTGCATTCACATGACATGGTCACAAACACAGGTGAAATCAAAAGATTACATACTATACACTGCATAAAAAGACACAATGTTTTTTCTCTTTTCTGTTTTAGTCAACCTTGAATTTCCTTTGTCGTGTGTTTTTATTATCCTGTGTTTGCCACCATGTGTTTTTGTTACCACGTTATTGTGCACCTGTTATGTTTGTTCCCATGTTAGTGATTTTAAGCCATGTTAGAATACTGTTTAAAGATTCGTTGTGTTATTGGGTTTCTAAGCTCTTAAACCGTATGTTGTAAAGTGTGCATAATATAAATACAAAACTACAGTAAATGACCTGAACCATGTCTGTATCTGTAATTTTTTTACACCTCATTTTATCAAAATCATAATTAAGTACCAGTATTTTGGTAAAAAATAATTCAGTTTCGAGTTCATTTGAAAAAAAAGCAGATATTTGTAGAAAGTAAAAACTTACCTCCACAAAGTTTATTTTGAAACTTCTCACAGTGTTCATCGTCACACTCGCAGAAATCACCGTGATAACTGAGCCCACTTTCTGTTGTGTGGCATGAGCATCTGCCACACACACAGTCTCCTCGACCCTCACATTCTGTGCCATTCTGTCTCTTACAGGATGCTCGCAGAGATTGCTCGTCTTTCATTGCTCCAGTGGAACAGTTACAGAACTGACCGACATTGCCTTCATTGCACCTGAATAAGAACAGGTTAGATAAAGTGATTAAGCATTACATTTTCTAATTAGCTTTGGCCTATGACTTATAAAATAAAGTAATACATGTAATCAGTCAGGATTGGTTCCTTAGTTGCCTTAAGAAAGTCTTAATGTTCTCATATCATTGTATGTTTTTACTGCAATCCATGTGACACATTGACACATTGTGTAAAGCTTAGTTAAGCTTACTTGCAAATACCACAGCTGACTTGTCCATTGCCATTGCAGTGGGAGTGGTTATTGTCAGTAGGACCTTTACAGTGACACATACACTCTGTAGATAAGATCACTGTCAATGTCTCCTTGATGCCCAGTGGTCTGATAGTGAAAAGCTTGTTTTCCATACATGAGTGTGCTGTCACTGTGACATTAAAAGAAATCTGGAGAGGGTAGTTGCAATCAGAGTTAAAAGGGCATTCTTGCAAAATTTACACATTTAAAATGTTTAGAAAAACATTTATTAAATATGTATTCAGATTGAATTGTGTATTGTACAACCCCATACATTAATATTTAGTAAACTGGAATCATAGAAATGTTTTGCTAAACTTTTGTTTTTGTCAGTTTATCAAGATGATCCCCACTACTCTAAAGCTACACCTGCTTAACTTAAGAGATGGTTCAGAATGATATGAACTAGCTCTGAGCGGCCTTTTAGTTTTGTCTTTCCCCTGAGGTGAATTTGGAGTGAGCTTCGGCTGGTTCTTGTTGCTGCAATAAACATTATTAGGTGAAGATGTCTGAAATTTCTTCAGTAGAAACATTTCATCTTTTAAATGGAGATATGTTTGATGATAACAGTGTTCACATTTTAGACAAGTGGTTTGGCGTTAGAGAAGCATTACATGTACAAATAAACAGAGGTGGAGGCCATTTCTCATGCTGCCATTTTATCAGTGACCAGTAATGGTTCAGCAGGAGCAGGAGTCATGGTAGTTCATAAAGGTAGAGTTCATAAAGGTTTTGAAAGGATGAATAACCTATGGTTTAGTTACATGGGCAGTTAACTAGTTGTTTATGTGATGTTTATGTAAAATCAGATAGTTTGTAATTCTAAAAGCTTGCTCTATGTGGGAATTGTTGGGTTCAGTTGTGTAAGGTCTTACCTTACTTGTAAAGTGCTTTGAGATAAATGTTGTGAATTGGAGCTATATAAATAAAGTTGAATTGAATTGAATTAAGTCCTAAGAAGGAAAATTTGAATTTGAATTTGGAGATGTTTCATTTGTGGATTTCATGTCTTATATTTGCAGCTTACTATATCTTATCTGTTGTTGTTTATGTACTATATTTGCTTTAGTTTGCAATTGACAATAAATCTGACCGTAAGATGAGACAGAAGATAATGATTCTCCCATTAAAATTAGACTGTAAAGCATTGATAATTTTGTGACATAACAATAATTTCTACCCACCCCATACAAGAATGACAATGAAAAGTTGAAAAATTATAAAAAAAAACTAACCTCCTTTCCTACAAGAACATGATCACAAACCCCTTCGCTGCCCCCTGTTGGTAATGGATGATCGCATATAGGGGTGTAGACAACACTTACATCTTCAGGGAGATTGTCATGAGTTACAGTTACTTTGGAGGACAACCTCTGTTATAAATCATTAATTGCGAAAATTGTAAGAATAGCAATAATAATATATGGTAATATAGGATTAAGATCAAAACACAACATTAAAAGTGTCTATTCTTAGAAAGTAAACAAAATGTATTAATGGCAAATTGTCTACTTACACTATAGGCATTTTCAATCAACTGAACAACATTTTTGGAATCTTCTGAGAGAATTCCCACCTCTGACTTTGGAATCATTTTAGAGAGTTGCTAAAACAATAATAAAGTGAAATTAATAATAAGAAGAAAATAGTTAGAACATAATTTATGGCCTGTACAAATGAAAAGTAATTATTATTTACCTCATAGACAGCTGCAACATTTTTCGTCACTGCAAAAATTGGCTGAATATTGTTTTTTTCTAATTGCACAGCTAGTTGTCCAACAGATGGGTAGTCCTATACACAACAAGTACTGCAATTAGTGAAATTTGAGACTAATATAATAGTAATATTACACAATCATTCACTTTCTATCGCAAAAACAAAACTCAACAATAGTAAATCATAACCCTTTTGCAATTCCATACATACCATCTCACTGCTCTTAGTATAAAGGTTGTCTTTCATGTGGCACTGTTCATCATTGGGTTCCAATATGCCAGCCAGTTTTCCATCTCCAGCCATGTGGAATCCAGCATCAGTTGCCAGCACAATAAGGCGAGTGCTGCTGTTCCTCCAGCCTATTTTGTCCTGATCAACAATACGTGGTGATACAAAAGAATTTCAATGGTTCACTCAAAGGGGAAAATAATGTTATATATCCCACTAACTGGCTTAAAAACATTGCGTAGTACATACAATTAATACAACTATCACAGTAGGCTAGTCTGAAGCAATTATTATGCAGCTATCACTAGTTACAATTTAAGATGTAATGGTATGTTAAAACACATGTAGTTACTTAATGTCTTTCTGATTGAACAGCCTTAATTATATTATCTAGTTTTCATTTTTTTATAATAATAATACTAATAATTCCATGTGTGTGTCCTTACCCCACATACAGCAGCTTGCATCATAGCATCAAGACTCCCTTCAGGAGAGTCCAAGTTCCCAGAAATGGACTGGGTTGTGACCTTCTTTTTGTACTCCTGATCACTTGATGTCATACTGAGCACATGTCTGTAGCCAAAGGCAGCCTGACACTGTTCAGAATTGTCATCACATGGATTCTTCAATTTCTCCTTGTTGGTGTTAGTGTAAGGAAGGACTGTCTTATCAACAAAGGCCCCAAACCCTGTATTTACAGATATGTTTATTACTTTCAAAATACTGTTTAAGATGTATGAAACATTATTATTATTATTATATTAGTTTGTTGGAATAAAGACATCAACCAAGACACAAGAAGATGCGGTTGCATTAAATTCTGCAATTAAGAGATCTGCTTTCATTACAGAGTGTTGTATATCAATAAGGTATGTACAGTTACAAGAAAAAGTATGTCAACCCTTTGGGATTATATGGATTTCTGCATAGACTGGTCATAAAATGTGTTCTGATCTTCATCTAAGTCACTAAAAAAAAAACACAGTTTGCTTAAACTTATACCACACAAACATATGTTTTCATGTTTTTATTGAACATAACATGTAAACATTCACAGTTCAGAGTGGAAAAAATATGTGAACCCCTAGGCTAATGAATTCTCCAAGACCTAATTAGAGCCAGGAGTCAGCCAACCTGGAGTCCAATCAGTGAGATGAGATTGGATGTGTTGGTTAAAGCTGTCCTGCCGTATAAAAAACACATACCAGTTTTGAATTTACTGTTCTCAAAAAGCATTGCCTGATGTAAACCTTGCCTCGCACAAAAGAGCTCTCAGAAGACCTATGATCAAGAGTTGTTGACTTGCATGAAGCTGGGGTTACAAAAGTATCTCTAAAAGCCTTGATGTTCATGTGTCCACAGCAAGACTGTCTACAAATGTGTTCTCTTGATTCAATAAAAACCTTGTTTGGTTCTGAAATGAGGGACCACGAACTGGATTACTGAACTTTGCCATAGAGAAGCTAATGTTGTGACACTGTGTCAGATCGCTGTGTTTCCACCACGCGCTGCCGCGCCGCCACATCCTCACAACTATCCCTTTGTAAATAGCTCAATAAATTTGTGTACAGTAAAGCCTTGGTTCCGCCCCTTCCTTTATCGCCTGGCCCTACTCTGTTTAGTAGGGTACGAGCCGAGAAGGAACGGGCGGACAGTTTGTGCAGTATTAGTTTAAGCAGACTGTGTTTCTATTGTTGTGACTTGAATCAGATCAGAACACATTTTATGACCAATTTATGCAGAAATCCATGTAATCCCAGAAGGTTCACACACTTTCTTTTGGCTGTATATACTGTATTTAACCCTCAGGGACCCTTTTAAAGTTGCATACATTTGAGTTATAAAAAAATTTTTGCCTTAATATTTTTAAATATATTTATGGAGTTATTTTTTTCAGCCAATATCAGTCCTAATCAAAAAGTTATTAATTTTCTGAAATTTAACCTTCTAAATACCAGGTGTTTGTAATGATGACCTATCATAAACAGAAAAGTGCCCAAGGAAATCTGAATGTACTAATTTGTCCTTTGGATGACTTCATGACTGTATAAGTTAAGTCAGCCCCTTTATACACACACACACACACACAGATACGCGTGTTAAAAAATTAAACCACAAAAATTCATAAAATGTGCTTAAAGGTCCCAGAGGGTTATGTTATTTTTAGATATTTTTTTTTTAAACTAAAGTTGTTGTTTACCTATTTGAGCGTGTTCCGTGATACTTTTCAGAGCTGCAAAAAGCTGTTCTCCAAGTCCTTTTACGTTTACCAAGTCATCTTTCATAGAGTATGACAGGTCCATCAGGTAGTAGAGATCAACTGGATATCCCTGAACTCTTCTGAAAGCAACACTAAATGTGGTAGGAAGCCCTGAAATGAAAAACAACAAACAAATCTACATTTGTCTTTTGTGAGATGCTAAAGTTGTTAGGGCTATTGCCTCACAATTACAATCTGGCTAAGCCCTACCTTAACATGGTTTATAAAACTCATCTGCCCTATAATAAACTTTAACTCTGTGAAGATGTGATGAAGTGTGAATTTATTATTTAAATTGTAAGATCCTTTTCTTAATTAAAACTTACTTTTGTATAATAAAGACTAAGAACAGCTCCTATTTTTATTGGGTTGCATTACTTAAAATTCCCATGGCTAAATGAATGCTAATGGGTTTTAAAGCAAAGTCTCTGAATATGCTTTTAATTTCCAAAAGTAAAAAAAGAATGTCACTAACCTGGACGCAGTCTCAGACTAATCTTCTGTGGACTCAGCTGGACGGGCTCCTGCTCATTGAACGAAGTGGACAGAGGAGTTTTTTTTTCAATGTTTACATTGTTTTGAGGGGCAATGATCTCATCCCTCTTGCATCCTCTGGATATCAACTGCTCTTCAGTATCACAGCGTACTGCTTCTTGCTCACCAGCTTTGGTAAAATTCTATGCAAACACAAATGCGAGGAGATAGAAGCAGCATAAATATAAACGCATTTATTCTGCATGTGACAGACCTACTAAATCAGTGGTCTGGCTGATAGTGGCAGGAATCATTCTTTAGTGTCTCTTTTTATGAGATTTCTTATGAGATTTGAGATTTTTTATGAGAATTATATAATTATTGGCAGAGGTAACGTGATGTAAACCCCTTGTTAGTAGAAACTAAGAGTAGATATAGATGGTTCTTTCTTACCAGCTGCTGACACCACACGCAGTATGGCCCAGATTTTATACAGTCATCGCAAGAGTTGATCACAGACTTTGGGCAAACTTTATCTTCACACAATCCTGAAAATTAAAAATCAAATGTGTGTGTATGTATAAAATAAAAAAAAAAAATCCCTCCTCGCCCCCCGTGGGCGGTCTCATCCTTCCAAGCTCGGGTCCTCTACCAGAGGCCTGGGAGCTCGAGGGTTCTGCGCAGTATCTTAGCTGTTCTTAGGACTGCACTTTTCTGGACTGAGATGTCTGAGGTCTTTCCTGGACCTCATATATATATATATATATGCTCCAGCCTGAAGACGACTTCCGTGTAGACGGACAGATTCGCTTATGTAACCGAGTCTCACGTCGGGTTTTACCGTTTTCCCATTTTCTACGTTTTATATATATATATATATATATATATATATATAGCAACCCATGAACAATACCATGTTACTCATTCACTGTGTACTAGATATACAAGAATTTCAGGTAATTTGAAGTAGTTGAAGTTGTTAGTTTGAAGTTAGTTTGAAGGGGTACAGTCTATGCTAGCTCCTTTTTTTTCTTCTTCTTTTTTTAATTCATACAGTTTGGTCTGTGAAAAGGAGCTCTGTGCCTGTCTGCATATTTTGCACAGTTACATAAGCACATGAACAGGAAATGGTTGCTTCTGTTACAGAATACAGATGATACAGATCAGTGGAACAGGCTATTATATCACTCATTCACTGTATGTATACAACAATTTCAAGTAATTGCAAGTGGTTAGTGAAAGAGGTAGGGTTTTGAATGAGAACAAAACCCCTATATTTAATTTATAACGTTTGAATTGTGCAAAGGGTCTATGAGTCTGTCTCCATATCTCCCTGCTTAGAGCTGTGCTAGTCATTTCTGTCAACACATGAACAGGAAATGGCTGTTTCTGTTTCTATATAGGTCTGTGTAACACGCTATTATGTTACTCATTCATTGCATGTATTTAACTAGGGGTAGTGAAAAGGAGTATTGTGTTTTTGTGCATTTCTCCCACAGCCTTTGTGAGCACATAAACATCATATTACTCATTACTGCATACTTTATATAAAAGAATTTCAGAAAGTTGGTCAGGAAGAGTTTTGAAGGAGTACACATTGAATAAAGTGAGGGAGCAGTGTTAACCAGAGTAAGTAATTAGATTTGACAAAACATGATTTTACAATCACTTTCTAAGGCACAAATAAAGATACTGCCATTCACAGTCAAATGAAGAATTAACTCATGTAGCACTAATGTTCAAAATTAACTATACTAACAAACAAAGAGAGTCACAATTCCCTCTGGTACAGTAGCCAAAACTCAGTTGTAACATAACAATACAGGACTGCTTGCCAGGAGAACCTGGGTAGGTTCACAAACAGTGTGCTATGATATATAAAGAACTATATAGTCACTGTTACAGTGGACAGATGCCTCCAGGTCTTTCCCAACTAGAAGCCCTGGATGACCACCAAGTGGCTGATAAGAGAGAAAGAGAGAGAGACATCGCTTTCAGATCTGGGAATCTGGCACACTACAGTGTGACCCAATATAACCTGGAGAGGCATCAGAGAGGCCAAGCTAGACAACTGGAAGAGGATTGGAGACCACTTGGACAGCAAAAACAGCAGAAAGGTGTGGAAGAGAGTCCAGCATCTCATCGACTTCAGGACCAACCCCAGCGGCTACTGAAGGCAACAGCATGCTGGCAGAAAAATTTTTTGCCCATTTTCAGGTGGAGTCATTAGAGACGTCCAGATGATCTTTGTGGACTACAGCTTGGCGTTCAGCACCATTCTCCTTTGCAAACTGATAGAGAAACTTAAAAACTTGGGACTTCCATATTTTATCTGCATGTGGATTAACAGCTTCCTCTCAGACAAGCCAACACACATCTACTGTACGGCCTGGGGCTGTGTGCACCCATGACCACCACACCCCTGCGCACAAGAGCAACATCATTGCGAAGTTCACAGACGACACCACAGTGGTGGGACTGATCTTGGAGGAAGGGATGCACATACAAATGGACTAAAAAAAGTTTCACTTTAAACATACGTTTTGGAGAGGTTTGTTGAGAAAGGAGTTCTATCACTGTATCCACCTTCCTCCAACCCTTATTGTTTGAGCCCACTTCCTGTTTCTCTCCACCATCGACTGACTTCAGTTTTTACTTATGATCATCAGCTCAACTGATTTCATATGTACCACGTCCTTTTTATATAAGCAGCCACTATCTGGCCCTACCTATTTCCGGACTCCAGTTCCTATCAGCTTTGGACTTCATCAGCTTCACTTCCTCTCCCCCCCAGATTAGCCATACTCACCTGCTCTCTCTTCTATTTAACCAAACTAAGCTCGTTATATTAATAATCCAATACTGAAGACATTACTCACCTGCTTTTCCTCTTTAGATCCAATTCAGCGCTCTTGTCTGATTAAGAGGCCAACTGCAATGCTTAACTCACGTTTGTATCTTATCTATGCACTCTTAATCTTGTCATTATAGCATTCTTTACTTAAGTCTCATAATTTGGCTATATAATAAGGTTCACCACATTGAAGAAGAAAATACTGTAGATGAAAATATGGACAGTCTGAAAGAGTTTGCTAACACATACACATCTGTATTTATATACAGTATCAGGATGACCAGTGGTTATCCTGATATACATACACTGACTGCTTTCACTATTTCTCCTGAGGTGATATACCCTTACCCTTTGCCCATCAATTTCCTCCTCCTGTTATACAACGTCAGGATGGTTTAGCATAATGTGTATTTTGCTGGTCATTTAAACTGCACTGTAGGTTAGATTTGTTTCAAAATGAATAATGTAATTTGTAACTTACCATTTCTACTCATCTGCAGAAGCAAAAGAAACAAAAACAAACAGCGATCCATTTCCTAAATGCAAAACAAGACATTTATTTCATGTTTCATTTCCATAGTGAAATGCATTTTGACAGATTCTTTGACAGATTCTTGTGAATTGGTAAAGATGTCAGGCATTGTAACAACACGTATTGTACATGTTTTTTAGGTCTTACTCGCTTATAAAAGGTAGGAAAAAGTAAAGTACTGAATAAAAATTTTAAATATTAATACTATAAACAATTAGATGATAGATTAGTCTGAAATAGAAAAGAGCTTAAAGACAAAGGCAACAACTTGTAAAACTAAAAAATTTCAACCAGATAAAAGGCAACATGATAGTTTTCTGTGTGAGTATACTTCATAATACAGTCATTAGTTAATATAATAGCTTAACCAAATAAGCTATGTGTTACCCTTTGTTACACTTTATAGGTTTATATGAGTTAAAGATATATATCATATTCTTACTTTGAGTGTGTGTGTGTGTGTGTGTGTGGGTGGGTGTGTGTGTGTGTGTGTGTGTGGGTGTGTATATATATATATATATATACTCAGAGTAAGAATATGATTTCCTATACACACTGTGCTGTGTCAACCCTGTCGACACCATAAAAGGTAAAAGGGAACCAGTAAGTGTTGGCTCATTAGTACATTTCCTCTTTTTGACTCAGAGTATAGCTTTACTTTTTTTGCTTTAAATATTTTTGTAAGCTTTTTTCATATTTAAGTTATCTGACTTCTACATTCTGTTCCTTAATAATTTATATAATCAAATATTTAACAGTTAACAGTAACAGTTTTTGACAAGGAACAACATTCCTAACTATATATAAGGCACCTATTGATGACTAGGTAAATTAATACGTAAATAACATTTGTTTATTAGAACATTATTCGTAATTGAAAGACTCAACTCACCCCCCAAAAAATGTAGCTCTGGTCTGACTGACAGTTGTGTTGAACACTAAGGGGTGGAAAGGCTCCACCCTGATGACAGGAAGTGTCAAACAACCAAAGAGTTGCTTCATACTTCCTGTGTGAATAGTGTGTTCATACTTGCAGTCATAAAAGGCCTAATGTAACAACTTGATAAAATGAATTTCACATACACGGCAACGTAGAACTTGCAGCTGCGTAAGTCACTAAAAACTAACTGCTTAGAGACTATTCGTTTGAGTTTTTCAGAATTAAACTGCAAGAACAGAAGTTTTTTAATCACTAATAGCAGTAAATCAGCAAAGGCAACAAAATAAAAAGAACTATTCAAGATAAATGGATTTTCATTTTAGTTGTTACAGTTAAGAGAGAAATGTATTTTACATGTAGTGCAGTGTTTCTTACGGTATATGATGACTGTTTTGTTATACCTGTTAAATAAATAACATCACAGGACTCTAAGGGGGCGGAGAGGGACTTGCAGCTTGAACTTGCAGTCACTGCTTTCATGAAAGAGATGAGCTATTACTGGTCAAGGCCTCTCAAGAGTACACTTCCCACCAAGCCTTACTCTAAGCTAGAGATTCAGAACATAACATAGTTGGGGCTGTCCAAATCCCGAGCAGTGGAGCCTTCAGTGGCATTTCACCACTACCACCAAAACCAAACCTCCATACAATGTCAGTCTCTTCTAATATTTCTTCGCCTCCATTTTTCAGAGAATGTATAAATATGCAGCTCAGTCAGTGTGTTCTCTTAATGCTGTGACTCTGCTGTCAGCATATCATGCAGATATTCTAGGACGCCTGTGTTTGAAGCAGAGGAAGCTGATAAAAGAGAGCTGCAGCCTCCTATTTCAACTTTCAAGGACTTCCATTGTTCACAGTCTTTTACAAGCCTAGTTCAGCACCCTTATGTTCTTCATGGTAGGTGTTAGGATACGTTAGCATAGGACTGCTGCACCCTATCAATGTCAGTAAGCACTCCCTGGTACCACCAAGCAGCCACAGTTGGTCAGGGTTTTCTAAAAAATAAAAAAATACACAATGACATATGCATTTCTGCAGCCAGGCACATTGACTGAATGCAAAAACAAAAAAAGAGAAAACAATGTCTCACTGCTCCCACACGAGGGAGTGCGCGACCTACGGACGGGGGTGAAATCCCCGGGGTGGTAACGTCAACTACATGCGACACATACAGCGACCTGTCCACTCAGGCAGATCGATGGTGCACATGCGCAGCTCATCCGTGGGAAATAGCCGCCATTTCTGAATGTTACAGGCTGCAATTTGCAGCGAAACCGCCCAGATTCAACGGAGTGCTGTCCTCAAAGGCGCGAGGGGATTCTCGGCACGTCTTAGAAGACAAAATAAATTCTCTGTTACAGCAAAACTCGTCAGGGTTTTTACTCTCGTTACTTTGTCGCCCTTAACCCTTGTGCACCCTTCAATTGGGTCAAAATGAAAATAGGGGGCGCTCTAAGCTCAAAAACCACACAAGGGTTGGATAAAATAGTTCAGTAATAGTGTTCATCAGAAGACCCACATTGCTTGGATGTAACACCCGCGAAGGCTGTTTTATCCAACCCTTGTGTGTGTTTTTAAGCTTTGAGCGCCCCCTATTTCACAGTGGGGTCGTTTTGACCCCTCGAAGGCTGCACAAGGGTTAAGAAGGGCGATTTGTCATTATGTCCCTTTCTGGATCTGCCTGTGTTAATCAAGCGAACAACAAAGCGTTCTGTCACTCAATTTGCCCTACCGATGGATTCATAACGATCGACCTTTCAATACTTATTTTGCTCCCACTTACAAGAGCAAGCTATGCGTGATTCCACTACGGGTCTCGCGTTGAGTATCCCTTGGAGTGGTGCTACAATGGACAATGTCAGGCTGGGGTGCTCTTTTTGTGGAGAGAGCCGTGAATGGAATTTCGACTCCAAAGATGGCTCAGAGTCACATAAATGTGTTCTTAACTCTAACACATTTTCAGGGGTCCTACAGGGTCATCATGTTTTAGTAAAGATGGACAACTCCACAGTAGTAACTTATATCAACCGCCAAGGGGGCGGCCTCCACTATGCGTCTTTATAGTGGTAAATGGCATATTTATGAGGAGTGTGGGTCTAGAAACACCATTTCTTTTCAGTGTTCAGTGGTGGACATTCTGTGCTTCCTTCAGGAGCCTTTTCTACCATTATCTATTTGGCAGCAATTTCAACCATGTAGATTTTGGCTGCAGTCTCCAGGTCCCTTAGATAATCTCCCATATGCGCTCCCATTTGAGCTTATTAAAGCTGTGGGGTTTGATTTTTTTCTTTCTTAAAATGCACTGCTCTTAGCATTGACCACAGCAAAATTGTTAGTAATTTGCAGGCATTTTCTATTAGCCCCTCTTGCTTACAGTGTGCCCCAGGGCTGGTTAAGGCTTATCGCCAGGTCAATCCTGCATTTGTTCCCAAAGTGTTGAATGCCTTATATAAGTATTCCTCATCCTCATACTGTAGAGCAGCTGGCCTTCCAAGCACCACCATTTCTCTCAGAGGAGGACTGATGGCTTAACAACTTATGTCCTGTTTCATGGGTGGTTGGAAACCATTATGTCGCCATTTTACTCAGGACACAGCCACTTTGTGAGCTTTGTTCAGAAAGAGTATCGGTCCAGGATATCTGTGCTTGAGCAAGCTAGACTTGAATTCCACACATTTGTGCAGTTTTACAGGCTGGATGACCACATGACCCTCTCTGGCTCATGGAAGCAGAGGTATGCAGTCCTCATAGGTTGTTCCAATAACTCTTTGAAGATCCTCCAATTAATTCAAAATGCTGCAGCCAGAGTTCTGACTGGACTTAGGAAGAGAGATCACATTTCTCCAACATCTCTGCATTGGCTCCCTGTCAAATCTAGGATAGAATTCAAAATTCTTCTCCTCACCTACAAAGCTCTACATAATAAAGCTCCATCTTATCTTAAAGACCTCATGGCTCTTTATGCTCCCAACAGAACGCTTCGTTCTCAGAGCGCTGGTCTACTAGTGGTTGCGAGTTTCTAAATGTAGAACGGGAGGCAGAGTCTTTAGCTACCAAACTCCTCTCCTATGGGACCAGCTTCCAGTCCAGGTTTGAGAAGCAGACACCCTCTCTAGTTTTAAAACTAGGCTTAAAACCTTTCTTTTTGACAAAGCATATAGTTAGAGATGGTTCTGGTCACCCTGAACCATCTCTTAGTTAAGCTGCTATAGACTTAGACTGCTGGGGGACGTCCTTCATTCACTGAGCTCTTTTTTCTCTTTTTCTTCTATCCGCCAACATGCCTCCATTTCCACATGTGACTAACGTTGTCCCTTTTCTCTCCTAGTTGTGCTTCTCCCCTTCTGTCTCTCTCTATCCTCATCTACAGGTATCATCAAACTCAGAGTCGTGTGTCTCCAGTGTTCAGTTGCTGGTCCCACCATCCTGCCTGTGTTCTGTTGCTGCTTGTTTTGTTATGGTTGTGTTCTTTTCTCTCTTCTCTATCCCCTCACCCCAACCGGTCAAGGCAGATGGCCGCCCACACTGAGCCTGGGTCTGCTGGAGGTTTCTTCCTCGTTAGAGAGGGAGTTTTTCCTCTCCACTGTTGCTATTTAAATGTACAATGTATTGATTGGCTACAATTAAAAGCTTGCTCTATGTGGGAATTGTTGGGTTTAGTTGTGTAAGGTCTTAAAACCTTACTTGTAAAGTGCCTTGAGATAACTGATGTTGTGAATTGGCGCTATATAAATAAAGTTGAATTAAAGTTTCAGTTAAATATTTTTTCATAAACCTCAAAGTTAAATGGAGTTTACTGTTTTTACACAAAACATACAGCTTATATTTAAAGGTTTACATGTAATAATAATATGCAAGGGGTGTTTTGATTCAATTTATATTACAGCCACAGTCATTGGGCTTCTGGAAGTGGATTTCACTCAGCAAATAGTCAAAGTAGATTGTATAAGTGTTTATTTAGCATTTGGAAAACTAAATGTGAAATGCAATAAAAACAAATCTGATTCCTCAATTTACATTTTTGAATTTATCTCACAAAAATACAAAGAAAAACAACAGTGGTTTTATTAATTTGGTGATTGACATTCAAAATAAGTCAGAGGCATGTTTACAGGCACCGCAGATGTCTAAGACATTAGCATTTTTTATTTTATTTTTTCCTTTCTCTCCTTCCTTTCATTTTTTATTTCTTTCATAACACGTTCAGTAATAACCAGTGCCAAGAAACTGAATCCCAAGTTGCCCTTTTTTTTGGTCTTTATGGCATTTTAGCAAAAAAAAAAGTTTTCTAACATAACACCAGCATTTATTGGCATTTACATGTGTTGAGAATAAAATTACCTTGTTGAAACAGATCACACATGAACTTTACAAGCATTCAATAATCAAATAACATTAAATGCATTATCTTCTGCTTTTCACAATCACAGAACTAGTTTCTTTAAATGTTTGTCATCTGTTAAACTTAGTTATCTCTCTCAATCATTTCCTCACTGAAAAAGGCCTGCAGAGCATTCCCTTTAGATGTGTACTTGATGCTGTCAATCTCACCGCCATAGTTGCTGGGCTTTTGAAAGTGGATTTCCAAGTGGTCCTGCAGATCTTCCTCATCCTCTATATCTTTGATGTCATCCAAGAGGACTGTTCGCTTTAAAACACCACAAAAGGTCTGAAAGAAATCATAAACATGAGCAAATGTAGTGTCTACACGAACATCTGATATGACTCGACTAACACAGTTGCAAGAAAAGTATGTGAAGCCTTCGTGATTACATGGCTTTCTGCATAAATTGGTCATAAAATGTGTTCTAATCTTCATCTAAGATCGTCACAAAAATAGAAAAACACAGTCTGCTTAAACTTATACTGCACAAACATGTTTTTTTTTAACATAACATGTCAACATTCACAGTGCAGGGTGGAAAAAGTATGTACTTAAGTATGGACTTAATAACTGGTTGACCCTCCTTTTGGCAGCAAGACGTGCACAATGGTCTGGAGGCATCTTGGACCATTTGTCTTCACAACTGTTTCAGTACAGCAATTATCTTGGGATGTCGGGTGTGAATCTGTGAATTGCTTTCTTGAGGTCATGCTACAGCATCTCAATTGGGTTGAGGTCAGGACTCTGACTGGGCCACTCCAGAAGGTGTATTGTCTTCTGTTCAAGCCATTTTGTTGTTTACTTCTATGCTTTGGGTCTTTGTCCTGTTGCATCACCCATCCTCTGTGGAGCTTCAGTTGGCCGACAGGTGGTCTTACGTTTTCCTGCAAAATGTCTTGATAAACTTTAGAATTAATTTTTCCATCAGTGACAGCAAATTATCAATTCTTCACCTCATTGAGCATTCTGAACTTTGTAGGCTTTTGGAGATACTTTTGTAACCCTTTCCAGCTTCATATGCAAGTTAACAACTCTTGATCGTAGGTCTTCTGTGAGTTCTTTCGTGAGAGGCATGGTTCACATGAGCCAATGCTTTTTGAGAACAGAAACTCAAAATTGGTAAGTGTTTTATGCAGGACAGCTTTAACCAACACATCCATCTCATATTGATTGGACTCCAGTTTCGCTGACTCCTGGCTCCAATTAGCTCTTGGAGAAGTTATTAGCCTAGAGGTTCACATACTTTTTCCACCCTGTACTCTGAATGTTTACATGTTTTATGTACACATTTTATGACTAATATATGCAGGAATCCATGTAATCCCAAATGGTTCACATACTTTTTCTTGCAACTGTATACAACACATATCATATCAGACCTAGTATATATACATAAATGAGGGCTCTACATATCATTAAACTTATCTCAGTGCTTTACCTGAAACTTACGCAGCTCATATTTGTAAATGGGTCCAACGTGCACATTCACAACAGAATCAAAATCTACGTGTTGTTTCCCTCTCAGAGCCAGGTTCCCAGCAACTACACACACACAAAAAACATATGCACGTATATTGACATTATTACATAATTAGCACAACAATGTCTTACTATTATTTATTTTTTTGGTTCGACATCAAAAGATGTCAGAGCAATTTGGAGTTCAAACATGACAAAGTAAGTAATCAAACCACCGATTAGTGTGATTGGTGAGCAACTGCTCTTTCTCATTAGCCATTGCTGCCCCATAATAATAAGTTATGTTTGCAAACATTTGCAAATACTTTGCTTGTATCAAGCCTGTGACCCACTGATATCAACTTTAGCATTTTTCACATTTTTTATGTTTTTGCAGGCAGTCACTGCAGTTTAAGTGCAGAGATTGACATGGCTAGTCTAAAACCGTCCACTTCTTGCCCCTGAAGAATCTACCCATACACCAGTGGTTTCTTTCTTTTTCGGTACATTCTAAATGGCAGCACTGGTTGTGGCTAAAACTTGTGCGATGGCTCTGATCGATTTTCCATCTTCTATCAGGTTCATAATTGCTTTATTTTTACCCATTTTATATTTATTATACCTCTGAACTGTAAATGCAGTCTGAACATGCAGAATCCAAATCTGACATTGAGCATCAATCAGTGTATTGTTTCTATAACAAATTTAACACACACCTGGGCAATAAAACACACCTGTCAGTAACATTGGCTTCCCCAGTCATGTGCCGAAGTGTTTGGGCAGTGGTCTTGGGTAAGACACTGAACCCAAAGCTGCCCCCGGTGTGTCAGCCTAAGGTGCACAGCAGCTCTGCCACCGGTGTGTGAATGTGTGTATGTTTGTGTTAGCGAATGGGTGAATGAAATGCGGTGTCAAAGCGTTTTGAGTACCAATATGTAGAAAAGTACCATACAAGTGCAGACCATTTACCATTTCATTCTAGATGCCTCATATTTATCCTCACTGTCCTAATACATTTGAAGCAGTGTGAAGTTGTAACTGCTGGTATTAATAACTCTAGAATTTAATACAGACCATAACACAATCGAAAACATAATGATAATAAATGTGACTTGAACAACTGTACCTCCAGGGTGGAGAAATGTAATGCATCCTGTTCCAGTGTTCTCGTCGTACTCAACTCTCTCCACTTCGCCTCCTCCTCTGCTGGGTCTAGAGAAACTCAACTCCAGTCTGTCTTTCATTCTCTCCTCTGGCAAGGACGGTTGGACGTTAAAAAACTTGAGCTCCTTTCTGGAAACACTAAGGTGAACCTGAATGAATGAAAAAAAAAATGATTGGAGCGTAAAAAGACATGCAGCAGAAAAAGCATGCATCTGTATTCTCTACCATTGTATAAATTTTAAGTGTATGTTTATGTGTGTGTGTGTATATATATATATGTGTATATACTGTATATATATATTCTGCTCAGCCTCATACACATGTGCGTGCGCACACACACACACACACACACACACACACACACACACACACACACACACACACACACACACATATATTTCTCCCTCTGCTCAGCCTCACCTCTCAAAGCCTTCCCCACCTTGTCAGAGAAAAGACAGTCGACAGTTCTTTTGTGTTATTAATTACTTTTTTCAGTGCCCAATTTAAGTGATACTGTGCATTATTTCAGAACATACATTAACAAACAATGTGTGTGGGCTTGCATTGGACAACACCCTCAAACCCTATACCTCTAACTTCACAGAAGGTTCCATGGTTATTCTCCTTGGTTTCACATCCACACTAATGTCCTCACAGGATACAGAGCATTTAGCGATCTTCAGGATCTGAGAGGCCACTGGAAGATAACAAAAAAACATGCTAACATGCTTTATAATAACTGCACACTGTTAAGCATTAGTAAAGCACAAGTAAATAATTATTTTATCATGTGTGAAATATTGCTTCTTTCATGCCAGATTATGTGTGTAAGCATAAAAGTATATTTCAAAATGAATCATTCATCTCTTTTTCCATTGTGATCATTTACTTTCTCATTTTTTATTATACTTTGTATATTGGGGGTTTATATTTGCTTTTTTTTTTATAAAATTATTTTAAGAAAATCCTCAATAACCTGTACAACTTAAGTTTAGATATTTGTCCAGCACCACTGGTATGCTTCACAATTATGACAGTTCTTGACAGGTTTTTAACAAAGGTGATTGTCTAACTCTAACCCTTGTCATCTGCCTAGAATCAACACTGGTGTGGTGTTCGGCTGTCTTTGTTTGATGAGTGTTGAGTGTAAGCAGGTAAACTTTTTACCAACAATACAAGTTATGTCTAAAAGAAATGATCACACAGTGAAGTAGCTGAAGTAATAACTACCATTTTCTTCCTCAAAGGTGATGAGTGCTTGACCTCCCTGCAGAAGCATATTGGCTTTCTGAATGATTGTAAACGTTCCTGTAATTGGTTGACTATCATCACTCTCATCTTTGTGCTGAGTGCTGAACTTCACCACTGTATTTGGTATCTGGGCATAGATCTAGAGGGGTAAAAAATATAACACAAATGTATTATTATTCTTTTTGTATTTTGTAAGTGTGAAGAGCCCCTAATCAATATGCTGAAATAAGTTATATAATATATAATAATATATATTGTATATATAATATTTTGAGGAGGAAGGTAACACCGACGAACATCACCTTGAATTTCTGCTTTAGTTTGGTGGTCTCAGCCCTCCTGTCATCGAATTCAACTTGATATCTTCTCAGTTTGTCTAATAAATGTTGTTTTTGTTGAACAAACTTCTGGACTTCAACCTACATTAAGTAAAAAAGAGAAACAAATTAGTATACTGTCCTATTCCAGTTCTTCCCAGTAGCCCATATATGTTACAAAGATTATACCACCTTCAATGCACTCATACTATGAGTGTATTCCTTGCGATACTCCTCTAGCTGTTTGACCAAAAAGAGCATCTCTTGTTTGGCCTTCTCCTTCGATTCATCTTCTTCAAGCTTCTCCATAATAAGCCTGGATTTTGCATCATCAGCTTTCTCAACTTTACTCTTAAAAGGAAAACCAGAAAGGTTTGGGAAAAAATAAATACATTTATTTTTATTATTTATTCAAGAAGGTCCCGGGTTCGGTTCCCGGAGGCGACCATGGGCCTTTCTGTGTGGAGTTTGCATGTTCTCCCCGTGTCTGCGTGGGTTTCCCTCGGGGTCTCCGGTTTCCTCCCCCAGTCCAAAGACATGCAGATAGGTCAATTGGGTAAACTGCATAAATTGCCCGTAGGTGTGTGTGTGACTGTGACTTGTGCATCTATATGTGTGGCCCTGCGATGGACTGTCCAGGGTGTACCCTGTCTCTCGCCCATAGCCAGCTGGGATAGGCTCCAGCACACCTGCGACCCCTTCGGGGAATAAGCGGTAGAAGATGAATGAATGAATATATATATATATAAATGCCAGGCACATGGCTAAGCCAACAGACAGTGAAAATTGTGCCTGCGAGAACAAGTTAAAAGTTAAGCTCTCACTCTAAGGTGTGACATTCTAGCAGATGCAGTACAGAATATTACACACATGTTTAGAAAGTTTCCATGACAAAGAAAGGGCAGAATAATAATAAAGAGTGAAAATAACAATAATGTGAGAGCTTGCTCTTTTTTAATTTACTGGTAATGAAAAGAGTGGAAATTGTGAACTTTTTCCATCATCCCATGTAACACAAATAAATGTGATGTGGATAAATCACAACAGGCCAGAAAAAGTAATATATATATACGCCAAATTTATGCTAGAGTAAAAAGATGAAATCAAACCACTGTTTTCATGTAAATGTGAGGGGTGGATTACTCAGAAACTATACAGTAAAATCAAAATATCTTTTCTGTGGTAGTAATTTATGAATTACTAATAAGCACTATGAGGGAAAGGTGATCTACTAATTGGAGGAACAGGTTTTATTCAAAGCCAAAGTTTGAAAAAGAGGTTATTGCGTTTTTATAATTCATTTGATTAGTGAATATTTCCAGACGTACACAGTAAATTAAATACAGTAAATAATAATATAATTTGCATCGAACACTACAGTAAGTCTTCCAAGTGATCACCATACTGTTACCGTAATTACAGCATGAATCCAGCACTTAAACTACAGTGACAGCTGTGTTGAAAATGCAAACGTCGGTTTACTTAACCGCAGACATTTTTCAGCTGCTGGTTTGTCTGACAGTGACTAGCTTACATTTTTTCCAAGGTTGTGGAGATAACTCTGAACACAGCCGAGTATGATAAAAGTAAAAAACGTGTTCTTCCTCTTTTCATTATTTCACTTCTCTGAACTTTCAGTTTACAATCAGTGTATTGATAAAACAGGAGGGCATAATTTTGAACTGCCTCTTACCTTTAAAATCTCCAGCTCTTTCTTGGCATCTTCCAAACCGCCGTTCAACTGACAAGATTAAAAAGAAAAACGTTTCCAAACCCCGAACTTCTGATTTACTAGTACACATTCTTGGAACATGAAACATAAAGAGCCTTACCTGCGAGATACTGCACATTTCAGCCATTACGCAACCGACTAAAACGAAACGAAACTTAAAGTTAAATATATTTTCTAAAAGTAGGCTTCCTTATTTTCCCTTAGCTTTTAGTAAAACATATGACGTACAAAGCGTAAAATGTTAGTTTGCTACTGGGAACAAAATGAAAAGTGAAAGTTAAAGAGGCACTGTTTCATAAACAAAAACATTCTGGAGATATTAGCGACGCCCTTGCCCCTTACCCCTCCCATTCTCTTTTTGCAACTACGCCATTCAACGCACGTACATTACGTATCTTCATTACTTCCTGCGCCGAACACCAGTAAGCTTTTTTTTTCTTCGCGGTTTCACTGCGGCTGGCATCCTTAAAGTTGCATTACTGCCACCCATCGTAGATTTTAAATACCGAAACAAAGTACGTAACCCTTACCCCGTGCCACCAATCACCAGAACACCGTTTATGTGCTTAAGGCCAAAGTATTTCATTTACCTTACGTTTATTACTGCGGTCAAACCAGTCGTCGTTCGCTCATCCGTCGTTAAGCCAGCCGCGCTTTAAAAATGTCGTGCGCCCGTATTCTACGGTTTACAGCAGAGCATTAAACGCGATCGAAGCTACTTTCTGTTTTCATAATAAGACGTCTGATCTGTTCTAATCATATATTACTACAAAATAAATATGAATACACACGACAAAGCTGTCACCTCACCTGCGTACTTTTACTGCATGGTTTATGATTTACTAATACCTAAATATGGCATTTCATAATGAAAATACAGTATAAGTTGTCAACTTTGATGTTGAATAACATAACTTTGTTGCATAATGCTAGGTTCAGACTAATATCTCCTTGTTCCAGAAGAACTGTACTCTCACCTCACAAAGAACTGTGTACTCTTACTGAATGGTTTATGATTTATTAGTACCTACATATGGAATTTCATATTGAAAATGCAGTATAAGTTGTCAAATGTGAAGCTAAATAAAATGCCTAGTTTATGATTTATTAGTTATTAAACATCCACCTAAGGAACCTTGATCCAAATCACAAATCACTTGCAACAAGGGGATGCAGAAATACAGACAGCAACCACTTTTATTAACATAACAGAAAAAAGTGCACATATACCTTTCAACATTTAACGGGTTCATTAAAAGACCTAAATACAGGAATTACTTACACAGACAGCAATTACAATCTGAGGTTATAACTGTGTGAAGTGTGGCTTTATCCATCGCCAGACACTGTGCATGGAACCATCTGCAACAGTTGTCACACAGTATCTGTGAAGTGACACATGTATGAGTATGTTAAAACATTGTTTTTGGATAATCATATTAAGTATATTACATATATATGACAAAATGTTCTGGAGTTATAGCATAATAATAAAATAAAATTTTGTCTTTAAAGTGTTGCACATTGTAAAATGAAGTCTCCATACTGAACACCCACCATCTAAAATTAAAACAATACTTTACCCAGTATGTGAAGGAAGGTCCTGGTCCTGGTGGCTTTGTGGTAGAGCACATAGCATAGTTTGTCTTTGCGTTGAACAGTAAAATGCAAATGCAAAGTGTAGATATATAAATACTCAGTAAACATGACAATTAGTGCAATTAATTTCCATTCCCAAAACAGAATGAAAAGACTATAAAGAAAATGTTACGCACCAGAATGCAATGTTTGTACGTTTCTTTGAATCTGTTTCTTTGATGTTTGGAATTCCATTTTAGTTATGTTTGGTAGGCCTCCATCACCTTCTTCTAAAAAACACAAGTTAGATAGACGAAATAAGTAAGAGTGACATACAGTGGCTTGCAAAAGTATTCATACCCCTTGAACTTTTCCACATTTTCCCTCATTATCACCACAAACATAAATATATTATTTTGGAATGTCATCTGAAAGACCAACACAAAGTGGCATACAATTGTGAAGTACAAAGAAAATCATACACAAGTTAAATTTTTTTTTTTTTTTACAAATAAAACACTTAAAAGTGCAGTGTGCAAAAGTATTCAGCCACCCTGAGTCAATACTTTGTGGAACCAGTGGGTATGGTGTGTTCAGATTGATGTGCAGTCTTTTTCAGCCGCTGTGTGCAAACGCTAAGGACGGGCTTCGCGAACTGTCAGTGAGCAACAGACAACAAATCCCAATGGCTTCTTCATCATAGCTGGAGATTTTAACCATGCAAACCTCAAGACAGTTTTGCCAAAGTTGTACCAACAAATTAACTTTGCAAAACTGAGCCTTGTTTACACCACAGTCAGTGAATCATACAAGGCGAAACCCCACTCCCACCTTGGATACTTGGACCACATCTCGGTTATAATAATCCCAGCATATAGACCACTTCTCACACTTGCCAAACCAGTTCAAAACCAGATCACGGTATGGCCAGAAAATGGGACTGCTTCCAGGACACTGGCTGGAACATATTCAAAGCGGCAGCCACCTGTAACAATCACACAGACCTGCAAGCCATTGTAAGGAAGTCCCTATCCAGGATTAACCCAGGAAAGGCTGCAGGCTCTGACAACATACCTGGCTGTGCCTTAAAAGACTGTGCTGCACAGCTCAAGGATGTCATAACAGACATCTTCAACCTCTCGCAGAGCCAGGCAGTCGTTCCCACGTGCCTTAATCGACCTCTATAATTCCATTGCCAAAAAAGTCTCCTGCGACCTGACTGAATGACTACCGCCCCATAGCACTGACCTCAATCATGGCGAAGTGGTTTCAGAGGATAGTCAAGAAAAACATCAAAACCAGGCTGCCCAACACTCTTGATCTGCACCAAACCGCTCCACAGATGGTCTCCTCCACCTGGCTCTCCCACAACAACTAAACAACAAACTGAACCTCCTGGGTCTACTACTCCCTCTCCTCAGTCAGTCCGTGTCAGCCGTAACACCTCAAACACTACCACACAGAGCACAGGTGCCCCTCAAGGCTGTGTGCTCAGTCTGCTGGTTTTCACACTGCTGACCCACGACTGCACTGCCAAGTTCAGCACCAACCATTGTTAAGTTTGCTGATGACACAACGACACGATGAGGAAGACAAAGGTTGTGATTGACTTCAGGAGAAGCTCTGCCGACCACTGACTATCAACAGCTCCACTGTGTTGCGGGTCAGCAGCACTAAATTCCTTGGGGGTGCACATCACAGAGGATCTCACCTGGACCACCAACACCAAGTCTCTCTCCAAGAAGGCCCAACAGCGTCTTCACTTTCTCTGAAAAGGGCAAGTATCCCACCACCCATCCTCATCACTTTCTACAGGGGAACCATTGAGAGTGTGCTGACCAACATCACAGTCTGGTATGGGAATTTCAGTGCTGCAAGACCCTCCAAATGACAGTGAACACAGCTGAAAGCGCCCTTCTCCCCTCCATCCCGGACATTTTCCTTACACGATGCTCAAGCAAAGCCAACAGCATCGTGAAGGACCTCACCCATCCTTCCCACAGTCTCTTTAATCTCTCTTCCAGGTAGAAGAGCATCAGAGCCCGCTCTGCCAGACTGCTTAACAACATTATCCCACAAGCTCAGAGAGCCCTCTGAAAAAAAACAACTCTGCTCTCTTCAAACACCAGACACCCTTAACTCTAAATAAAGACTATTTTTACTATAATAAAACTGTGAAACTCTGAGGTGTAATGCACACAGGAAATATCTCTTTGCATAACATATTGTACCTATGTCTTGACACATGGCAGTCTAACGATACATTGTCTCTCTGTATTCACTGTGGTCCTGCAAGACACGACATTTCGTTTCTATGTATGTCTTCACATGTAGCGAAGCGACAATAAAGTTAAACTTGACTTGAAGATGAGGGCAACAGGAGGAACTATAAAGGAGGATAATAGAATAACATGGGTCACACAAAACTACTTACTGTCAACATCTACATGAATGTTAAAGTCACCCACTACAATCACTTTGTCTGTGCTAAGAACTAAGTCAAATAAAAATTCTGAAAATTCAGTTAAGAACTCTGAATATGGAACAGGAGGATGGTAGACAATACAGATCACAACTGGTTTCTGGGTTTTACAGTCTGAGTGAGAAAGGCTCAGAGTGAGGTTCTTAAAAGAATTATAGCTATGTTTAGGCCTAGGAGTAATTAATAAAAAGTTATAAATTGCTGCTACTCCTCCACCTCTACCTGAGCTTCTTGGAATATGATAGTTGATGTTACTTGTTGGAGTCAACTCATTTAGATTAATATACTCATCCTGCTCGCTGCAGCAGGATGAGTATATTAATCTAAATGAGTTTTTGTTCTATAAGAGGAGCTGTCTTTATATTTATTAAATTCCTGTGAATCACTCCTCTTTTATTTATTTGTGATCTATATAATTTAGGTGGCCGGGAGCAGACACAGTTTCAATGGGAGTGTTACAGCTACGAGGGGGTGGCGGCTGTAGAGAATCTGCAGAGAGGTGTGTAAGGCATCTGCCTCCTGGGCTGCACTCTGGGTCATCACGATTTAGGGTGTCTAATAAACTTGGCCATATTACTAGAGAGCAAAGACACCCCATCCAAGGTGGGATGGACGTCGTCTCTTCTAATCAGCCCAGGTTTTCCCCAAAAACTGCTCCAATTGTCTACGAAGCCCACATCGCTTTCTGGACACCACCTAGACAGCCAGCAGTGAAGCAACGACAAGCAGCTAAAGATGTCATCACTGGTCACATTGAGGAGGGGTCCAGAGAAAACTACGGCGTCCGACAGCCATTTAAAAGCCCATCATTGCTCTGTGGTGAGCCGCAGGTTGCCTACAGGCCAAACATCGGGGTGGGTGACGCCGTCATTTACCTGCTGCATCTAGATTCTACCCACTGTGTCTTTTTGTAGCACTGTGACACTCCAGCATAGTAGGTGGCAGTAATGTACCATAACACTGGATGCCACCGGTCATTAAACAAGAAGAAGAAGACGAAGAAGAAGAAGAAGAAGAAGAAGAAAAAGAACAGGAAGCACAGGAAGCAGAAACAGGGACAGAGGCAGCGAGGGCGGGGGGCATCATACCTCATCATTCTTCAACGAAACGTTTGTTCGCTTAACAGCGAGATTTGAGTAAGATGGCTGATCTCCAGGTATGTATAGAATTATTGCAAATATCAATGTGTATAACATTGATAATGTGTATAACATTGATATTGCGAAGTGCCCCGTTATGCCGTTCAGCGGAACACACCGTTAAGTGGTATAAATTAATGTTAACGCCAGGGAACGTTAACGACAAAGTAAATGAGCCCTGGGTTAACCGACCACATGGGCAGTCAAATACTGTAACTTATTTGAAGGATTTTATAATTGTGTCCTATTTTAATTTAACTGCATGAGGAAAGTTTAATTCATCTGGTCGTTTAACGCTAATCTTGACAACTGGACTCATTTGTTCTCAGATGAACTCTTCTAGGTATCATAGTCTTTCTGTGCTTCAGGCAATATTACCTGCATGGTATCATAAATCTTTATTATGTACTGTACAAAAGATCTGGTGAGGATCTCACTGAAAACTAAACACTAAAAATCTGCGTTTAAGCATGGCTGCTCTATTGTATGTATGTAAAAATGTATAAATTGGCAATGTCCAGTTTCACTGTAAAATACAAAGTCAAATCTGGTCACTAGAAGTTTGAAATAGTCCAAGGATTCGGACCTCCCCCCATGACATTTGACCTACAGTTTAAAGGTTTGGAGTGCATAGTACTATTGCCAACAACTTGATCTTTGGTCTATCCATGTGATCTTACTTCATGTTGCAAGACTTTGTGTAACACAGGACTTTGTGTCTGTGTTTTTTTTCACTGATTATTTTCTACATTTGCATAAATGCCTGCCAACAGAACATTTTCTAGTGCACACAGATCTATTTCATTTTGCGTTTCCCCTCTCTTCTTATTTATTCACAACTTGATATGTAGTGCCAGAGGGTCTTTACCAGGATTTCTAATCAGATCTTTTACTTGTCATTTATAATGAGGGACCTGTTGCTGGAAACCACGTGAGACAACTATATGAACAAATTACTAACACTGGTTTCAAAACTCTCCACATTGCATTACAGTGCTACAGTTTAAAAGAACAATTACCTTTCAGCTGGCGGCTAACCATTGCAAAGATGTGTAAAGTTTTGTGGTGAATGAGGCAGTTGTGGAAACAGGAAGGGAGAGGTGGGGAATGAGAGTGTGGTGAAGGTCTACAGACTATTTTGGTTTGAGAAATCATTTAATGTACTTTTACGACATACATACAAACAGGCTGCACAAGGAGACAGTCTACTACTACTTCTGGGAGGCTATTTACAAAGTGTGTATTCTGACCTCACATAATCATTGTTTCTAAATGTGTCTTTTTCTCTATAGTCTAAATTTGATACAGCAGCAGCTGAGGTGAAGCAGTTGAAATCAACACCAACAAACGAAGAGATGCTGCAGATCTATTCACTGTTTAAGCAGGCCACTGTAGGCGATGTCAACACAGGTGAGTAACAATTTTGCTGCTGCTGAATGCTAACGATTAAATAAATTACAGCTAAAATGTACCCCAATAAAAACATCAATCATCCAACAATGAAAACTCAACAAATCTGCTTTTGACAGAAGCTGTTTCCAAAGCTTCTGACACAGTTTTACTCACCAATCAAGTGGGTCTACCTTTGGTGGATTTGCAGTTCTCTAATTGTTGCTCCAACAATATTTGATATTCAGTATTGAAATTAGTTGTAGTATAGCTCAATTGTTGTTTACAAATGAAGGAGATGGTTTTACCTCTGTTGCACTGCACACCTGTCGATAAGGTTTTCTGTGGTGCTTAAAGCTTTTCACTTTTGTTTGTCTTTGTCTGTTCTATCTCAAGCTCGTCCAGGGATGTTGGACTTCACTGGGAAAGCTAAATGGGATGCCTGGGAGAAGCAGAAAGGTACACTTCCATTCTATCAGATAAAATTTTTTTTTCTTGATTAAACATGTAGAGATGATTATAAGTCTCAGTCTATGCCTTAATATTGAAACATTTTGCGCCAATGTTTGTTTTGTCTGTAAAATACAGTTAATGCTTGTGCAGCCTTCGAGGATGTCAAAATGAAAATAGGGGACATTCTAAGCTCAAAACACAAGGGTTGGATAAAACAACTGCAGACAGATGATAAATCACAACACACTTTATCTAGATGAATGGTTGGATGAACTTGCTTGTCAGAAAACCCACATGTGTTCATTGCCACTTAGGCTGTTTTATCCAACCCTTGTGTGTGTGTGTGTTTTTGAGCTTAGAGCACCCCCAGTTTACAGTGGGGTCATTTTGACCCCTTGAAGGCAGCACAAGGGTTAATGTCCTTGTAGAACTTGTCTTACACTGCATTTATCAGCACATTGAATTGTCAGTGTGTTTTTGTATACAGTTTCCAGCATCTGATTGGTTTACTGTAACAAACCTTATCAAGGCATTAAGCAGCAGATAAGGAAGAGATTGTTAGAAAAAATGCACAAGAGGAGAACGAGATTTGGGAACCACTGCCTTAGAACAAATATTGATTTGATCATTGTTTTGATGTTATGCTGCCTATTCTGGAATGTACTGCTGGAAACCTTTTCAGGAGTTGACTGCTGTTTAATGATAAATGGTCTGAACTTGTATAGCGCTTTTCTACCTATTGGTACTCAAAGCCCTTTGACACTGTGTCTCATTCACCCATTCGCTCACACAAGCTTACACACATACACACGCCACTGCTATGCAGCTTAGGCTGACACACTGGCACCTACTGACACCAAAACAAAGAATTTTTAAGGATTGAGATATTTGAGTTGTAAAATGTGAAAAAACAAAAGGAAAAGTGGTATAAAACGGCCTCTTTAAAGTTGAATGTGGTACAGTTTTTATGTCTCTTTGTCCTCAGCACATGATATCCTAACCTTGGCAGAGAGGAAAAAGTACATAAATGTATATGTAAATGTCATTTTTTTTTCATTTTTTAGGAAAAGTCAAAGAAGATGCTGTGAACGAGTACATTCGTCTGGTTGAGCAGTTAAAGCAGAAGTATGGATTTTAACCTGAGATGATAACTATGGATTAACCAGACTAATTGCTAGATGGACTGAGAATACAGACTGACAATACTACCAATTGCCTGTCATCCTCATGTTAAACACCTCTAAAGTTTGTCCGCACACAAGATATTCAGTGTCAATGCACACAGCAGTCCATTAGTGGTCCCAGAGAGATTAAGTTTCTCTGAACAATCACTAATGTCTTCAGTGCCATCAGATTGTAATGTTCTCAAATATGCACAGTTCCTGCCATTTCAATAAAGTCCCTGATGTGCATACGCTATCTTTGCATGTGATTTTTCAAGTGGTTTTAGTTTGGGTCAGAATATGATCATTTTACAGCAACAGTATATTTCTTCATTTCCCATCTTGTAACATTCTGAAGGTATTGTTGTGGAGAAATCTTATTAATGTGAGAGTTGCACATTCTCAAAAGAATTGAAGGAATTAAAAGGAAGTTTGATTAATTTTTTAATTTACATGTCGACATAGAGAAGAGCACTTACACCTCAGCAGTCTTCTGACTAATGTCTTCACCAAACCTGTATTTATACTCTGTTACAAACCCCCACATGACAAATACAGAGATCTTTGACATACCTGAATACAGTAAAACCCCCAAACCAAATGTCTGACGACCCCCCAAGGAGCAGCCCACAGCCAAAAGGCCCAGCATGACATGACACCTAATCTAATTTCCCACAGGATGTATTTATAAACACTGTAGCCCTACACATTCACCTAAGTGATACAAATCAGTTGGTTTCCTTTTCAGACCATCACTGAGCTGCTTCTTTCTGATACTTAACTCAGAAAACTTGTTCTGTTCAGGTTAAAGAGCCTCATGGTTGTCCTGCGTGTCCAGTGTTTGAGGGACCTCTATTGCAAACAACCCACCACATTTCAAATTGAAATTGTAGTTAAATGTCATGAAAATAAAGCTTTTCTACCAAGCTGGTCTTTGTTTTATTACAGACTATTGTGGCTATTATATAGCAGTTTATATGTATAACATGGCAGTGGTGGGAATAGAGAGACGATAATACAACGATGACTAAGAAGGAGAATGATACAATATTGACTGGACCAGGACCAAGATAGCAGAAAATCAGTGACAGGGGTGAGATTACTTCCCTGAACAGAAGCACTGTAGAAGCTGATGGGAAACTACATTTTGTTTGCTTTGCTACAAAGTATTTCAAATGTGGTTAGGAAATATTACCTAGAAAAAATAAAAAGATCTAGACAGTAGATTCCCACCTTTGAGACAAGTACCAAAGCTACATGTTAGAAAAGAACCTGGGACGCTCACTTGTGTGTGTTCGTTTTATGTGAATAGACACTTCTAAACTCTCAAGTTTATGCCCATTTTTGGAACCTAGGCAAAAAAAAAAAAAATTCTCCATAATGTTTCTCACTGTATGTTTCCACACTACATCTGTTATAAGTGAACCATCATTAAGTAAGAAAAAATCAAAATTCAAAAACATTTCCTTTGATCGTACTGTGACAATATAGACAGGCTCAGAATTAAGAGAAAAGTATTTACACAATATATGGCAGAGTTACAAATTCCCTTTCCTTGTGACTGAGAAGAGATCAATACAAATCATACATATGTACAAATCATTTACTTTTTCTTAACAGCCTGTAAATATCAAAATAAGTCTAATCGAGGAATAGTAAAATGAATAAATAACAACACCCAACAGCACCACTAGTACTTGAATCAGTATGGCCTTAATTTCCCCATCCCTTAGAACCTTATAGAAGCTTTTAAGCCGATTCACCCACTTTTTAAGAATAATTGTTAACTCCTGATATGATCAGCACACTATCTGTAGTCCATTTGAATCTCTGCCCCTCAGGGCAGCCATACTCTATGAGAGATTCTTGGGTTACCATCACTTTTTTGTTATGAATTGCTTCAGGAATAGAAATGTAACACATCTGAGAGAAAGTGGCTGTGCACTATGGTGAATTCACATGACCTGGGGTTCAAATATACACTATAAAGCAAGAACCTAGAAATAACTCAGCTACAAAGCTTAAATATGTGGCATTCATTCGGAGGGACGCGAGGAGAATAAAAGAAAAGGTACTGCATATGGCACGAGAAAGGGGGCGCTGGAAATTTTACTTTTAAAGCTCATTTTTAAGCTAGCGTAATCACAATTTCTTTACAACAAAGGGGTTAGATGAAGTTAGAAAGAGTGTATGGGTTGTGGGCTGTTCCCCAAAATATGTTTTCCAGAAATATATCCACCCAGGAACCCAGATAATATTTGATTTACATGGGCTACATACTGCTACAGCTGTGCTTCTTCACCCAAGCGCTATATAGTATACTGCCACAGTCAGATAGCCAGATTGTTTGCTTTCACTCCAGCTATCTGACCACCATGCCATAAAGCAAACTGTTTGCCAACTACCAAAACCGTGTCATGCAAGTCTCTTGCTTATAATCTCCAGTGCCATTACTTGTGAAGCTGTACGATAGATCTTGTCAAGCTAAGGGAAAACTAAAGCTTACTTTAAAGATAGTTTTCAGGCATACATTTCAATCATTTGTAAATGATTTTATGGAGATCTGAAATCTTTAAGTGTTTGGGACCATGTTATGACCTTTTAGTGTTGTTTACATCAGGATTCTACACTCTGGATTAATATCGCCATATGCCTAGTCCCCTGCCATTTACCTCTGCGATCTAACAACTCAACTCCTGCAACTCATCCTTCTGGTAACACGTCAAGTACAATGTATTTTACCATCCTGTTGGGGTTGAGATGACCCAACTAGGAAAAACTCAAACAGAGGCAGCAATAAGGTTTAATTATATGAATTTATTCTCAGTGATGAGATAAAGTTATTCAAAAGCAGGCATACAAAGTCATCTCTGAAGGCTTCAGAACACAACAGAGAACACTAGAGACCTATACTTATACATATATACACATATACACATATTTACAGATATTACATTATGATATTTACATTATATATGGTAATATTCCAATACAAATACGAAGTTTTTTTTCTACTACATTCCTCAAGTTGAATCTTAAGTATCCCCTAAGTGCCTTTAGAAAAGCCTGTTGCAATGTTGTATGTATGCTGTATATATGTTCATTCATGTTTGTCTTCTCTCTTTGTGTTGTAAGTGTTAGTGTGCAGTAGATAATTTGTGTTACAATTTAGTA
Source organism: Macropodus opercularis (assembly GCA_030770545.1). Taxonomy (NCBI): domain Eukaryota; kingdom Metazoa; phylum Chordata; class Actinopteri; order Anabantiformes; family Osphronemidae; genus Macropodus; species Macropodus opercularis. The sequence goes on from CM061109.1 coordinate 6,573,051, forward strand.
TTTGGTTCCGTGTCTTTGTTTTGGGTTTAGCGTTAGGATTGATTTAGAGTTCGTGTTTTGTCCGTGGGGGTTGTGTTTGTTCATGTTTGTCTTTCTTTCATTAAATGATTATTTTACTTTCACACCTGTGTCTGGGTTCGTGCAAGTGGGTCCGCCCTGGTTAGTTAGTCTAGTGAGCAGGGAAGAAGGCTCTGGTGGAGCTTCCCCTTAGCAGAGAGTTTTTGGTGCCATTGTGTGGCGATTTCAAGTCAGAACCAGGGGTTCAGGCCATCCGTATCATCGTTAAGTAAAATGTCATTCAGTTTAAGAGATTAAAAAGCCCCTGAGCTGTAGTTTGCCAATGCCTCACCTAGCACATAATAATGAGGTGCAATATGCTTGCAGGCAGGGTGTACATGGAATACCATAACCAAATGGCTGGCACAGTGTACACAAATACCTGACTAGTATGGTCAAAATGGGATGCGTAACTAATTTTAGATTAAGCATGATAAAACTAAATAATGTGGGACTTTCAAATCCAGACTGGCTAATCAACATAGTGCCAGTGGGCAAACAGAGAGAAATAGCGGCAGAGATAGTAATCCCAGTGGCAGCATGAGGAGATAAAACAGAAGATGCTTTAGAAATACCAACAGATGACAGAAAACCTAGAAAAGATGTCAACCATAAAGACAGTAGTGGTATCCGTGTTAATAGGAACACTTGGTGCTGTGACCCCTAAGCTATACTAAATATAAACTCATCCCAAGGCACTCAGACAGACACTGGACTCATCTGCAGTGTCATTGGCAATCTACATGGATGCCAAGTCAATTAATTGTAAAGAGGGAAACAAGTTGTGTGTTTTATCATTAAACAAATGTGAGTAAGGTGACAAATATTGATCATATTTAAAGTGGAGAAAACGTAGTATAAAAAACAACAACAAATCAATCAACAGTGGCACCATACATAACCACCACATATTTACAAAAGCACCTTTTGTTAATTTATTTTAAAATCAAAATATTTACTTAACATAAACATACTTAAATCAGTTTAAAACAGAATATTTTAAATGAAACGACATCAGATGCAGCACACTTAATTTATCCTTTATTATGTTAGTCTGCTCTGGACCAAACTAACTTAAGAATACATCTCCAAAGTAACTTAATGTAATATGTTTTCCGAAAAAATCTTCTCTTTTTTGCCTTATAGTTGATCTGTTTGCTTTGTGAGAGACAAACTCCTAAACTGTTGCCTCTGTCAAAAAACAAGGATGTATGCCATGCCCAATGCTTGCTGGTAGTGTCATCTATCCCCCCTGCTTGTATCTGAAACAGACAAGGGGCATCTTGTTGTTTTATTACGGCTGGTGGAGAGGAAATGTAGCATCTGTGTCAGACCCTGGCTCAGGTATTTATCAGACACATAAAGCATGAACCTGTCTTCGCTGGGCTGCGCTGAAGACAGGCTAAATAAGAGAGGCGGGAACAAGAAATGGGAAGTTTTATCACAGTGTTTGTGGAATACCACCATATTTTCATTTGCCATTAAAACCTGTTGCCTTTTATTTACCAGAGATGCTTGTGGGATGGAGAAAGGATGACAGTAAATGAGCTTGTCTGTTGAAGCCTGACAGTTGTTGACACAGATGGAGATTTTTGCAATAGTGCCTCACCAAGAAAATTCACTCTGATTCAGAACTCCAGAATTGTCTGTAAAGTGTCACCTGTTTAAAAGGCGTTTCACTCGTAGACTGAAGGGCTTTTATGGAAGACACATTTCCCATATTAACTCTTGTCCTATTTGTTTTCAATATTATCTTTTTAGGTTGGCTATAGGGAGCTCCAACGGCATAAATTTCTTTCACTTGGTGGCTAGATAGGACAGGGCATGGACTTCAAAAGGAGATCAAAGGAAAAAACATTTTTCTCCCACAAATCCTTTCTATGGATTCTACAGTACAATATATACTGCCTGAGAGGAATTGAATGATGGATCACTTTAAGCTCTTGAAAATTTGATTGGATGGTACTTGTATACAACATTAATATAAAGATTAGCTGCTTAACTTCCTGTTCAATGCATTTGTTTTCAAAGTTCAAAAAAAAAAAAGTATTTTTCTGTGGCTTTACTAATTAATTTTAGTCAGTTTCACCAGTGTGTTTTTCCTTCCCTTCTCTTTGGTGATCAGTCTGCCACTTTCTGATCACCAGCATGCTCTTGGTTATTTTGTCTCCTGTGTCTAACCAAACATACCTTTCTGCTTGTATGAGCCTGCTAAACCTTGTTGTATACAGTGCTGTGAAATTAAATATCCATGCATTAAAACAAAATGTTACAAAATACCCAGGTAGCGTGTCCAAGTTTTTTCACATGAATATTTAAAAACAATATACATCATCCTAGTTCACATGTAATTTATTCAGGGGACACAAGACACGCACAAATACAATAGTGGTGTAATTAGTATTACAATTAATAGTCAAATGTTTTTCATAATTCATAATACACTATATTGCCAAAAGTATTCGCTCACCCATCCAAATAATGGGAATCAGTGCACAAAACAAGGTGCATAAAGACATGTATGACAGAGTCAGGTGTGGATAAATTTGAGTCCTGACCTCAACCTGATAGAACACCTTTGGGATGAGTTAGAACAGAGACTTATCGTCCAACATCATTGTGTGACCTCACAAATGTGCTTCTGGAAGAACGGTCAAAAATTCCCATAAACACACTCCTTGTGGACAGCCTTCCCAGAAGAGTTGAAGCTGTTATAGCTGCAAAGGGTGGACCGACTGTTTACTCCGGGGGTCTCCGGTTTCCTCCCACAGGTCAATTGGAAAAAAAGGATTTGCCCGTAGGTGTGAGTGTGTGCGTGACTCTATATGCGATGGACTGGCGATCTGTCCAGGGTGTACCCTGCCTCTCACCCATAGCCAGCTGGGATAGGCTCCAGCACGCCCGCGACCCCTTCAGGGAAAAAGCGGTAGAGGATGAATGGGTTAGGAATAGGATGCCACTTAAGTTCATATGCGAGTCAGGCTTTAGGCAATATAGTGTATGTATGTATGCCAAACATATAGTATTGACAGAATCTGAGATTAGCACACAAGTGAACAATTGACAAAAAGTCATTGTGAAATTATATTCTTTGGAATGATTTGCCTGTGTGGCTACAGTAAAAATGTGGTAAATCAAACCTGATTTATAATAGACAGAAACACACACACACAAAGTTAACTTATTACTTTCGTACTGTTACTTAAAGAAATCAAGTTGGCAAGTTGAAAAACAGAATCATTTATTCAAATCACCGACCAATGAATATGAAGACATAGAAACCACAACACTGGACAGTTAGTGCATGCTAATACACTTATATATGAGTTCATAAATTCCAGTTACTTCAATATGCACAATTGAATACACATATACACCAAGTAAAAATAGTCTTACAACAATCTGTAATAGCCTCTGTATTGCCTGATCAAAAATGACCTCATCATGTATTTGTTGTTGTTTCCGCCATGCACCTTGCTGCCGTCAAGTTTGACATAAATCGTGTCTTGAATAATCCCAACTCTACAATACGCACACCGTGAAACCTATAACACCACCAACGTTAATGAAGAGTTTAAATGCCATAAATGACTCTTGCAGTCTTAAACACTGGGAAGAGAGAACTGTTTGAAATTGTTTCCATAGTTTCACTTTTACCACAAGAAGAAACTGATCCATAAAGATCATTGAATGAACTTATTTCTAAAGATAAGCAGCAAAACAATTTTCCCCCACATTTTTGAAGTGTTATTACAGCAGGAAATTTTTAATACTAAACATTAGAGATCCTATACAAGTAGTTGAATGAATGAGATTTGGTGCTTCTAGTGTCTTTCTCATGATAGTCTAAACTACATAATTACATCAAAAGGCGGATTGTTGATGAAAAGGGTGGTACTGGAACAGTAAACCAATCTGACGACAAAAATCTATCTAGCTCCATTCGCTGATGGCAGTTTGGTTTTGCAATCCACATTAGTCCGGGTACAAAAGAAAACCGGAAAACGTGCTGTATTTGTTGTTATTTCCACCGTGAGCCTTGCCGCCGTCAAGTTTGACATAAATCTCGTCACCGGAGTCGAGATGGAGGACAACGCTGTTGCTGGCGTAGTCGTAATTCTGGTCGGCATCCTGCGCTATAGCGCTGGCTCGAACCTGCAAAATAAGAGCGAAAGAGAGAGAATTGACCAATTGGCAAATATATATACCGTCGTATAGAAGTGACAGAAGTGTAAACCTGAAATTAATCAAACCATTTACAGATGACTTAATGTCACGGGTTTGGATACATGTTATTCAGCGTGTTAAACAGTTAAAGTTAGTTAAAAAATGGCTATAAGAATGTACTTTAACATCTAAACCACGATTATTTTGCATGCGTAATTTACCTTCGTGGCTCTCTTTGCTCAATGCAGAGGTTACCTCTAAGAAACCTACAAAAATCGTAATTACTCACAGTCGACCAAACCTCAAGTTGGAGGGTAAACAGATTATTTACCTGTCCGTTTTTGCACAGGTCTGCCCACATGCTTGTCCCATCTCCTCCACGCATTAGGACATGATATGTGAAGTAATACATCCCAGACACCTGGCAGGTGAACTTTCCCGTTGTTGAGTCGTAGTGGTTCCCCAGGTTCGTAACAACATCGTCGAACCTCAACACTTCGTATCCCTCATGAGGATTTTTCAGTCCAACGTAAAACGCTATTTTTGCCCTGCCAATAACGGAACCAACCTCTACGTTTTTCTCTGTTTGCGCTGTGCCCACAACCCCTGGAAACGCGATGTTCCCATCTGCTCTATCCCCCGGCGGTCCTCTTGGACCAGGTGGCCCAGGTTCTCCAGGTGCCCCCCTTAGCCCTGGTTTCCCTGGCCGACCCGGCTCACCTTTAATCCCGTGAACAAAAGTCGGGGAAGGGATAGCGCTTAAGTCCTGCATGACTTCCAGAGCTGCGGCGCTCGGTTTGAGATTGTACGGGTCACAGATCATCCGACAGACGCCGATCATCTCATAGTGTGCATCGGTCTTGGATGTTTGGACCAGGAGGAGAACTGCGATAATGAGAATCAGAACCATGATGGCTGTTGATTTTTGTTGTTGATGGCGGCTGTTTTTCTCTGAGAAGTCCAAGATGCAAATGCTAAAAAGTCTGTTTTTTAGACGTAATGGTGGAAGGGGATACGAGCGCTAAAAGCCACGACAAAAAGAGACCGAAAAAATGTGTGAGACTCAAACACAAGATTAAGATAAGAGACGAGAGAAAGAGAGAAACAAACACGTTGCAAATCCATGCGCAATTTACCCTGCAGCTCGTAGCACGGTGCCACTGTCACTTGACATCACACTGTTGACAGGAGATATATTCGTTGTGGCACGGCTTGACGTGGCGCGTCTAAGAACAGAAGGGGGCTTCCAGAGGTTTTTGTTCGTCCGTAATAAGCGAGAGGGTAATCGAAAGCCACTGACGTAATAAATGTAGGCAATTTAGATTAATTCTGCAACAGCAACCATTTCATCTTTATGTATGAATTCTGAATCCCTCTGTATTGCTTCAAGAGAATTGCATTACTGGCATTACTGAAACCCCTTAGCAGACTATGGATCTTTTCCTCTTTACAAAGAGTCTGAATAACAACTTCATAAGATAATTGGGTATGGAGGTGTATGACGTTGAGTTGTACAGTGCAGCATTTCTGTTGAATTTTTCCTTTTAAATTAAAAAAACAACAACCAGATAATCAAATACATTATCTGTATTTCATTTTCCCCAAAACTAGCTTTTCCATTTTTTTTACCTTCCCGATAAAGGACCACATCGTGTTTAATCTCTTTTCAAGTTTAACGCGTTTCTGTTAAACGACTAAATGTGAAATAAAAAAAAAAAACCACAATGTTGTTATTTCAGTTAAAGAAAGGTCTATCTAAATAAGTCTGTCTGTAAAACTGTGCAATGTGTGCACTGAAACAGACTAGAACTACGGTAATCTTTCTTCTTGATAGAATGGTCCTTAAACGGTTAAAGTCCAACACACGCTATCTAGTTTGTTTCACTCTCTTCTAATGAAAATGGATATGACCAGTTGGGGTGATTCAAGACATTTATGAATGGGGTATCCCTGGGGTGCATTATTTTGGCCTATAATACACTTACTGGCATCTACCATAGTGCTGGCATCCGAAGTGCATGTGATTTAGATTGTTCTAAGGTTTGTAATCGGTGTGTTGTCAGGGAAGAAGAAAGTGGACAAGAAGACTTGGTGGTTGAATGAGGAAGTCCAGGTGTACATACAGAGAAAGAGGCTAGCTAAAAAGAAATGGGACACTGAGAGAACAGATGAGAGCAGACAGGAGTACAGGGAGATGCAGCGTAGGGTGAAGGTAGAAGTGGCCAAACAAAGGGCATATAATGACTTGTATACTAGCTTGGGCAGTAAGGAGGAAGAGGTGGATTTGTCCAAGTTGATGAGGCAAAAAGATAGAGATGGTAAGAAGATGCAGCAGGTTAGGGTGATCAAAGATAGGGATCGAAATGGGATAGGGATCGAAATGTAGGTGCCAGGAGTGTGATAGGAAGATGGAAGGCGTGTTTGAAGAGTTGATGAATGAGGAAAATGAAAGAGAATGAAGAGTAGAAGAGGTGACTGTTGTGGAGCAGGAAGTAGGAATGATTAGAGTGAAGTGAGGAGGGCATTTGTCAGCAGCAATATGGTTTCATGTCTAGAAAGACTACAACAGATGCAGTTTTTGCCCCGAAGATGCTGATGGAGAAGTACAGAGATAGGAAAAGGGAGTCGTACTGTGTAAGATAAGATAAGATAATACTTTATTTATCCCGCAGAGGGGAAATTCTGGTGACCCAGCAGCAGTAAAGAACAGTTGGAAAATAAGAAAATACAAAAAGTTCCAATAGTTACAAAAAAAGAGTAAAATATGTTACACATTATATACAAAAAAGAAAATGTACATATTTAAAACATAAACATAAAAAGTGCAAAGTGCCAAAATGAAAAAAAAGAAGAGAAAACAAAATAAAAAAATAACATGCATGCAACATGGACACCGCACGGCACACATCACACTATAAAACATGCTTTACAGTCATGTTGATGTGTTGTAGAGTCTTATTGCCGTGGGTATGAAGGACCTCCGGTAGCGCTCAGTCCTGCAGTCGGGTGCAGCAGTCTCGCGCTGTGCGAGCTGCGTTGGTCCTCCACGGTTTGGTGCAAGGGGTGGGAGGGGTTGGCCATGATGGATGACAGTTTCGCCTGCGTCCGTGCTCTGTCCGTGCTGCCGCCTGCCCAGCACACAACATCGTAGAGGACTGCCGATGCCACTACCGTGTCGTAGAAAGTCCGTAGGAGTGCCCTGCACACCCCAAAGGACCTCACTCGCCTCAGCAGGTGGAGGCGACTCTGGCCCCTCCTGTACAGGGCATCAGAGTTGTCAGTCCAGTCCATCATCCACCCCGATGCCCGCCTGGTAGGCAAACTGCAGCGGGTCCAGCGCCGAGCTCACCTGGGTGCGGAGGTATCTTAGCTTCGTGTCTTCGTAGATCTAGAGAAAGCATATGACAGGGTGCCGAGAGAGGAGCTGTGGTATTCTATGAGAAAGGCAGAGAACTATGTTAAAGTAGAGCAGGACATGTATGACAGCTGTAAGACAGTGGTGAGGTGTGCTGTAGGTGTGACAGAGGAGTTCAAAGTGGCAGTGGGTCTGCATCAGGATGTTGGCCCTGAAGGTGTAATAGGTACGAAAGGGTAGGCAGGTAGAGAATCTGCAGCAAGGCATGTAAAACTGCGACTCTGCACTAGTGAGTGTAAATTCATGTTGTCTTTACAGTACTGTGCAAAAGTTTTAGGCAGGTGTGAAAAAAGTGTAAAGAAAGAGTGTGTGTAAAGAAAGAATACTTTCATAAATGTAAATAATGATTGTTTATTTTTGTCAATTTACAAAATGCAAGGTGAGAGAAAAGACAAAAGAAAAATCTTAATCAAATCAATATTTGGTGTTACTATGTCAGTACAGTAAGTACTGAAAGTGATAGCATGGCCCCCACAGAGCGCTGATCGCAACATCATCGAGACAGAAGGATGTGAGAAACCGTGCATCCACAGAAAATCTGTGGTTAGTTCTCCAAGATGTTTGGAACAACCTACCAGCCGAGTTCCGAGTTGTACCTAGAATAATTGCTTCTGATAGATAGATCTTTATAGATGGATATTTATTGTCATTGTCACATGTACAATGAAAAATGCTGTTTTGAAGACAAAGGTTCATTTCAGAGTAGACATGCACCACCACTGAAGAAGTGAAATTGTACACACATCAAAAATCTAAAGGTTATGTGTGAATACGTCAGTAACGTACAAAACCGGATGAACATTTTTTTAATTAGGCCAACACGCACATTCTGCCGACATATTTTAGGAAGATTTTTTTAATTGACAATGGACTGAGTACCCTCCCAACTGTCTGCCTGCTCAGCTGTGGTCAAGCCCAGAGGCCTGATCTTGCACAGACAGTTTTTTTAGAATCTAATCTTGTAAATCTGATTCACAAGGCCCAAAAGCAAATTGAACAGAAATGTGTCTAACATGAAACCAACTGGATGCAGGTACTCACTGACATTTTTAACTTTCACTACTAATCTTTGTTTGAGCTTTATATTATTTCTCATGAAGAAATGGGTCGTGGGTGCAGCAGTATATGTATATATACATTTCAAGTTAAAGACTTTTTTAGATTTGCAACAGATACAATTTTTATTTAGTGATGCGCAGCTCCTGCAATTTGTATTCTACATAGTAAATAGGCTTAGACTGCTGGGAGACCTCCTTCATACACTGATCTCCTCTGTTTTTCTATTTATTCTATTCAGTAACATGATACCATGTCCACTAACTTATTACTAACTTTGTCTCTTTTTCCCTTGTAGTTGTGCTTCTCCCTTTCTGTCTCTTCTGTCGTCTGTCTACACGTATCATCAGACTCAGAGCTGTGTGTCTCCAGTGTTCAGCTGCTGGTCCAACCATTGTGTCTTTGTCTGTTGCTGATTGTTGTTGTTGTGTTGTTTTCTCTCTTTTCTATCCCTTCACCCCAACTGGTCAAGGCAGATGGCCGCCCACATTGAGCCTGGGTCTGCTGGAGGATTCGTCCTCGTTAGAGAGGGAGTTTATCATCTCCACTGTTGCTATTAAAGTGTACAATCTATCGATTGACTCCAATTAAAAGCTGCTCTATGTGGGATTTGCTGGGTTTAGTTGTGTAAGGTCTCAAACCTTACTTGTAAAGTGCCTTGAGATAACTGATGTTGTGAATTTATGCTATATAAATAAAACTGAATTGAATCTTTATTAATTTAAACGGGTAGGGATTTTAGGACTTCACAATGGGGGCGGTAAGTGAACAATGTATTAAATTTATTAGATAGTCTATCAGCACTTATAGATTCACTCTAGACATCATCTGCTGATTAGGTTATGTGACATCTGGACTTTTTTTCACTCTGGACCCCTCCACTTGTAAGCATTAAGGGTAATGAGGAAGTTGACATGTTAGCCAAGCAGTCATTCAAATCTCAAACAGTAAACAGTTTTACGTACTGTAATGTTCATGAGGTCAAATTTTTTATCAAAGAACATATGCATAAAGGCTAGCAAAACTATTGAAAACTAAGTGATACAGCACCACATCTTTATGTAGTAAATGTATTAAAAATGAAGGGGCCTACTTGATGAAGATGTCTCTTAAATCAGTAAAACTGGAACAAACTAATTTCTGGTTTTTATGGATATTAAATATACCGTATATACTGATTGAAGCAGACAAGAGGACTCCCACACAGAGATAACCAGGATTTAGAAATTACATTTAAATAAAGAACAAAACAAAAAGTAAAAAGAACAAAAATTCACAGCCAAGTTGTACAATGCGAACTAGCTAAGTTTAGACAAACAGTAAGAACAGAAAACATTGCAAAAGACAAGCTCTAATAAATTAGAATTCTAAGAATTAAACAGAAACTAGACTGACTTGCAAAAATAAAATCACAGGCAGTACACAAAACCTAGCAATTAATACAGACATGACTGATCAGTAAATACAAATAGGTGAGTGTGAAACTGAAACTAAAAACACAAAACAAACGAAGACTGATTTGCCATAAACCGTACTTAACTAAAAAATACAAGAGGCCGTTAATGTGGTTGAAGAAGGGTCATATTCATGGGGATTTAAATTTTTTAGTAGGAAAAACTAACTTTCTTCACACACCAGTAAGAAGAAAGAAATTAAAGAAGTGGAGCTATGAATACATGGACAAATAATAGAACAAGTAAAGTATTTAAGTGTTTGGGAGTGTGGTTTGAAATTGATTTGGAATGAACATATTACAAATGTTCTTAATAAATGTAAGAAGGTGTTAAATTTTATGAGTTGTTTACCTGGGTCAGAATGGGGAGCAAGCCAAGGAGCTATAAAAATTGACTGGATTATGGGAGCTTTGTATATAGGTCAGCAGCTAAAACATTACTACAGACGTTGGAAGTAGTACCGGTTGAGACTATGTTGTGGTGTGATCAAGTCCACTCCTATTGATGCACTGCATGTTGAGATGGGGGAAATGCCAATGTGCCTTAGACATGAGTTAATAATGAACTATTGGGCAAGTTTAAAAGGACACACAAAGGCTAGAAATCCAGCAACCACTGTACTGGATGCGTTCTTTGCCATTTAGTTTGCCCCTCTCACTCTCCGAGCTTGGGAGAGTAAATGTATATGGAGTAGCATTGCTGTGGTTGATATTTACAGAGGCCTATTCAAGAATCCAAACACAGCACTAACAAGATATGCATTCATCATTTCAGCTTTGCAAATTTCTGTTAACAAAAGAAGATCAGATTGTCTTGCAGTGAGTACGGTAGAATTGTTGGCTTTTACAGCAGCTACAGTGGGTAGAACAGGTCAAACCACACAAAGTTAATCTATGCTCAGATTGTAGTTCAGCTCCTTTATCTATAAAATCATTTTCATCTCAGAGTAGACAGGACATAGTCAATGAAATCTATGAAACACTATTCAAAATACAAATATTGAAGATAACAGTTAAATTTATGTGGATAAACATAACGCATGGTTCACAAGGAAATTAATGGTAATGAAGTTACAGACTAGTTGGCAACGGACGCAAGCAAACAGGATAATAATATGGATATTTCTTTTAACAAGTAAAACTAAAATCATTCAAATTATTCACTCAAATCATATTTGGGACTGGGGGGGGGGGGGGGGGGGGGGGGCAGGCAGGCCCTATAGCATCCAAAAGGAAGACAGGAAGATGAAGGCAACAGGAGGAAATACAAAGGAGGATAATGCAATAACACGGTTAAGATTGGGTCAGACAAAACTGAATAAGTTACACTCCACAGTGTAGTAGGTGGCGGTAATGCACCTCAACAGTGGATGCCACCCGCCAGAAAAAAAGAGGAAGAAGAAGAAGGCGAAGCCGAAGAAGAACGTACGTTACTAACCGCCAATAAAACAGACGAAGAAGTCGTGCATCGCTGTTGTTGTTCGGTCATAATACAGGTATGCTCAAATACAATTGTACTTATTTGTTACGAACACCGTAGAAAATTAACACAGTTTGAGATTTGTAATGTTGCTGGTGGTCGTCCTACTTCTTATCCAGTTAATGTACATATTACGTTGCATCACGTCGAAGGCTATAACCTTCAAACGGCGTAACTGTGAGTTGGAAAGACAGTCAAAGATTCGGGGTTTCTGACTGAATAGCTCAGAGGCGAAATATTTATGAGGTGGACAACATGCTACAACTTTTTTCACTCGCTAGGTAAATAACAATACGGTCAAGCCAACCGCGGCTTTGTTTTTCATGCCCGTGTTTGTAATACTTACTGTACGGATGGTTTGAGCGACCAAAATACACGTGTTTAGTCATTGAAAGCTAAATAAGATAAACGGTAAACATTCAAACACTATATAAAATACTGTTGACAAACTGCACTTTCTCCTTTTCTTTAAATCTTAAATTCATCTCCAAACTAAATTCAATCAAACATATCCATGTTTGCGTTTAATACAGTTTTTTATTAGAAGTTACCTGGAAAGTTGAACGCATTCTTGTTTAGAATGCTGTAGTAGTAGTATTTTTACTGCGTAAATTCAAATCGGACATGATGACCTAGTGTCTAACACTATACAGATGGTTGGATGTTAACAAACATAATTCATCAAAAGTTTCATGCATTCTTTTGTAGTCTAGAACCACCACGTCAAATATGAAATACTTTTACTACAAAAAATTACAGTTAAAAGACATGAGTATTTGTAACCTGATTTTTCCTTAAGAATGGTAGCTGTGCCATGGCGATTCAGCAGTTGGGTGAAAAAAAAAACACAAGTAGTCTTTTTCAATGCAGATAATTCCTCATGGAAACAATGCATAATGACATTCAATGGAAGTGAAAAGTCGCATTTTCTTCCCAGACACTTGACAGCTGATTTGTCAGATTTAATTTACATATACTAATAAAATATACATGTAGCAAAATTTTGCTTGGTTGTGGGTTTTTTACCAAATTCACGTTGCCCTGCCTGAGGATTTAATTTGCATTTAACTTGCTATTTTACTTTACATTTACTTTGCTGTTCAACCTTGAATATAATGTTTTGATATTTACCTCTGAGGCACCCAGTGTTTATGTGTTAGCATGTATGTTAAAAATTAAAAAAGAGCAAAACTGTAACATGACATAGATTTTGTATTGAAAGAAATGTTTCTATTCATTGGCACGGTAAACACTTTTTCAAGTTTAATATAAGGGTAACATCAAGGTAGAATTTGGCAGTTCTTGGAGAAAAGAAAGTAGATTAAGCAAAAAGGCAGATGTCGCCACGCTAATTAGCTGAAGTGGGTCAAGGGTAACCAGTTGCTCTTTGGTATGATTTGATGTAAAGCCATCCTGTCAATATCACCTTTAGCAGGTTTATATTGATCACATCTTCATCAACTAGAGTTTTAAAGAATGGGGGACATTGCAAAAGCATGTTTTGTGTGATGTGTAAAGTGAATTTGGATACACTACAGTAAGGCTGGCTAGTACATTTAAATCGCAGCTTGCACGCAGATACCAGTGTAATTTACTCAAATAACGTCATATTTGGAGGCTGTAGCTTGTTGTCCGTCTATTTGTGATATGCAACACATTTAAATATTTGTGATTATTATATTGTCTTATACTGCAGTAATCATAGCTAGTATTATTACAGTCTTATTTGCTGTTATGTTATAAAGAGTGTCTGTTTTTGCATCTTTGGGGGTTCAACTGGGTCCTGTCTGTTTAACTGTAGGACTACATTTAACTTAGCTATATTGATTATATTTGTTTTAGAAAAGAAGCAAACATTTTGTAATATATTAAGGCTATAGGTTAAATATTCTTGTGGGCTAAAGCTTTTCTTTTGTCAGTACGTGTTTTGAAACAGTTTGTTACTGTGCCACTTTCCACTCTTTCAGAATAATTCGAACCTGCAGGTAGACACAGACACACCAGGATGGCCAGTGTAAGTCAGTATTTTGCATTCTGAAATTATTATTTTTAAATAAGCAAATCATCTTTGTTATGGCATTTTTCCTGTTTAACTCTAACAAAGTAAAAAAAAAACATCTGTTTTTGATGTAGAGGAGCAGTGGTTCTACTCCAGTAAAAGTGCCTAAACTCCTACTGTATCTCTAAGGGGTGCACCCTGCCACTATGCTGAGGAAACTAATTTCAGCGGCTTATATCTGAGATCTCGTCCTTTTGGTCATGACCCACATTGGAGTTGGAGTAGGAACATAGATTGACCAGGAAATCGAGAGTTCTACCTTTTGGCGTAGCTCTACACTAATTGCATTACGGGTACCGGTGCTCTGATTTTTCTGTCGATCTTGAGCTCTTTGGAGATCCTAAAACAACCTCGGGTGACCTGAGTTTGGGTGTTTTACGAGTCCTCCTCAAAGTCCCCTTGCTGTGCTTTATCAAACTGCTTCCACCATTGCAGGAGTGAAAGGGCACTTGTGTGATCCAGACTTACAGTTTTATTGTAAGGCCGTCCACATTGAGCCTGGGTCCACCGGAGGCTTCTTTCTCTATAGAGATGGAGTTTTTCCTCTTCACTGTTGCTGTTAACATTTAATTAGAAAGTAAAGAAGTTATATAATTACTAATATTATGTACATAATAAATGTACATGAGTCAATTTTTGGAGTCTATATTTAGATTACAGTTTACTGATTGTCTGCAAAAGCTTGCTGTATGTGGGATTTGTTGGGTTTAATTGTGATTGAGATAACTGCTGTTGTGAATTGGCACTATATAAATAAAATTGAACTGAATGTTTACACACACGTATGTTAGAAGTGCAATCCCTCTTTTTTCACATTTTACTAATTTGTCCCATCCTCTCTTAGAACTTTCCATTCAGAATTCTTACCCCTTGTCAATTTAGATTAGGGGGAACAATCACACAGCACCACCTCAAGCTCTGCCCAAACACTGCCCTCCACAGAATTGATTTACACCATTGCTGCTCACTCAGTTCGCAGAGCTCATCTGAGTAAGATACAGCTAACATGGCACACCAACTATGTTCAAAGAAAATTTGCTCGATTATTTCATGTTCCAATCCACACCAAAGCCTTTTTCCTTTACTGTTGAAGCAAGACAGGAGTTTTTTTATTATACTTTAAATTGACTATCTCAACACATTCTTTGTACGTGGATGTGTCATGTATAACAATTTTTTGGCTGTGTGTCTGTCAAACACGCACAAGTCCAGCGATGGCTGTGAGTGTATTGTTTAACACGTGGAAAACAGAAGGTTCAAAAGCAAAATGGCTGCAGAGAAAGAAAAGCATCTGGTATTTTGAAAAAATCATTTTAATTAATTATTATTATCATTACCTGCACATGATAATTTATAATAACCTTCTTGTTTTTCTGGCATGCATAGGTTTTATTCAGTGTTAAAGAGATGCCAGAGGGTTACTTTTGTTTAATAATTATCATGATTGGGATTGGCTTTCCTATCGCTGTAAACCAGCAGTTCTCTGTCTCAATGCATTCAGTGCTATGACCACTGTCAGGTGTTGCGTTAGCTACTGAAAATATTTAGTCCTCATGAAGCTGCGTTAGGTTTTGCACAATACTTTAGTATCAGTTTAGCTTCCTGTGGAACTTCCTGGCAGAGCCGGCTTTTTCCTCTTGGGGACCTTCTGTTTTCCACGTCACTAAATGATGTACAATCATGGCCAAAAATATCGGCACCCTTGCAATTCTGTCAGATAATGCCACACTTAGAAAGTTGTTCCAATTGCGAATGTTTTGGTATTCACCTCTAGTACAAGAGAGTAGGCCAGCCTTCACATTAAAGTGAAGTTTAGCCAGAAGCAGCAAAGCAACCCCAAAACATCTTTGAACCTCCACCATGTTTGACTGTAGGGACTGTGTTCTTTTCTTTGAAGGCCTCATTTCTTTTTCTGTAAACAGTGCTATGATGTCCTTTACCAAAAAGCTATACTTTTGTCTCATCTGTCCACAGTACATTTTCCCAGAAAGATTGTGGTTTTGTCACAAAATTTTTGGCAAACTCCAGTCTTACCTTTTGTGCCTTTGTGTCAGCAGTGGTGTCCTCCTGGGCCTCCTACCATAGCATACCTTTTGAATTAGTTTGGAAGTTAATCGAGGCTCTTTATCCACCATTTGAACAATCCTTGGTTGTAATTTTTCATAAATATCGCTCTTCCGTACACATCCAGGGAGGTTAGCTACAGTACCATGGGCTGTAAACCTCTTGATGATATTGCGCACAGTGGACACAGGAACATTAGGCTCTTTGGAGATTGGACACACAACACAAAGGTTGAGTCCTCCATTTTTCCATTTTAACTGGTTGCAAGTGTGATTATTACTGTATATTGCCCACAGCTGTTACTTGCCACAGATGTGTCTAAATACAAATTACAGAAACATCACATTCTTGAAAAGCAATTATTTCTTTTTTGTTTTATTTCATTTTTTAATTTCTCTGTGAATCAATTATTCTTTAATGAAAGCTTAGCTACAGCTCTCACATTTTCTGTTGGTCTTCTTTGTACAGCAACATGTTCCTTTGGGGTGTCTCTGTTTAAACTCCAGTAGCTGAAGTATGATGTCAGTTGCATTTGCAGAGTTCAGCTGCTTTAGCATGTCCCAATTTTACTGAATTCTGGATCTATACATGTACAATACATACTAAAATTCAGTATGTAACTAGAACTAAAAACCAAGTACAAATATAGTAATAAGTAATAATAAGTTATTAAACTATCAACATAGGACATAAAAAGGAAACATAAACTACTGAATTGTTGTCTAATTTTAACAGCAATGTCCAACACTAAATTACGGAACCATAAGTGATTACAGAATATGTGTCTAGGTTAAGTTTTTGTGTCCCTTCTACACCATGTGGGTGGGACTTACATATATGTATAATAGATATAAATGTATTTATGTGTGCAAAAACACTTTTTTTTTCTTTTTAGGCGCTGTACAGCAGAGCTAGGCTGGTTACCTACCTCCCAGGGCTTCATGTATTAGTGAGTCGTGTCGCTGGATCTCAAGCCAGAGCCTTCTCTGCTGCTAAAACCTTAGAATATAATGAATCCCACATGGCCATCCCTACCTCTGACAAGGGTATACCATTATGTTTTATGTTAATATGATTCTAAAATTCACACACTTTTTTAAAATTGTTACATGCAGCAGACCTGGTTAACAATACTAAGTTCTATATTAATTCTGAAATGCTTTGAGTCATAATGTATGCCTATATTGTTGTATGGTAGGTTATAGCAGAAACACAAAGGTTTAAATCATTTTTTAACTATTTATAATGTAATGAGAACTCTGAATTTACAGTACAACTGTATTATAAAGATTTTGTGATGCTTTATCTTTTTGGTGTAATTTTCATAATATGTTTCCTCATTTTAGGGCTGCAGACAATTCAGTGTATTAGTCCTCAAGACCAGCATTTTCAGTTGTCTGCTAATGCAGCTGATGACTGCTATGTGGATGAACCAGCAGAGCAGGAGAGGAGTCTGGCACAGAATATTTTCCCTGACGTGCTGTTGGCCCAGTGCAACAGTAAAAGGCATGACCTCATACTGCCCCAGTTTGGTGGAGACTTTTTTGTGAGTGTAACTATGTTGACAAAAGCCCAGTGTATGGAATCTGGATTCTTTGTAGTAGTAAGTGAGTGGTTGTGTTGATGTTTGCTAATGTGGTATGGGGGAATTCAAACCAGTATGAAATTGTGCCAAAATCAAACAGATTATTTTCTTGAAGTGAGAACACACCTCAAACAAAAAAAATTTCATTTGATATATGCATGCGTGAAACCTCCAGCAGACCCAGGAGCAATGTGGGCGGCCAGCTGCCCCGACTGGTTGGGGTGAAGAGATAGAGAAGAGAGAAAACAACAAAAACAACAACAGTCAGCAACAGACACAGGCAGGATGGTTGGACCAGCAACTGAACACTGGAGACACACAGCTCTGAGTCTGACAATACCTATAGATAAAGACAGAGAGAGAGAGACAGAAATAGAATATAGTACCTGGATGTTTATTAAGGTGTCTATACATGTTCATGCCAAAATTTTTTTCTTGTTCCCTAAAATGTTTTTGTAAATCTAGTAATGACAACTGTACAGATAGAGCGGCTCAAACCTGCTGCCATCAGCCAGCTGACAGCCTCCCTCTTTGTCTACTGCTTGAAAGGAGGTGTCGACAGTCCAATGAGTTGTAATAAAACAAATCTACACATCAAGAACATATGAAAGAATACCAAATACAAAAATGATGAATAATGCAATGAGCCTATGTGTGAAAAATGAATCAGATAGGTTTTAAACAAGATTTGTATAGTTGATAGAACAGATTGGAACTGTGTTCCACAAAAAATAAATAGCATTAAAAACAGAAAAGTAAAGTCAAATATGATAAGTATACCAAAGAAACAATAGAACAACAGATAAAATGAGAGCTAAGCAAATCCATGGGATATTGAACAACTAAAAATACAAAAATATGCTTGTATTTATGATCGCTAATCTGAAAAAAAGTGAGTGTTGTCGAAAAACAGTATTACTAATGTCAATAGATGCTAGCCAGTTGAGAAGAATGTGGTGGGACTTTAGGTGATGATGTTCAGCTGTACTGTATATCAGGGTGCAGAATGGGTGAAAGAAATATATTGCTGCAAAGATGGCATCAGGCTCTGCTCTCATCATAATAATCTATGCACTGTATTGTGGCCAAAAATATTGGCACCCTTGCAATTCTGTGAGAAATTGCAACACATCTCTCAATTGTTCCAATTGCAAATGTTTTGGTATTCACAACTTTATTGTTTTTGTTTGCACTGGAATAACACAAAAAAAACAGAGAAGAATAATCAAACCTGATAAAAATTCACACAGAACTCAAAAATGGACTGGACAAAATTATTGGCACCCTTAACTTAATACTTAGTAGCACCCCCTTTGGAAAAAAATAACTGAAATCACTTCGCTTCCTGTAACCAGGAATAAGTTTCTTATATCTAGATCTAGATTTCCCACCTCTTATATCTAGAAGATGGGTCATGTCAAGGGATCTTCTTTCTTGTCATTTGTCAAATGTTTCACTGTCCAAGTGGCTCCAAACATTTTGTAGAAGAGCGCATAGGGACTTGGTGAAACATATCAAGTTTATCATTATATCAACAAGTCTCTGTTTTGCCTGATAAAATCAGTCCAAAGTCTGACACAAACTAACACATTATGCACCCTAGACATCTAAGTAATTGTTTGTATTGCATAGTTATTTCATTTATTCGGTTTTGACTTTATTTGTGTAAATCTGCCGCTGTAGTGTGTGACAGTGGAGGCTTGAAGGGGTAGAGAGAGAATAACAAGCAGAACCACCTAGATTAACTGAATTTTACAAATAAAATGATGATGGTTTCACTGTGATTGTGTTATGAAACACAAACGACGTGTGTGTGTTTCAGGAGGAAGAGGACCTAGCCTCATCTCAGAGTGTTTGTAGAGCTGAACAGTATTTTCATAATTCTAGTGTGGAGTGTGCCATACAACCCTGTCCTCAACTACTTCAGAAAGGTAGGTAGAGCATAGTCAGTTAACTATGAAATTTTGTTTATTCAGCTTGAATACACCAGGAAGTCTAATGTGTCTCTCCTAATAATATGATTAACAGATTTCCAGTTCATGTTTCCTGATGCTCCTTCCTCTGGTATGATGGTGGTTACAGTGACACAAAAAACACTGAATGATATGACATCATGGAGTGTTGAAGTGGAGCAGGAGAGAGAGCAGATGCTTGACAAGGTGAGGTGCTGTGAAACTTGCAGTACAGTAGCTTTGTTTTTGCTGCTGTAGAAGCACAGTCCGTGCTAAGAGTCTGCAAAGTTATACTTAAATATACTGCATAGGATGGTCTTGTGTCTTTTTGTAATCTTTGAACATTCAAAAACATATGTTATCATGAATTGATATATATATATTTGATTTGATTCTTTATTTGTGTACCAAAAAGAAGCAACTATGTGTTTTGTCTTATTTGTATGTTTTACAGGACTAAGAATAAGAATAATTTTTCACAGCATGATATTCTCTGATACTAATATAAATATCTATCCATTGCATCCATTCTCCTAATTGTTTGTAAGGATTGCAGACTGCTGGAGCTAATCTCAGCTGTCATTGTCTAAGGGCAGCGCAGTGTTCACATGTTTGGCCAATTCAGAGTCACATATTAGCCAAACTGTATGTGATTAAACAGTGGAATGGAGGAGTGAAGTTCCTGGTGGCACTTGTGAATTAATTTATAGTCAATATCTTACAAGTTATTGCTTGTGTCAAGAAATATGCTTTTAGAAGGACTTGCAGTTTTAACCAAACCTTATCATTAATCTGTCCATCTAAAAAATTAAGAGGTCACCAAATTTTTGTTTGTTTTACCACTGTTTTACAGATTCTTTTCACTAAATACGTTGGAGCAGTGATATTTTAACTTATTATCAGTTTAATGTGTATTCATTGTAGCTGTTATGCTGTTTACTTGCACACAATAACAACTGCTGTTCTTATACTTTGCAGTTTGTTGATGGAGCCAAGAACATATGCTATGCCTTGCTGAGAGAAGGATTCTGGGCTGACTTTATTGATCCATCCTCAGGCCTGGCTGTAAGAAATCAATGTTAAGAACCAGCAGAATTTGTTGAACACTTATACAATGAACGTTAAGGCCATCTGTATGTCACTTCTTTTACATCATGCATATAAATTTACATTCTGTACTGTACAAATGTTATAAACACAGAGAGCAGGGAAACTGGTTGAATGATGGTTGAAATTTTGATGAAGTTTGTTTTTGATGGGTTGTTACATACAATTAATATTTGGAGTCCATAAACCACATTATACAATTTGTACCACTCTAATGTGTGACTGTAGTTGTTTAGTGAAAGCAGCATCTTCATCTAACATCTCTGTTGCTCTCTGGAGCAACTAGAAGAGAGAACCCCAGAAAAGAAAAAGTTCCTGCTGGAGTCTTCTGTCTGCAATTGAGCGTTATAAATCAGAATTTACCTTGCCGGATCCTTTCTGCCCTTTTCTCATATACTGTATCTAAATAGTGGCTATTTATTATTTACTAATAGAAGATAGTCCTGTACGCTCCTCTTTTACTACCTCTCCGAAAACGTTTTACATAGTTTCTGTTGCTCTGATAAGTGAAGCTCCATACACACTTACCACACCTATTTGTCAGGTGTGTTTCATCCAAAATAAATGTTTGATCTATTTTAAGATAAGATTGGAAAAGTAAAACCTATTAGTTTATCTCTTATCTTTCAGGCAACAGGTTTTGATCATTTGAATTAAAATGAAACCCTGTGCTGACAGTATAATGCAACATGTAACACATGTTGTGTGTCTAAATTGCCCTAACTTGATTCATGTGGGCCTTATTTTGTTGGAACATTGGAACGGTTTTTGAATTTTTTTTTTTAAGAAAAATGGTTTTCAAGGTCCTGCCATAGCATTTGACATAGTTTGAGGTCTAAATAGAATAGTCTTTATAGAAAACGATATATTCAAATATAGAATATATCTTTTATAGAAAACATCCAGTTAATAATGCACACTTGGTAGGTAAAACTACATTATTAACTAGATATATTATTTTGTAGCCACTTTTCACAGCAGGACAAATAATCTTTATTTGGGTACTGAGAACACTTGTATGACCTGAATTCAGATTTCTGAACAATTTTTCACCAGATTATCATGCCATTAATATAAAATAAATGTTTTTGTTCTCCCTGTAGTTCTTTGGTTCATATACCAACAACATGCTGTTTGAGACAGATGAACGGTACAGTCTCCTGGGCTTCCAGATTGAGGACCTGGGCTGCTGCAGAGTGATTCGACACACACTGTGGGGGACACATATTTTTGTGGGGACAATATGCACTAATGCACCACCCAGCAGCCTTATTATGAAGAAATTGCAGAGCAACTGAGTTGCTTTTAAAATTGTCTCAAAAATGTATAGTCTGTCTGATGGTACTTATAATAAACAAAACTTCAGATCATAAAGTGACTACTCCTTGCTTTACCTAAACAAAGACATATGCTATTTGTGACTGACTAACTAGTACTGCATGCACTGTATTTTTGCAGTACAATTTTGTAATTACTATGCAGTATTAGTTAGTCAGTCACAAATAGCATATGTCTGCATGCACTGTATAGTAAATACACTGTATAGCAAATACAGTGCATGCAGTATTAGTTAGTCAGTCACAAATAGCATATGTCTTTGACTCTCCATGAATTTTGGAATTTTATACTAACTATTAGCATATTTAAAAATTAATCAAAACTTTGTGAAAGGCCTAGAGATTATTGTTACATTACCCATGACTCTGATTTGATGAGAGGTTAAGATGTGAATGTGAAGATGGTCCCCTGCATGATCCCCCCCCCCACTTACTATTGTTTCTCTGTCACATGTCATCTTTACATTACAGTACAGACAGTGAGAGAAAGAATGCATTAATATATGGGTATACAGTCAAGTGAAAAAATTTGTAACATTTTTAATATATTGGGATTAAATATCCATATGTTTAAAAATGTGTGAATCTGTGAAAATACGAACAGCTAACTAGTTAGTCAACTTACCTTTGCCAAGATGACTGATGATCAGGATTTGCACATTTGCAATAAGCACTGTAAACTCTGCAGTAAACTCTCCATTGGTGGGTGCCACTCCTGTCAGCTAAGAACGGGAAACTATAGCTACAATTCGCACAGGCTCACCAAAATTGGACAATAGAAGATTGGAAAGACGTTGCCTGGTCTGATGAGTCTCGATTTCTGCTGCGATATTTGGATGGTAGGGTCAGAATTTGGCGTCAACAACGTGAAAGCATGGATCCATCCTGCCTTGTATCAACGGTTCAAGCTGCTGGTGATGTAATGGTGTGGGGGATATTTTCTTGGCACACTTTGAGCCCATTAGTACCAACTGAGCGTTCTGTCAACGCCACAGCTTACCTGAGTGTTGTTGCTGACCATGTCCATCCCTTTATGACCACAGTGTACCCATCCTCTGATGCCTACTTCCAGCAGGATAACGCACCATGTCGTAAAGCGCAAATCATCTCAGACTGGTTTCTTGAACATGACAATGGCCTCCACAGTCACCAGATCTCAATCCAATAGAGAACCTTTGGGATGTGGTGGAATAGAAGATTCGCATCATGGATGTGCAGCCAACAAATCTGCAGCAATTGCGTGATGCTATCGTGTCAATATGGACCAGAACCTCTGAGGAATGTTTCCAGTACCTTGTTGAATATATGCCACGAAGGATTAAGGCAGTTCTGAAGGCAAAAGGGGGTCAAACCCGGTACTAGTAAGGCGTACCTAATAAAGTGGCCGGTGAGTGTAAATCACTGTTTCAGTATCATCATCAACCGTCTGATCAACTAAAAACAGAAAGATAAACCTAAACCTAAAGGGTTAGGCACATTTAAGACACATTATTTGAGGTCAGAAAGCATTAACAACGCCGGACCAATAACTAAAGCAAAGTTGTGTATGATTAGGACATAACTAAATACATGGTCTAACACTGACATGGCATTTCTAATCATTTATTTTATTTTCTCGTGTTTCAATTCAGGTAGTTCCTTTCCCACAGCCACATGTCCACTCAGTATTTATAGTACTTTCCACCAACTTTAATGTCTTTATAAATTAGATTGTGTATGTCAATGCCCTGAAAAGGGAGTAGTCCTTGTAAAGGACATGTGGACACAACTCTTCTCAGATCATGTGCACTACGAGACAGTAAATGGTATGCCCTTCAATATGCCGCACAGTGTAGTGCTCACTCAAATTGGCTAATTCTGTTCCTCTCTTCAAGAGAAAAGACATACAGACAGAAAACACAAACACTGTACTTAAACTGGGTTTATGTAGACTATACAGTTCACGCACAATTTTAATTCTATCACAGATTCATTACATTTACAAAGTTATTACTCACAATTGATCCTTCTTTGTAACAAATCATCCTCAAAATTTTTTGACAATCATTTGTCTAATACAGATCACAATACATTCATGTATAAAACCTTGCTCTTACACGGTTTAAATCGACATTTCAAAATTGTTTCTATCTAACTTCCTTTTCATTTTATTATTTGTCCCACAGTGTCATAATGTCTGATATTGATGACATGCATACACCTGATGTAAATCAACAATTTGTTCTCACTGCAGCACTTGCAGAATGGCATAGTATGCTATCGTGTCAATATGGACCACGGCGAGAGCAGCGCGGCCAGCCACCCACAGTCGGCCTTCCTGGGTCCGACCCTTTGGGACAAGACCCTGCCCTGATGGACACAACTTTCAGTTGGAGTACATGGACCTCGAGGAGTTCCTGTCAGAGAACGGCATCCCCGCCAACACAGCCCAGAGCGACCAGGCCCCGCAGACGGCGCAGCCACCACAGGCCCCAGGGTATGCAAATAATCTCCAATACCAATTTATATGTGGCTAAGAGAATCTTCCCGGTTGAGAGCTTTTCCTGCATCTTAAGGGGCAATGATTGACTGTAGCATATGGGTGGTAGCATAAGGAATTATAATTATAATAATGAATAATTATTTAAATTAGTTAAGACATTGTAAGGTTTAGTCACATTTAACTTAGACTGTCGAAGATAAAGATATTTTTCCAGAATAGTTTTATTGCCATGCCTTTTTGCTTAAATGGCAAGAAAATGTTGTTAAGACTAATGTGTTTAAAAGCATCATTGACATATATATTTATGCAAATGTATGTATTTGATTAATTCCCCGTTACATTGAGTTGTAGATAGTTTTTAATATATGGATATTAAATCTCAATTTTGACAATACTCACAGACCTAAGTAAAACAAACAATTAAAAGTGAAGAAAATTATTTTCAACATCTTCTGTAAATGCAAGTCTACAAAAATTCCTATTCTAACTGAGGAAAAAGTTAGGACACCCTCACATTTATTCCCACTTAAAATGGCTCTAATCACACCAAGTGCACAAGATTGTTACTCAGCATTTTGAATGAGGTTTGTCTTTTATAAACTACAGACGTTTAGTTTGGTGTGCTCCTGACTATTGAAGTGAGAGTGAGCACCTGAGAGCAAAAGTGTTGTCTGAAGCCTTGGAGGGCTTTCCAAAACAACTGCCAACGTGGCCAGATCTGGTTGTTCCAGTAAGTTCCCCCCTGATAGCAGACCACAAGGTGCTAAAAGAGGTCTCCAAAAACCCTAAAATGTCACCACGGGACCTACAGCAGGCTCTGGCTACTGTTGATGTGCAAGTGCATTCCTGAACATTTAGAAAGTGACTGCACAAATTGAACTTTGGGAGGTGTGCAATGAGGAAACCTTTATTTGGACACCACAACAGAGGACATGTTTGGCGCAAATCAAAGACAGCATTCCAGGAAAAGAACCTGGTGTCAACTCACCATCCTATAATACACCATGAATTCTACTGTGTATCAGTGCTTCCGGAACACACAAAGACTATCTGTCAGAAAATAAAACTAAAGCAGAACTGGACCATGCAACATGACCCAAAACATACCAGTAAATCAACCTAAGACTGAAATTGACGAGTCAAAGGCCAGATCTTAATCCCATTTAGCTGCTGTGAGCTGACTCGAAACAGACTGTAAATACAAGCCCCTCAAACACTTCACAGAGGAAAGAATTCTGTATTGAGGAGTTGGGTACACTTTCCTCAGATTGAGACTGGTAGATGGCTACAAGAAGCGTCTCATTGTAGTTATTTTAGTCAAAGGGGCTAACACTAGCTATTAAGGGTTATGGTGTCCGAACTTTTTCCACTGTTCGAATATGGATTTTTTTGGAAATACATTTACAAAGGATCTTGAAAAGTCTTTTCTTCACTTTTAATTGTTTAGTTATATTACTTTAATCTCTCAGTATTGTCAACATTGAGAATAAATATCTTTATATTAAAACATGTTACAAAATAAATGTCCTAATTTTTTCTTGGCTGTTTGTGTAAGTGTGTTTGTGTCTGTGTTTGTGATGTTAGTCTAGATACATTGCAGTCCTGCATCCTCATTGTGCTGGCAGTTGTTGTGACCAATTCCACCATGTGGGCAGTCAAAGATGTTTGACTCAGTTCCTAAGCAACGCAGCTCATCCAGCCAGATCCTGCCAGTCCCTACAAAAAGGCAACAATTATAGACAGGTGTTTTTGAAACAATCAAAAAACCTTTTAATATTTATAATGAAAAAACGTTTTGTGCCAAGCCAGTGGTGCCCCCTACAGTGCAGCCAGTTTAAGATATACACCTACCATTGCTATTCCAAAGACAGAAAATCTGGGGCAACACTTTCTGGCTGTTCATAAAAACTATAACACTGACTTTCCACTGAAAAGTGAGCTGAGAACAGTGGATGAACTAAAATCACAATAGTCCAGACAAGAGACATTTGTCTCACTATTCCATTTGATTTGGGCTCTTCAAAGACAACTCTTCTGTGCGCATATGGTGAAGGTTGATTGTGACTACTCAGTTGTTGCTACACACTGATGTGTGATGGCTTACGAGGGGGATATCCCTGAAGAGAATTTACCTTGCTCTGCATCCTTGTCACTAAACATTTAGAATACCACCGACTAAATGACTAAATCAGTGACTGCCAGAATTGGTATATTTAACTGATCTGATCAACATGTTAAATGAGCTCAATATAGAGCTGCAATGAAAACACAAAATCATGGTGAAAATGATCAGCCCAGTTAATGCTTTTGAACAAAAAATGCAACATCTGTCCTCAACGCTACGGTGCCAAGATTTGCAGAAATTCCACAACCTTGCATCAGAGCTGGAGATGCAAAATAATGTGTGTGTACAACTTGACAGTCAGCTCTACACACAGCAGATTGTTAGACCCAGAATTTATGTGCTGCCCTTTTGGGGAATATGTTGATGTTGATTCACTTGCATAACAAAATGTAATGCTGTTTTATCTGTACTCATCTCAAATGAAGGACATTGCAGGTTCACATTGAGCTGTAGTCCAGGGCTCATGGACAACTCTTATACGAAAAGTATTTAAACATGGGAAAATGTGCTTCCTTCTTGACTGCATTATTCGGGTCAATTTATTTAGTCAGCCCAAATGAAGATTATTGAATCCAAATACCTTTCCACCATGACTGATGATCATTTGGAAGTCTGTTTGAGGTTGGCTACCAGCAGCTACTGTCCGGTCTATGGAACCCTGGCTGATTCCATTCAGTGCAAGTCATCAGAGTAAAGTAATAGCTAAAAATGTACAGAATCGTAATGTACTATACAGGTTCAGGCTGTTATTCAAGGTACATCAACATATGTTGTAAATATAAGGTATGCTCAGTATGTACGGTTGCAAGAAAAAGTATGTGAACCTCTTGGGGATTACATGGATTTCTGCATAATCTGGTCATTAAATGTGTACCGATCTTCATGTAAGTCACAACAATAGTCTGCTTAAACTAATACTGTACAAATATGATATGTTTTTATTGAACATAACGTGTAATCATTCACAGCGCAGGGTGAAAAACGTTTCTGAAACCCTAGGCTAATGACTTCTCCAAGAGCTAATTGGAGCCAGGAGTCAGCCAACCCGGAGTCCAATGAATGTGATGTGGTTAAAGATGTCCTGCCCTATAAAAACACACAGCTGTTTTGAGTTTACTGTTCTCAAGAAGCATTGCCTGATGTAAACCATGCCTCGCACAAACAAACTATCAGAAGACCTACGATCAAGAATTGCTGACTACCACAAAGCTGGAAAGGGTTACACTAGTATCTCTAAAAGACTTTATGTTCATATGTCCACGATAAGAGTCCACAAGATGGTGCTGCAGGAGCAGCAGCAAGTTATAACAGCTGTGTCCTCTCTTTTACTATTTCTCTTATTTGTTATTGTTTGTTGGCCTGTTTTACAGGTTTTCTTTATTGTGGTCAAATCCTGTTGCAAGTGTGCACCACCTTCATTACTTTTATGTTTTGTTTTTTTACATTTTTTTAACCCTTTTACGAGTGCATCAGGGGAATGCGACGTTATCCTGTTTAATGTGTACATCCCTCCCTCGCAACTGTAAATAAATATGTTAAGTATTTGTATTGTAAGTAGATCATTTTGTCACTTTTGTCATTTTAGTTCAAGTAGCTTACTCCTGTGTGGGCACCCCTGGACCAAGCATAGAACCCCCTCTAAATGTTTCTTGCAAATGTGGTCACATAGTTGTCTCTTAACACTGTTTTTTTCACAGAATTTGAATTTTGTTAAGCTTTGGAAAATTGTATACACATGTGAACAAAACAAAGCACATGAGCTATTTTTACCTGGTGAGGCAGTGAAGGTGGTAATGGCAGATTGGAAGCCCAACATCTTACAGATCACTGTACCATCCACGGTGTCAAAGTTGTCATCACAAACAGTGCCCCAAACTCCATTGTGCTTCACCTCTACTCTGCCTCGAAATCTTCCTGGCACAAGACGTATGTTCACTGTTTTGACACACAAAGTTTTCTGGATTAATTGATTTCCAAATTCATGGTGAATATCTTTCTTTCAGGTGATGTTATACAGTTGCTAAATGGTCTTTATTGGAATTTATTATTTAGGAGAGTTTTTTAAATCTCTATTGTTCAGTGGCCATGTTCTCATGCTTTCTTGTCAGTATTTTGAAGACTTACACTCTGGTATGTTTGCTGGGTCTCCCTTTTCTCCTTTCAAACCTGGTAGTCCTGTGGAGGAAATATACATACAAATACATCCTTAAATATAAACCTAAATCCATTGCCTATTTCATAACCAAGAGGGAGTTTGTATGGTATGTTTTAAACACAGTAAAATAAAGACCTGGTGTCTTCCTAATATTCATCTTAGATGAATGCAGTATAATAAATTAATTATCAAACAAACAAACAAACAAACATTTTTTGAGAGAATCAGTTTTGTGACTATTATCCATAATCACCTTGGGTACCATTGAAACCAGGAAGTCCTATCAAGCTTAACAAAAAGATCAAGATGAAACATTATGACAGAAATAACAGAAGGTTAGTAATGTGAGCTGCTATACTTTGTTTGCTCAGTTAAGTGTAAGTGTGTATGTGTAAGTGGTTAAGTGTGTGCATGTGTGTCTGTCTATGGGGAGCTTATGGTTAGGGTTAATGTATGGCTAAAAGCCTGGTGGGGCACTATGAACACTAACATAAACAGTACTTGTTCAGTGAATCTAATTACAAATGCACGACATTAATTAAATCACAAGCACAAATGAATACAACATGTAGTAGGAGTAAGCAAACCAGAATTATGAATAGCAGTGTATTCCCCTGTTATAGGTACAGTACTGTACAAACGTTTTAGGCAGGTGTGAAAAAATGCTGTAAACAAAGAATGCTCTCAGAAATATAAATAACAATTGTTTATTTTGTCAATTTCCAAAATGCAAAGTGAGCTATCCAGGGTGTAGCCTGCCACTTGCTCAGTGACAGATTTGAGTCCATATCCTGAAACAAAGTCTACAACAGAATTCTGATAATGCAACAGTCATGATACCTTTTTGACCAGTGTCCCCAGTGTCACCTTTGTCTCCACGAGGTCCTGAAAATCAAGCAAATTAATGTCCTCAGTTCTGGTTGGAACCTTTGTAGTGTTGTGATGAACTTTTTCCAATAATACTCAAACCATTACCTGGGGCCCCAGGTTCTCCTTTTTCTCCTTTTTCCCCTGGTGCTTGATTCCCTGGGGCTCCAGGACGACCTGTATATGTTCAAACATGAGCATAAAACACACAGGATGAGAATAATAAGTATGAAAAATTTGATTCTTTCATAAATTAACAGTACGTCAGCAATAACACAATTATGACCTAAAGTAAGATAAGGAAGAGAAACTGAACTATTTTATAATTGGAATCTGCTGATGCATTTTTCCATTCAGGAACAAGGTTGAATCACTTTATGTTCGTTTTACACTGATCCAATATCACATGCAACTAAGGAGGCTCATGACTTGACATGATTTCCTATTTCGCCTTTAACTTTCTTTTTTTGTGATATTATTATTATCATTATTATTATTATTATTATTAGTGGTAGGAGTAGCAACAAACTGAAATTCGGACATCCTTTATCATCTAGTGTACTTATATGATGACCAATATCACAACATAGAGGAATCTATTATAACCCAGATGAATACACATACTATACATCAATCTTACCGGGTGGTCCACTTGGTCCAGTATGTCCTGAAATATGCAATATTTGAGCTCAATTACACATTTTACTTTTATAATATGAATAAACACAATAATATAATTGGTAAAACAAAAAGAAAGCTGCTATGTTTTTCCACAAATTGATAATGTTGGTGTTGGCTCTGTAAGGGTAGCAGCATTGTGATGTGGAGATGTTTTGCTGCCAGAGGAACTGGTGTGCGTCATATTATGTAGAAATATTGAAGCAACATCTCAAAACATGAGCCAGGATGTTAAGACTTGGACAAAAATGGGTCTTCCAAATGGTTAATGACTCCGTCAAACACAATAGGTTACAAAGTGGTCAAAGGCAGTGATTCCCAACCTGTGATGAATCATCAGGTGTGCCATGGTAGATCAAATTTCACCAGATTGGTTCTTCAAGTGAGCAGCGCAACAGTTAATAATAGTAATAGAAATGGATACATATTTGAAAAGAAAAAGTCCTCAGTCTGACCAAGATCCTGGATAAAATTCTCAACCCTGATGAGAGCCCTATGAGTAGTGGTCAGAAGAAAGGGAAAAAAAAAAAAAAGAAAGTTATCATGCCTTTGGATTTACTTTTACTGGGGAACCAACCGAGCCAACTTTTCTATGTTTAGCGTACGGGGGAAAGTTGTCCAACAACAACAACAACAACTATTTTGTTCAAATGCGCGAACAGATGAAGAAACAGACAGCTATACTTAAAACTCCAACACGAGGTAGAAAGCTCTTTAAGCTACCAAGCTCAAGACCTTGAAAATAGAAACTAGATTTTCATTATATATGTTTTTTGTGGCATTTTGGTTTGTCTGCCATATGATTTTCCTAATGTAAAATACTGTAAGTTTAAAGGTAATACTACCAAATGTGAAGGGACTTATGTCACCACTACACACACACACACACCTTCGGGGCCCCTCTCTCCTTGTATCCCTGGATGTCCTGGCAAACCATCTCTGCCTGGAGGTCCTAAGGACATAGAATAATTAGTCTGCTTCATCGAATTATTTCTGCACTCTGTACATTTTGTCCAGATAAATGTTACAAACAGAAAAGTTTTTGTGATTTTATTTCCTTGATGTCCTTACATAATCATTTAAAATAAATTATTACACAGGCATGATATATATCGTACCTGATTTGAGGCTGAGAGTTTTCAGCTGGGCCTCCAGGTTAATGGTACTGGTGTTGACAATGCTCAATTCAGCCCTCAGTCTGCCCAGCTGGCCTTCTTCTTTACACAGACTAGTAACCTGTATTGTCATGGAAAATCACAGAAGCATGATAATGCTGTCTTACAAGTGAGAAGGTACATTATTAAAGCACCCCTATTTTAGAACAGTTAGCATTTATTGTTATCCTCTAGGCCGACTGTCACTTGTGGCCATAGTGACCTCTTCAACGTTACTCACTCCGTCACCATCTCATGCTGGAGCCTGTCTCAGCTGACAATGTTGGTAGGGTACACTCTGGACAGGTCGCCAGACCATAACAGACCACACTACAGTAGACCCAGACAACCAATCACACAATTTAAAATCTCCAATCAACTTAATTGCATGGCTTTAGAACGTAGGAGGAAACTGGAGAATCCGTAGAATACCCACACAGACACAGGGAGAACATGCACACAGAAAGTGTTTCCAACATCATTCTAACAATTCTAACTATTAACTGATCTTTTATACCATGTGTTGCAAATTAACAGCAGTATAACCTGGTTTTGCAAGGCCCATAACTGGATTTTCAGGTTTTCTTCTTGACTGTTGTTTTGAACAAGAGCTTCAGACAGTTTTTCTGAAGTGGCATGAGACAGTAAAGCCTCCAAGGTGAAAACTAGGACAGAGAGGAGAATAATAGCATTTCATTATTTAACTTAGATTACACTTACTTACTCATCATGACATTAGTTCCTATGCAGTATTTGAGAAGAGAAGAGAAATGTCTATTGCAAACATGTACACTGTGTACACTGCATTATATCAAATCATAAATAAATATAACACAATTAAATATTGTTATGTATACATATTT
This sequence comes from Macropodus opercularis, assembly GCA_030770545.1. NCBI lineage: Eukaryota > Metazoa > Chordata > Actinopteri > Anabantiformes > Osphronemidae > Macropodus > Macropodus opercularis. The sequence continues at coordinate 6,605,107 of CM061109.1, forward strand.
ACCTTTATATAGCAGAAAACCACAAAGGATGGTCTGCAGAATCAGGTAAATAGCAAAGAGAAATAAACCCCTTTGTCGTCTGGACCTCACTGGCTTCAAATCTTCAAACAGTAAAATAAAGTAATTGAAACATAACAGAAAGTGGTCAATGCTCTGCAGCAATCTTACAATTGGAGACTGCATTTGAAGCTAAGTTGGCACTAAAGACTTTTAAATCACACGGCCCAATATTTTATTCACAATAGATCACAGGTAACACATGAACATGAAAAATGTTTAAACTGTGGAATTTTATACATTTATCCAGTAAGTAAGCTCATTTAAAATGTAATGCCTGTAGCCTCCAGCTCTTTTGATCTTAGATCTGAATCACCAGTGCCAGTGACAGCATGGCACTAGTGCTTTACATTACTTCTTAGCTGTACTTATCTTGGTTTCCTCTGAAAGCCATTCAATTTCTATCCATCAATTTTTTGATGCAAAGAACAACAGAGGTCATATTCAGAGGTATAAATCTTAGCAATATTTCTATTCTGCATAACTGACTAGAATATACAGTATGAAATGGTGAATGACCTAGTACTATGAAACTTGGGTTCTACCAGCAGCCAAGTGGTTAACAAATGCACAAAATGATAGGAAATTAAAAAGTGTTTTTAGTAAGTTGATACAACAGTGTTCCTTGTTCCATTATTCAATAGTTACAACCCATACTACAAAATTAAGCAAATAAGAATTCTTATGAATGGCTATGGCCACGTAGTCACTTTACATTTGACAGATTTGCCAGCAAGCTTTACGTTTGCCATTCGCCATTTATTTTTTCCACCCTGTTTATTCTTTAAAACTTACCATCAGACTTTAGATTGTTGAGACTGGTCATGCTGGGCGACATGCCAAATAGTGGATTAGTCTGGGTGTATGATATTCCATCTGTCATCTTGTCCACTGCAGTCTTCATGTATGCTCCACTTTACAGTGTAATCTTCACTTCCTATTTTAGGACCCTTTTGACACACGTTACATGATGTTAGGAAAACATGGTCCTCCCCAGATTGCAAAATGGTTTACAGGCGTACACTGAAGTAGAGGAAGGAACTTTTTCTTTTTAGCTGAGGTTGTTAAAATTCTCTAGCAAAACATTGTAATGCAGCTGACTGAAAGAATGGGGAAGTTGCTATTTTAATGACAAACTGAAAAAGAACTTACAACACTAACTGAAACTAAAGTAGAAACATTCACATCTATGAAATTTTAAATGTAGGCACACCACACATGCAACTGTGTACTTGCATGGCATTATTAAATGTGCCCTGTGTTATATAAAATATATGATAATTACAACTGTCATTGTAGCATTAACTTGCTTTATAAAGGAAACCCTGTTTGTGACATTGCATGAAACAATTCACAAAATTGAGTGAGTGAAGTGAAAGGTGGTGAAATGAAGGTGGTCTGCAAGTGAGCTTAAATATATATAAATAATGATTGCTGTCTCCACAGTCCACAATTTCACAGCTACTTTTTAAGATTCCTTTCCACAACAGCATTTGGTTTATACTGAAACTTCTTTTCAATATTCTTCACAGTCAGCAAAACAGAAATCCATTTGGAGCAGTGAAACAGTGAGTAACTTTTCATTGCTTTCACACAAAATGCATGACCACAAAATACAACTCCTTTATCCTTTTGAGACCACTCCCTGCAATACACTATACTATTGCAGATCATTTTCACCAAAATACTGGTCACACACCCAATCATGTCATAAAACCCACCCACCTCTTAGCAGCTAATTCCTCATAGTTTCAGTATTGACTAAAGCAATCAAATAAATCAATAAATATATTTGATGTCAGTAGATGTGCAAGACAAAAACTGTATTGTAAAATGTATGGCTCACCTGAGTTTATGCAGAACACTTTGCAGACTGCATTCAGAATTTGAGAAAGAAATAGCCTATTGTAATACTTCAAGAAAACGTCTGTGAACCCCTTGGGATTACATGGATTTCTGCATACACTGGTCATAAAATGTGTTGTGTTGTTCATCAACGTCACAACAATACAAAACCACAGTCTGCTTAAACAAATACTGCACAAACATTCAATTCAATTCAATTCAATTCAATTCAATTCAATTCAATTCAATTCAATTCAATTCAATTCAATTCAATTCAATTCAATTCAATTCAATTCAATTCAATTCAACTTTATTTATATAGCGCCAATTCACAACATCAGTTATCTCAAGGCACTTTACAAGTAAGGTTTAAGACCTTACACAACTAAACCCAACAAATCTCACATAGAGCAAGATTTCAATTGTAGCCAAGTGGAGAGGACACACGGCTCTGAGTCTGACGATACCTGTAGATGAGAATAGAGAGAGAGAGAGACAGAAAGAGAGAAGCACAACTACGAGAGAAAAACAGATAACGTTAGTCACATGTAGACATGGAGGTATGTTAGTGGATAGAAGAAACGAAAAGAGCTCAGTGAATGAAGGATGTCCCCCAGCATCTAAGTCTATAGCAGCTTAACTAAGAGATGGTTCCGAGTGACCAGAACCATCTGTAATACGCTTTATCAAAAAGAAAGGTTTTAAGCCTAGTTTTAAAACTAGAGAGGGTGTCTGCTTCTCGAACCTGAACTGGAAGTTGGTTCCACAGGAGAGGAGCTTGGTAGCTAAAGGCTCTGCCTCTCGTCCTACATTTAGAAACTCTAGGAACAACAAGCAGACCAGCGCTCTGAGAACGAAGCGTTCTGTTGGGAGCAAAAGGAGCTATGAGGTCAACAGGACCACATGCACAACAGTCTGGAGGATTTTGGACCATTCCTCTTTACAAACTGTTTCAGTGCAGCAGTATTCTTGGGACGTCTGGTGTGAATTGCTCTCTTGAGGTCATGCCACAGCATCTCAATGGGGAATCCGTCCAGGCCCTAAGGCAGCAAAACAGCCCCAAACCATGATGACCCCTCCACCATGTTTTACAGTGGAGATGAGGATTTGATGTTGGTGTGCTGTGCCTTTTTTTCTTCACACATACTGTTGTGTGTTCTTTCTGAACAAATGAATTCTGGTTTAATTTGTCCACAGAATATTTTGTTTTGGATGTCTAGGTGCTCTTTTGCAAACTTCAAACGTGCTGCAATATTTGTTTTGGACAGCAGTGGTGGTCACATCAGGCAATGCTTCTTGATCAGGCAATGCTTCTTGAGAACAGTAAACTCAAAACTGGTGTGTGTTTTTATAGGGCAAGACAGTTTTAATTGGATGGAAACTAACACTGATTTGACTTTTCCAAAAATGTTCATGATGTCGTGTAACTTCAAGTAAATTCAGTCAGATGCTCTAGATGCCTTAATACAAGTTTCAGGTCCTACAATGAGGAATCTTGGTGTCAACCTTGATCAACAACCAGTGTCAGATGCTACTGTGTGTTTTTGACCTTCCAATTATGTTTGCTTGTCATATTTGGCGACACACATCATGTGATACATCATAAAGACAGTTGTCGATCAGCTTACACTTATGGCCTACTACAATGCATGTGAATTGAGAAACAGACACACCGAGGACACAGACCTGGGTGGTCAGGATTGGGAATTCCGTATATTTCTACATGTGGAATAGGGGACAAATGTTCTTTATTTATGAACAGTAACTATTTTCTGATATTATAATAACCTGTATTTGTCTTTACACATCTCTGTCACTATGAGTTGCAATTAAAATTTTTATTTTTACAGTTTTCCAAAATGTGATTATAAACTAACATAACTAAACAGCAAAAATCTATAAGCAAACTCTCCTGTACGCATAATACAGCCAGTGACAGTGTTTACAAGTGGAGTACTCACCTGAAGTCAGTTCATTATACATGCTGCTGGCATCTCCCAACCCTGCAGTTTTCTCTTGCCTTTAAATGCACCCAAAAAGACAACATAGTTTTGACTGTTTTAAACCCCCCAGTGTCAATACCCATTGTGATATTGACCTCCTGCCTGGTACCACTCATCCCTGCAGGAGGATTTTCCTCACTCACTCAGCCTGAGAGAAAGGCTTCGGACTGATTAGAGGCTGGAATTATTTGTTCGTCCCCATCACCTGTGGGCTTTGGGGGGTTTTGTTGTGGCAAAGAAGGATGGCGGACTGAGCCCATGTATTGACTGTAGGGGCATAAATTAAATTGTTACGAACCCTCGAATTCCCCAAATTCAACGTTTGGGTACTCCAGAACTGGTGATACCCCTCGTCACCACTCGGTGACACCAAATGTCTCTGTCTGTGTACTCTGTCAAAAGGGCGGCTCAACCTAGAGCCTACTGCCCAACTATAAACTAACAAAAGGAGAACCCAAGTGCACAACCCACAGACACATATACAGATAATTAATATTTTAATAATAAATGACATAGAAACAAACAGGGGAGACAGACACAAGCTGAAACACAAACATATGTAAACTAATACTACACAGATGACAGAGGACAAGCAAACCAAACAGTGACCTAAACAAGAATCAAACAAGAATCTAAACATGAATATCAACAAACAAGAGACAAACCTGAACCAAGAGTAACATACATACACACCAGAACAAAGAGCAACATCCATGTAAACCAAAACCAGGCATAACAGTCATGTAAACCAAAACTCATGTAACAAGCCAGCAAAGACAGACACACAGAGAGCCACTTTAGTATATGCAAGACAGGAAATACAACAAAAGTGCAATTATTTGTAATAGTGCAACTATTTTCATGATTAAGAAAATATGTACCACTTGGTAAGAGTTAAGGAAGGTGATGAATGGAAGATGGCATTTAATACAACCACTAGTCAGTACAAATATTTAGTAATCCTGTTTGAACTCACTAAAGTGCCTGCTTTCATGATCGTCCACGCAGACTTTCACGTGTCCTGGATCTTTAGACAGTAATATTTCTGAATTTCCTGTATTCCAGCTTGTTAGTTGTTAGTAGTCTGTGTTGGGAATGTCATAATTTGAGGGTTAACTTTAATTTGAGGGTATTTACATCCAAATCAGGTGAACTGTGTAGGAATTACAACAGTTTGCATATGTGCCTCCCACTTTTTAAGGGACCAAAAGTAATGGGACAGAGTAACAATCATAAATCAAACTTTCACTTTTTAATACTTGGTTGCAAATCCTTTGCAGTCAATTACAGCCTGAAGTCTGGAACGCATAGACATCACCAGACGCTGGGTTTCATCCCTGGTGATGCTCTGCCAGGCCTCTACTGCAACGGTCTTCAGTTCCTGCTTGTTCTTGGGGCATTTTCCCTTCAGTCTTGTCTTCAGCAAGTGAAATGCATGCTCAATCGGATTCAGGTCAGGTGATTGACTTGGCCATTGCATAACATTCCACTTCTTTCCCTTAAAAAACTCTTTGCCTTCGCAGTATGCTTTGGGTCATTGTCCATCTGCACTGTGAAGCGCCGTCCAATGAGTTCTGAAGCATTTGGCTGAATATGAGCAGATAATATTGCCCGAAACACTTCAGAATTCATCCTGCTGCTTTTGTCCGCAGTCACATCATCAATAAATACAAGAGAACCAGTTCCACTGGCAGCCATACATGCCCACGCCATGACACTGCCACCACCATGCTTCACTGATGAGGTGGTGTGCTTTGGATCATGAGCAGTTCCTTTCCTTCTCCATACTCTTCTCTTCCCATCACTCTGGTATAAGTTGATCTTGGTCTCATCAGTCCATAGGATGTTGTTCCAGAACTCTGAAGGCTTTTTTAGATGTTGTTTGGCAAACTCTAATCTGGCCTTCCTGTTTTTGAGGCTCACCAATGGTTTACATCTTGTGGTGAACCCTCTGTATTCACTCTGGTGAAGTCTTCTCTTGATTGTTGACTTTGACACACATACACCTACCTCCTGGAGAGTGTTCTTGATCTGGCCAACTGTTATGAAGGGTGTTTTCTTCACCAGGGAAAGAATTCTTCTGTCATCCACCACAGTTGTTTTCCGTGGTCTTCCAGGTCTTTTGGTGTTGCTGAGCTCACCAGTGCGTTGTTTCTTTTTAAGGATGTTCCAAACAGTTGATTTGGCCACACCTAAAGTTTTTGCTATCTCTTTGATGGGTTTGTTTTGTTTTTTCAGCCTAATGATGGTTTGCTTCACTGATAGTGACAGCTCTTTGGATCTCATATTGAGAGTTGACAGCAGCAGCTTCCAAATGCAAATAGCACACTTGAAATGAACTCTGAACCTTTTATCTGCTCCTTGTAAATGGGATAACGGGGGAATAACACACACCTGGCCATGGAATAGCTGAGCAGCCAATTGTCCCATTACTTTTGGTCCCTTAAAAAGTGGGAGGCACATATAAAAACTGCTGTAATTCCTACACCGTTCACCTGATTTGGATGTAAATACCCTCAAATTAAAGCTAAAAGTCTGCAGTTAAAGCACATCTTGTTCGTTTCATTTTAAATCCATTGTGGTGGTGTATAGAGTCAAAAACATTAGAATTGTGTCCCAATATTTATGGACCTGACTGTAGATATCATCTGCTCAAAACATGAGAAATTCATTTTGGCCAACATGTAAAGTTAGGAGCCTGGCTAGATTTACCTCCTAATAAAACATTGTAAATCAATCCCGTTGACACCTAGTTGTGAACCTGGAAACATGGTGGTGGTCACAAAAAAAAGTGTTTTAACTATCAAATTACAGACAGTTGTCGTTTAAATTGTTAATATTCAGCTAATAACCATTACCCGTGAATGCCAAACTATAGACATAATTGGTACCTCCTCTCAGGTCGCATAATCCCAGTCGTTATAATTTCTGTTCCTTTGTCACCAACATCTGTGTGAACTTGCATCTTGCCTCTTATTGTGTCAGCATTTGGGTCCAGTCTTGGCTCCAGTAAGTTCAGGTGTAATAGAACATGATCAACTTCACAGGGCACAACAGCTTTATGACTCTGCCTAGCAGAAAAACCCTGCATCAGCTTCAATCAGCTTCAACCTGTTGCTGGGAATGAGACTAAAGCTTTTTGCTGTTACTGCGTCGTTCATTTGATGTGGAACATTACAGTTCTGAAAAATTATGGATTAAGAAATAAACACCATAAACGTGCGTACTTCTGTGACAATAGTAATGTGATATGTGCTGATATTCAGTTTGATCTATTGAGTAATGCATTTTAAATTCACATTTAGTAAATTGTGACTTTCAACTTCTTTTAGTACATATGATAGTTTGGCTCAAGCTATAATTTTTTGGTTTGGTTTTGTGGTGTGAACATAAATACCATACCATAACATATACCCTAAGACAATAAAGAACAGCACATGTTTTTGTACAAAAATATTTAGTAATGAATTAATGACCTTTGGCAATAACAGCAAACTAGACAGCGAACAAAACAGACCTTAACACAGACATCTACACCAAACAAAACAGAAGTCACAACAGTAATCAAAACAGACAAGCCAACAGAGACACTAGGAGCAATTTAAATACAAGCAGGACAGGAAATTACAAACAGGTGCAAATTATGTCAACTACAAACCAGAACAAGGAAGTAATAAAAACCAATGAGGAAGACAGAGAAGCAAAGCGTCCTCCAGGGGTTAAAGGGCAGAACTGTCACACAAATATAATAACCTCTCTTGTATCTCAAGTTTAAAGTTTGTTTGTTTCACTAATGATCTTCTCGCGGCTTCAGACAATGGTCTAGTTTTTGTACTTGTCCTGTTAGATCTTAGTGCAGCATTTGATACGATAGATCACAAGGTTCTAGTTCCAGAGACTGCAACATAGCATTGGGATTAAAGGCAAAGCACTGGGATGATTTAAGTCTTATCTGTTGAACAGATTCTGAATTTGTTCAGGTTCATGATCTTCCATCCGCAGAAAAAATAGCTTTGGGGTTCCACAGGGTTCTTTGCTTGATCCAATACTTTTCAGTCTTTACATGTCTCCTCTTGGTAATAGTATTAGGAAACACTATAGTGTCAAGACTCCTTGAGTCTCTCCTAGTTGTGCTTCTCCCCTTTTGTCTCTCTTTTTCTATTCTCATCTACAGGTATCGTCAGACTCAGAGCCGTATGTCTCCAGTGTTCAGTTGCTGATCCGACCATCCTGCCTGTGTTCTGTTGCTGCTTGTTTTGTTGCGGTTGTGTTCTTTTCTCTCTTCTCTATCCCCTCACCCCAACTGGTCAAGGCAGATGGCCGCCCACACTGAGCCTGGGTCTGCTGGAGGTTTCTTCCTCTATAGAGAGGGAGTTTTTCCTCTCCACTTGGCTACAATTGAAATCTTGCTCTATGTGAGATTTGTTGGGTTTAGTTGTGTAAGGTCTTAAACCTTAAATACAATTTGAAAAATATACATTAGAGGAGAGATGTAAAAACTGTAAAGTACTGGACCAAGCAGAGAGTCCTGTGGAGCTCCAAAGCAATTTTTTGTGCACAAGGAATATGTCACAAAAGTCAAGAAACTACACTGCTGTAGTACAAGGAGATCATTAGTGACTTTAACCAGTGCTGTTTCTGTGCTATGATGTACTCTGAATCCTGAAATCATCATTCCTGCGCAAGGGGTTGAATAGTCAACTATTCGTTTTTTAATAGTTGACAAATGTTTTACCTTACACAAATTAATATTTTAGGCTATTTTATTGCTATTTTGTCATTTTGAAATAACTTTGAAAATGTTCTCTTGGATTTAAATCAACTGACAAACTTAAGCAGGTAAAACATTTACTTCTTACTTTTTTTTAAAAGGTATTTTGTTTTATTTGTTGTGCAGTGTGTTAAAGACGATACATTTTTTCTCCTACGAGCAGGCATCTTTTCATTTTAGGTAATTTCTGTTATGAACAGGTTGGACAGGTTACTCAGGAAAGCCGCTTTACTAATTACTCCTTAAAAAGTAAGAATATACGTTATTATTCAGTATAAAGGACAATAATTTATTTTACTCTACACAAACAAATACCAGATGAAATTGTCGGAAAGTTGAGTCATGCCCATGGATTTTTTCTTTCTATAAGAAAACTACAGTTGCCATGACTCAACTTCAGACAGTTTTGCTATATTGTTGTTGTCCGCTAGATGTCAGCATGACATAATTTACAGTATTGGGCTGAGCGAGTACATTCGGGCTGTAGCATACACCATGAGGCGCATGTGGAATAAACATTTAAACATTTAATTCGACTTTTCTTACCCTAGACATTGCAGTTGTAACAACGCCAAATTAATCAAAAAGCAAATTTAAGCTACAAAATCTTACTTAAGAGCTTACTATACCTACTTATGTTGTCCTTTTAAACACAATTTTTTTTACTTCTAGTGTCTTGACTAGATCTGGATGAACGGAAATGGAAGTAAGCGGAACGGTAGACAGAACCGTGATTATTGCCCGACTGAACAGTTTCCTTACAATAATCTCTGTATCATATGTGGGTTTCACGCCCGCATATATCTTTTCCCCATTAATATGACTGATTAATTGGTTATTGTAATGGTGCAGGTGTGGCTCAAGAGGTGGCGCAGTCACTCGCCAAACATAGAATTGCTGGTTCGATTTCTGGTCAAGATGCTGAACCCCAGGTTACTCCCGGTGTGTCAGGTTAAGCTGCATTGCAGCTCTGTCATTTGGTGTGTGTGCTTAAAACGGTGAAAGACACACTAACTAATTGAGCCCCTATTCAATTCAAATTCATTTTGTTTAATAAAAAAAGGGGTTTTAATATTTCCTTCCTTATACTAGTGTTTTGTTGTGTCGTATCCTTTAGGTGCTCCCCTGCTATAACAGAAGCCGAACCCCAATCTATATATATAAACATGGCTATGGGCTAAAACTGACCGGATATTATGAATGCATAAAACACGCCCTGAACCCATACACATGAGAGAGTGAATGACAAAACAGTTATTATCAATATACCTTCGGGCGAGAGAGAGAGAGAGTTTTAAACCCTGCATTGTAAATGAAGACACTATGTTCGCATTTACTTCCGTACGGGGTTTGATGTTACAGCAGATCTCACAATTTATGGTAAAATCGAGCATTTCGTTTTTATAGCAGATGAGTGCTGTGTCCCACCAGCACCAGTCAATCAGTCTCACTGGATTTATGATGTACAATGTCATTAAAATAAAAGCAGCGGAAGGATAATGTGTTGTTTTAATTGTCTGTTGGCTTTTGTTTTTTGGCAGCTAGCACCACGCATTATATTTTGTCACAGCTCTGTGTTTTACCACAGTTATATAATTTAAAGGGGAAAGGCAGAAATGATGGGATCCTTTGTTAGAATTAAAGCGAGATTTAGAAATTTAGAATACATGTATAATTATAACAATATTAGTGTCTGGCAAACCATTACAAATACGCTAGAGCCTGTATGAAAAATGCTGACACGCACACACAGTAGAAGTAAATAGTTTAGAAAATTCGTTTATTGGTTACTGTTAGTCCCTTACACAGGAATAATGCTATTGTGAATTTCACTTATGAAAACTATCTGTTATGGAGTTGAGCTTTGCCGTAACAGTCGAACTGGGGGTCTGTAGAAACAAAAACAAAAATCAAAAGAGTTTATATGAATTACACATTAATGTATTTCTTTATAAAGCCTTCAGCAGCGTTTCTAAAACGGCTCATTGGCACTGTGAAGTGATGTGACGGCGACAGAGGATCTAAGTAGCATTTCTATTTGATAAACGTCCGACAGATTAGGCGGAATATGAGGTAAGAAAAATCCATTAACAGTACTCAATTCTGGAGGGATACAGTACGATTATGCGTCGCAAACCAAAAACAATACAATAGCCACTGACACTGCTGGATATAGCCTTCCTCAAAAAAGAGGAAACTGCGTATTAAAACTGGAGGTGTGTGCGTTTTAAATAGAAACAGATTAACAAATGTAGGAGGTGTGCAGTTGTGCTTGGATTATATAACAAACTGCAGGAAGCTATAGTAAGATAATGTGTAGTGGCAACTAGTGCGCATGCTGTGGGCCTCCCTACAATGTCTTTGTGTGTATGTGGAATTAGGTAGAATGTGGAGTAGAAAAAGCACCAGTTTGATAATTGGGAACATAATGCAAACAAATAGCCAGTTAGAGAGACAAAGCGTAAATCATGTTATTTTGCATGAAAGATCCGTGCTTGTCTACAGTATGTGTTCGCAGTCCCGTACAATAATGTCTGCACACACAGGTACAGATACCCTGTAACAAGGCTGAAGCGAGGAGCAGCGATAATGTCTTGTTGCTTTTCTCTCTGAAAGCCTGCTCGTTGCTCCACAGCACCAATCAGAGACGCTTGACATTATTGGACATCGTCACCCCATGTCCAAAAGTGTCCAAGGCGGTGATTGGTTTAGTGCGCTTTGAACGTTATTCATACGCCTCTGGTTTGTGTGTGTATGGGCGTATGGTGATGTGAGGACTTTGTGAAGAGCCATTCGTTATACAGCGGTAAAAAAAAAACAGTGTGTGTGAAAGTAGTGCGCAATAGCAACCACAACCATTCTAATAGTAAGTCACAGACCATGACGCGCCGGAGCACCTTTACGCAAGCAATATGTCAATAGTTTGCAATAATTACATCAACTAACATATTTCGGTGAGAAAATAACAATGTTTTAGATCTTCCTGTACTCCCATTTTGGATACAAACGCAGGCTTTCTAAGTGGAAGTGGACTGAGAGAACACTAGCCACGCTATTTACAGAAGGAGCAATGGAGGAGCAGAGGGATCTTAACAGCGCGGATAGCAGCGGGGAAGAGAGCGTCTCATCGTCTCCAAGCCTGCCTTCGCCGCATATGTTGCCTCTGCAGGTCGCCCACCAGGCCCACAGAACCACAAACTTTTTCATTGACAACATTTTGAGGCCAGACTTCGGCTGTAAAAAGGAGCACGAACTAGGCTCACGGGACAGGGCGCAAACATCCAGTCGCGAACAGATAAGTAGACCAAGCTTCTCCAGGACGCCATGCCAAGACTCCAATGACAGCACGACGTCCTCCACCTCTTTGACGAGTCCAAAAAAGAGCAATGGCAACGGCGGGGGAGCCACGGTCGCCGTTGTATCCACCGGGAACAGCGGCATGAAAGGCGAGGAGAGGACTGGCAGCGGTGGAGGGGAAAACACCTCCTCGCTGGTGGTGTTGAACGCTACCGGGGTTCCAACACCGGAAACCCAACCCCTGCTTTGGCCTGCCTGGGTGTACTGCACCCGATACTCAGATAGACCTTCATCTGGTAAGGCAATAGTTTCATGGGGGGAAAAATTCAATTGTGAGAATTTTCCACCACAAATTCAGGTGGGATTTTTAGTATTTATTATTATATTTTTTTAGTGTCTGTTTTCTAGAATAAAAATATGAATTCAAATATAAACAAATAATGTGCTAATTAGGCCACTATACACTTATACAATTAATGTTGTAGGTTGCTCGTAAATGTTTCATCTTAAAAAAAAACTCCAGTGACTGCTTAGTTTTACTAAATATGTTTTATAGCCATAGTGTTTCTGTCTAAAATACGGTGTAGATGTAACCTACGTAAATGCAGTATAGATTATAGATGCAAAGATGACAGCGATATAGGCGATATCGTCCATAAAACGTGCCACACATAGGCAATGTGTGGCACGTTTTATGGACGAGGGACTCACATAGAGGCATTTGTCCTATGGTGGCTGTTACAGTTTTTAATGCCCGACTTGATGTTTTGTGTGAACAACTGAGCTAGAATTTTATAGAAAACAATAAATGAACTGTCAAAAATACACGACGAAATAACACACAATGGAAATTAAGGTTAAAATTCCCTAGGAGCCTTTCCTGCCTCGACACAGGATACAGTTTGAATTCATAAACTGCCCGTTTTATTTTGCTTTGAACTCAAGCCAAATAAAAGTGTGAAAAGAGAGACGAAAGTCATTTCATGACATTATGAACTCACTTTATTAAATGACATCCTTCGCGGCGCTCTGTTCGCTCTAAATCACAGTTTTTATTCTGACGATTCCGTTGGAGTAAAAGAAACAGATTTGTTAGCAGAATTAAATCAAACTAAGGCTACACATAATAATACTAATACTAATAATACAAATAACAATAATGATAATCTATTTTTAATATTTTTGTAATTACACACATTGTTCTGTCCCCTGTGTTTAATATTGAATGTTTGTTAGCCATTGCGCTGAATATTCATATTCTCGCTCTCCTGTCCTTTCGCCCTTACTGCAGGTCCAAGGACACGGAAACTAAAAAAGTCGAAAAGCGGCAAAGAGGACAAGCGGCCACGGACGGCCTTCACGGCTGAGCAGCTACAGAGATTGAAGACGGAGTTTCAGGTGAACCGTTACATTACGGAGCAACGACGGCAGTCTCTCGCCCAGGAGCTAAATCTCAACGAGTCCCAGATCAAAATCTGGTTTCAGAACAAGCGGGCCAAAATTAAAAAGGCTAGTGGTTTCAAGAACGGACTGGCGCTACAGCTGATGGCACAGGGACTGTACAACCATTCCACTACCACTATCCAAGAGGACAAGGAGGACAGCGACTGAGTAGCGGAGGACACAAAGCTGTGTGTTCCCAGTGCTCCCACAACATACATTGTATACATTATAAATAATATCTAATTTAATTATGAGACTGGGGAGGGAGTTTGAGAGGGAACTTTCATATGTTTTGCCCGCACTCTCTTTCTCGTCTTCCTCTCCTGCTCCCTTGAAGCGACTACAGCAAAATAAACAGACCTTTTGTTATTGAATTGACCTGCCGCCGTAAAACCAAAGATTTTATCGGAAACCAGACCGTGGACAGTTTGATAAAAAAAAGAAACAAAAACAGCATCCCCTTTCCACAACCATAAAGCCATGTCGTCGTTTTCTGTGCAGTTTCACCTTATCAGCTCATGTTATTTTGGATCTGCCTCAATTTTCAGCCACGAACACCATTTCAGATACCGCGAAAAAAAATCATTAGAGGTTTCTGTGATTGTATATTAGACACGCTGACTTGTAAGAAACGTAATAATCCTAATGTCAAAATTACTACTAGGCCACTGGCTCCATGGTGACGACACAGCGAACACGCACAATCATGACTTTACATTGAATACGATTTGGGCACAGCCTATAACATATTATTAGTTATATATATTATTATAGTTATATTACAGGGCAGGGCGTCTTTCTTGGCTTCTATTAGTGTGGAGAAATCGTACAAAAAGTTTTGACCACACCAAACACTAAATGTGAAAATGATCTTGTCACTCACACACACACACTGTCGCACTGTTAGGCCTATGACTATTACTTTATTGTTTTCCTGTAACACTTATTTGGATGGGTTTGACAATTTTATCATTGACTGAATTACTGATCAAGTAAATATACAGAACGCCTCTACTGCATACACAACAAATCACTGCTAAACATTAAGCCCCAGTTGTTGCCTTATTGTGACAGGTAAAGGTGCAGAGGCCTGCAGGCCAGCAGACACACTGCAAACAGCGTCAGACTATGTGATATACATGCTGTGCATCGAAACCATGTTTCCAAATAAACACGTTTCTATTGGAAAGAAGAAATATCTCCAATTTCTTAGTAGATGACACCGAATATTCAATTAATATGTGGACGTGATTGTCCGTGAGCGCGTTCGTGTGTGGTTCGCAGTTCATTGGTTCAAGTGAGTGGGACAACTGAATCCATATTCAGAGGTGTTTGGAGAGGAGGTGAATTTACACTACTTGGCGCGCGGCTATCAGCGCTGTTCAAAGTGTTGCAGAGCATGAAATTGCTTCCCGGTCTCTCTGTGTTCACACATTTCATCAGCCAGCTCTTTGTAGGACTCACACAAAATACATAGGAACTATAGCAGGGAATCCATAGAGCGAGCGGCAAACAACGGCGAAGCATTTCCACCTCTCATTCCTAGAATAAGCTAAAGAAGGGACAAAAAAATCTAAGCAGAAATTCACAACATATTTATTATAAAAACATTAAAAGTAGCACAGCAAAATATTGGCAAATATGTGATTTCGACCCTACAAGACCCATATATAATATTGGCTATGACAAAATTATCTTTCAGATAAAGCACAATTCATAGCTCAGCCATTTGGCTATGACAGAGGGGAAATGATTTAAACAGGAATAAACAGGAAAGTTCTATAAATTAAAATACATAATGCACCCTCCTTTGTTTTCATTTTCCCTTTTGGTAGTTTGAAATCTCATAAACAGTTGCAATGTAAGAAGTGAAATTAATCATTACTTTAATATCAACTAACTATCTACCTATTTAACTCTTCAATTTTATATTATTCACTGTAGAGATGAAATTTTTTAAGATTTTTTATTTTATTTGATTCAAATGTGGTACTTAGGAAATTTTTAAATATTGGGATTTTTTCTGCAGCACAGTAAAAACAGTAAAAATACTAGATGATTTATTTATTTACTTTTTGTGTATCAACGGAGATAGACAGATAGGTACCTTAGAATTCCCTTTGATTTACAAGCTGCTCAGAGTATCTTGTATGGTAAACTGTGAGCATGTTGCTGCAGCTGCTGCTGACAGCAGTCCACTATGTAATTATTTTGGACCAAATTACTTATCGAGTGAACATCTTCCCA
The DNA here is from genome assembly GCA_030770545.1 of Macropodus opercularis. Taxonomy (NCBI): domain Eukaryota; kingdom Metazoa; phylum Chordata; class Actinopteri; order Anabantiformes; family Osphronemidae; genus Macropodus; species Macropodus opercularis. The sequence goes on from CM061109.1 coordinate 6,620,770, forward strand.
ATGACCCAGCCATTTCCTCCAGCCTGGAGGTCATCTGTCATCCACAAGTTCATACTTTTTTATAAGAAGAATTTCCAAAGACTGCCCCCACCACCACATGTCTGAAAAAGAGGGTAAGAATTTGAAATCAATTTGTCAAATTTGAAGGTAAATGTTGTGACAAGCTGACTGGATCTTTGCCCCTACTTGTTTTCTTTTACTCTCCTGCTCAAAGAACAGAAATTGAGAGGCATTTACAGGGCCTCTGGCATTATCCAGTAGGTAGAGTACAGCAACATACAGTAAAGCAACTGAATTTATTGATGCATTTTAGATCTGCTTTTTATTCCATGCATGCTTAATTGCACAATAAAAGCATATGTGTGTGAAATAACAGGTTTATGCAATGACAGATTACCAGCATTGTGATATACAATCCCAATTCTGATAAAGTTGGATGATGTGTAAAACTTAAATAAAAACAGAATGCAATGATTTGCAAATCTCATCAATCTATCTTATTTTAATTTAACATAATATAATCAACCAGATGCCGAAACAGACATTTAACTATATAATAGAAAGTATTATTTAATTTTGAAGTTGATGGCAGCAACATGTCTCAGTGAAGCTGAGGAGGGCGATGTTTATCACTGTGTATCCCCTGCTCTTTTAACAACCGCCCATACTGTAAACATTTGGGAAGTGAAGAAATCAGTTGCTGAAGAAGAGAAATTTTGTGTCATTCCTGTCTCACACAGGACTGTTAATTGTTAAACATTCCTGGGTCTTGCCATATATATGTTGTTTTATAATGCCTTTGTTTTCTATTGGTGAAAGATGTTTTGTTGATTGTTTTCTATTAGTGAAAGATGTGGACTGTGTCAGGCCAGTTCAGCACTGCTGCCACGCTGTTGTGATAGAGGCAATATGTAGTTTAGAATTGTCATGCTGAAATATGCAAGGCATTTGCTCAAAGAGACGTTGATATGCATATGGAGCATATGTTTCTTTAAAACCGCTAAAACATTATGTCCTTTTCAGCATAGATGGTTGCCTTTCGGGCACATATGCACTAATGCACTCCAAACCATCAGAGCTGCAGGCCTTTGAACTGTCCACTGATATGGCCCTTCTCTTGCAATTTGAAATTCATCTGGCCACAGAACACGTTTTCATTATCTTAACTTACCTTGCATTTGTGGATTGCATGATGAACTGTGTTCATATACAGTGATTTCTTTAAGTCTTCCTAAGCCCATGCATTGATGTTTAGTAAAGAATTAACAATCTTCCTTACTGACCCGTTGCCAGTTAAGCTAATTAGTTGTCAGATGCTTCTCTTGTTTTTGATTTTGAGCAGTTACTTTCCAGCTTTTTCTTGCTCCTGTTCCAACTATTTTGAGATGTGTTGCTGCCATGCATCCATCCAAGCATCCATCTATCATGCTAGGTGCTGGAGCCTATCCCATCTGTCACTGGGCAAGAGGCAGGATATCCTGGACAAGTCGCCAGTCCATCACAGGGGTGTTGCTACATCAAATTTAAAATGAGCTAATAGTTTCCATAAAAAATATATAGGAAAACTATTCAGTTTTAATATACGATATGTTATTTTTGTGATGTTGTGAATAAAATATAAGTTGAAATTTGCACATCATTGCATTCACAAGTTGTAGGTATTTAGATAATAATAATAATTAATTATTATCACCATGTCTGAGACTAACTGAAAATGATCTAGAATGTCAGAGCAAAAAAGGCCTCAGGTGGTGTATGATCAGGTAAACATTAGCATACAACCCTGCCAAAACACACGAAGACATTACAACATTTTTACTTAAACTGTAATGAACTGTAGGGGACTTCACAGAAAAATGATTTCCGATGCCAAAGTAAAATATCACTACAGAAAAAAATAAACTATATTGAAAGATTATTACAAAAATCGTTTTTATTTATATATTATTAATCTAGCTATTATAGACGTAAAACATTGTCGAAAAGAAACAGAGTGCGATAAGAGAGCTCCATGTGAATCAGAAGCAGTCGTCGCTGAAATTCAGTCGTCTTGTCTGGAGACGCCGTGTTCGCAGGTTTTCCGGGGGTCTGGAGCAACGATTAATCAGGAAGTAGGAGTCTCTGTCTTTTGTACTGTATGTAGATCATCCTCTGCTTAGCTACGCGCCTCAATGCCGTCGTCACAGCGCCCGAGCCCTGACGGTAATTTGCCATCATACACCAGGAAGATTTGACGACGTCATTGACCCCCCCCCCCACACACACACACCAGTTCAGCACTGCTGCCAGGCTGTTGTGGTGGAGGCAATAAGTAGTTTAGAATAGTCATGCTTAAATATGCAAGGCATTCCCTCAAAGAGACGTTGATATGCATATGGAGCATATGTTGCTTTAAGACCTTATGTTCTTTTCAGCATAGATGGTTGCCTTTCTGGCACATATGCACTAATGCACTCCAAACCATCAGAGCTGCAGGCCTTTGAACTGTCCACTGATATGGCCCTTCTCTTCTTTAGTCTGCTATAGATAGATAGATATAGATATTACAAACAATAAATAAACAATATATGTTAATAAACAAATATAAATAAACACAAGCATTAATAAAAACCAACAACTAATGAGTAAGTGAATAACGTAAACATTTTTTGGATTTAAAAAACACCCACCTCTTATTTTTCATTGATACTTTTCTTAATGGAAAAAACGTTATTATCCAACTTTTTTTTCCTTTTTTTTTGGTCATTTTCAGTGCCAAATATTAGTCATAGCGCCATAAAACTGTGTGATCTGTGTGACTAGCTGATGATGAACTCAGTATGTTCTAAAGCTATAGCTGACCATAGCTACTTCTGAATCATACAGCGACTTCGACTTAACTGTCATTGCTCTTTAATGGTCAGCAACTTACACACGGCAAACAGCAAAAAGACAATCAACTACACAAACACACACGCTTTCCAAGGGCTTTATGTTCCATAAGCACACATACACATAACATGCACACTGGCAGACAGTGGTTCAGGAGGAGGCGGAATCAAATGCCACATGCCTCTGTCTGTCTAGCAGTCAACAAATAATAATAATAAATAGGACAAATGTAGCATATGGCTGCTTCTGTTTTAGCATCGGTAAGAAAAGTGGCATTAAGATGTACAACATTCCCACACTGCTGCTAAACATGCTGTGTGTCACTGTATACATCATACATAGATTAACTAAATGGTTAATTCCTGATAACAGTGGAAATGTTTGGTCTGTAAGTGTAGGTGTCTTATAAGAAGGCTCTTCAGGCTGACACCTGAAAAACCTACTGTAGTATAAATGACCATTTGACGATGAGAATCAATTCCAGCTATCAGATAAGTGCTAAATGCTGCACTAGTGCATTTTAAGGCTATCACAGCTCTAATGTGTGTTTAGAAAACATGGTGTAAAAGCCCTTTGAGAGTCCCACAATACCCGGCCAGTCAAATCACATCTTGATGTGATTTTGATCCAGTATTCTATTACTGGAGAGTTATTGCACTGACTGTGGTGGTGCTAATTGCAAGTTATAATGTTTATGAGTGCAAAGCACAACAGAAATGTTCCTGTAATAAAGGATTTTTCTAAACAGCCTTTGTAACATAACATACAGTATGATACACTATCAGTGTCATTCTAAATGAGCTAGAACCTAATTGTTCTGTCTGTACTGTCACTGAACAGGCTTTAATTACACAAAGCTCCAAATTCATTCCATTTCATTCAGAGTGCACATCAAAGCAAATGTTAACAAAGACCCCAAAAAGACACCCACTTTTTATTTGTTTTCCAAACAATAGCTATAAGACTATTCAGGCATCCACTGTGAAAGGTTAAGGGAGCAGTGAAGGTAACAATACTGGCATTTCCCCATATCACCTGTTTACGATTGTCAAACAAAATGGCAGCATTGTTTTTGCTGTTTGTATGGGTGAAAGTTTCTGACCCAGTACAGCATATGATTCTTTTTTCTTTGTCATTTTTCTTTTTACTTCTGCATCTGCAACCCTATTAAAACTTGCAATCTGAAGTCAGTATTAGTAGTGTACTCTGGTTACTTAATGGGTGCCAACAGCATAGTCAAATCATATAAAACTTTAGTTGATACTAGAATAACCCAAAAATAATCTACTTTTTGTACCGTAAAAAGAGTTTTAGACTTTTAAGATTTTAGACATGTAGAAGAGAAAAGGAAAACAGGTGATTTAATTATTTTTTACATTTAATATGATGCCTAATTAATATATATATATGTCATGAAATTATAAATTATTTCTCTTTGTGTCATTTGCTACTGCATACATATTTTAAAAAGTGATTTAATGAGTTGCATCACAACAGACATTTATAGAGGTGACAGACACACTCACTCATCATTTTAGCTGCTCATTCCTTGCAAGGGTCACAGGGGTTTCTCAGCATGAAATGGAAATACAGTTGCGAAAGTGTATTCTATGTGCCTGGTCCAATAAAAGACTTCTATTGTGTTTTGATATTGAATCTTTTGTTATCTTGTGTTAACATTGGGGGAAAAATGGAAATTGACACTGCATCCGAGTTACAAAGCAACAGAAGGCACAACACAATTTTTATCAGCATGTAAATCAAATGTATGTTAAAAATAAATATATGGTAAATAAAATCTATATATAAAGTTAGCATTGTTATCTAAAGTGGAACTAGGTCTAAAAAACAGAGTTCAGCACAGACTGTGACTAACAGCTTGAACACCAGCAAGCATTATGTGCAATCCCTATGGAATTCTGTGTCTGGCTGTGTCTGAACCTGTACCTGCATATTAATTAGGATTGTGCACATCAAGTGTCCAGTAAGTACTTATGTTTTCTTTCTGTGATGGTTAATGGCAGCCTCTGTCACTTAAAGTAATTTTCAGTGAAATTTGGGATACCCTCTCATATATCTACTTAGTGCATTAAATGGAAATTTAATTCTGAAATTTCAGAGCTTTTCTACCTTATCGCTACTCAAAGTACTTTGACGCTGCCTCTCATTCACACATTCGCAGACACAAACACATTCACACACAGGTGGCAGAGTTGCTATGCAGATTAGGCTGACACACCGGGGGCATCTTTCCCAAGGACAATCTGGCACATGACTGGGGGAGCCAAGAATCGAACCTACAATCCTATGATTGATGAGTTACCTTTGAGTTGCTGCCACCTGATTAAAGACTGCCTATTTTGTAACCTATTCAATTGAGGCAGCATGTGATTTCTATGCACTGTGTTAACTACAACCATCCCCTCTCTCTGGTATTGACTATAACTTTATATTGTAGTAAAGTCTATTTATCTTGAAATTAGACAGTTGACCCATTAGCACGTTTATTTTAAACAGGTGATTTCTCTGTCAGATCGGAGCCCAATCAATGATCAGGAAAAGATACATGCTTTCACAAAGCAGTGGCCTTTGTGACTGGGGATATATTGAAACCAGTGATAGGGAGAGATCACTAAAATTCACTACATGGTTGAAGCTATTGGCAGATGTGTCATAATAGACAAATGAAATACAATCTGAACATATAGTTTACAAACTATTCAAAAGACTGTACCAACACTAAAACTCTATATTGTCTTTTGTCTGAGCTTTACAAGATGAATCTCGATCTGGACTCTGTTCTGCCCCATCCTCCCTGTACATAATACAGAGACAAACTAACACACCTGATCCACAAAATGAAAAACCTGTGACCAATAACATCCAGATCCAGAACTGCCACTCAAAGGACCTATGTGAGGGACTGATGTTGCAACACTGGACACATCCAGACATGGAGGCACAAGACTTACAATCTCCTACTAGTGCGTGAGGTAGAAAAAATAGCAGATGACGACAAGGAAGAAGGTGAGGCATCCCTAACTTTCAGTATCCACCATCGGGTTTGAGGGTTTCACCAAAGATCGTAACCTTCAAACGGCTAAGTTTGAAGGTGTGGCCATGGTCCATTTTGTTGTCAGTTTAGTCTGTCTCTTCACAGGACTGTCCAAGACATATGGCCAAAGGTCTGATGACAAGATCATTGAACACAATGAACACACACCTGCACCCAAGGGTGTCCTGTTGCCACATGCACTGATGGAAAAACCTTATCCTTGAACAAGGTGTTTGTTTTTGACAAATTGTGGCTAAACACAGATCAGTAACAGAACATGACTTGAGTAATAATCAGGGAGGATGTTCGTCTTATTTAGACCTACAGGCGTCACTGTCATTGTGCACAGTTTCCTGTTAAAACAATGACATCTCCAGTACCTTCCAGCACTGCTCCCAACCAGAGACCCTGAGAAGGCTGGGTACTCTACAGTGAGCTGCCCTTGTTTTATTCATATACATAGAGGGCTTTTGAACTGCCCTTATTATGGCCCATCCCCAAAGACTTGCTTGTGTTGGGAGATCCCTCCAGGGGTATTAATTTCAAGTGTCAGAAAAGATAGCACATAACTGGCTTGTGGCAGCCAAGCATTCATAGCATTGCATTTTAATCCTTGGATGTTGGCTCTTCCTACCATTATGAGACAGAGTTCAGTGTTGAAGGAGTCACATGCCAATGTTCATCTAATATTTCACCTCTAGTCTGGACTACCAATTCCATCAAATTCAGCACCATTGAGATGCTGCTGGCCCAATTAACTAGGCAGCTATATAACTGTTACGAACTGGCTGTGTCGTGCCCGTTAGCCTGTGGGTGATATCCGAAAGAGAGACTGACCTTAATGCCCAGAGATCTGCAGAACTCAGCCCAGAAGCGGGCCGTGAACTGCGGACCACGGTCAGAGACAATGTCTTCTGGGATTCCGTGGAGGCGGACTACGTGGTCCGTCAGGAGGCGGGCTGTCTCAGGAGCTGAGGGAAGTTTAGGCAGAGCTACAAAGTGTGCCATCTTAGAAAACCTATCGATGATGGATAGGATAACTGTCTTGCCTTTCGAGGCCGGTAGGCCCGTGACGAAGTCCATAGCGATGTGTGACCAGGGCCTTCGTGGAATTGGCAGTGGGCGAAGAAGTCTGACAGGGGGCTGATTGGATGTCTTGACTCTCGCACAAGAGTCGCATGCAGAGATGTAGTTCCTGGTGTCTGGTCGGATAGTGGGCCACCAAAACCTCTGGAGAAGAAGGTGCAGGGTGCGGGCAAAACCAGGGTGAATAGAGAGACGAGAATTGTGACATAATTGCAGTACCTTGGAACGGTAGAGAGGGGGTACGTAGAGGCAGTGTTTCGGGCAGGTGGCCGGGACAGTGTGGTTCTGTGACGCCAGTCAGACCTCCTCCTCCAACGCTAGATGAGCTGCCCCGAGTCGTACTGAGGCGGGAAGGATAAACTTCCCGCGGTCCGTCTCGCTCGTGGTGGAGAATAATCTGGAGAGAGCGTCAGCCTTATTGTTCTCCGAACCTGGGCGGAAAGAGAGGAAACAGGAGAAGCGCTCGAAGAAAATGGCCCACCTGGCCTGTCCAGAATTCAGCCTCTTTGCCGACCTGAGGTATTCCAAATTCTTATGGTCGGTGAGGGCCGCGAACTGATGCGTGGCGCCCTCAAGCCAATGCCGCCACTCTGCCAGGGTGAGCTTAACCGCTAGCAGCTCCCTGTTGCCCACGTCATAGTTCCTCTCAGAGTCTGATAGTTTCCGGGAAAAGAAGGCGCATGGGTGAAGTTTAAAATCCAGCTTTGAGATAGGACGGCCCCTACCCCACAATCCGAGGCGTCCACCTCCACCACAAAAGGGAGGTCAGCATCCGGAAGAGTGAGTATGGGAGCAGTGGTAAACAGGGTCTTGAGTCTAGTAAATGATTCCTCAGCGGCGAGGACTCCTCGATTCCTTGTCCGAGGTCAGGCGATGGAGAGGAGGTGCTGTAGCCCTTGATAAAACGACGATAAAAATTGGCAAAGCCAAGGAAGCACTGAAGCTGCTTCCGGTTTTGTGGCGGGGGCCAGGTCCTCACTGCACGCACCTTGTCAGGATCGATGGCTACTCTCCCTGGCTCGAGGATAAAGCCCAAAAAGGTGGTGGTGGGTACGTGAAATTCACATTTTTCCGCACACAGAAAAGTTGGTTTTGCAGGAGGCGTTGCAGGACTGTGCGAACATGATTGATGTGATCGGACTCATTCTGTGAAAAAATTAATATGTCGTCAAGATTAACAAAAACAAAACGATTCAGCATGTCGCCCAGGATGTCATTCACCATGTTCTGGAAGACTGCGGGGGCGTTAGTCAGTCCAAATGGCATTACCAGGTACTCGAAGTGACCTGCTGGGGTGTTAAATGCCGTCTTCCACTCATCTCCCTCTCGTATGCGAATGAGGTGGTATGCATTCCTGAGGTCCAGCCTGGAGAATATCTTGGCGCCTTTTATAAGCTCAAATGCAGACGCAATGAGGGGGAGAGGGTAGCGGTTCTTGACCGTGATGAGGTTAAGGCCTCTGTAATCAATACATGGCCGAAGACCCCCGCTCCCGCTGGGGAGGTGGAGGGGCGGATGATTACCGAGTCCAGGGATTCCCGGATGTACTCCTCCATGGCCACCCGTTCTGGTCCTGTCAAAGAGAATAACCTTCCCCTAGGTGGGGCGGTCCCTGGAAGCAGGTCTATGGCGCAGTCGTAATGGCGGTGTGGGGGAAGTGAGACTGCTCGACTCTTATTAAAAACCTCTCTGAGGTCATGGTAGTGTCTGGATACCTTGGACAGGTCCGGAGGTTCCTCCACCCTCGAGATGATTTCCGGTGATGGAGGTCGGGCGGAACGAAGACAGGTGAGTGAACAGGAAGGTCCCCATCTCAGGACCTTGCCAGAAGACCAGTCGATGTGGGGGTTGTGTTTCTGAAGCCAGGAAATCCCAAGGACCACAGGAGGGTTGGAGGAGTCCACCACATGGAAGGTGGTGAGATCCTTGTGGTTGTCTAGGAGGACAGAATGGAGTAAAGTGTGATTCAGGGCGCGTACTTGGACCGGGTTCGGCAGATGACAGGTGGGGAGTTGAAGCGCTTTGACCAAGGAGGCGGAGATGAACTGGCGTCGGCTCCCGAATCAATCAGGGCTGAGACAGTCTGGCAATGAGGAGAGGTTCCGATGGTGACCGAAGAGAATGGTCGAGTTACTGGGGATCTTTCTAGCAAATGGCCCAGTAGCACCCCTGCTCAAGCTACTGAGCCCTTCCTTTTGCCGGGCAGTGCTTAATCAGGTGTCCCTTAGTGCCGCAGTAGTAGCACAGACCATTGGTATGACGTCTGAGGTGTTCCTCCTCCGAAATCCGCTGCCTCCCGAGTTGCATGGGCTCTGGCGAGGGGTGATCTGTTAAGACAGGACCAGCGGAGGCACGGGGCGGAGAGCGTGGTGTACTCACCGGATGGCGAGGCGTTGTGCGGCTGCGTTGCCGTTCCAGAAAACGCTGCTCAGCTCTGGTGGCCAACTCTGGTGGCCAACGCGATGGAGGTGAGCCCCCTTCTGGCCTCGGCCTGTGGTCGCACTGGGTCAAAAACCCGGGAAAGTTGTGCTGCAAAATCTTTAAAAGTTAGACAATAAGCCTCGTTACGACGCCATGCCGCCGTTCCCCAGGTGGTGGCGCGCCCCCCCAAAAGGGCAAGTGTGTACGCAACCTTGCTGGACTCTGATGGGAAAGCCGATGGTTGAGTCGTGAACATGACCTCACATAGAGTGAGGAAGGACTGGCTTTGACCCGGCTACCCATGATAACGGGCCGGGGGAGGTAGTCGGGGTTCAGAAGAGAGAGCGAGCACTTGAGGAGGGGGGTTGGGCGTGGAAACAAGAGGAACGTCACTAGGAGGAGGTGCTAACCGGCTGCTTAGATGCTGCATAGTGGTAGATATTAGCGATAATCGGGCGTTGAGACTGTCTAGCGCCCTCTCACACTCGGGGACCAAGATTGCGGGGGTGGTTTTGCGGATTCCATTGTTTTTGGTCAGATCGTACTGTTACGAACTGGCTGACAGATGAGGGGAGGAATGGAATGTGCAAAACCAAGACAAGTGCGGGAGTGTAGTTTACCGTTTTATTGTAAGCAGCGACACTGCAGGTAGAGGGTGGGGACAGCCTGGGTCTATGTAGACAGAGGAGACAGTCAGGTTTCCGGTGGCTGATTCAAATGGAGAGAAGAGGGAATGATGTACCTCCAGACCGGCAGAGAGTCCCAGAGTGAGAATGAGGAAACCAGGGGAATGAGGCAGTAGGAGGAAGAGATGATCTGATCTTTAGATGACAAGGTGGAGAGTGGCTGAGTCGGGCGTCGCAGGTGGGTATATTCCACTGGGCAGCCGAGGGTGGAGAGAAGTGTCCAGGAAAGGTTTCTCGCAGCGCGGCAACTGACGGTTACAGTGTTCCTCTTCGAGAGCAGGGAAAAGAGCAGACCAAAACAGAGACACAGACAAAAGAAAATCCAACAAAAGGCGAGCCAAACTGGCTGAAGACACAGACAAAAGAAAATCCAACGAAAGGCGAGCCAAACTGGCTGATTGCTATAATGTCACGGGGTTTAAATCCGCACGCCCGTTAGCGGCTAGGTGTCTTCACGTAAAGCCTGGGCGGCTGAGAGTCTGGAGTGAATACTCTGTTCACTAAGAGCTTAGCCAGGTGGCGACTCCAATAGTTCAGTGCGACAACAGGACGTTCGTTAAACGAAGTGCATTTGCCGATCATGACATATAACCAGCTGAGGCTGGAGTAAAGAAATAAACGGCATAGACATTTTCCTATCTAATGCTTTATGTACATGGATGCACACACATTCCAAAATTATATTTTTTGCTGTTTAAAACAAGTCATTGTTGGCTCATTTATAAAGTGTTTTCGTCTTAGCACACAGTAGCCCAGTTAACATGTATTTGTTTTAAGTGCTAACCAGCATACCTACATGGGCACACTACTGAGCAATTACACATACATATCCAATACATGTACAAACAGAGTTCTCTAAAAACAAAGTGCATAAAATAAAAAACGGTTTGTTCATAAATGGGTCGCATAGCCATTCTTTCAAAGTCAGGGGTCTTTTGAGGTTGGGAGGTACTGTTTGAAGCAGACAGGTGGTCGTGCATAAGATGGGAGACTTCTGACTCAGGCTCAATCTCTTCCAAAACCCCTGTTAATGTTAAAATGTCAAATATTCCTCTGTGTACGACCGAGCCGATCTTTTCAGACTCAGCCTTTCTCACTACCAAATGACCCACAGAAAGGTAGTGCCATGGTGGTTGGAGACCTCTGGAATCAAACCTTAATAATCAAGGTGGATAATTGATGGATGCAATAGATAATTCATAAAATATTTTTGGAGCAGAAAAAACATTGTGCAAATTACAAATTTATAGTGGATTCATGTGTTAGATTAAAATCTTGACTGCAGAATGACTTTTTAATGGTGGTGACCTCTTAATTCTCTGAAGAGATTTTTCAAGAATGTTAATTACGCAGTTGCTGGAAACATGCAGCTGAGAACGCTCATATGCCCTCTTTGAGAAGGACTGTTACTATCAGTATTTCTCTCACAAATGTAGGAGATGTTACCATCACAGTGTACAGTTCATCCTGTTTCCTATACAACAATGCAATAAATTTATTTTGGAACTGAAAACAAAGGTGGAACTTCAAAGAGCACTGCACCTTAACCTTAACAATTAACCTTAACCTCCTGCTGCATTGTGATTTTGGCAAAGGTTACACGGACAGAAATTGAGCTTTAGAGTCAAGGCACGTCCCACCATGTCTAATATTGTTCAAACCAGGGGTAATGCTCTTTTCCTGTCTGCCAAACTGGTGCTGATAGGACACAGACACAAGATGGGCCACCATTTCCATCCACACCAGCAGAACATACACACAAATATACACACACACATGTTTAATATAAATGCATGAAAACATATATTACTGCACTGTACATATTTGCATTTATATGTAGTTATAAGTAAAACATACCATATAGACGATACAATATCAAAAACCTCCACACTGCCTGGTCTGCCCTGCATCTTCTTCAAGGCTGTAGGCCAAGGTTATCATTTATAATATAAGGTTATAATTTCTATTTTGCCACATGCTCACAAGAAATGTTTGTTCCCAGAAACCTTAGTGATTCAATGTCATTTAGTACCTTGTAGCCTTTTCCCCTCCAGTCCCTCATTTCCTCCTCCAGTCTTTATGTTTTTAGACTATTTGACTATATCGTTTGTTTGGATTTGCATGCTTGAAGGAGTTTTTGTTACATAGCTGTTTTCTTTGGTGGGGTTTTAAGTGAAATGCCTTGGTTTTCTGTTGTTTCTCTGGGTCCAGCAACACAAATTCAAGAAACCCCCTCTGAGGCTAAATGTAGCACACACACTCCAAATGTATTTTATTATAATCTATACTTAAAAACTATCCAACAAAATCAGATAGTGGTTCTTACTGTAATGAGTTGACTCTGGACCATCCCTGTCATGCTGCTATAGATTTAGACTGCTATTCATAATCCTATGAATACATCAGGCTTCCACTCTCCTGTATCATCAACATTCCACCAACCTATTCCAACCTCCTAACCTACCTGGGTTTTCTTTGCTGCCTGCTTTTTATTTTACTTGTTGTTCTTTTCTCTCTACAGTAGAGTACATGAGTTCTGACCTGGACTTGGCAAAAGAGCTCTCACTTCTGAGAGCTTCTCTAACTGGTTCCCAGTAAAATCTAGAACAAAATTAAAAATCCTTCTCCTTACATGTAAATTACTGTATGTTAAAGGCCTTATAGTTTTGTAGAGTGACTAGGTTGGGATGGAGAAGTCTCACAGGCCCTCAATGCAGCATAGAGAAGACTGATGGCAAAGCGAACACAGAGATAAGGGATAGGCACACAGAGAGAGAAGAGGACACACAGGTCACTCAAAGCACAAGTTGTCGCTCGAGATTTCAAAGGCAAAACACCAATCAGCACTGCTGATCTTCCTTACTTGTTGCTACGAAGGAGTTGTTTATTTCTTCAATGGGAAGACCCCCAAAAGCCTCTGCATCACCAGCCGCATGGTCAAACAGCTGATTGTACTTCACAGGAAGGAATTGCAACAGGTTGAGAAGGATAGGTGCCAAAGCACTCTCTCACCAATTGAAGTAAAATTCTCTGACTTGCGAATAGGGGAATGTCAACCGTTGATGATCATTCACACTAGTAAGAGGCATTAGTCTAAGCACAGATCATCTTGCTTGGCACATCTGGTAGATCATTCTACTATTATTGATGTCATGTTGGTTAGTGAAGTTGTGCTGGAGTGCATTATAAAAAGACAAGTTTTGGCCCTCATTCATTTTAAATATAGTGGACCTCAATAAAAAAACAGATTTATCTTTTTGACAGTATCAGCATTACAGAGACAGAAATATAACATTGTAAGAAAATGTCTACTGCATCCAATGATTCCATCATTCTGTCACCTTCAAAAATATATGTAAATTTTAAATTATGGAGGTTAGTGGGGCCTGTGCATGTTTAGCAGTGTTTTAAACAGTACAGAATCGTGTTGATCCGTGGCGCTTATACAAACAAGTCTGTAAACCTAAATGATGTGGCAAGCAAAATTATTATCTTCACTGGTGTGGAAAAATCTTGTTAATACTAAATACTAGTAGGGCCAGCCTTAAGATGAGATAGGTGGAATAGGGGAAGGAGAAAGAAAAGAGTAAGGGTGGTACGGTGGCCTTTAGGTACATATTAGCCCTCTATGGCATGAATTTTTATTTTAGGAGAAAAAAATATTTGACTCTAGTTCTTGGAAGCTCATAAAATGTGACCCCCCCCCCCACTAGATTTTGGTTTGTTGCCTCAGGGCAACAGCTTTTCTAATTTATAATTGAATTTATTTATGTCCTAAAAGGAGAGGTAAAAAAGCAATAAATATAGTAAAATAACCTTTATTCGTCAACAGCAAGAATTAACAAGTTTTATTTCAACAAACATCATGCACAAATGATTGTGACATTTTCTGTAGTGTGTGTTTTTGTTTTTGCCTTTACAAAGCACAAACCATTTTATTCTGTATGAAACCTATGGAAGCAGTTGCTGGTGGATGTGAAACAAAGGTGGACACACATTTTTGGCACTTGGCTTTAGGTGTACCTTTACATCCTGGTACCTTGCATCTCCCTTTCTTGTCATCCATGATTATCCAATGAGCAATGGTGTCCAGACACACATCAGGGACTGGGATGAGGGTAGTGGGCCCTCTTCTCCTCTTTTCTTCATATTCTCTAGCAATTGTGGAACTGGGACGGCCTCTCTTTTGCACAAATCTTTCTGCAATGTAGGATTTGAAAGTATAAAGCTTCATCTTCTCCTCTTTTCTCATCCCATTGCTTTCACAGTCTCTTTTGTAGAGCAGCCAGGCAGCCACGATTGTCATACCAATAAAGTGGAACATTAGCCGGTGGTACCACTTCTTTGACCTGATTTTGTTGCGGTAAAGAGCAATTAGACAGTCCAGCATATCCACCCTACCCATATCCTTGTTGTACTCCCTCACCACAGCAGGGCAGGGGACTTTGATGGTTTTCTTCTGCTTACCATCCCACCTATCAACCTCTGTGACTGGCTGTGATCAGTCACAGTAGCTACTCAACACACTGACTGAACGGTTATCGTACCATTTTACAACATGCAGGGTGGTTTCTCCATCTTTTGTTCAAAAGATCCACGTCCTTTTCATTTCAACTCAGCATCACACATCATGTTGACACCTGGTAGCCTGTTGCAATGAACAGTACCAGTACAGTGACTCCCTGCTGAGCAGGTGAGAGCATAAGAGGGACACTTGTGAACCAGTTGTCAAAGAAATACCTTTTAGTTCTGATGCATGGGCTGGGTTAAGCGGAGCACAGCGTTGTCACTTGCTCCTACATCTGGCAGCTCAGAAGGCTGCACAATTCTCCCTGTGTAGATCTCAAAATTGTGTGGGACACCATCAGACCCAGCCAAGACGAGTATCTTGTAGCCCCATTTCTTTGGTTTTGCTGGCAGATACTGCTTGAGCCTATTTCTTCCCTTGAAATCGGACCACCTGCTCATCTACAGCCAGTTTCTCACTCAATGGGACCTTCTTCATCTTTGAAGTACGATGTGGTCGTGTTTTGTAAAGTGGATCACAAGTTTCTCCTTGTCTACCTTCATTGTTGCTGAAGTCCAGAGATTTTTAATGCAATCCCATGCCATGGTGTCGGCTACCTGGGATAATTGGGTGGCTTTGTTCCAAAACATGCGAGTACCTTGTAATCCAAATAATGACATGTACACTGTTGTACCCATGAACTGCTCCAGTTCTTTAGTAGTGAGGATAAGGGGCTTGTTCATATCACACTGAATGGCATATAAATTTGACTGCTCTGCAACTACTTCCAGAATGCCTTCAGAAAAAAATATCTTGACGTATTCGTAGGGGGACATGCTGGGTAATCAGTGATGTTAGCACTGTGGTGTTCTCCATCGGGGTAAGCGTGGAACATCTTCTCTGATATGTCATCATCATCACCTTCACTTTTCTCTTCATCCACAGACTCGCATCAGATAGGCTACCTGGTTAAAAAAACAACAACCAGGAAGCCAAAATTTTAATATATCTATTACCTCTCTTCACCCACCGATGCATGCAAAAATACACAGCTGCACACACTTCAGTACATACAATATGTTACTCTACTTACAAAACTCTGATCTTCTAACTGTCCCTCAAACCTGTTCTGGTATCCACTTTTCCTCACTCTCACTTTCCTCAAGCTCACTGTCCTCGCTGTCTGAAGGAATGAGTCCAACTGCTTGATTGTGTTTCTTACACACATAAAATGTTTGTGCATCCATTTCCTGTGATCAATAATACACAGTCAGTAAAAAAAACTCACTATAGTGAAAACTACACAAACTTGCACATCTCCATCCATTCTCATGTTATTGTTGAAACAAAAGTGGCCTAACTGCATGGTGCTGCCCTAAGGCAACGAATGACAAAGTATGATTTTTTTATATATACATGAAGGAAAAAAGTCTATTTACTCAATCAAGTATGCTTCTTAACATGCTTCTGCTTTTTCACAGATATTTTTTATGTAAAGTGATTTGACTTTAAAAACGATAAAAAGTAAAATTTATATTACCTTCTGCTAGCTTTGTCTGGAAGCCTGCTATGGACACCCTCCTTAGATTTCATTGGTCAAAGACTTATAGCAAGTCTTTAAATGTGGTTATTTACTTTTTTAAATGTAATGGGACGGTGCTAAAGACAAAATAGTGGTTTGTTGCCAGGGTGAACGCCATGCCATAGAGGGTTAATTTTTTTTATTAGAAAAATAAAAGTCATGTGAAAAAAGAAAACAATGTCTTAAAAACGTTCATAAATTAAAACAGTTTGTGATTCTAAAAGAATAAAGCCTAGCCTCAAATATAACAGACTTGAAAATAATGTGGCTAATGCTAGAATGTGATGTCAGTTGAGACATTAAGGTTGACAGCAGAGATTATGTGGTGATGTGATTCAATTCTACACTGTATATGTACCTGAGAAATATTGACTTTTATTCAAAATAAACTAAGACTACTTAATAACATTAAAACAAATTAAGACCCTCATAAATGCAATATCAACATGTTCCCTTAAATTTCATTAATGCAAAACTTTCAATAATATCACTAATGCCACTTTCGCATAAGGGCTAGCTAATTATCCTCATGAAACATCATCAGGATCAAGGCGGTGTAAATAAGATACTGTTTAATGATGATAATGAATAATCTCTGGCTCACAGAACACTAGTGAACCAGAAGGAGGGTCTCCTCAGGCAGGTATCAGAAGCAAGGGGATGGTGTGATTACAATTTAATCAACTTTATTTACATAGCGCCAATTCACAACATCAGTTATCTCAAGGCACTTTACAAGTAAGGTTTTAAGACCTTACACAACTAAACCCAACAATTCCCACATAGAGCAAGCTTTTAATTGTAGCCAATCGATAAATTGTACATTTAAATAGCAACAGTGGAGAGGAAAAACTCCCTCTCTAACGAGGAAGAAACCTCCAGCAGACCCAGGCTCAGTGTGGGCGGTCATCTGCCTTGACCGGTTGGGGTGAGGGGATAGAGAAGAGAGAAAAGAACACAACCACAACAACAAAACAAGCAGCAACAGAACACAGGCGGGATGGTTGGACCAGCAACTGAACACTGGAGACACACGACTCTGAGTCTGATGATACCTGTAGATGAGGATAGAGAGAGACAGAAGGGGAGAAGCACAACTAGGAGAGAAAAGGGACAAAGTTAGTCACATGTGGAAATGGAGGCATGTTGGCGGATAGAAGAAAAAGAGAAAAAAGAGCTCAGTGAATGAAGGACGTCTCGCAGCAGTCTAAGTCTATAGCAGCTTAACTAAGAGATGGTTCAGGGTGACCAGAACCATCTCTAACTATACGCTTTGTCAAAAAGAAAGGTTTTAAGCCTAGTTTTAAAACTAGAGAGAGTGTCTGCTTCTCGAACCTGGACTGGAAGCTGGTTCCATAGGAGAGGAGCTTGGTAGCTAAATGCTGTGCCTCCCATTCTACATTTAGAAACTCTAGGAATCACAAGTAGACCAGCGCTCTGAAAACGAAGCGTTCTGTTGGGAGCATCTTATCTTTAAGATAAGATGGAGCTTTATTATGAAGAGCTTTGTAGGTGAGGAGAAGAATTTTGAATTCTATCCTAGATTTGACAGGGAGCCAATGCAGAGAAGCTAATGTAGGAGAAATGTGATCTCTCTTCCTAAGTCCAGTCAGAACTCTGGCTGCAGCATTTTGAATTAATTGGAGGATTTTCAAAGAGTTATTGGGACAACCTATGAGTAGCGAGTTACAGTAGTCAAGCCTAGAGGTAACAAATGCGTGGATTAATTTTTCAGCATCACTCTCTGAGAGGATGCTCCTAATTTTAGCAATATTCCTCAGATGGAAGTAGGCAGTTCTAGAGATTTCTTTAATATATGGTGTAAAGGACAGATCTTGGTCAACAATGACACCAAGGTTCCTCACAGTAGAACTTGAAGCTAACGTTATGTCATCCAGAGTAACAATCTGATTCAATAAAGAGTCTCTGTGGTTTTTAGCACCAATTATAATAACCTCAGTTTTATCTGAATTCAGTTGTAGAAAGTTGTGGGACATCCAGGATTTGATATCATTTAAACAAGTCTGAAGTTTGACTAATTGGTTTGTTTCCTCTGGTTTTATGGACAAATATAACTGAGTATCATCTGCATAGCAGTGGAAATTTATAGAATGTTTTCTAATAATATTACCAAGGGGAGACATGTAAAGACTGAAAAGTATTGGACCAAGCACAGAACCCTGTGGAACTCCAAAGCTAATTCCTTTGCGGATGGAAGATTGATCATGAACATGAACAAATTAGAATCTGTTCAACAGATAAGACTTAAACCATCCCAGTGCTTTGCCTTTAATCCCAACGGTATGTTCCAGTCTCTGCAATAGAATCTTGTGATCTATCGTATCAAATGCTGCACTAAGATCTAACAGGACAAGTACAGAAACTAGACCGTTGTCTGAAGCTGTGAAAAGATCATTAGTGACTCTAATCAGAGCTGTTTCTGTGTTATGATGTAATCTGAATCCTGACTGGAAATCTTCATATAGGTCATTTCTACGCAGGTGGTCACATAGCTGTTTAGCTACGGTTTTTTCAAGAACTTTAGAAATAAAGGGCAGATTGGATATAGGCCTATAATTTGCAAGTTCTCTAGGGTCAAGAGTAGGTTTTTTCAATAAAGGTTTGACCACAGCAACCTTAAAAGCCTGTGGTACGTAACCTGTAACCAGCGATTGGTTAATTTGATTTAATATGGACGTGATGATTAATAGAAGAATTTCTTTGAGTAATCTGGTTGGGATTGGGTCTAAGAGACAAGTAGCTGATTTAGCAGAGTTAATTATTGAAGTTGACTCAGTATCATCTATGGGGGAAAAACAGTTTAAATAACACATAGGTCTAACCAGCAGATCTAAGGCTGTTGGATCTGCAGATCGGTTTATGACTTTTGTTGACACATTCTGATAAATCTTTTCTCTAATGGTTATGATTTTATTAGTAAAGAAATTCATAAAGTCATTGCTGCTGAGATTTAAAGGGACACTAGGCTTAACACAACTATGACTCTTAGTCAGCCTGGCTACAGTGCTGAAAAGAAACCTGGGGTTGTTTTTATTTTCCTCAATTAATGATGAATAGTATGTGGTTCTAGCAACCCGAAGTGCTTTTTTATATAGTATTAAACTGTTTTCCCATGCTAGACAGGATTCACCTAATCTGTTGGAACGCCACAATCTTTCTAGTTTTCGAGTCCTCTGCTTAAGGCTGCGATCTCTGAGTTATACCATGGAGCTAACCTCCTCTGATTCACTGGCTTCTTCTTCAGAGGAGCGACAGTGTCTAAAATTGTACGCAGTGAAGCTGCAGCATCATCAACTAGACAATCTACCTGCTCATGATTCAGATGACTGCTCTCCTCTGTGTAGCTACAAGGGAATGAGACAAAAGATGATGGAATCATCTCTTTAAATCTAACAACAGCATCATCAGATAAACATCTGCTGTAATAGAACTTATTTCCAACTGTTGTCAGGTCTGTTTAAACGTTATTAAGAAATGGTCAGATAACAGAGAACTTTTAAATGATCAATCTCAACCCCATAAGTCAGGACAAGATCAAGAGTATGATTGTGACAGTGAGTGGGTTCATTCACATGCTGACTAAAACCAATAGAATCCAGTAGTGAATTAAATGCAATGTTGAGACAGTTACTGTCAACATCAACATGAATGTTAAAGTCACCCACTACAATCACTTTATCTGTGCTGAGAACTAAGTTAGATAAGAACTCTGAGAATTCAGTTAAGAACTCTGAATATGGACCAGGAGGAAGGTAGACAACACAGAACACAACTGGTTTCTGGGTTTTACAGTCTGAGTGAGAAAGGCTCAGAGTGAGGCTTTCAAAAGAATTATAGTTATGTTTAGGGCTAGGAATAATTAATAAATCTTATTATATATTGCTGCTACTCCTCCACCTCTACCTGAACTTCTAGGAATATGATGGTTGATGTGACTGGTTGGAGTTGACTCATTCAGACAAACGTATTCATCCTGCTGCAGCCAGGTTTCAGTGAGACTAAATAAATCTATGTGATGGTCACTGATCAAGTCATTTATTAACAGAGATTTAGAAGAGAGAGATCTGATATTTAATAGACAGCTGTAAAATTTTACATGCTGTTTATCTCTTTAATAGATAGCTGTCTTGATGTTTATTAGATTCCTGTGAATCACTCCTCTTTTATTTATTTGTGATTTATATAATTTAGGTGGTCGTGGAGCAGACACAGTCTCGATGGGAGTGATACAGCTACGAGCGGGTGGCGGCTGAGAGTCTGCAGAGAGGCGTGTAAGACTGCGACTCTGCGTCCTGGGCTCCACTCTGGGTCATGGTTTAGGGAGTCTAATCAACTTGGCCATGTTACTAGAGAGCAGAGACGCTCCATCCAAGGTGGGATGGACGCCGTCTCTTCTAATCAGCCCAGGTTTTCCCCAAAAACTGCTCCAATTGCAGATTACAATGCTCCCCGCCCTCTTTTCTGCTATTCTTAGTCATCTCCATCACATTCCCCATGTGATGTATACTGTTTCTGTTCAGTGTGTTACTTGCTGTCTAAGACAAGGCATTAATAATAAAGTTTTATTAATGTTGAGAAACATGCACAGCTACTGTAGTCATGGTAGACATCACAACACAGAATACCCCTGAAAGGTTTGAAAATGAAGCAGATTTCAAAGAATATTAAAATCATATCAGCCAGGAACAACTCCAGTAAGTGACGTTTTCTGTTTTCCATTAATTGCTTTTGCTTACACTTAAATCACTATTATACTACATAACACAATAACAATAACCTATAAAATATATGTTACAGATTGGTATGATTGCACATAAATTCCTTGCCCTTTAAACTAAATACACAAGAGAAAACAATGGGTCTAGTAACTGTTTGGAAAATTCAAAAAATCTTCCTCAGCATTTTTGGTAATACATTTAAGAGAAAACAAAACCTCACACACAAATATTTCATTTTCTGTACCGTAGACCCTCTATGTCTCAACCTCATTGATAGTTAGGGTGGTTTACTTTACACCCCCTATCAAGCATAATAGAGGGCAGCTAAACATCGCTGGCCGAAGGTGGCCCAACTGTCACTCCCTCTGTATGTACATCCAAACATAGCACTGTATAGCATGCTGTAGAGTGGGATGATGATGCAACACTGTATAGCTGAATAGAGACCCTCAGGTTGATGTTTTATTGCCTAATTCAAGGAATAAAATAGAACACTGGCCATACTGGCCCAACGTTAGGGTAACAAGAGCCTACCTGCATAGATAAACTGAATTTAATTGAGTTGATCTTTATCCTCCTGGTTCTCCCAAGGACAAAGAAGTGATTTTTCAACCCTTATCAGAGCATATCTGTGAAGGTCAATGAGGCAAGGTACAGTGTCTTGCTAATGACGGACCTTAAAGGTCATGACTAATTCCTTTCATCAGCAACTTTGACACTGTGCAGACAAAGGCAAGCATATGAAACTTTATTAGGATAGTCTGCAGGGTGCATGAGTAGATCTAAAACATTTTATTAAAAAAAGGTAACATTTTAATTTTTTACATTTATTAAATTACATAAATTACAAATCACAGGCCATTCACCTTTGGGATTCATCAAGTCAAGTCAAGTTCATCCACACCAGACTCTGTCATCCATGTCTTTACAGACCTTGCTTTGTGCAATGATTTCCATTATTTAGATGGGTGAGCAAATACTTTTGGCAAAAAATATATTCAATTCAACTTTATTTATATAGCGGCAATTCACAACATCAGTTCTCTCAAGGCACTTTACAAGTAAGGCCTTGGTCTTTTTATAATATTTGCTACTGTCTTTTTTAGGAGCCTGTGCATTTAGATGATCCCCCATCTGGTTAGATAACCATATCAAGGAAACATTGCCAGCGACATTCAATTGCTCAAATTGTAGCATAGTGAGGTGATTCGTTTCTGACCCAAGGAGCCCTAAGTAATATACCTTTTGATCAGGTAGATGGATGAAAATTGGAGGACGACACACTAGATTGTATAACAATGGGGACTATGTGCCCAGACACGAGCAGATGCCTGTTGCTATCTGTAGCCAGACAAGGCCACTTCCTCTGTTTCCCATAAATCACAGTGCAAACATATGCTGTCACAGGAAGTTGATTGTATCAGTGTACAGACTTTTGCATGCACGCTGATAGGGAAGGTACGTATGATGACAAGTTCACAATTACACACACCTATTCAACATACAGACAGTGAGTAATAGAGCAAAGGCTGTGACTGTCATTGTATTTTTTTGCATTATGATGCTCCTGAAAGTGTGATATAACAGATTATTGTCCAGTCAGCTTCATTAGCGTTTTTTCCAAGATCGTCCTCTATTTGCACCATGTACTGAGTAGTTATTTACAAAGGTTTCTTTGCATCTTATGATTAATTATAGCCTTAGGTCTTCATGTAGTTCATGTCCTACTTGTCTGACACACTGAAGTCAAGCAGATTTCCAGAGATGTACTGAAGATACCGGCAGGCAGGCTTTAATTTCTCCCTATTGTGAGTGAACGGATAAAATAGAAATTGGTTCTTGTCAAGTTTGCGATAAAGATAAAGGGAACCGGGGATATTTATCAGCTGTAATAAAACATTTCAAACAAGGTACAACATGGATCTGATATGACACAATTCAACTGTTTATTTGATTTTTATATAGTATATAAGTTTATTTACTGGATCTGGCACAACTCTCAACATATTAACAAGTGTACCTGTCATTATTGTCTGCATAGCTTTGCACCCATTTTATAATATCAAATTTAATGTTACTACATAATTGTATTTAGATAACTTTTTAGAGTTGTCAAAAAAAAGATTCATATTGGAACAGAACAGAAGTACTGGACTTGTAACATATACTGTATAACTAAACAGATAAGTTGTGAACAGTGTTAAAAGCATCATAATGTCTGGTTCTTGCATATATGATTCCTAGAATCAGTATTTCTGTGGTGGACTCTCAGTGGTTTAATTGAATTTCTGGTTGGATGACAACAGATTGCTACTACTTGCTGTTATAATAGCAGTCTTTCACAGACAGGATATAATTAAAGATACATGAATTCTTACTGGAATTGATATTAGGTAACCAACAAGTCTAAATAATGCTAACCCTGTGAAACAAGCATGATAAGCTGTTTAAATATGTCCTGTTCTTTTGTCAAATTCTGAGTCTACGTTGTGGTATTTTGACATTCTATACAGCTAACACTGTCATAAACATCTAGTGACTCATACACTTTGTTTGCCATTTGCCAAAGTCAACTTACTTTCAGTATCAAAACACTGCTTTCAGCAGTGTTTTGATGGTCATACAGTATCTTGCACACCTTAAAAATTGCAATGTACCCTAATACTGTTGCAAAAATGCACACACAGCTCGCATGTCATCACTGTTAACAAATAGCACAAGTGTGCACACAGCAGATCAAGCTGAATTTTAAGAATGCCTTCTGCTGGAGACATGACAAATAAGAGAAGATAAGACTTTTCCAAAATGGTAAACACTTTGTGTTATAGCTGCATTGAGGAAAAATGATAGACAAGAAATATGGGTGTGTGGGTATGTGTACATGTTTTTCTAGGCAGTATGTAACCTATAATTTATTGCAGTAACTTCTGCTTTAAAACAACAAATTGCTGTGTGCCATCAGAAGCCACTGTACGGAACCAACATGTTGTAACATACACAGCTGAACTAATTAGTTTGTCTAATGTGTCATCTAACCGTCATGTTTACACAATAATTTTTAATTGGTCGATATATTGTCTTACCTCATAGCACAGTGGAGAGAGATAAAAGTATGTAGAAAAAGAATAAGACAATAAACAAATTAAAAAAAGTTTCAATGATATTAAATGAAATTATGAATGCATCATTAACAATTGACTTTCTTCATTACATTGAACCCATTAAAGTATAAGATATTTCATTTCTAGCTTAACACCTCTGTTCATTGCTATTTATCATTTCAGTTTTGAGTATTCTAAACCTTGTTGGCTTAAATGTCCCATTATGTCTACATAGCCACCCCACACTAAAAATCTAGATAGTTTTAATTCCTGTTCTTATTGTTCCCATGTCAAAGTGTCCCAGTGCATTACCACTAAGTTGTACTTGCTGAAATAAGTAGTAAAAAGGAATGTATGTTATGTAAGTTGTAACAGTTGGAAGACACATGTTTCCTCAGTAAACATGTAAATATTTCTGCAATATCACACATTTTTATCACTTTACCACAGTGAAACTACAGACTTCAATCTGGATTGTCGGTGTGTCTCTGCCAGAATCTGTTTCATGCCTTTGATGTATCACTGTTAATTCTCCTTTAGGCTGTGAACAGACAGGAAGATGCTATCAGCTTGCAGGACAAGCAGACTTGTCAGCTCCACAGAATTCATGGGCAGAACAAATTATCTAGTCTATGCAGGTCTAGACACACAGACTACATTTGAGATTGGTTAAAGAGTACCTGCACAGCAGTTGGTCACTTGACATGTTTTTGTCACCGTGTACAAACATTTTTCAAAATTAACTTATTTCTCACTTTGCAAGTCCTGTGTGTGAGACAAAGAGAAATGGGAGTAGACACTAATGATAGGAAGATTACTTATTTACACGCTAAGTCAGTATTCTAATGAATACAAATGGTCCTCATCTATGCCACCTTTCTTGGCTGGTGGAGGGCAGTGTATGATTCTGCTAGGTTAGTCCTCTTAAAAGGGAAGTGAAAACAGATAAATACAATTATGACCCATGCCTGTTAATTATTACGAAAGGGGTTCTGGCACTTTGCAATTTGCTATTTTCATGACTTTTGAATTACTATAATAAATTAGTTATGCTAAAGAAGGATTGAAGGTGCCAAACTGTATAGGGGCTCAAAAGGTAGAGCAGTCACCAACTAATCATAAGATCAGTGGTTGGATTCCTGGCTCCCCTGGGTCATGTGCCAAAATGTCCTTGGGCAAACACTGAACTCCAAGCTGCATAGCAGCTCAGCTATGTCTGTGTGTGAAAGGGGGAATGAGAGGCACTGTCAAAGCGCTTTAAGTACAGACAAGATTTTTTTATATACAATTTACTGTATATATGGGTGAAGTTGAAGGCGCACAGGTTTCTTGGGAGATATTATTAATCTTGAGTTAACAAACGCACAAGCAATCAACATGCTTGTACATTTTAAGAGAAGTGTGGCTGGCGTGTTTATTTTTTGTTAATTTTGTTATTGTCCTAATCTCTTGCCCTCTGAAGAGCCAGAGCCTTTTTGGTAGCTTTTGAAGACTATACACTCTAAGATTATCTAAAATGTGTTACAGAACGTAGTAGTGCAGACAGGATTTTAGCAGAAAGAACAGAGGGAAGCCAAACCAAACAAAATCTATCATGAGGTCAAGCCATTGTGCCACTTTACTAATTTCTGCCTTCTGGATAGATATGGGGTAGGAGGGCAGTTGTGGAAGTGTAATCCTTGGCCTTTTCATTGTCCTATAATGATTCCAGAGTGTAGTACCTAATAGGACATTATCGAGACCCCCAGCTTGCCAGACAGCTGATTAATGTCAGGGGAGATGACATGGAGCCCGGCCAGGCCCTGATAAAAAGGCGTTGGGATTGGACCAAGCAGAATGATGAACGAGCTGTATCGTCTATGCGTGTGTCTCATTAGCACTTCTTGCTCTTTGGCGTGGAGCTAATGTAGCATGACGGTGCTGTGACCAGCTATGGAGAAGAACACTGCAAGCTCTGAAGAATGCCAGATGCACTGGCTTGAAGATAGCAGACAAAAGAAAAAGCGAGAGAGAGAGGAGAGTTGACCGATCTCATAATAAGAAGTGGAAGCTAATTGAAAATAATTCATATACAAACATGTACACACACCCCTATCACCACCTCAGCACAGCTAGATGCATTTCATGATAAAATACTTGCACAGCACAGTCTGTGACAGACCTGTGACAGACACCGAATGGCACATCTGTGACTGTATAATAACAGAGAAATACTTATATTGCCTTTAAAACTGGGTAATAATAGGCTTACGTAATAATAGTGGACCCCAGTTTAAAAAAAGAAAAGCTGATTTGGCAGACAATACTTACTGTTGAGTCTGGCAGGGCCCACTGTGGCCAGATTGTGCAGCGAATTGTTTGGAATTTTCACCCAATTTAAAACTCAGTAATTCAGTCAAACAGTTGATTAAAACAAAAGCTTAAAAAAGAACACTATTGGTAGTATGAGACAGCAGGGTAATACTACTCCAGCTAACTAAGCAAGGATAGCTGAAACCATCCTTCATAGAAGTTTACCAGACAAACCTCTGTACTAGGAACTTTTTTGGATTTTAGAAGATTGGATGCTGCAAAACAATCGTTCACAGTTTATTCTGTTCAACTAACACATTTAATTTAACAATATTAATATTTATATAACAATATAAAACTAATATAAGCTATACATTTTAATATAATGGATTTTCCATAATTGATACTAGGTAGAAATTCATGTCACTTAAATAATTTCATCCTACGTACAAGTACATTTAATCACTGTTTGATTCAATAAGTACTGAATGTAAAAACAGATCATACCAACAAATAATTCAAATATTAAACAACTGAAGTACCATAAACAGGATGTGACATTGTGCCAGTGTACAGTTCAAAAGAATAAATGCCTCTTTCCTCCCTTCTTGTGTTCTTTCCTTGCATTCATTTATGTATCTTTACACTGTGGGACTAAAGCCTCTTTGGCTCATGCACTAGAATATTTCAGGACATCTGCATGTGTAAATGACACAGACCTACTCCAGTAAAGTCCTTATTTCTAAGTCTGTCTGTTTTCTGAGTGGTTTGATGTGTGGAGTTTCTCTGGAGTATTGACTGCAGCATGTTGACAGTGGGTTGATGATGATGATGATTATATTGTGTATATATATATTGTAACGTATGACAAAGTATATTACATTACTACATTTTTGTTGACAATGCTAATGCGCCAAAATCAAAGGGATAAGGTAAGAACACACAACATGTGCCAACAAATAACTAACAAATAAAGAGCAATGTTCAGACATAACACAACAGAACAGTCAAGAGTGTGAAAGAAAGCCAGTCACAGGAAGGCAAGTCCAAAATCAAGACAAGTTCAAATTATGTGATCATTCTTCTTCATTCCACACAATACTGTACTGTAATACACGTACTGCTGTAAATTAAATACCTGCCTGATTCTAGTAGACAGGGTTGGGTTTGGGATGACAGGACTGTTATGAACTATCATACAGTATACTAATACAGTATATAAAAACATTTACAAGCATTTTCTAAATAGCAAATACATCAAAATGTGAACATGTCATAGGTGTCAGCTGCACATGCTAAACATTCATGAGAAAGTTTCTTTCTCATTTACTGCCAACAGCTGTATGCCTACTGCCCCCTTCTAATATGTCCATAAAAGAGGCTAATTGCATTCAGTTCATTTATACCTAATTAGATTATTGTTAGGTGTGCTGGTAAACTAGTGGCTAACAGGACAATGTGACAGCATCTGAGTGACACAAGAAGTAATAGGGGGCGTTTTCCCAGGCTGAACCTCTGACCCTGGTCTTCATCAGAAGGGTCATAAAGGCAAGCAGGCCAGATTGAAAACACGTTACACAAGAACAGATAGGGAACGCTTTTTATATTCAAATGAGGAAGAATACCCGTCTGTGTCTGGTCCTAATGCAATAGATCTCTTTCTCAGTACCTAACAGACCTTACCCATAGACAAGTACACGTACAGTCTTATAATGCAGAAGAAGATGAAAAACAAAAAAAGAACTACAACTTATTTTCATTCAAGGTTTGCGTTATAGGCATTTTATGTGCACAAATACAGTATTACTAGTATTGCTTGTTAGATTTGCTTGCCCTGCTTGAGATAATTTGTTTATTTGTTCACATAATTTTGTCATCCATGCATATTGCATATTATTTATTATTATACTTCTACTGCTTGTTGTACCTTTTTACAGGATTTACTGAACTCTATATGTTTCCAGTGTGCAGTTGCTAGTTCTTTCTCTGCACTGTTTGTTCACCCCATGATGGTTGCCCACTGCAAGTGTGTTTCTGATGAAGGTATTTTTCATTACAGGGAATTTTTTCTCTCCAGTGTTGCCTAGCGCTTACTCAAGTGGGATTTGTTGGGTTATTTATGTTATTCTATACAGTTGTATTCTCTGAGGTTCAAAAGGTCACCTATTATACAAAATCCACTTCTATACCTTTCCTGTGTATCTGTCAGGTGTATGTAGACACAGCTAAAGTATGTTAATAACCTTGTCCCTTCTAAATCTCCAGTTGCAGTGGCACACACAGGTATATCAAATACATTCTGTTATTTAGTACCTGATGCACCGTAAACTGTAGTTATACAGCTGCTGTATAATAGTCCCACAGCGATTCTGTAATTACTGTACAATATTGACTGTTACAAGATATGAGGGCTTTTCTTTATCAATATAGTACAGTAGCTAATAGTAGTCTGTTCACTATGAAAACATATTCGCAGTTGATGTCCAGGAAGGCATAACCATAGCTACAATGCTCCTGCATAACAACTATAATAGTAACGGTTCTGCTTAACTTGGAATACCTACGGGACTCACTCTTGTGGTACAGTAATAATAGATAATAAGTAAATATGATGCTACATATTATATCGTGAATTGTGTGTTTGCAGCATGTTACCATATGGAAGAAGCTTTTTTACTATTTTTGAGTAGTCCGTGGAACACTCTGGAACACTGGGCACCACTGTAACAGCAAATGTTTTGTTTTTGTACTGTTGTTATTATTGCTACCCAAAGTACATATAGCTCTGTTAGAGGACGTACAGTAACAGTGACCTGAAGCCAGACAGACTGAACCCATAACAGCATACTGTATGTACTTCACTAAGAAGGTTCTCATTCTATATGCGGTGGCTTTTTGGGCTACATTCTTGTAGCTTGATTAGATTGTTTTATGTCATTTACGAAAACCTGGTAACCACCCCCATGTACTGTATAAAGTTCTTACGATAAGAGGTGTGGACAGTAATCTCATTGCATTTAAAGTGACAGACACACCAAAAACAAATTTTTCCTGGACAATGAGGACAATGGAAGACACATTTTCACATTTGACGTGAATTATAATAATCTACACTGCACGGGCATGGAAATTTACATAGAGACCCAAAAGGGTCCTTGCAACCTTATAAGTGCTGATTGTGTTCTTGTACTTATGAACTACTGTGGTGCTGCATAAATAAATGATAATACCGGAATTTAGTTTGTAGAATTTTTAGTTGAACTGATGATCCTGTGAGGTGAATATCGTTCTGGTTGCTGTACATCAAGAGACAGAATGGGCCACCTGCTGACCTCACACAGAGCAATTTACAAAAAGAAAAAAAAGGTATGTGAATCCTTTTGGGATTACATGGATTTCTGCATAAACTGGTCATAAAATGTGTTGAACAACAATAGAAAAACACAGTCTGCTTAAACTAACACTGTCCATACATGATATGTTTTCATGCTTTTATTGAACATAACATGTAAACATTCACAGTGCAGGGTGAAAAAAGTATGTGAACCTTTGGACTTAATAACTGGTTGACCATGCTTTGGCAACAATAACCTCAACAAAATGTTTCCTGTAGTTGCAAATCAGATCTGCACAACAGTCTGGAGGAATGTTTGGACCATTTCAGTGCAGCAATATTCTTGGGATGTCTTGTGTCAGTCGCTCTCTGGAGGTCATGCAACAGCATCTCAATCGGGTTGAGGTCAGGACTCTGACAGGGGCCACTCCAGAAGGTGTATTTTTTTTCAGTTGAAGCCATTCTGTTGTTGATTTATCTCTATGCTTTGGATTGTTGTCCTGTTGCATCACCTATCCTCTGTGGAGCTTCAGTTGGTGAACAGATGGTCTTACGTTTTCCTGCAAAATGTCTTGATAAACTTTCGATCGAGCAATCCATCTAGGCCTTCCATCTATCATGATGCCCCTTCCACCCTGTTTTACAGTGGGGATGAGCTTTTGATGCCTAGGGAGAGTAGCAACAGTGCTGAACTTTCTCCATTTGTAGACAGTTTTTCTTACCGTGGACACATGAACATCAAGGCATTTACAGATGCTTTTGTGACCCTTTCTAGCTTCATGCAAGTCAACAATTCTTGATCGTAGTTCTTCTGAGAATTCTTTTGTGCGAGGCTCACAAACAGGTTCACATCAGGCAATGCTTCTTGAGATCAGTAAACTCAAAACTGGTATGTGTTTTTTATAGGGCAGGACAACGTTAACCCATACATCCAATCTCACCACATTGCTTGGACTCCAGGTTGACTGACTCCTGGCTTGGAGAAGTCATTAGCCTAGGGGTTCACATATACAGTTGCATGTGCTTGAGCAATAGCGGCACAGTCACCATTGTAATAACCGCTTTTTGGAATGTGACTGAGAGCATATGTATGTATGTATTATTTGTTTTGTGTTACTTGAATCACTCACCCATACTCACACATGAACTGAGGAAAGGTTGCTGTGTGTTGTGTGTCTTATTAATACCTCCCTTTTCAGGGCGTTTACATGTGCAGTATTAGTTTAAACAGTTTTTTTCCTATTGCTGTGACTTCGATGAAGATCAAAATACATTTTATGACCAATTTATGCACCAAAAGGGTTCACGTTCTTTTTGCAACTGAACTAACTGTGTAGTTGTTTGGACAAATATCACCATAATGAAAAGTCATTAATAATTAATAATTAATAGACATCTAATCTATTACCATCTCCTATACTCTTCAGCGTATTAAATTGTTTGCATTTGTGAGGTGCTATGTACATCATTTAACATGCACTGCTTTTTCTATGGTAGCGTTAATTTAAAGCCAATCTATGATGTGATTTTATTATGATAATATTCTAATAACATCATATAATTTATAATGAAATAATAACAAATGAAAAAATGTAGCTAGACATTAAATGGTACTGGGCTTTCAGATGGGTGCAGCAGTTCCTTGCATAGATGTCATAGAAGATGAACAGAATGAATAATCTTACATCTTATTGTAGTAAGATCTCTAATGTCAAGTTGTGTCTGCAAGGTCAAGCTCTCGTTCTGCACTAGATCACTGAATACAACCCCCCCCCACCCTGAAACACAAAGCAAATCTTTTTTCCCATCCTAATAAGAGGAACAATAGTTTTCAAAGTTATATTAAAAGCAGCTCAAGCTCTCGTGTGAAGCATTGATGTCTAGACTGCTGTTCTTCCATGAACGGGTCAGGGGCCTCATCCCTGACCCACATCCTCTTTTCCTTTTGTCTTTTTCCTATGTCTCTCGATCTTCCCTGCTGGCACAGGACAATTACCATCCAACTTTACTTCCTAAACTTGTCACTGAGGGCCAAGCTATTCCCTGTTGGGGCCTGGCAGCTAGGGTGCGAGGGCGGGACCCCCATGATCGGCCATGCAGAGCAACAACACATAAGGAACCACTAGCTGTTCTCTGATGCCTGGCAGCCAGTGTCAATCATGACAGGAGAGGTGAACAGTGGGAAAAACGGTCCTGATAACAGTTGTGCCTGATTTTTTATCACTGTCTTACAGGGATTACATATTTTGATCCAGAGAAGAACTCACACTGTTAACTTTTTTTCCTCACACTTTAGATCCTATACACCGAACACCTCCTCCCTGTGCATATCACTAGCTAATGACTACATCGGCACATCAGTGAGGGGGAGGTCTAAGAGTGTGTCTAGGTCTTTTCATGCCAGAAGGGCCTCGACCACAAAAGGCCATCCACAAAAGAACCCGTTTATTCTTTTAGAATTGACACCCTTAATTGTTTGAGCTGTCTGATAATGCCTCTCACAGCCTCACCATATCAGCAATAACCTTCTGTCTTGGTTGTATGGGGTGGACATAGGGAGGTGGTGTATAGGGTTCTCAGAGTTTGAACTACATCGTATTGCTATGGGACTGAAATCAGTGTTGAAATATTAAGATTTTTGAGCTGCACTTTCACAACATTAAGGTTTTGTATTCATAACCACTGCTCAAATCTGCATCTGTGTGTGAATTTGCAATCCCTTCAAAGGTCATCAGGGAATCCCATTTCCATATTGTTTGTTAATAGCTTTGTGTGCTTGCCAGCACTACAAATTGAATTTGGAATGATGGGCACTGTGCAATATTGGTTCCTTATTAATTATGTTTGGTGGTGTAGGTACAAATCTCTTGATACTTCAGTCACAATCTTTCAAACCTTTTCTATTATTCTATGAGGCAATGTTAGCCTTAATTAAACAGCACACTATTATTAGTGTAGTGTGTAATAGCTTTCATTCCTGTCAATGGTGAATGTCTGATGCCGACTGTTATGCCAGTCTTTAAGAAATAAAAAGTGTTTAATCCCAATTCTACTTGTGTAATCAGAATAGATTCTCTTCTCATTAGTAAGAAATTGCCATCTTACTCTGTCTTATAAATATGACATTTATTTGAACTTATATTGAAAGCAAATTAATGCATTATTTATGAGGACTCATCAGACTAATAGTTATGTAATTATCAGTTATTTTTTTGCTTTCATATCTTGTGTTTATTTGAGTCTAGTCACTGACACAAGCAACTGACAATAATGAGCATAGCATACTGCAGCATGTAGCCAGTTTGAGGTGAACTGAAAGTTCAAGCTACTGTAATAGAATACCTTTAATAAATACAGCACAACATAACCTTGCTAAAAAAGACACACACTCGCTCACACAGACAGACAAACACACACTATTGTATATATAATATATACAATAATGTGTATGTAGTGTGTATAAATAAAGTTGAATTGAATTGAATTGAACTGTGTGGAACAAACAGCTGACAAAATGACTTTGGAATGATTTTTGGAAAGGTGTGGCTTGTTCTCTTATTATTCAACAAATCAAGCAGATCGACATAGAGAGTTAGAGTTTGAAGATCCTGGCTTTAATTGTGTTCTTGAGGTCTCTTTTTTTTTAACTCAGCCAAAGCTTTGCAGATACAGAGGCTTCATGACAAGATGCAAAACACTGGTAACATTCAGGAACAAGTAGTTGACATTAGATTTTCCGATGTAGAATTTACTTTTATGCTAAGCATTGAATCTTTGAGGATTGTTTGTTGTGTGCGCACAAGGACATGCGGCATGTAGAGACAGACAGAAAATTCCGACCATGATGGTAAATGGTCAACTATACCTCTGAGACACTGCCACAGATGAAACCCGTAGAATAAGTACTGGATATGCGTAAACAGAGGAATGAACAGGCAGCATTACATAGAAAACCATCAAGACGAGTGAGAAAGCTCTTAAAGCTACCAAGGTGCTGAACTTATCACTGAATCCAAACAGCCACACACCGTGGCAGAGACATTGATACTGCCTGTCTACAAAAGGACGGAGCCTGGCTGGGATACGCCGGCGGTGTCTTCCAGCTCCGCATAGAACATCTCCCCCCCTCTCATTCTACAGAGTGGGTTTTTAAACCCTCAACCTGTGTCATCCAAATATGAATATTTGATACCAAGAATTGTTTGTCCAAATTCTTCAACAGCTCAGACTGTTTTGTCTACAGGTCAGATTGTCAATAACCAAATTAGAAACAACAATAATAAAAGTTCTAAATTAGTAACAATTGAAGGAATGAGTTTGACATCATAATTTTAAATAATAATATCACAAGAAATTATAATTTATAAATAGGTAATTAACGATTTTTAATGATTTTGAGTATGAATGAGTATTGAAGGCTAGCATAATACAACAAAACATTTTGTAACAGCTGCTCTGTCAGAAGCTGGTGTTGCTGTTGCAGGAGACAGCCTGTTGCTGTCAGTGTTTTACTCTTGCCGCTATGTTATAGAAAGCCAGGCTTTCTTCACAATATCTCCCCCTCACTTAATGCTCTACAGGGAGCAAGCATTTGACAAATTTGACCTTGTTGGTCAAATTTGGTGGTTGGTAGCATATCACAGTACTTCCACCTGTGAGGTTTTAAAACCATGTATTCTACAAGCTTGTTATGTATAATGTCCATTTAAAATCATGCTGGTAATGACAGGGTGCCACTGCTCAAATAAAATTAAAAAAAGAAAGGAGTGGTGTATTTAAGGCAGGCCAGAGGGCAGGTCTCCTGCTGGTGCCATAATGATGTGGTTTAGTAGCAAAGAGTAGATACACATCCTGCCGTGTAAATAAATAACACATTGTGAAGAAATGTATGCTTGTATATGCTAGCATTAAGCTTGCTCAACTGTAATTTTTAAAGTCTTTGCTATAGTTTTTTGTAAAGTCTGAATGGATGCTAGTGTTTTTTTTTATAAGTTTGGCACAGTAAGTGTGGTTCTGTCCTTTTTTTCTATTATATACACAAACACGTGCACATATACACAGTCTCACACCATCTTGAAGGGTGATCAGAGAGGTGCGGGACATTTCTGTTGACCCTAATCAGGACGCTGTGCAAACCTTTCCACAGTTAGAACAGGTGGTAGTGGATGGAGCTGAGGGCAGTGCACAAAATATCAGGTTGTTTAAAACAGACCATATGACCCCTTTCACCTTTCTGCTTCAGACCCATGACCCTTTCTGACTTCGGAGGCACCTGGACAGGATGCTCAATATGTGAACAATCCGTTGCAATGCACCATCATTTCTGATGCCAGAGTGAAGTTTAAATTAAAAAAGTAGGTTTTGCTCATGCAAAAATAGACTCATGCAGGCAGTAATTGTTTTCGTTGTGTTAACAAATATTTACTATCCATTACCTACACAATGCATGTATTTACTATGAAATATTGTCCAGTCCTAAAAATTTGTGTGTCAAAGTAAATAGTATGAACCTTTGCCTTTAGTGTCCACAAAGAAACTTTGTTATGATACTGAAAACTTCTTGGATCAGTAGCTAAATGTTTTGACCTAGAACAAAGAAGTCCAGATGCCAGGATGGTCCGTTAACTAATGTGAAACGCATAAGAGACGGACGTACAAAAGACTCTATTTGGGCTTTTCCTTCTATTCTGGAAGTTTATATTTTCAGACTTATGTGCTTTCACCAACTAGCCGTAGTGACTGAGTCGCAATAATCAAATAAATTGATTAAGCTCAGGGTCATGCAGCGTACGTGTTACTCAGTTACTGTTCAGCCCTCCGGCCTGCCAGAGGCGCTGTAGGTTTTGTGTTTCTTGTTTGTTAGTATTTAAGTTGCTCTCAGTGTCTTTGTCCTTTGCTGGTTCGTTATAGAGGCTATGTCCAGTACTCGTTTGTCTCTTGTTTGTTTCGATTTCGGTTCAGTTCACTGTCCCTTGTGTGTTTTTGAGCTTTGGCGCCCCCCATTTTACAGTCTGGTCCTTTCGACCCCTCGAAGGCTGCACAAGGGTTAATCATACTCTTGATCCTGTCCTGACTTATGGGGTTGAGATTGATTATTTAATAGTTCTCCTCCAAAACCCTCTGTTATCTGACCATTTCTTACTAACTTTTGAATTTACCATAACAGACCTTACAACAGTTGGAAAGAAGTTTTTTTACAGCAGATGATCTGATGATGCTGTTATTAGATCTAAGGAGATGATTCCAGAATCAATTGTCTCATTCCCTTGTAGCTACACAGAGGAGAGCAGTCATCTTAATCATGAACAGGTAGATTGTCTTGTTGATGATGCTGCAGCTTCACTGCGTACAATTTTAGACACTGTTGCTCCTCTGAAGAAGAAGCCAGTGAATCAGAGGAGGTTGGCTCCCTTGTACAACTCAGAGATTCACATAGCCCGGAAACTAGAAAGGCAGTGGCGTTCCAACAAATTAGGTGAATCCTGCCTAACATGGAAAGACAGTGTAATACTTTACAAAAAAAGCACTTCAGGTTGCTAGAACCACATACAGTATTATTCATCATCAATTGAAGAAAATAAAAACAACCCCAGGTTTCTTTTCAGCACTGTAGACTAAGAGTCAGCCTGGCTACAGTGTGTTTAAATCTCACAGCAATGACTTTATGAATTTCTTTACTAATAAAATCATAAAATCTTTTAACAAATGTCATAAATCAATTTGCAGATCCAACAGTTTTGCTGGTTAGACCTCTGTCTTACTTAAACTGCTTTCCCCCCATAGATGATACTGAGTTAACTTCTATAATTGACTCTACTAAATCAGCTACTTGTCTCTTAGACCCAATCCCAACTAGATTACTCAAAGAAGTTCTTCCATTAATCTGCACGTCAATATTCATATATCAGACCAACCAGTCTCTGCTGACAGGCTATGTACCACAGGCTTTTAAGGTTGCTGTATTCAAACCTTTATTGAAAAAGCCTACAATCGACCGTAAAGAACAGGCAAACTATAGGCCAATATCTAATCTGCCCTTTATTTCTAAAATTCTTGAAAAAATTGTACCTAAACAAATATGTGACCACCTGCGTAGGAATAACCTGTATCAAATTTTTCAGTCAGGATTCAGATTACATCATAGCACAGAAACAGCTCTGATTAGAGTCACTAATGATCTTTTCACAGCGTCAGACAATGGTCTAGTTTCTGTACTTACTGCAGCATTTGATACCATAAATCACAACATTCTATTACAGAGACTGGAACATAGCATTGGTATTAAAGGCATAACACTGGAATAATTTAAATCTTATTTGTTGAACAGATTTCAATTTGTTCATGTTCATGATCCATCTTCCATCCACACAAGAATTAGCTTTGGAGTTCTACAGGGTTCTGTGCTTGGTCCAATACTTTTCAGTCTTTACATGTCTCCTCTTGGTGATATTATTAGGAAACACTAATGAATCAAATTACATTTTCATTGCTGTACAGGTGATACTCATTTATATTTGTCTATGAAACAACCCAATTAGTCAAAATTCAAACCAGATATCAGATCCTGCTTGTCCCGTAACTTCCTTCAACTAAATTCATATAAAACTGAGGTTATTGTAATTGGTGCTAAAAACCATAGAGAGCCATTATTGAATCAGTTAGTTAGTTACTCTGGATGTCATAACGTTAGCTTCAGGTTCTACTGTGAGGAACCTTGGTGTCATCTTTGACCAAGATCTCTCCTTTACATAATACATTAAAGAAATCTAGAACTGCCTACTTCCACTTTAGGAATATTGCTAAAATTAGCAGCATCCTTTCACAGAGTGAAATAGAATAACTTTAAAAAGCCTCCAGTTAATTCAAAATGCTGCAGCCAGAGTTCTGACTGGACTTAGGAAGAGAGATCACATTTCTCCTACATTAGCTTCTCTGCATTGGCTTTCTGTAAAATCTAGGATTGAATTCAAAATTATTCTCCTTACTTACAAAGCTCTTCATAATAAAGCTCCATCTTATCTCAAAGACCTCATAGCTCCTTATGCTCCCAACAGAACGCTTTGTTCTCAGAGCGCTGGTCTGCTTGTGGTTCCTAGAGTTTCTAAATGTAGAATGGGAGGCAGAGCCTTTAGCTACCAAGCTCCTCTCCTATGGGACCAGGTTCCAGTTCAGGTTTGAGAAGCAGACACCCTCTCTAGTTTATAGGCTTAAAACCTGTCTTTTCGCCACAGCTTATAGTTAGAGATGGTTCTGGTTGCTCTGAACCATCTCTTAGTTAAGCTGCTTAGGCTTAGACTGCTGGGGGACCTCCTTTGTACACTGAGCTCCTTTTTTTCTATTTATTTTTCTATTTATTCGATCCACTAACATGCCACCACGTCCACATGTGACTAACTTAGTCTCTTTTTCTCTCATAGTTGTGCTTCTGCCTTTCTGTCTCTCTCTCTGTCCTCATCTACAGGCATTGTCAGACTGAGAGCCGTGTGCCTCCAGTGTTCAGCTG
Organism: Macropodus opercularis; assembly: GCA_030770545.1. Taxonomy (NCBI): domain Eukaryota; kingdom Metazoa; phylum Chordata; class Actinopteri; order Anabantiformes; family Osphronemidae; genus Macropodus; species Macropodus opercularis. The sequence continues at coordinate 6,658,947 of CM061109.1, forward strand.
CTGGTCCAACCACCGGCCTGTATCTGTTGCTGCTTGTCACTGTTGTTGTGTTGTTTTCTCTCTTCTCTATGCCTTCACCCCAACCGGTCAAGGCAGATGGCCGCCCACACTGAGCCTGGGTCTGCTCTCTACTGTTGCTATTAAAATGTACAATTTATTGATTGGCTACAGTAAAAAAATTGCTCTATGTGAGATTTGTTGGGATTAGTTGTGTAATGTCTTAAACCTTGTAAAGTGCCTTGAGAGAACTGTTCTTGTGAATTTGCGCAATATACTGTAAATAAATTTGAATTGAACACTGATTGAATTGAATTGAGTTGAATTTAACTTTATTGTCATGTCAGGATGCAGCAGAATCTGGAAGTGTTCAGTGAGGCTGGTGAATTTAAACTGGTCTCATCCAGTCCATATCTTTTTTAATTGTGGTGTCAACCCACTTTTCAAACCCACCTGCTTCCAGCTGGTGGATGCTGATTAGGATTCGAAGGAGGCGTACCAGCCCCCCCATCTGGAAGCAGGGATGTTTAGTTGCCTCTTGGCCTGTGACTTGGGACTCCAAACCAGCCCATGTCCTGCTGTGGCCAGACTTTAATGAATTGGCCTCCCAATAAACCATCTTCCACCCTCAAAGTCTAAGCTTGGGGCCCTGAGGACGTACGTTGTCGGCTGGTCGCCTTCAGCAAGCCACATAGGACGACATGGGGTCTCAGTCACTTTCTGTGAAGCTCTGAAGTGGGCATTCAGGAACTGGGTCTGCAGGTTAACTTGAGCATCTTCCGATCCTCTCAGGTTGTGACGTTTCTGGGCAAGCAGGATGGTTGCAGTCCTTAAGAACAAACATTTATCCCTATCAGGTGACTGTCTAATTTCTGATACGGCTGGCAGATATGTAATGATTAAAGGTCATCTTCAGGTTCAGACAGTTTCACTACTCAGTACATACCTCCCACCAGTACAGTCTTCTGACTTTATTTCAGATTTTTTTTCTGACTGGATTGGTGAAAATACTGTAATAAAAGCCCTCTTATATATCCGTGATAAACTAAACTTGATGGTGTGTTACAATATAATAATTAAATTGACATTTCAGTCTGTAGGGCAACCAGCAAGTTGTACTATTGACTTCTTGGAGACTATGGACATATAACAATGAATGGGAAAAAAGAACAAGACTGTTACAGTATAATTCTACATTGTTGTTTTTTGTGTTCTGTATGATTACATTGAAACGAATTACTGTTTACGAACCCACCTTCTAATTAAAAACATGGTTTATTTGGTTGTCGTCAAAAACACCCATCTTAATAGAATTTCATTATGTATGAATATGAACAATCTGTTTTGGACAGGTCTGCTATCAGCAGATCCTGCTAGCCCACACGCAGGTGACAGTTTGTGACCCTGAGAGAGAATCAAGGTGTCCCCTGTTATAACAAATCTTGACATGGAAGACATGGGAAACATGGAGACGACACACGGGTCAATTAAAATACTGGAGGTGAAAAGTTCAAGACTGTAGACAACAATTTCAAGTTTAAACAAGAGGATGTCACACACCACTGCTTGACCTACTGGACGGTGCAGCACACTTTGAGAAATTCAAAAGCCTCAACATTCAACTTTACAGAGAACCCACATACAGATCAGATCAAAATTTAGATCAGTATTTACTCGTTGAATATCACCACCCTCCGGAAAAAAACTGCGACTCATCAGAACAATGCAACACTCGGCAGACAGTGTACCATCCAGAGAGAAAGAACAGAAACATGTGGAGGGGGGATTTATAACATGAGGATGTCTGAACTTGACTTTTATCAAATCCACTTGCATTTCCACAATTGACAGGGAAGAGGAACAGCACTGGTATTTCAGTGTTTGAATAATTCAGGAGGGTCCTCAACAAGCATCCCTGTATATCACACTTGCAACAAACACTGTACAAAAAAATTTGGTCCACCCCAAGGACAAAACTCCCAGACACAAACTGAGTAATGTAGTGTATGTAGTTGAATGCGGTAAAGAATATACAGATTTCCATAGAGAAACCAAACAACAGCTTCACCAACAGATGGCACAACACAGCTCATCAGGACAGGATTCAAGAGGCATTTACATCTGAAAGGGAAGGACCACTCCTTTGAGAACAGCAGTGTTCATATCCTGGTTGGGCAAGACAATTGGTTCAAACAAGGAGTCAGGGAGGCTATTCAAGTCAAGGTTGAACGACCCTCTCTCAACAGAGGAGGACGGTTAAGGCACAATCTATCTCCCACTTACAATGCAGTGCTTTCATCACTACCCAGGAGGCGGTTTCACAGTCATTCACATTTAAGCTCAGGTGGCCTCACTGACATAAATGAAAGTCAGGCAGACATTTTTGACATTGTCCATCTCTGAGTAGGACCAAGAAAACCTTTTAATAGCCTGTGCCTATATTACTTCAAACATGGACATGTGTACAATATTTATGTCGGTTTCTCTTCTTGTTCCGTTTGAAAATGGTGTACAGAAGCACAGTTTTCTCCTTTAGGCTGCATCAAGAAGCTTTCTGCAAGCACTTTTGTTTATTTCTTTCACGGCTGAGACAGGTTAAGGATACTGAATAGAGAAATGATGATGCAAAAGGAGATACTGCCAAAAGGGTGATGCTAGACGTGCATAAAATTACTCATGGAGTAATTTGAGAATTTTTGTTATCGGACCAAAGCACTAGTTCTTCAGCCTCATTTTCTTTGCCTTACATTTTAATTGCATGCAATGTCATGCAGTCATTTCAATTGTCATTTATTCAACACAGTTTAAGCACCTTTTTAATGTTTTATTTAAAGATTTGTAGTACTTGCATAGAGTTTTTCATCTCCATTTATAAATGTACTGTATGCATTTTTTTCTTTCATGAGCTGCTTGCCTGCAAAGCTTCCCATCTCTGCACCGCAAAATTCACAGCGCCTACTGTGTACTTACCTTGTCAAGTTCATTATGTCTTGTTACCATGTCTAATCACCATGACTAGTTCACCGTGTCATGTTTATTATGTCTTCATACCATGTCTTGTCAACATGCGTAGTTGACCACATCTCATCCCCTTGTTTAGTTACTGTGAATTCACCTGTTATAAAATAAATTTACTTAATAACAAAACCCTAACAGAGACTAAACCATGACATATCATAAACCACTGTCTTCCTAAGAAAAAAGCATTCCTCTACTAAGTTAACTAAACTAAAACAAACAAACAAAACACAGTATTATATCCTTTTATTTCATAGAGGGAGATTTTAATATTAGTTATATTAATATTTAGAAAGGAAAAGATCTTTCACATTGGGACTTGAAACATAAATTGTGGGTTTTATGTATGTACGTGGGTTTTACGTAAGTATCCACCATGTTCTTTTTCTACTTACTCTCTGCCATTGTTTTGTTGGTACAGTAACACCACAGGTCTCAAACAGTTGCTTGTGTGTCCACCTAAAGAACATAGCTTCAATATCATTCATTTATGAAATAGATCAGAAGAGCTTGTATCTTGTGTTTTTGAAGGTTCACAGATGCAGATTTTTGGCATGTGTGTATGTCAATAAATATCAGGTAAAGGAAAATTCAAGGTCACAAAACAAAACAAAGAAACTCACACTATTCCAATCTGATGAGACACCAAGCACAGCTTGACAAATCTAAAAATTCCATTTGTTTGACTCCAATTTACAGTCATGTGCTTTTTGAATATCTTACACAACTACAATGAATAAATTCATCGCACATGCAACAGTGAAAGCGGCAATTCCATGGAGAGAAATAGGACTTTGGATTTCAGGAGGCCATCATACCACCCTGCTGTGTTTCTCATCCAAACTCATTTGGATGTGTGACTAGGAACGAATCAAAGAGAATTACTTCTAGTCAGCCAAAAAGCTATCTCACATGAACCCAGGCACACGCGTGCACAAACAATACACAGACTGACACATGGCCACAAACATCAGCCCAATGTTTGACTAATTTTTTTTGCATTATTTTCATGGATTGTTTTCTCCATGTTAAAAGCCCGGCATGAAAACTTCCGCTTTCATTAGATTTTTAAATACATGAAGGGGTTCATAAATACTGAAGTTGAACTGTTTTTAAGATAAAACAGTATCTAGTGAGCTCACGTTATTAGTGACATTCATCTTTGTCATGACTATAGAAAAAAATCTAAATAATAAGCTTTTCCGGAGGGGATGCAATTTTATTTCAGAGAGTCTAAATCATTTATCAAAACTTGACTGATGGCTTGATTGGCCTAAATTGAAATCTGATGTTATAAGACAGTGGACTGGATTTGACTGTACAGGTGTACCTAATACATTTTAAGCATCAGATCATGTTTTAAAATAGTCTCCACCTGGATTAACTTTTTGATTATTAAAATCAAATGTTAAATGTGTCATTCACAAGCATTTGTTTTATCACCTCCATTTTACATACATCTTTGGATGTAACCTTCTTCACGAATCCTTAACTTATTAAGTAATTTTTGTAAAACTGTGTGTCAAGTATGAAGGGATTAGTTCTTGAGTCATCTGGAAAACCAGCCACCAACAGCAGCTCAGCCACATTTCCAACCCGTGTTCGCCATCTATCCATAGCTGCTACAGTTTTTACATTATTAGTTATGGTCTGTCTCTGTATGATGATAAATGTGCAGGCAAAAAAGTCTGTAGGTATGTTTGATCAGACAGAAGTGAAGTTATGCTTGTAACTCAGTTCTCTGATACAGCATTACATGCAGAGCATTACACATCACAAATGAATAAAATAAAACCAGCAAGAAAAATTTCCTAAATCAATTTTTTCTGTTCAGTAGGTTTTTCACCTTATCAGTAGTGCATTGTCTTATTCTGACAGACTACTGTGCTACACGTGCATCAACTGAATCATCCTCAAAGCTGAAGGTAAAGTTCTGAGAATGATTAGTGAGATGATTAGTGTAATGATAGTGTCAGATAGTAAGAGAAGCCAAAAGAGATACAAAAACACAGACTGGGTGGGGAGCTGTGATTCTTCAAGCTTGCTTAATTCTTGAACCAGCATATACTGTATGTTCCAACATTGGTTTAGTGGTTGGATTTTCACCTGTGAAGTGTTTAAACACTCAGGCTGTTCAAGCTAATTAAGAGACTTAGAATTATGATTCAGCTCTGGGTCCTTTGTCTCTGGCAGGATAGCTTTTTGCCCTGGTGTTGGGATAGCATCATCACACATTTTCTCTCTTGTTCTTGAGCCTCATCTTTCAATTCACGTTCCAGGTCCATTTCCCATCCTCTGCATCCAGGAGTTAATATCCTTCATCTGGAACTGAGGTGTCGTGCACTGAATAATCATCCAGCATGTCCAGCATTGTTGAGGCATGGATGGGGGTGCAGTCTTTGCTAAAGAGTGTGTAGAGGGTGGTGCTCAGCACACAGCATGCTTGTATTCAGGTTTAGGGGTTGATGATGTGCGATATGTGTGTCGTTATTTTCACCACTTGAGGCCTGTTGGTAAGAAAGTCTCTAATTCAGGAACACGGCAAAGTGAAAAATCCCAGGATGTGAGGTTTGGAAACCAGTTTATGTGAAATAATTGTGTTGAGGGCGGAGAAGAAATTAACAAAGATGATCCTATCATAAATGAACATGAGGTGCTACGGAGACTCCACCCTCTGTGGAATGATTCCCAGTGTGGGCAAACTGGTGATTGTCCAAACAAAACGGCCGATATCCTTGATGTGTTGTAGGATGAGCTTCTCGAAGCACTTCATTATTATCAGGTTGAGTGCAAATGGGCGGCAGCTGAGGGAGTGGATAGCAGAGTTATTAAGCACTGGAACAATGATGGATGATTTAAAGCAGCCAGCTGGAAGGAAAGGTTGAATATGTCCAGAAATATTCCTTCCCAGTTGATCTGCACATGACAAAAGCATCCGTCAGAGATCATAGCCTTGGTGACATTGATCCTCCACAGTGTGGCGTGGATCTCACCTGGTGGCATTGTAGAGTGTGGGTCTTCTGGGTTCCTTTTGTGAGTGTCAAGGCACGTAGATACGTAAAGATTCCAGATAATTGATAATGGCAACCATTTGTGTAAATAAATGTCTATTACAAATAATTTCAGCCATTTTATTTTACCTCTACTGAGGTATCATGTATTCAGTTTATGCTCCATCCTTGAATGAAACGAATCTAATCTAATAAACCTAATCTATGAGTTAGCCTGTTCATTTCACATCACAACACTGTTTTCTGGTAAAGCACACAGTGAAATCATGGAGTGATGCTTCATGTGTCCTTGTGTGTTGTTGTTCATGCAGCAAAATTATTGAGCTCCAAAATGTTCATTCACATTTAAAATAATTCAGAATTAGATTGCTTTGTGTTTCTCTGTCATGCTGATACAGACAAATTCTCAGTGTCCATGTTGTGTAATTAATTTTAATGATTACAGAATTTGTGTCAGAACAATGAGCACAATAATGTCACAGACACAGATACGATGAGACTTAACAATACTGCAGATAACAACAAGATAGGTTTTATTTTGACAATAAATAATAATAATAATAATGAATGGTTAATGGAGTAACCACTGTAGACAGCGCATATAAGCTTTAGAACTTCACAATTAACAGATGTGCTTCCATTGTGATGTGACAAGGGGTCCACTACAAAGTAATTCAAGTAAAACATAAAATACAGCCGCAAATCGTGTGGCTATTAACTCTTTGTGTTTTACAGTTGGCTCTTTCTGGTGATTGTCTGTGTTTGGGACCAAGCACAATACACAATTTATTGTGTAAACTGGCGATACTATACATCATATACTGTACATTAACACATGATGTGACTACAGCCTACAGCCTTCAGTCTGGCCAGGTCACTATTTCACCACAGGGCCACATATGGTATATGGGCAAACAATAACTCACTCTCGAACTCAAAACACAAGAAATGTCTCGAATTAACCCGATTGCATGTCTTTGGACTCAAGTCCAAATTGAGAACTCCACCTATTTATTTTGTTATGTCTACATTATAACATTTGGTACAAAAACAAGACAAACAATCCAAGAGATTTTATCGAACTAATTACTGTTTACAAAGACTCAAGAATGACAATAACATATTGTAAGCTGCACATTGTGAAAAGAATTTAATGAATCTTTGTTCCACTTATTCTGGTCTTGCACACATACAAACAGCTTTGGAAGAAATTAGGTTACAAACCTTTACTACAAATTACACACATAGTGAATATTGAGTAAACACCTTGTGAAAACTGTCATTATTGCCAGAATCTCTTGTGCATGCATATCAAATGGATGGAAAGCTTCTCTACACCTGGAACCAACGGTGTTGCTGAAAGATATTTTGGTTAAATGAGGACTGCCAGGTTTATGTTTAGTTGAACACGTGGCCACTTTCTCAACCCATGTTGAGAAACTGATGTCTAGAGTAATATTTTGGGGGATTAATTTTCATTTGTTAAGAAACTAAAGTCATATTATAAACCACATTTAAAGCAATGTTAAAAGATTGATTTCGAGTGCTTCATGTTAATGTTTCAGTTCCAGTTATTAATGCGGCTCTTGTCTTGGTGTGGCTCTTAAAAGCATACGGCAGTCATCTTTAACGGACATACAGTACCAGGTTGATGATTCGAAACTTCTGGCCTGTGGGGGCACTTGTGTTTTTGTTCTTTTCTGTGGCCGTTTCCACGAGAGAAACATCCACCGACCTCGTCCTCCTTCTACATACCCCAGCTCATTACATATTGATCTCAGTGTTGTGGGCTAATTGAATGAATTGTCTAACATTAGACAGTGCTGGTGTGTTTCAGAAATGGGGGGGGGGGGTCTCTGTGGCTTCAACAAATTCCCTTGGATTGTTGTTAGAGTCCTGGCTTCTGACAAAGCAGCCTAGGCCCTCAGTGCCTAAATAACGAGCTGCATGCCTGACAGGTGTGTCGAGATTAGAGGAAGGCTTTTTCCCAACACCCCTCTACACACATCACCCATCACCTCACCATCATCCCACCCTCTTACAGTAAACATACCCATCAGCCTGCCTGGCCACTCTGGGGAGCATAAGGGGAGAGCATGTTTGACATAATTAATTGGCTCTTTCTATAAAGTGAGTCAAAAGAGATGAAAAGGGTTATCAGGCTGAAATAATTAATTTAGAACCAAATTTGCTGACAGTTGGGTTCTCTCAACAATTCACCTTTTTTGTCTCATCAGTGACTGTTGAATGATGGAGAGCCTGATATTGACTGACAAAAAAGGAATTTAATTAATTTGAACCTGCAGAGAACGCCCTGGTTCTATACAGTACGTATTGTAGGGTTTCTTTTTTTTTTTTTCGCTATTCATTATGAAGCTAATGTAGCAAGCATTTTATTCATCTTATTTTAAAATGAAAGTGGAAATTATATGCAATGACCAGGGAGGTTACATACATCTCTGCCTTTGCTGCTTTACATGCGGTGCCCTATTCATATCGAACGATTACAGTAATTAACGGGTTTCAGAAGGAATATTATGCCAATCAATGAAAAGAGCTGGTGCCCAGAGAAGCATTTCTAGGATCATTCACAAGCTGAATTAAAGAGCACGCCTGAGATCAGTTGATCTAAGTTAATTCTCATCTCAATAGATTCAATTAGGCACTAATTTCAACTGAATAAAGGCTCATTCACACATTTGCCTGATCACTGTTGAAAATACGTTTTTGTTCCTTCTGGCTCCTGCATGTTGAACTGCAATACAGGAATTTAACAACTGCTGAGAATTTATTGTTTGTGAACAAGGTATGGTTGAGTGTAAAAGAGTAAGAGCAGCAAGAGGTGAGGTCTTGCGTTTGTGGCTGAACAATGAAAAAAACAATTCATGTCTGCCCAGGACACTGCTTTTTATCCACTTGGTCCTTTATTTCTGAGCTGTCCCACCCGAAATTATATTTATATTACATTTTTTTGTCTTATGATGTTCATGCAAGTTTATTAATTAAATGAAAGCTAATAATTCCTTGTCTGGTTTCAATAGCTTTGAGTATTCTTATATACAGGTTCTTGTCTGTGATTTGAATATTTCTTTGACTAAATATATTCCACCTCTTTCACAGCTTTTCACATTGAAAGGTAGCCATTTTATTGTAGTCTGTTTTTACTAATTCCACTGTTAGAATTTACACAAATTTATACTGAACCCTGAATTCTATTGTCAGATAGATGCAGCGAAGTTTCTTCTCCTCCTAGGGCACAGGTTTACATGGAGGCATTATGGCTGCCTCCTCTGGCATTTTTTTTTTCACTGAGGAGATGAAGCAGCACTGGCTGTCAGACTGTACACCTTGTTCTTCCTAAGGTGCTCATGTAAACAACCTCTTCTGCAGACGCAGTAACAAGAGAGCTCACTTTCCACCTCACAGCCCCACATGTTGTTCCTGTTAGAGATGCATTCCCTCCACGCAAGTTTCCCTTCTAATCGGGGGTGTCAAAGACAGAAGAGGGAGAAAGACAGAGATAGGAGAGAGAGGGAGAATTTCACAGGAGATACCTGCATTCACGGCTTTAAACTCTACATACAAGAAGCTCAGTGTCGCAGAGAAGCTAAGTGTCAATCAAGGGGCATTCGCCTGTGCAGGCCTAAAATAGTGGGTTGGTGCAGGAAAAGAAAATGTGCTCCCAGATTATTTACACACTCAAGTGAGTGAGAGTCAAACATCTGCTCCTAGAACAGATTGTTATAGCCTACTGTATGTGTGTTTTGAAGGATGGAAATTATTTGCTATATAAATACATATCTGTTATTTACACAACAGTAAGGACTGTGCTGCTGGTATTTGATGCCAGTCCTCTTGGTACTCTGAGCCATCTCTTTTAAAACCCTCCTTCGGGGAGAGTCCTGACTACATTAGACTACAGATGAGGCGCTTCTATGCCATATTTGCTCTGGTGTGCCATATCCACACTTATCTCTGGCAGATGATTGACAGGTTAGGGTTTATTTCCCCTGAGACCCCACTCCCATTCTTTTCTGATTGGTCGGTCTTCCTTCCTTGCTCTCATTAAACCCCTTATCTCAGTGCCCTGCTCATAAGGTTTATCTTTTTAATTATGTTGCACCTAATCTGCTAAAGACTCTTCATGGGTGCCTATCAATGGCCACGGTCCTCTGTGTTCCAGACCTTTCAGCTGTCTGGTCATACTCAAACCTACATACACAATCTTCTTGGACACACATGGGCCAGACCTTTCACTGTTTCCTCCCTCAAAAGCCAAACCTTTGTGTACAACGTCTATTGACAAGAGATAACCTGGTTATACACAAGCTAAGAGATACATTCTATGAACAAATTATTTTTTCTGTGTCTTCTTTGGGGGGCGGGGGGGGGGGGGGGGGGGTTGCAGTGCTCACAATTCAACAGGTCAACAAGCTTACATTTTACCACTTTTATATTCAGTAATTGTACCTTCCTGCTTTGCTGGACATCTAGACTTGGTTCTGGAAGGGATAAGATTCTAACTTAGATGTGGCATCACCACATTTCACATCCCCAAGCATTTTTTACATAAACAACAACAGATATAAAATACACTTAAAAATTCAAGTTCATGTGTGATTTTGTTAACCCCTGTATTAACTAAAGGTGTACAAATTAAAGACTTTCAGATTTTGCACATTACCGCTTGCCAAAAAAATCACTAATGCCAGGGAAGAACTGGACGACATCAGTTGTAAACAACACTTTCAAAGAAGCACATTATGTAGGTTCAAGTAGTAAAGCAACCGATAAACATTTCAACCTGTCTCCCAGTCCCTCTTTATCCAAGATCCTCTAGGGATACATTTAGGTCCCACAGGCTCTCAAGTTTAACCTCCAATATTTAAGCGCACTGACGTTTACATTTGGCCTAGCTGGTAACTACAAGGTTATTTTAAAAATTTACAAAATTGTAAAACATATAAAATTGTTAAAGAACACAGAGTGATATAACATTACACATATTACATATACTCGAACAATTAATAAGTGGATCCATAATCTCGATTCTCTGCAGGGAAATAAACCAGTAGCTGCAAGCCAGGATTTCTATCCTGAAAGCCACATTATGAAATTTACACTTTGCAATCATTATCCCAGCCTCTTTTCAAATCTTTCTTTGCCTTTGTCATCCATGCTTGTTGACAATGAAGTGTGGAGCCTGTCTGGCATGATATCAGGGGTGAATGTGGAGGAAGGGGGGATAATTGATTTGACTTTGGCGGTAGCAAATCCCTGTGAGGTTTGAGGGCGAACGAAGGAGGAGCAGGCTCATAGTGTGTAATCACTGGGTAACCATGACACCACAGACAATAAGCCCTCTTAATAAGCCTGATCTGCATCAATGGGGTAGAGAAAGATGCAAGAGAGCCAGGAAAGGCAGTGGCAGCTCTTTTAATGGCTGTTAACTTGTTTTTTTCTGGGGGACTTGAAGCAGGGATTAAGTATTCTCACAGTATTCTCTAATGCCACTGAATACCATGAAGGTTGGTCATATAGCACAGGGTATATTCCTCAAACATCAACATGCAGATATACTGTATGCTTACGCTTTGAAACACGGAATTGTGTTGTTAGTATGTATTTGTTGTTGTATATTTGTTGTTGGGAAATAAAACAGGAGAGGATAATTGTGCTGAAATGCATAGTGGTTGTGTTTTGGTGCTGTTTTGTCCTAATTTTGGCTACACAAGGTATTTTATCTTTATTTTTATTATCTTTTTCGCTGGCTTACATGCGTTGAAACATTTCAAACAAAACAAAACTACAAAAATTTATATATAGACTGCAATGATGCATTTAGTTCACTGGTATTCACTGTCCACTAGTGTTGATATATGAGAAATTCAGTTCTTATAGGCCAAACAGCATTTCCAGAGGTTGAAACTATAGCTGATGGTTATTTTTTTCTTCAGGTTTTATTTGATGCCGACTATAGAAATCATGTATTAAAAGATGATGATAATTGAAAACAGTTTGAAGAATTTTCCAGAGAAAAATCAATGAATGCAATTAGAGAGTATATGGAGTCACAGAGACTGTAGTGAAGGAACAAGTTGTTGGCCTTGGTCTTTCTTTTCAGGCACAACTTAGCATAACAATAAATAAAATACTATAGATTTGTTGGAAAATGTGACTTGTTTAGCCATTCTTTTACACACCTTTGAAAATGCACATTTTCATCTCTCAGTCAATCTTGCAGTTGTTACCAAACAATGAGATCACATAAAAAGTGAGTAGAGAATGATAATAAACAGCAGGTAGTACGCTAATTTGCTATTTGCAGCTTTCCTCGTGGCCTGCAGGTCATGTACATGACCTGAGTGTTGTGTTATTTTAGACCACACACTAGCCATCTTTGTCCGTCTCTTCCTGCGCCATCATTCTCTCACATACACATACTGTATAGCTAAGTGGATTACACACCGGTGATTTGTGTTTTACCAAAAGTATTTAGTCACGGAGCACACAGCAATTCAAAGCGGGGATTAGGTCACTAGCATGTCATCCGTTTGGTCAGCAAGCATGTCTAATGGCATCAGTGATTTAACACGTCAGATGTGTCTGTCAGAAGATATGCTAACAGGACAGGATGAAGGCTGTTTGCAGACAGCACACAGCAGGAAAACAACTGACCAAAAACAGCATGCAGGAGAGACAATATTTTTGTTCTATTTGTACAGTTAGGTTCCAAATCTGATTCAAATTATGTTTGTTTAGAATAGTTCAAAGGTTTAACTTATCTACATTTGATGGAGAATAACTTTTAACATTTGATGGAGAATAACTTCTCCATCAAATGGAAAAATCTTAATACTCAATGGTGACTCTTCTAAATAATATGTAAAACTTACACAACAGACAATCAAATTGTATTATTGTTACCTCAGTTTCATTTATTATAGCTATAATATCGCATAGGATGTATTTAGAAAAAAACCTACCACCTAGCATTTTGGGTCAAATATAATTATTACAGTGGAAGTGTTTCCAGTATTCTTCCTATGCTGCTCAGAAATATCCTACAATTTCCCCCTTTAACCTTGACATATAACGTGCTTTTTTACTTGAATTAGGTCAAAATAGTGTCTATGACAAAATCATGTATAACTATTTCAATTCAATTGGAATTCTGTTCAGATCAGTTTCTGCTTTCATTGAATCCATTGGCATGTGTAAAATCTAACTTTTTGAAGCAGGCATTCAAAGGAAGGTGAAGAAAATAGAGAACTGAACATCTAAGGTAAATATTCTAAGACAATCACACACCATAATGCTGATCTTGTACCTCCACACATATGCCAACAGTAACAAAGTTTGTTCTTACTTGAATATTTTGTTTTGTACCTTCCTGACAGAGGAAGGGAGAGTCCAAATCACTAGGGAACCATGACAGTGCCTTTGAAGTCTCGAACCATCTCTGAGAAAATTTGGTTTGACCTCCATGACCAAGTGGCCGTGAAGTTTGTGTCAGGGCAAGAAATCACTGTATGATGACAATGCCATATGCGATTAGACACAAACATAGTTTGTGCCTGAAGAAGGCACACAGTCGGACTTTCATAGCTGTTGACAATTGTGTAGGCAGTGGCGGTTGTCTAGGGTGTTTATGTAATTACATGTTATAATTTTATGGTCATTTAAAAATGTTGGTAAATTGCTGCTGAGAAATTACCTGTCTCCTCAGGTAAATGTGTTATATACATGTGTTTCGGTAAGTTTTGTGCCCTTCTGATGATACTGGATAGTGGTTGTCTCAGTATGATGAATATCCATTGTATGGATGTTTATAGAGATTTTGTGACTTGAACATGTGTCACCAAAGTCCTAACTATCTACATCTATAGATATGCTGGTGCTAATAAGTTCCTAATGCGCATTTTGTAAGATATGTCATTAAACATTAAACATGACCAACTACACATCACACAGGTAAATACTAAGTTTGTTTAGTTGCTGTACATAGTCAACAGATTATTAATAAATTTAGACAATGTAAACATAGCCAACAATACCATGTGGAACTCATTCATTAGTCTGGTTGTTTTGACCACTTCATACCTCCTAGATTTGTGCATTTAGATATGGATGACTCCACAGAGGAACAGTATGTTTTTAAAAACAGTCCAATATTTCATTGTTGTACATAATATTGATTGATATTAATGTTTAATTTATGCAAATAAATTTTTAAGAATAAAAACACACACACGCAGTATATACCACAGCCCTTTATTTATTGATGGTCATGGTCACTACAGTCAAATTGTTCAGTGTGTAGAGGGGGTGAAAACATTGCTAAGGCAATATGAAGAGATGTGTAGTGTTGTGCCCCCTACTGGTGACCTACAATCTGTACATCTGGATTCGGCAGTAAAACACAATGGAGCACAAGTCAGCATGAAGTACAATTACTACATACACTTTGTTTTTAATGAAATGTCAATATCCACATAATGAATATATTAGACAATATTTTTTTAATAGGTTAGGGTGAGTGATGTTATATATATGATGTTGTGAACACCATGGGTGAACACACCCATTTTCGTATTCAGAGGTGGGAATGAACTATTTATTTATGGAGAAGTATTGTTGGTCAATATATTCTCAACACATAAAATAAAAACATTCTGATATTCGACATTTTTTATAAGAATACTACTACTACTACTACTATTATTAATAATAATAATAATACATGTGTGCTAAAAATACCGGACCATTACTGTAACAGTTTGATGCTGTTACAGGTACAATACTGTTATAAGTAGAAAATCTGAGTGAACTCTTCAAGCTTAAATGTGGAGTGGTTTGCAGTTAAGTTAGTTTGACTGCAGTGACCAGTTATATAAAGATTTTACTGAAACCCTTTTGTACATGTATATTTTCATCAGTATCACATCAGCTAAATCATTTTACCATAAATACATTTATAAACTTGGTCATTTCACATGTTATTCCTTTAGCCTCCAATTTAGTGTAATGTTATAAAGGTGATTTTAAACCATAACACTCTATTATAATATTTACGTACTGCCAGAAATGTATGGCTAAACGTGGGCCATATCCCAATCTTTAAAAAAAAAACAATCCACCATCTAAATTGTGATAGCTCATTCGTTCTTAAATAAAACAGACAGGTAAACATAACCAGTGGAAAGGGTTGTTTGTTCTATTAAGAGAGAAGGCAGAATTCTATTTTATTATTTAGTTTGTAGGCTTAGCACTATTAATATTTTCAGAAGTCTTAAACAAGTTTTAAGAAGGACGATTTTAATTTATGATTATGAGAATTGGTCAACTTCAAAACTGATTATATTTAAGAACAAGTGACCCTGAAGCTGACGTAAATAGTCTAGTCACACATTAGCTGATATGCTGTGATGCAGCCACTGTCACAGCTTGAATGCACTGATGAAACTGACTAAATGATCAGTTCAGCAGATTATAACAGTATATAGTAATGCACGTTCAATTACAAATGTCTTTCATGATGTGGTTACTTTGTTTTTAGCACCTGGGAACAATAGTGCCAGACTACTGAGAGACAGACCTTAAACACTGCTAGATTTAATTATTTGTACATTTATTCATTCATTCCTTTGTCTGCAGTCAGTGCTCTGTGGATGTAACAGTAGACTGAACAGGATGTAATGACAACCAATTAGCTGATTTTGGCACAAAACACTTTCAACCCTCATACCACCTGAGACCAGTATCAGATTCATTTTCGTCTCTTGTATCTGCCCAAGGTCTCGGGCATGGTCTAGCTGCTTCTCACAGCCATTTTGAGGCTCTCTTATTAAAAGACATGCTGACAGAGCAAAGCATCTATCGCACTGGCTGGAAATATGACTCGAGGATGTACTGTACCTGCTGCTAAACTACAAAACTCCATTATTACCTCTATTTCAGCTCACTCTTACAGAGCTGAGGAGAGTGGATACACTGGTCGAGTACAAGTCTGATTGTGATTGATGGCTTCCCATTAGCCAGTCTGTTATTGCTCCAACTGGGGGGAACGACCACTGAGTTGTAACACAACGCATTACCTGAGTCTCTCTCCCCAGCCCCATCTGAAGGCTGCTTAAATAAAATATAGACCCTCTCTTCGAGAACCTCATTCCTTGTTCAAGGCACTCTGATTGTTATCCCGCCAGATGTGATTTGCTCAGAATTTCCACTCAATAAACACATCATTAGTATTCATATTAAGTGAAGTTAGTGTAGGGGATATCTACACCTTTTCTATCTCTCTCTCCCTGCTCTACAGGCCTGTCTGTCCTGGAAATGGAAAAATCCTCTGTAGCTTTACCAGGTCTGTTTTTTTTTCATTTTCTCTTTGGTACTCCATGTCAAAATGATTGATTGGGACCAGAGCACGGAGTGTCCTACATTACCCCAACAAATGATCTGGCCCTTGCCTTGCAGACCTTGGCCAGAAAGAAATCAATATTTCACCATTAAAATCTATCAGAGGAGAGTTGGGGCAGTGGCTGTCAGAGGCAACGCTATCAAGTCACTGCAATATTAAAGCTGACACCTGCAGCATATGAGTAATCAATATCTAGTGGTTCACAGAACATTTGTGGTCACCTTTTAGGCAGTGATGGATGTCCCCTGGGGCAGTGATTCATGTTGTGACAATGTTTAACAGGGTTTTACTCCGTTTTAGATGGTAATTCCTCAGAGACCATCTTGATATGGAGCAATGTGGTTACCCACCAATGCCTATTTTACTGTATTTAGCCTGTCCTCTGATATTACTCCCTGTCTTTACAGGTGTTGTGCTCTGCTATGTAAAAAAAACAAACACAAAGTCAAATATAGCAAAAGGCTTGCAGTAGCCTCATTGTGCCAAATGGTTTGGTGTCAGGAATGGTAAAATGGAAATCATAATATTATGCTGAATCTGTCTCCATATGCAATTACTGTAGACATGTATGAATTGTAGCTTTCTTCTTCTGTTTTTTTGGCTTTTCCCTTTTAGGGGTTGCCACAGCGAGTCATCTTCCTCCATTTAACCCAGTCCTCTGACTCCTCCTCTCTCACACCAACTAACTTCATGTCCTTTACACTACATCCAGATATCTCCCCTTTGGTCTTCCTAGACCTTCTGCCTGGCAGCTCCAATCTCAACATCCATTTACCAATATATTCACAATCTCTCCTCTGAACATGTCCAAACCACCTCAATCTGGCCTCTGACTTTATCTCTAAAACATCCAGCATGAGCTGTGCCTCTGATGTACTCATTCCCAAAGCGAACCTCAACATCTTGAGCCCTGCAACCTCCAGCTCTACCTCCTGTCTTTTCTGCGTTCAGTGCCACTGTCTCTAAGTTGTACAGCATCGCCTCTGATGCTCTGGACCATTGACCTTAAATAGTTAAAATCCTGCACTTTCTTTACTTCTGCTCTCTGTAACCTCAGAATTGTATCTTTAACACTGTGAATTAATACAGATATGATGCAGGTTGGTGTGTCCATAGCTCAAGTTATTAATGTACGTCAACAGATTAGCTTGGACACATCCTCAGTAATAGAACCAGAAATGGTTGGAGGTTTCAGGTCTTACCATAAACTTTATGTGAGATGGCTCTACCTTCCAAAGTTCTGACCATGTGATCTTCCAATCACATTCATGAGTCGTACATGTTGACTGCTTCCACTTATTCCAGTCCTCACCACATTTCTGGCAGTGACTCTCTGAATTGTGTAAGGTAATTTTCCTCAGTAGAAATTATTATTGTTACTTGTTTTATTATATTTATTCTGAGCTCAGTAGAATAAGATAAATGTCATGATTCTTTACTTCTGCAGAAGGCAACACCTTCTATTGTTAGAACTACCAGCTAAGAGCAACAGAGGTTTCTTGTCTTTATGTTTTACATCCTGACCACAAGGAACAAAACATCTTCATACTGCAGATGCTGTAAACTGTGCTAGGGAGAAAAGGATATTTAGCTTCAATCCATCCTATTTTGACTTTTAGGCAGAGGTATTCCTGGTATTGTTTCTGTAGCCTCTTGGTATTGTTTTGTAAGTTCCTGGTTTTGCTTTTGCATATGGAGATTTCAGTATAGATACCTATGCAGAGGGAAAAGCACATTGTACCCATTCTGCTGAGTGCCTTGTGCACTCTGTATGAATCTGTACCTTCAGGTCTGAATAAATAACGAAAGACAACTAAGTTTTTACAACTGTAGCTGTACTTACCCATGCAAACTTATTTGTACTGCCATAGAGAGCAATGCAGACTTTAGAAATGGAAACAAAATCCAAAGTAAGATACTCAATTGAGGCAGATGGCCACCCATCAAATACCTTGAAACGTTTGCCTGCCGCCCAGGCAGTGGCTCAGAGGCCCCCAGTGTGTCAGCTTAACCTGCATAGCAACTCTGCCACCTGTGTGTAAACGTGCATTTGTGTGCGCGAATGGGTGAATGAGACGCAGTGTCAAAGCGCTTTACAAGTCCAGACCATTTACCATTAGTTGTGAACAAAGACGTTTTTCTGTTAATCAGCACATCCATATTGAATCAAATCAACCAATCTCTGTATACATAACTATAGACCTATATCTAATCTGCCCTTTATTTCTAAAGTTATTGAAATAAATTGTAGCTAAACAACTATGTTACCACCTGCGTAGAAATACCCTGAATGAAAATTTCTAGTCAGGATTCAGATTTCATCATAGCACAGAAACAGCTCTGATTAGAGTCACTAATGATCTTCTCACAGCTTCAGACAATGGTCTAGTTTCTGTACTTGTCCTGTTAAATCTTAGTGCAGCATTTGATACGATAGATCACGAGATTCTATTGCAGAGACTGGAACATAGCACTGGGATTAAAGGAAAAGCACTGGGATGGTTTAAGTCTTATCTGTTGAACATATTCCGAATTTGTTCATGTTCATGATCTTCCATCCGCACAAAAAATAGCTTTGGAGTTCCACAGGGTTCTGTGCTTGATCCAATACTTTTCAGTCTTTACATGTCTCCCCTTGGTAATATTATTAGGAAACACTCATAGTGTCAAGACTCCTTTAGCTTTTTTTGCTCCCAACAGAACACTTTGTTCTCAGAGCGCTGGTCTGGTTCCTAGAGTTTCTAAATGGAGGCAGAGCCTTTAGCTACCAAGCTCCTCTCATGTGGAACCAGCTTCCAGTCCAGGTTCGAGAAGCAGACACCCTCTCTACTTTCAAATCTAGGCTTAAAACCTTTCTTTTTGACAAAGCATATAATTAGAGATGGTTCTGGTCTCTCGAAACCATCTCTTAGTTAAGCTGCTATAGATTTAGACTACTGGGGGACCTCCTTCATTCACTGAGTTCCTCTGCTTTTCGATTTCTTGTATCCACTAACATGCCTCCATGTCCACATGTGACTAACGTTGTCTCTTTTTATCTCGTAGTTGTGCTTCTCCCCTTCTGTCTCTCTCTCTCTCTCTATTCTCATCTACAAGTACTCAGAGACATGTGTCTCCAGTGTTCAGTTGCTGGTCCAACCATCCTGCCTGTGTTCTGTTGCTGCTTGTTTTGTTGTTGTTGTGTTCTTTTCTCTCTTCTCTATCTCCTCATCCCAACCAGTCAAGGCAGATGGCCGCCCACACTGAGCCTGGGTCTGCTGGAGGTTTCTTCCTCTCTATAGAGGGAGTTTTTCCACTGTTGCTATTAAAATGTACAATTTATTGATTGGCTACAATTAAAAGCTTGCTCTATGTTGGATTTGTTAGGTCTAGTTCTGTAAGGTCTTGAACCTTACTTGCAAAGTGCCTTGAGATAACTGATGTATCAACAGCTCCCCTGTATTTATTCTTCACCTCATTCACACCTCTGGTTGCTAGCTTGTCAGTTCACCTACCTGCTCAACAACCTGCATTTCAGCCATGCTCCAGCTCTTTATGAAATCCAGACCACGTAAACTCAGATTTTGTTTCATAGTTCTGCCTTTTTACAGTTTTCCATGCCACTGTCAGCCAGGCCGCCTGTCTGCCGTGCCGTTCAGCCAGGCCAGTGTTTCTGTTTAAGTTTAGAAGGGTGCGCTTTAACGACCCTGAAAGATTAACTATACAGCTTGGTTAGCATTGGTTTAATGAACTGGAGCCATGCAGGACAGCACAGTCCTGCATATATTACAATTAGCTTTATGTTTGTCTAAATACACACTAAGAAAGTACAAAAGGCTATAGGGACAATAATAAACTATGTAAATAAACTAAATAGGTAACAAAAGAAAAAAGTATTGTTTTAGACATGAATGGGGTGGAAACTGGAACCTACCTCCTCCTGCCACTCTGTAGATCTAATTGTCAAAAAATATAAACGGACATTAAACCAAGCAAAAACATAAAAGACAGAGGTTTTACATTGAAATATAAGTGTATTATCGCCAATCATTGTAGTCCAGGTGTATGAAGACAACGACTGGCTTGCCTTTAGCAAATATTTGAGAGCTCTCAACCTTGCCTCCTGACCCTCATTCTCTGAAGGAGATAATTGCTTGTCAGGAATAAATAGAGAGATTAATGAATTCATTAGTGGTAGGGAGTTTAGCTCTTCAGAACAGCACTTACTGCTATGACACATCACGCCTATTGTTTTACTAGGTAGTTAGCCTTGAACAATAACATTCACACAGCAAATTGCCTCATACACTCATGTAAACCACAGAGAGTGTTCCTATCCTGAAATTCCACAATAATGCAAACAAAGGTTCTTCAAATCCTGAATATTCATCTTAATTACTTTTTTCTACAAGAGCCTGTTTCTCAGAGCTGTTACAAGACAGGACACATTAATCCACATTAGAGATGAAGACCGTACAGTTGACGTGTGCAATTTTGCTGTGGTACTATTGTTCACCTGCAGAGTTTGTGCCAGATGTACTGTAGCATCTCTGCTTAATTACAGTATGTGAAGCTTTAAATACATTTTGGAAATTTATTTAAAAAATATATCATTTTAAAAATATCCCAAACTATGTTTGATACAGCCATATTTTATTTGTTTTCAAAAACAGTTAGTAAAGAACCATCAAGATTATTGGACTTTATATATTTTTGTTTAAGATGATCATAACCAGAATATTATGACTGCTGCAGTGCACATTTATAAATACATACTGTATTTACTTATTAGCACATATCTTTGTATAAATATAATTGCATTTACTTTTAAAACCAATTTCAATTTCATTTCAAACTCTTGATTTGCATTAGATTCAAGTAATGTGTTTATACGGTTTAACAGCATGTCATTAATGCTGTGTTGTTTCCCTTTACAGGTATTGTCAGGGTTGTGTATGAGGTGAAACTGGAACTGAATGGAGTTAAATAAGAATAAAATAAGAGTTCAAAAATTGCCTTATTTCTTGCCAGTGTTACAGATCTGAGTTTTCCAAGTTTGGAAACATGTTTTGCAGACATTAAGCGACAGACAGCATGTCTGCAGGTACACACTAACTTGTGTAAGTCACTAATAATCATCTCAGACCTTCAGATAATTGTCTACATCTAGTTTCTCTCTCCTAGTTGTGTTTCTCTCTTTCTGTCTCTCTCTATTCTCATCTCCAGGTATCCTCAGACTCAGAGCCGTGTGTCTCCGGTGTTCAGTTGCTGGTCCAACCATCCCGCCTGTGTTCTGTTGCTGCTTGTTTTGTTGTTGTGGTTGTGTTCTTTTCTCTCTTCTCTATCCCCTCACCCCAACCGGTCAAGGCAAATGGCCGCCCACATTGAGCCTGGGTCTGCTGGAGGTTTCTTCCTCGTTAGAGAGGGAGTTTTTCCTCTCCAGTGTTGCTATTTAAATGTATAATTTATTGACTGGCTACAATTAAAAGCTTGCTCTATGTGAAAATTGTGGGTTTAGTTGTTTAAGGTCTTAAAACCTTACTTGTAAAGTGCCTTGAGATAACTGATGTTGTGAATCGGCCCTATGTAAATAAAGTTGAATTGAATTGAATTCTAAATCACAAGAACCTATTATAGAGACTGAAACATAGCATCAAGAATACAGTAACAGCATGGTTTCTCGTTTATTAAACATACTCCAATTTGTTTATGTTGATCATAACTCTTACCACACATACAAAAATGAATTCCACTGGCCCAATACTTTGCACTCTACTGTATACTCTGTTCTATGTAATATTAATAGGAAACACTCTATACATGTTCATTGGTATGGAAAAGAGAAAGTTATATCTATCGATAAAACAATATGAAAAAAACAAATTAGACAAACTTGTTTAAAAGTCATAAAGTTCTACAGTAGATGTCTTGTAACTTTCTTCAGCTAAATTCAGATGTTACAGAGTTACAGTATTTGTGCCCAAAACAGCGGAATAAACCAATTAAATTAGATAATAACTCTCAATGACTTAATGATTCTACTAGGACCTTCTCTGAGGACCTTGGTGTTTTCTTTACTTTTTAGGAAATGAATCCATGAATTTGTAGCTGGACAACTATAAACACTTACTCACGGGACCTCTCAACAATCCAAAAAAAAGTCTCCAGTTAATTTAAGATTGTGTGACTGAAATTAGCAAAACTCTAATTCTCCCACATTAGCTCACCTTCTTTGGCTCCGTGTATAACCGAAGATAATTTATTGTATTTCAAAAACTTATTTATATTTCCAACAGAACACTTACTTCTCAGAGAACTGGCCCACTTGTGGTTTCTAAAGTTTCTAAATGTAGACTGAGAGGCAGAGCCTTTAGTTAGTTAGTACTCCCCCCCTGTGAAACCAGCTCCCAGTTTAGTTCAGTACAAACAAGACGCTCCTATTGTTTTTGCAGATGTTTTATTATAACATTCTGCAAATATTCTATAATAAATTCTAAAATAACTCATTATAGATAACTTAATTGGCATTTGGTGCTGTATAGTCCTTTGTAACCACAACTTGTTTGTTGAATAAAAAAAGTTGTTTGTACTTATACTGATTGTTATGCTTGTACTTACTGTAACTCCTACAGTATACGTGTACCTGAATTCATACATTCTGGAATAGTTTTCTCTTCACAGAAAACATACTAGGAAGTCTGCTAATGCACTGATGACATGTCTTTAGCATCTAAATCTGAGTGAACTGTAGGCAGAACATTTGGAACATTACTAAGTCACACGAACAAAGGTCAGAATAAGACAACCTTAATTAAATACATTTTAACAGCATAACCTTGAAAATGAAAAAAAAAGTGTTAACATGGATAAAATGAGGAAAGTATACCAATACATCCTTGTTTTACAAGGTATTTTAGAGTGTGTGAACAAAAAGTTTAGAAGCTTACTTTTATTTAGGCGTTTTAAATCTATTGCCAAAATAAGGCCTTTTAAAGATTAGTTTTCTCGTTTCAATTTTCCACATCACAATTTATTAAAAACACTGCTAATTTAAAACTGTGTCCAGAATAGGTCATACTCAATATAATACTGCTTCATCTTAATTTGGGTTAGTTTCTCTGCCAGCAAGTTATCTGTAATCTACTGTATGAATTTTATTTTGTCAACAATTCTACAGTAAATTATCAAATCTACCTTAGAACAAAGACATCAAATGATCTTTCTGAAAATAACATTTCTTCAAAATAACACCATAAAGTCTTATCACCCAGTCAATTTTAGGAAATAATTTAACTACTTTAACTGTTCAGGTGTTTGTCAGTGTTAGTTTCTAATGTATATTTGTAAGTATGTGTAACTAGTTTTATGGAATTGCACACATGCACCCTACACTGTTTAATTTTAAGGCCTACCTACATGTCATCGTTTAGCTTCCGTCAAGGTTTATAATAACAGATAACAATCAAGTTTAGATTGAAAACAATAAGCTGAGAAAGTTGGCACTTCTGCCAATTTAGGTAAAGTAAACAAGCAACTGAAAAGACTGAAGAAAATATTTTGCAATGGTCTATAATTAAAATTCCAAAAGCCAAGCCAATGTTGACAGATATAACCCCTTCCTCCACTGGTCAACTCCAAAAGTAACATTTCTTAAAAAAAACCCAAGACCTTTGCACAGTGAGTTAAAAGAACTTTGTTGATTGTAATGATAATAATGATCATTATTAATTTACATGTCATTGTACCTTGTAGAACATACAGAGCATACTCTTGGAAATATGAACGCTGGATGTTCTATGTTCTCCCAGCCACTGCATTACAAATCCCCATTCTTTATCAGTTAAACATAAATGGGTACATCATTTAAGTACATATCAAAAAATAGATTTGTATATAAATTAACTAGGCTGTGTGTTATTTGCCGATATGTACATGGTTACAATAAATCAGCATATAAGAGCAAAGTTTAAAACTGAGTCAAGTGTGTTTGGCACAAAAAAGCCAAAGGTTTCAAACACCTGAGCTGCTTTGCAAAAGGATGATGCTTTGTTGCTGTGCAGAAGGATTAGTTCGCTGCTAATCCCTTTCCAGGCAAAGTAAATATAAACTTCACATAAGAAAAACAGACATTTCTCTCGTTGTTCACTTCAGCTGAGGTCAGAATGAAGCTAGCGAGCACTGTGAGCTCCATATGACCAATCAAAAATACTGTTTAGTCCAGCACCTAGCAACAGGAAGCTAATCAAAACCTCTGGGCCCTGTCAACTGCTGATTAGCCTGCATGCAGATATTCCCTGAGAACCTGCCTCTGGATTTAGCTTGGTGCACAAAGTCAACTTTTGTTTGATGGACCAACGAGTTTTCAGTCTTGATGGGACTTCTCCTGAATGAATTTGCATTCATACTGGAAAAAAACCAAAAAAGAAACAGGAAGAAAAAAAACATTAAACACACCGTTATACACTTTGAGTGTATAACTCAATTGAGGCAACCCCACATCATATTTTGTGCATTACAGTCCACTTTAGGAAACATACATCAATACAACATATGACATTGAAATATCTATGTCTTACCAATGCTAACTGCCGTCCTATGTTTCCCATAGTTATCACTCCGGCAAAGAAGATACAAGGTAACCAGGAGCGAATGTACAGGAAGTCTGGAGAAGTATACCTGTGCGTGGGAGAAACACATTAAAGCAACATCTGAATGATTCTTTCACCACCAGCTAGGCCTATACTGACTGTCTTGCAATGTTAACTTATGTTAATCAATAACTTTTTATCTCAAGTAATTATTTCAAGTTCTTCCCCTTCACATATTTTCCAACAACTTATTTCTCCTAGATGTTTATTTTTTTTTTTTTCACATACATTGCTTATTTAAATGTATTATCACCCAAACCTGTTCTGAGGGAACTTACTGAAACACTCCATTGTAAACCAAGAGCTGGGTGGCTAGTGTTGCCAGCAGAGCAATGCTGACTCCTAGGCCAAAGCCACTGCGAGAGCGGTCAAATGTCCACCACAATCCTATAGAGAGTGCTGCCAGAGTTAGAGACAGCTGGATATTGTTGGCAAAGTCAACTTTCTGACAGCAACAGGTCAAGGCTTAAACTGTACAGTATAATGCCTGTGTAACGTACTTACAATGTTTAGTGGTGAGATGAGGGTACCTGCACAACTCACTCAGCTGGCCTAGGAACACTTTAATTTTAAAAGGTCTCAAAATTCAAGTCAAGGCGTATGAATACTTTTGCAAGGCAATGAATTTGAACGCTCAAATGCAAAACTTTTTTCTGATTCAGCAAGTCACAGTTCTCAAGCTTGACACTACTACTCGGATTTTGCCATTCAATGACCTGAAAGCAATCTGACCACAGCAACGTCTATATATCTATATAGAGAGAGAGAGAGAGACCACCAGCAAAAACATGACAAGGATACAGCACTGGCATGGTTAATGCCCACGAACACAGCCACACACCGCATCACACTGGACCATTCCCGCTTGAATTTGTGTGGTTCACCTAAACGTCTGTCAATGCATGGATATAAGAGCCCGATCATTGCTGCAAGAAAGGACATAGAAAAGATGTAAGTAACTTTAGAGAGACTTAAAATGGCAAACCAACATGTGTCTATGGGTACAAGACATTTGTTTCCTTGACCACAAAGCATAACCAACTTCGACTGGTATTTTGAAAAATACAATTAAAGTGCAGTAGTTTGCACAACAACTCACACAGATAAACTCTGACTTAACTAATTTGGCTGCAAAACAATTTTGGTCAGAAGACAGTAACTTTCATCAGGGGAATAAAGAATAGTGTTGTAGCAACAAGTGGAAGCAACAGGCAGTAGGAGGACAGTTGTGTCTGAGAACTAACGAGTTTCAGGCTGTCCTTCAGGCTGAGCCACTAGGCAGCAGACAGCACCGCACTGAATTTGCACCCACTGCCTCACATGGAACAACATTTCGGCAACTTTGGCAAGATGAACCTGTTGTGCATCCACATCATGTGTGGCTCGGTTATAGGTGGTGTTTTAATAGCATTTTGCACATAACAAGAAACTGTAGGACATCATCAGGAAAATGACCAACATGCATTCAGCATAATTAACAGTGCAAAAAAACATGGAACTGAATGAACTGTTTTGACAACCAGGATTTCTCAGACAGACAAGAGACAATCTTGAAGTCAGCCTCTGTCACCAATCTGGATCACAAGTTGGTAATTACCCCCCCCCCCCCTTTAGCTTGCTAATTCTGAAGAGGTTTGTGCAGTTGTGTAACAATAATCATTTTGTCCTTCTTGGAAACCAAAGAGCTGATCTATGACCCAAAAGCTGAAAAGGTGTCCATAGGCTGTCTTCATTAAAAATGTGCACATCTCTCTTGGTGTCTTCATTCACACCTAGTCTCAGATATTGTATATTTCTACTCTAAGCACCAGCAGCATTTTCTATGCAGATTTATGTCTTTATGTCTTTGAGGCACAGCAGAAGGTCCTGCTGCTGTTTTAGTGGAATGTGTTTGAGACCATCATTAAATATGATGGATTGACTGTGCAGTTTAGGTCGCAGGTTGCACATGTGATGGGATCTGTCATGAAGATTAAGGGGAATAAACTATTCATGCTATTTCACCTTAATCACAGTCCCTTTATAAATATATTTATTGTCATATTTAAAAAGCAGTGTTTACCTTGTACCTAGCTTTCTCTCATTACACTTCACACTATTAATGTCACATTTGATCTTACATCACAATGAATCTTCATTCACTGCTCATTTGTTGTGCATTCTTTAATTGGGAAAATAATTCCACTTAAACTTCATGTTACTT
This sequence comes from Macropodus opercularis, assembly GCA_030770545.1. Classification (NCBI taxonomy): domain Eukaryota; kingdom Metazoa; phylum Chordata; class Actinopteri; order Anabantiformes; family Osphronemidae; genus Macropodus; species Macropodus opercularis. The sequence goes on from CM061109.1 coordinate 6,686,223, forward strand.
TACCTGTGTTTCACATTCTTATCTTTTCCAAAACATTAAGACATAAATAATCTAGACAGAATATTCTGAGTCATCATTTGTGCACAAAACACAAACCTGAAGCTGTGCCACAGCAGGGTGGCACCCACCAGGCTGAGGAAAAGATACTGCTGATGACATCAGGAGGGAAGAGGGTGACATTTCTCTGTACCTGAAGCAAGTTTAGCACAAGGGCCAGAAAAACACCCACAGAAAACAGCAAGGCCCCTCGGATCACCAGATTAGTAGTTCTACAATACAGGGCAAAACGAGTCAATGGATTTGGAAAATACCTAAACAGTAAGATGTGATAGCACTAAATTGTACACAAGCAACATAATCTAGAAATACATGTCAAAATAAAAATCAGATACAAACAGAATTATGAGACATAAAACACATGCCACGCCTATGTGGAGCAGGTGATGAACTAACCTGTTAGTGATGCCTAAAATATAGGGGCCCCGGGTCCACTGTTGTTGGCTGCTGGTCACTGTGCTGTCACTCATTGCTGTCATTGTCAGAGACATTAAGGCATAAAAACCTCCCTTCAGTTCTCAATAGTCCACTGGCAGCTCCAAACAAACAAGCAAGAACTAAGTTACTCACAACCAATGTGCCACTACTTTGCGCAAAGCTGATACTGAAATTTGACATGCTTTCAATTATAGCAATACACAACACATTGTTCAAGATGTTAACCATGTGCATATGAATAATACCTTCAATACATCTACAACCTGGGTCATCATTTATACTGTTCTCCTAACAGGTGAAACTATGCTTAGTTTAAGCAATAGTGAATCAGTTGTTCTGCGAGCTATCTACCATACCATCTGTTACAAACTTTCTGAAACTGTGATTTTGTTGTTGGTCTTAAATAAAGTAATTCTTGTAATGTAAATATTATATAACAGTGTGCAAATATATATTTGGTTAAGCAGCCAACAAACAGCTAAAATATTATGTGCAGCCATTTAATGACCACTTAAGAAAAAACTTGATAATGTGCCTCTAACAAAATAACGCTTCTACCTACTGTTTTGTGTTCACCTGATACCGATACTGCTTCATGTTCAAAGAAATTCCTGTGCTTTCTCTAGATAAGGACTATAACGTCACCCTATTACGTTGAATTCCTTGTAAGTGGTTTAATACAGTGGCACAAACTGATAATACGGACGTTATCCAAATACATTACTGTGCATCAACATAAGCGGTTTCTACTCCTACAGTAAATAAACAAGGGTATAGGAATAAACGTCGCACTATTTTTAAACCCAGTCACCGAAGACATAACGTTTACAGCCGTTTTTACGATTTGTCTCATCAAGATACTAGATTTGCATTAATCATCTTATCGCTAGCCAACAACATGTGTTTGTCGGCTATAACGTTCTATTGATCAAAAACGCCTGACGAGAGTTTAAAAAAGCTACTAAGGAACTAAATTACAGTGGAATAATTCAGTAGCCGTAATATTAGCAAACATGCTAAAGTGGCTAAGGCTAGACCAAGTTAACTAGCAAACGGTAACTTTAGTTTCAACAACTTGGACAGAAGCAAAACGTCAGGGCTTGACTCGGGTTAAGCATAATAAAACAGAACTGGGAAAGTTTAGGATGAAGGTTGGGCTCCGGATAAGGAGAAAGAAACTTCACCTCTCTCCCTCCGAAAGCATAGCTAACGCTACTCAAGCACTGAAGTTTAACGCTAAAGAGCTAACTGCCTGCTAAACTCCATTCGTAGTAGACAGCTACCACACAGAGAACGCTTTAGTCTTGCACCGCACTTACCTTATTGTGTCAGAGACCTTTCACAAACTATAATATAAATATACATTTCACATGGTATTAAAAGATTTCACTGAATAATATTAAGCTGTAACACACACAAAAAAACTAGCCTTCTCTCCCTACTGACACTACTTCCGGTTACCCGAACTAAATGAGCAGCCAATAGGCTCATTCAAGAACTGCGGCTCGCTCGAGCAATTGATGGAAGCAACAGCAGGAGGCGGAGAAAAAATTGCCGAGTTTGTTTAACCTTTCCAGCAGCAATACGGATGCTATCTGAATAAACTTACTTATTCTCTGGGGCAAAATAAATTACGTGTTTGATTTCACGTCTCTATTACTAGTCATTATTCTGTTTTGTTTGGTTGAAAGCCCAACAGTTGATAATGATGTGTTTAAAGTTTAACCTTGATAGGAATCTAAAATTTGACATGAAATTGATTAAATTGCAAATTAAAATTAGAAAAGCATCCTTCTTGTTGTTGTTGTTAGGCCAATTATTAGGCATATATTTTTATTATAATTATTGTCACGCTTTCAATCTGCCAGAACTCAAATTTCCAATAAATTTTTGGAAGCAGGCCTCGGTTGAGGGCATTTTATATCTCTTGGGTAAATAGTCAATGGTAAATGATCTGCACTTGTATAGCGCTTTTCTACCTATAGGTACGCTTTCACGCTGCCAGAATGAGGAATGATTGCACTTCCACAAAAAGATCCAAGAATTGATAATGATCGTAAATAAAAAAAATCCAACTCATTTCTGAACAGGCCAGCCCAAAAGGATTTTTGCATGTCATTACAAACATGTAATAACACATTTGCAACTGTATGAAAATGTAATGAAAGGTATAAACCATGCAGGCTAACCCAATATGATAGGTCAGTCAAAAACGTTACTCACATGTAAAAACGCATACTTGTATCATCCACATGCTTTTCTCCTAAATTACCTTTTCTCACTGAGAGATGCCAGGTCAGTCAGAACAACATTTGATGGTACAAATTGTACTTTGTATGCTTTCTAATATAGCTTTTCATGCCAGCGTGTCTGCAAAGTTGTTCCCCTTTGCAATGACTGTGTTAGTCTTCTGATGAGCAGCACATTTAATTTTTGAGAGGGCCTTGGGCATTGCTTCTAAGATTGGAGAAATGGCTTCCCTGTGGGTAATGGGAGTGTCATCTGTCCATTCAAATCCTCTTTGTTTCCAGAGGCTGTGTCGATATTTATTTGTTTAGCTTTTCATGATTTACAGGGAGCTGAGTTTGATTTCTTTCTACGAAACAAATGCATAACTTGTTTCGCGTGTCAACACATTTGTAACTGTGTAGAAACAACTAGTGTAATGAGATGCAAAAAACAAAATTAGTTTTTGCAAAACAAGCACGTAATGAGAAACTAATATTTTGCATCTCATTTGCACTTATTTCATATTCGATTACAACCAACCGTAATGAGCTGCAAAAAACAAAATTAGTTTTCGCATCTCATTACGTGGTTGTTTGACATCTCATTACACACTTGTTATTACACAGTTACGAATGTGTTATTACACATGTGGATTGTTGGCAAGAGGCTCTATCCATAGTGTCAAGAGTTTTGCTGTTGCATTTTGTGCTCTTTAAAATGCGGGTCGGAGCTATCCATGGTTCTGAATTCCACCCAGAAATTGTTCTGGTACTTTCTGGTGATTAATTTTTGGTCCACTGCCTCTGAGGAGTCTTGCCTGATCCACTATATTTCTTACTCTTGTTCCGTGTATTATAAAACTCATCAACTGGGAGGCTACTCAAGGCAGACTGACCGACCGACAGGTATAACTATTAAAAGGAGTGTCTCTCCTAACTAGACAAGACAGGACAGGGCTGGACCCAGTCGTGCAGGTACCTCAAAATAACTGTTAAGCAGGAAAATATAGAACAATGTAACAAAGTATCTGACCAGAACCAAAAAGCTCTGCAACATAAGACAAAATTCAGAACATAAAGACTACATTAAAAGTCGCTATACGGATGGGAAACAACTCATTGACAAGGACAGGAGAATGCAAACTATAAACTTACTGACATGTAGAAGACCGACCACCGGGTGAACATCCTGACTGGAGTTACGCATAACATACATGCAAAGAGCAAACGAAGTAACGACTGGCAAGGAGCATGTGCATGGATAAACTGAGGCCTTAAATACAAAATGTAGAAAACAGCTGAAAATAACTGAAAATGTGTTTAACAGTGTGTAATAAGATGCGAAACAAGCATGTAATGATATGCAAAAACCAAAATCTGTTTCAGATCTCATTACACACTGTGTAATAGAACATGCGTAATGAGATGTGAAACAGTTTTTTTGCATTTCATTACATGTTTTTTTTTGCATTTATTATGCTTAACCCGAGTCACAAATGTGTTATTACACGTGTGTAATAAGATGCGAAACAAGCACGTAATGAGATGGGAAAACTAATATTGGATTTTGCATCTCATTTGCACGAGTTTCACATTTCATTACAAACGTGTAATAACACACTGTGTACCAGAACATGCAAAAACTAATACTGGATTTAGCATCACATTATATGAAAAGGAAGGTTTTAAGCCTAGATTTAAAACTAGAGAGGGTGTCTGCTGAACTGGAAGCTGGTTCCACAGGAGAGGAGCTTGGGAGCTTAAGACTCTGCCTTACATTTAGAAACCACAAGTAGACCAGCGCTCTAAGAACGAAGCGGTCTGTAGGAGCACAAGGAACTATGAGGTCTTTAAGATATGATGGAGCTTTATTAGGAAGAGCTTTGTAAGTTAGTGAGAAATGTCTTGCTAAGTCCAGTCAGAACTCTGGCTGCAGCATTTTGAATTAACTAGAGGCTTTTTAAAGAGTTACTGGGACATCCTATGAGTAGGGAGTTACAGTAGTTCAGCCTAGAGGTAACAAATGCATGGATTAATTTTCCAGCATCACTCTGTGAAAGGATGCTCCTAATGTTAGCAATATTCCTAAAGTGGAAATAGGCAGTTCTAGAGATTTCTTCAATGTATCATGTGAAAGAAAGAGCTTGGTCAGTCTGACCTTGGATTTATGGTTCTTAGTTAAATAAACATTTACAAATCAAAAGGTGACATCGTCCAGGTGGTGACTTGTACCGCTGCTCATCAACTTTAGTGAGTGCGTGTAATCCTACTCTAAAAGATTTTATACCTCTCTGCTTTGGCTCGAATGGATTATAATCTGAATATGTAGGTGGAGCATCTTGGCTAAATTTCTCTTTTTCCAACATTTCTTCGGCTTCTGGTTCTCCTCTTTTGTCAGCTGTGTCTTCATCCTTCTTAGGCCAAGTTTTCTCAATCCATTTATAGTCTTTCTTCATCTAGTCCACTAAGGAAGCCAGAACCTTTCCATTCTCTTCTTTTTTCAAACTTTGCTCCTTTGATTGCTTGTTTTACTTCTACAAGAGAGAAATGTCCTTGTTTATTTAATAGTTTTGATTTTATCACTTTGCTGAACATCACCTGGACAGCCAGCGGTTAAATAACGACTGAACATCAACATCAACTTATCACCGGTAATATTTTACACACTGATTATTTGATCTTTGATTGGCATAATCAGGAATCATTAACTCCTGTGTTACAATTTTAGAATACTAAACACTAAACTAATAATTCTTAGACAGGCGTGCTCTGGCTAAGTAATACATTTGACTATGACCACTGGAGCCCTTTATTTTGTGTTTTTGAAAATCAAGTCACAACTAATAGTGGGTTTCTTAGGAGGTCTGTTGCTGTACATGGAAAAACATTAATCGGGCCAGACTACTTGATATGTTTTTCACAGTGGAGAGTGCAGAGCTGAGATTCCAATTCAGTCAACCTCACCCCCAGGAGGAGGAAATGCTTTACACTTATCACTACAGACGACAGAGGAGAGGCTAAACATTTGCCACATCAAGCAAGACAAAACAGGAGAAACAGAGAGAGACAGAGAAGCCATGGCTAATATAAATACTTAGCTAAAAGTATTTAGTTTGGATTGCAAAAGAAAAAAAAATCATTAGCAGGACATGTCTTAGGTGCCTGAGTATTATAATTGTATGTTGACCTCTAAATGATTGCTGCCAAATAAAAACTGGTAATGAATGAAACTAATATAACTAATATAAAAAAATCCAGCTGTGCACCAATCAGCTCTGGCACACAACACAATAAATGTCATTCAAGTTTCTCATGTTCAAGTTGATGTATGATGACATGAATTGTTTTCTATATAATCTTTTCTTAATGAAGTATAGGTTTGTTAAGGTTTGTTGTTTGTTAAGGTTCTAATTATGGACTGTGTCAATTGGTGCAATAGTATGGTCACTTCAAACAACAATACACTTACAAAATAGTATGTAAACAAATTACTGAATCTCACTGAAAAAAAAGTCAACACTTTCATTTGGTACTTCAACATGACTTACCACTCAGATTACATTCAGTATTTAGATTCAGGAGAGCTATGATGATGAATATATCTTTTTGCCATTTATTATTGATGTAACAAGATGACTCGACAGGTTCTACACATCTGTACTGTCCCATGGGATATTCACTTAACCCCAATAATTAGAGTGATAAAAGAACTCTGGTGGGTATGGGGAGGTTAAGGGGGTTTTCAATTAGTTGTCAAGGGCTGCTTGGAGGCCCCCTGACACAGCCAGACAACGGCCAGGGATACAATTCATCATCCTGCTTGTGCCAAATGCTAAAGACCTTTTCATTATCAGACCACTGAGTCCCACTGTTAGCTCCTTCAGCATAAATGTGAGTGATGGCACAGCAGGGTGGGCTGTGACTGTGGATGGTGATAGAGGGGTGGTGCTCAGCTCTTGCTATAAATGTCATCACAATTGGACCGTTGCGAATCCCGACTCCAAAATAATAGGCCCTGTGACCTCTCTGTTGTCTATAATTAACCTCTAACCCTCTCCATCCCTGGCCTTATTCACCAATCCCCAGACAGCCGTGATGTGGGAAATGCTGTTTGCGAAGCCTCTCAAAACTTGGATCTAATTTCTCTCACTATAGTCAGAGAAAATGAGAAAGGCTGTGTGACAGTAACAAAAGAAAATTACTGTTTTCTATTGTATTCTAGTAAATCTACATGTTGGGGATTATCCATTATTGATGAAATTATACTTTATCTATGATAAGGATTCCCAAAATAGGTCTGAGAAGTAAATAAGTAAATACATTAAAACAAATCCCACTTTAAAAAGTCACACAAACATGGGAATCCTTAGGTTTTGTTGAGGTATTTATTGTGATATCTTTTTGGTTGGCAGTCAGAAAATCTTATTCCACTTGTGCACATGTAAACGTTTCTTTTTTTGACGTTGACAAGCACAATTCTGTCATGTCTTCACCAGCAGGGGAATATTTAGGCTTTAACAGAGAGGTTTCGCTAAAAACCAAAAAAAAGAAGGACAATACAGGTACCTTCCCTGTCTGACATTTACCACAACAATGAAAACGATGGCAAGGTTACAGGACGTGTCAGCTAACTAACAGAGAAACACAATAGAAAGTCAAAATAGAAATCATTGTTATTTGGAGCTGACACATGTACATAATGACATTTTTGTGGACACCCACAGACCATTAAATGAGAAATAATACACAAGCAGGTAATGGGACATAAAATACTGGGAGCAGACATTTCTCATTGTCAGGCATCGGGAACAGAGAGCAGTGGTGCATCATTGTCTGTGCAAATTCTTGAGACTAAGAGGAGGAAATGCTAATGCCCTGTTCCTGGCAGCACCATGGAAGCCATGCCAGCATGTGTGTGGTATATTGAATGATAATGACAATGCAGGTTATATTCCCAGTGAGCAAGCCTGTGGAACAATGATTACAGATAGGTCAGTGTGTCCTTAGCAACTCAAGGGATTCTGATTCCAATGCTAATCAGAAAGGTTGCCCATTGAAATATATCTGTACTTGCAATTCAGGATAAAATCAGATGGAATATGCCATTTAGCCCCAAACTGTGTAATGAAAGCCTGTTTCTTTTAAACCAAGAGCGTTTGTACATAGGCTTTTGACAGTCTTAGCCTATTGCACCACCTGCTGGCCTGCTGGAACAGGAATGGTAAACACTTGTTTTTGTTCTAGGGCTCTTAGTGGCAATTATATGCCACAAGGCATGTTGATAAATGACCTTTACAGTATTCTATATAGTTTGTAATTTGAGGTGGAAAGTCAAATAGATGCTTCATCTCCCTGTTAGTTGGATAATACAGGCACAATTTTATACAGCTTGATGAAGGGTCTAAGCAGTGGGACTCATCCCCTGGCGCAGGTTTCACCACTCTTACCCCTCAGCACCATCGGTCACCCTGTCTCCCCCCTCCACCTCCTCTCTTTGATTGTACTTTATTTTTATTCCATGGAGAGAAACAAGAAGGAGAGAGAAGGCACAGTGATGCTCAGCTGCACACTCAATATAGGTTAATGGAAGGGCGGAGAGTCTGAGCTCAGGGTGGCTCTGATTGGATGGCCAGCAATGTGCAGCTTCTCTGCAGCACAACCTGTCACTGTTAATCAGAGGCTATCTCTTAACAGTCAGCCAGGGCTATCAGAGAGGTGAGCCCATTGCTATTCAGGACGAAACAGATGATAAATCATTTGTACATAATTAGTGCTCAGCAAGGTTATAACTGACACGTATTTTCATCTTAATTAGAAGGGAAATTTGTTCCATTAATTTAATTTGATGTGCATGAGCAGCTATGCACCTAACTAAGTTAATCTTACACCTGTCAGGGTGGAAATGGAGTTGGGCCTTGAATTACAGGGGAAATGAGAAGACTCCTTTGTCAGATATAAGCACATATATTCAGGACAAGTGGTCTGAAGTGATGCAATACACAGTCAGTCTGGTTTAATTTTGCCTTACACAATGATAAATAAAGTTATGCAAGACCTTGACGGGGAATGGAAAATAAATTGATGATACATCTTGGTGCTCTACAATAGCAATTAATGTATCCAGAAAAGATATTTAAGTGTCAGAAATGGGCATGATGAGAAATGTTCTATCATGTGACTCATTCATAAACAGCAGCCTTTATATATTTGAGTGTGAATCAATGTCTGATCTTTTTGCAGTAAAGCAAGCAGGGATAAGTCCAAGGACAAGGTTTCTTTTCATTGTTCAAAGCTGTATGAAGCCGTAGTAACTGCCTCAAAGAGGTGGTTCAATAGAGAGGAAGGTGGAGAATGACTGATTTAGTCACTATAAGGTTTCTAATGGAATTCTCCACTGCCTCTCAGGCCTAAGCTGACAACCATTACCTACACTGATGCATAGTCCATTACAGGACCCCCTGTAATAGAGTGTCTATCATGTGAAATACAGAGATGTCAGGTGCCAAAGCATGCACTTTCACCCATGTGTGAAGGTTTAATTCAACTGTAATGGCTTTTCTTTTAGACATTGCGGCATGGCCTTACAAATGTATTACATGTCAACACGGAAAGAGTGACAGAAAGATCAAGCACATACTTTTAAAATGGCACAGTTAGATACTAAATAACACTTCTCCAATTTCTTTCTTAGCCAGAGCAGTTGAAACATGACCAGACCTGCTGATCAGCAACTCATGATTGTGTCTTTCCAAGAGCTTAATTAACACATTTGCAGTTAATGTATTATCTATGAGGCGACAGAGTGGTAGTAAAGGGACAAATGGTTGGTTAATCGACTGATTTGATCTATAAAAATTGTATACTAAACTAAATCTTAAGTTATTTATTACTTACTATTTCATCATGCTTGCAAGCAACTTTTTAGATCTTCATGCAAACCCATGCTTGGGTTTGACGTGATAAACTACAAAATGTTAGTAACTTCAGACACTTTGATATATATGCAACCACTATACATGACTCATGTATCAGATATTGTTTTTTTAGAAATTTATTTCTGCATTTTGTTTCATTAATAATTATGTATTTGATTTAACACACTTAATATGAAATACTTGCAATTACAATAACAATTCTCTCAACAATCATTCCATACAGAGATTATTTGGCATTTTTCCTACGTTTTTTACACGAGACCACACTACTTTCACTGCTGGCCTTGTGGCTTTCCTCCGTCTTTCCATCTTTCATCATCTCCTCCTGAGCCATGGGCTCAATAATGGTACCCAGCCGGGTAACCACCTTGGGCCTGGTGAGCTTTTTAATTGTGCGTTCCGTGTTCCAGGTGCGACCAAGTGGAGAGCGCATGGTGCTCTCAAATTGCAAGTGGGACTCAAACGGAAAGGGCAGCAAGTTCACCTGGTGGGAACTGATACAGCTGTTTCTCTTCTCTGAGATGATAACGGTGGGCAGGTGCTGGTCTTTTCTGGGCAGGGGTGGTGCAGCCTTGATTCTAAACCTCTTGCTTTTCTTGCGGGATGGCTTAAGTCCTATCCCTCCCCATTCCCCCCACCCAGGCAGTGTCAGGTCTACCACCTTAGGCTTCCCATCCTCTTCCTGCTTCTTCTTGTCTCTCAGGAAGTCTGAGACAACATCATCTCCAGCAAAAGCCTCTTTAATGAGAAACCTCTGGTCCATCTTATCATCAGTGTCCTCAGTGTCCTCAACAGTTGGAATGAGAGGCACTTGTACGCTATTTGTGTCTTTGGTGAGAACTTCAGTTAGCTCAATTCCTCTCTTCCTTTTTCTCTTTTTACCCTGATTCTCACTACTAGGCTGTAGTTTCTTTATGGGTGGCGGAGTGTGGGGCTGGGCCGGTGCTATATCTGTGACTGAATTGTCCTGACCAAGAAGCTTCAAACCGTCCAGAGGTTTTTCCCACTCAGTGTCACTGTGGCAAGAACTTGCTGCTGCTTCAGCCTCGCAATGGCTGTGTGCCAATCCTCTTAGAATGCTTGTGAACTCTGAAAGTTCAGCTTCTTCTATATCTGAAGCATCTAATTTCTCTGCTGCAACCTCATGATCCTCTTCCTTATCATCCACAGATATTACTAGTCCTTTGTTAGAGTTTTCACACTGGCGCAGTTTCCTCCTACTATTGAATTCTCTGAGGAGTGTTTCCTCTTCGGTCTCCTCAATCTCAACATCCTCTTCAGTTGTATTTTCTGGTGCTCCAGCCTCCTCAGGTGTAACATGCACAACCATATTTTCATCATTTAAGTGATCTTCAGACAGTTTCCCTCTCATCCAGGGATTTGAAGAATCTGGCATTTCAGCATCATTCACAAGAGAAGGCATTATCTCTTCTTCACCGGCATCCTCCTCCTCCTCCTTGTTTAGAGATGTCACTAGCTTATGAGTTAGCTCTTTGTTTAGCTCCAGCTGCTGCTGCATGGCTTTGCGAGCACCTTCATCATATTTAGCCATTATTACTTTGGACTTTGCCCACTTTCCACTGTTCTGATGCTTTAGTGACATTCTCTCCTGCATGCGGGCCATCTCCATCTTATTCAACTCCTCTAAAGCAGCAGAGGGATCTGTCTTTACCATCTCTTCAAACTGCTTTAGGAACGTTTTCCCCTTGTTTTTGTTGTGCACCTTATGGTATTTCTTACTCTTGATCTTCCTCTCCCTCCGGGTCTTAGCCTCATAGTATGATTGCAGAGCCCTGGCTTTCTGCAGCTCTGCACGACGGATCTTTGCTTCCTCCAGGCTCATCGCCTTTAGGGAAGCCTCCTCAGCAGGGGTCAAAATAGGGTCATTAATAGGTTGGTTGTTGGCAGACAAAAGGGCAAAAACTTCCTGCTCAAGTGGGGTTTGTGCCTTCCATCCAGTGACCACTCTTTCCATGGTTTTGGGACCAGAGGGCTCCTGGTTCAGGGGAAAGATCAGCTGCTCTGCTTTTTGGTTCTGTGTGATGATACCATTCCAGCGGGACACCTCTGCAGCTGCCTTTTGAAAAGCCAAATTTCTCTGGATCCTCTCACTCACTTGCTTGCTGACAGGGCATTCAATCGTATTTTTTCCTTGCTGCAATTTCCTCAGTTGCTTCTTGGCCGTGGATGAAACAGCGGGGGTTTTCTCCATGGTCCCGATAAGATCAGACAGGTCAATTTTGTCGCCTTTTCCTTGGGCATTTATCGTAAACTCGGACATCTGGATAGCCGCCTCAGATCTCTCTCCAAACTTTTTCTTCCTCTTGCCCCCGAGAGCACTGATGGCCTCCAGAAGCTTTTGGCGTTTTCGTTCATCCCCATCGCGTTCCTCTTCCTCCTCCTCGCTAGTGATGTTTTCACCTCCTTCATTTGGGTCCGTGTCCTGTTCGTCGTCGTATATCACCTCAAGCTGCGACGCTTTTTGGTTCTTTTTTGGCTCTTTTCTTGTTTTCTTCTTAGAGCGCTTAGCCATGCTTGCGTTTACGCTACCAGACAGTACTAGACGAAACACGTGTGCCGCAAACAGAGCCGTCGCAAAACTGTCGCTCTTCTTCTTTTTCCCAATGTCGTGTATTGGCAGTTGTCAACCAAGTCATTTATTGACTACCGCCACCTTCTGGACTGGAGTGAGGACCAGCATTGTCACTAAAGCGCAAAAACGTAACATATAATCTTCTATACAACCCAGTTCTTTCTAAAAACTGAAACAGGAGAGAATAACACTGTTGGAAATAATGCATTGTCCCAATTCTGTATTGTCCAAAAACTTTTGACATATGCTCCTTGGCATGGTTTTATTATCAGTATTGGATGATTTTGATCATGGTTCTTTAGGTTGATTTAGTATATTAAGGGATCATCTTTATATATATTCTGGTTTTGTAGCGACTCAATGGTCTATATCACTACATTTGTGCAATGGCTCCTTTCTTTTGTAAACATATTTTTTTTGTAACATATTCTTTTGTAACACATATGTATGGAAGATTCCCAAATATTGGAAGTTGATATAGTAATCCGGTTAGAGTTGATTAGGGTAAGATGAAGATTATTAGGGTAAAGTGAAAACGGAGTTACGCCAGTGGACTAAGGTTTTTTCTCAATTTTTATTAAAAACTGACTTCACATGTTCATTCTGCTTCCAAAAGTTATCTTTAAACGCCACTACTTACTTACTTACATTACTTAGATAGATAGATAGATAGATAGATAGATAGATAGATAGATAGATAGATAGATAGGACTTTATTTATCCCGCAGTGGGGAAATTCTGGTGACCCAGCAGCAGCATAATTACAGTCAGAAAAGATTACAGTACAATAGAATTACAATAATTACAAAAAAAGAGTAAAAATTTGTTTGACAGTATGTACATATTACTTACGTTCGTACACTAATTACATTGGCTAATTAAGCATAAATGATTATTCCTACATATCAAAATTCTTATGCAAATGCTGGCCAAAGCCAAACATACATGATAGGTTCCTAAAACTGCATCTCTAGATGTTAGACCTTGTTTACACTGACTATTATTAATGTACACGTACAGCTTTACATTTGATTTAGTCTCTATCCGATCTAACGGAATTCAACGTTAAGATACTTTATTGTCCTATGACAGTTGTGTAAAGAGTAAAACGAAATAACGTTCATCTGGGATCATAGCGCAACAATAAAGACAGCCATAGAACACAAGAAAAAATAAAATTATACATGACACGTGACTGTGACTATAATTATGTGAGTGCGTTTCGCTTTCAGGCGGAAGCTTTCAATTCTGTTGGAATCGCAGCATTGACCGCAGCGTTTTATCACCGTCTCGCAAGACGCAGTTCATCTCGAAAGAGCAAAATGTTTTGCGGAACACTGCGAAAATGTCTCGTGTTATGAGAAAACTTCCGGACTTTGAGGAGCCGCTCACCATCTTGTCCCGCCATCATGTCTGCAGCCAGGTCCTCTTGCCTCGTGTTTTGCGGTTGTGGATAAAAGACCAGAGTGCTTTGTCGAAAACGGCACGAGATGTTTCCATACATTTGTGAACATAAAATATACGTAGAAGAAATTTGCTAGTTTAGAAGTGAATTAGAAACGACCATACCCTATTTCCCGTCATGTGATCTGTCACGCAACATTTCTGTTCAACATGGCGGCTACGTCTGTCTTCCACAGAGTGAGAACTGGATCGAAAATAGGTGCCCAGTATGATCAAGAAGGCAATGTTATACAGGTACCCACACGATTTATAACCTCCTTTGCTACAGCACCAGTGACGTGCCTGTTCTGTTTATGCAGCAGATAGAATTGTCATATCAACAAACAGATGGAATTGAACCTCGAACAATAGGCGACAGATTTTGAGGAGGAAAATATTCTCTTAACTAGCGGTTAGCCCTTGTCAAAGTGCAACTGTGTGGGCTCTGTTGTCCTGCGGAGGAGCATTTCAGAAAGCGATGTAGATGTTCGGGTGAAAATAATAAATATTTGGCACGCAGGTTGAAACCAGAGAAGACGAGGAGCAGAGCGTCAAGTTGGCGGAGATCCTGGAGCTACTGCTGGCAGCTGGTTACTTCCGAGCCAGAATCAAGGGACTATCACCTTTTGATAAGGTACACACAACGTGATCAGTTTAAATTTGTCTTTGAGTTGGTCCTTTTCTGTTCACAAGAAAGCTTGATTCATTATTAATGGAGAGATTTTTGCTTGTATAATTTTGACATTCATGCAGCATTTGAATGCAAACTCTTTATTGTACATTCCTTACAACTAGTTTCAGCTTTAACTGTAGACAGTACCACAGGTACAAAACCACTTGTTTTCTTTTTTGACCAGGTGGTGGGGGGTATGACCTGGTGCATCACAACATGTAACTTTGAAATTGATGTGGATCTTCTTTTCCAAGAAAACTCAACTATTGGTCAGAAAATGTAAGTGCTTTTTCAATTGGCTTGTCATTTTTTGATACCCTTATATGCTGTGTTATACTGTTGTCGTCAATTAAAACAGTGTGATTTATAGAATATAACAATTGGATGATGTCACTTGAATATTAATGTCTGCAGATTTTATGCTGTTTACATCACACCACTATAATTCACCAAGCATTTTGTTAATTATTCAGATTTACCAAGCAGGCAATATTCTTACATTCTTAGTATTTTATATAAAGGTAAAAATGATAGATTACAAAAAATAAAATCACTGAACTTTATAGCAACCATTTAATTATCCTTTTATTTACCATTAAAAGCTGGTGTGTTTGACAAGCTGGAGACAAACTGCAAAGGTGAAAGATGAGGGGTAGTTATGAATGAGACAACGGGACATTTGGTAATATCATATACTGGTGTGTAATGAAAGCTGAATACCATTCAGTCCTGTTATGTAATTACAAATGATTTCATCTGTTAAACAGAAAGGTCTGGAAAATAGTGTTAGATTTAAGTGACATGGTGTTGACCATTAAGATTTTTGTGTCATCATAGAGCCCTGACAGAGAAAATAGTTTCTGTTCTCCCGAAGATGAAGTGTCCTCATCGTCTGGAGCCCCATCAAATTCAAGGGCTAGATTTTATCCACATATTTCCGGTGATACAGGTAAGAAAACCAATCACAAACAGATTCAATTCAATTCAATTCAATTTATATAGTGCCGATTCACAACAACAGTTATCTCAAGGCACTTTACAAGTAAGGTTTAAGACCTTACACAATTAAACCCAACAATCCCACATAGAGCAAGCTTTTAATTGTAGCCAGTCAATAAATTGTACATTTTAATAGCAACAGTGGAGAGGAAAAACTCCCTCTTTATAGAGGAAGAAGCCTCCACCACACCCAGGTTCAATGTGGGCGGTCATCTGCCTTGACCAGTTGGGGTGAAGGTATAGAGAAGAGAGAAAAAAAAAAAACAAGCAGCAACAGACACAGGCAGGATGGTTGGACCAGCAGCTGACACAGCTCTGGGTCTGAAGATACCTGCAGATGAGAACAGAGAGAGACAGAAAAGGAGAAGCACAACTACGGGAGAAAAAAAGAAAGCTAGTCACATGTGGACACGGAGGCATGTTAGTTGGGGCTGATCTAGTCTGTTTCAATGTTGTACATTAATGTTCAAAAAATTCTTTGGCCCAGTGTATCTTAAGCCTAGGTAATTTGTGTGTTTTATGTGTTTAGTTATGTTTTGGGGAACTTCACTTAATAATCTATCTATTACACATGTGGTCCATTTATCTGCAGTTTTGTAAAAAAGCCCAGTCCAACAAGAGGGCTAATTCTGTACTAGTTACTGTTTGTAGAGGTTTAGCATGTACCAAGTTAGCTTTTGGTTTCTACTTGTCTGATCAGAGATCTGTTGTCTCCTCTAGTGGTTGGTGAAACGAGCCATAGAGACAAGGGAAGAGATGGGTGATTATGTGAGAGCCTACTCTGTTTCCCAGTTCCAGAAGACCCACAGACTTCCAGAGGTAACACTGCAACTCAGTCAGAGAACAGACACATAGGCCAAGTACAGTACAATATATATATATATATATATATATATATATATATATATATCCTTTAAAAAATCTTTAAACTACAGGACTGCATGGCCATGTTAATGGGTCAGAAGGACTAGAAATACACTTAAAATGATGAGATGCTACATAAAAGAGATCAGATGCCTAAACAGTTCTGTAGTCTAAATAACAATTGATGTTCATTTGTGCTGGGAAACCCTGTGGCCTAGGATGAAGAGTTTATCCAAAGCAAAGACAAGGCTGTGAGGGCAATTCTGGATGTACTGGTAAGGATCTACACCATCACATATGAAATGCATTACATCTACCCAATCAACCAAAGAAAGCATACAGCATTTATAAATGTTATAGATTGTTCAACTGATATTTTTCTATGCATTCACTGTTAATTGAATGAACTCTGTCATATTTTCTAGGAAGTCTACAAACCACAGAGAAAGTACAGGAGGCAGGGGGATGCAGGAGAGCTGCTGGATGAGGAGTCCAGGGTTCACTCCACTCTACTGGAATATGGCAGGTAAGGTTTTATACCATGTGTGCGTTTCTGAAGATACATGTGTAATACACGGGACATGTTTACACCCAAACATAGGGAAGACACTCAGAGTGATTGATGTGAGTGCGTCCCAAATATCAACAACATGAGATTCAGACCATTGTGCATATTATGCCAGCTGACTCGTTGATTGAACGTCACATCAGGACCAAGAAAGCTACTAACAGCATCATCTGCCTATACTTGCTAATGTACAGACTATTAGCAAGTAGTTTATTTGCATTAGTATATTTATTTATTATATATATATGTTTTTTCGTTGTTGTTTCTTTTCAGGCGATATGGATTCAGCAGGGAGACCAAACAAGACAAGGTATGTGTTTAAAGGTACAGTAGACAGGTAGCTTTTAAAAAGTAAAAAATCTTTCTTTTACTCACATTTTATTTTCCTTTTACAGTTATTATACTTTTTATATTAAGACAAACTGCTCTGTACTTTAGGTGGATGGGGTGAAAACTTTACATGCTCCAGGCTCTCAGGCAGCGTCTTCTAGAATGGCAGATGTGTCAGAAGAAGATGATCTGCAGGCAGCAGAAGAGGTGGACACTTTTTCTACTGATTTCTATATAGAAAATTAGAAATATTAATTGCAGGTAAAATATTTGGTATTTGTTGTCATGCAGTGCTTTTATTTAGTGCTAAGTAAATACAGTTTATATTTATAGATGAATCCCGTACTGTCTTAATTTTATTTATCTTTTAGATGCGAATCAAAACCCTGATGACCAGCATGTCTGTGATGACAAAGGAAGAGGTAAACAAAAACGTTGTGTTCTGTCTTTGTTTTGCTTTTTGTAAATTATATAGTAATGTGTGGGTAATGGTTGTCTCCATCTTTAGGGAAAGCTTACTGCAAGTGCAGTAGGTCAGATAGTGGGACTGCAGTCTGAGGAGATTAAACAGATTGCCTCTGAGTACGCTGAGAAGGTGAGAATCCAAACATATTTTGTGATTACCATGTCCAGATGTTCACACATCCTGAACGTCACATACAAAACACTGCTGCCTGTTGTAGCTCTGCATTTTGACAAAAAAAAACTTGCCTCTTTCTCACTATTAGTATTTCTGTCATGTATTGTCCATCCTGTCTATGTAGCAGTCCGGGCTAACCTCAGAGGAACATTCAGAGCGCTTTGGGCCTGTACAGCAACATCGCAGGGTGCTCACTTCCCTCAACAAACAAGTCCTGCAGAAAACGAAAGAGCTTGAGGAGGTTCACAATTTTTGTGGCTCATTGTACATTCACTTAACCTGCGCAGTGGCTTCTTCTTTGTCAAACACTTCAGTGAAATCAGAGTTGTTAAAACTTACAAAACTGATGCAGTAGTTTGTTTCAGAAGCAAATATTTCCTGTTTAAGTATGTTTAAGACATATCTTGAGTGTTTTGTCATTTTAGATGGTTTTATCCAATAGTCAATTTGTAAATTTATTTCAGCAATGAATCATTCATTGCAATTAGAATAGATTCAGTAATTATCAACTGTACCAACTGTACTTAGTTACTTGTAGAGCTAAGTAAATGTTGTTTTGAACAGTTACTTCCTTTCCCTATCAGGAATGCTTAAATGTACTGTTATTTACAGTGATCAGGGAAGGTAAAATGTTTTTATATATTTTGTGACAGCTGCAGGCCAAGCTTGAAGAGGTGACCACAGGTTGTGATAAAGCCAAGAGAAATCTGATGGAGGTACGAATGTACTAAAATACCTGGTGTCAGCTGAGTTATTTTTCTTGTGCAATGCTGCTTGTACCAAATTATATTTACAGAAATATGGAATGGTGAATGAATGATGGGACAAATGGATGGCGAATTAGGTTCAATATTTTATGTTTATTTAGATATTAGTATGAGATATTTATAAATATTATAGGCTCTGGGTGTTGAGCGTTGAGATGTTAAAGGTCACAGCTATTCTTGTGTCACAAAATGAATCTCGATAAACATCATACATCACTGTAGTTTTCAGGGCGAAGCAACATCATTATTGTCAGTGTCAATTAATATAGAAGGACAAATAGAAGAAAAACGATACAGATTAACATTGATCTCATTACATGTGTATCTATCCTTTTACATACTGCCCATTTTTATCATCTACTTTTTGATGTAGAATTTATGTAGATTTATATTCTTGGACATTGACCTTGGCAAAAAACAATGTGCTCAGATAAGGGATTTCTTTATTTCCCCAGGCTACAGATCAATCAGAGAAGCTGGAGAAGGAACTAAAATCTTTAGAAGAGATGGAGAAACAAGCTGACAGCAGGTGAGTGCTTGAGCTGAGTCTGCTGTTCTTTTTCTAAATGTCCTTTGGAAAAAATAGTCTACATAATGTAAAGTGCAAAGCTAAATTGCCTCCTTTTTCCATGTTATTTTATGTGAAGTCATAGTAAAAAGCAGCTGCCTTATAGTGGTTCTAGAGTTCTAGAGCAAATACAAACAATGACAGAACATTTTTACTGTGGCAAATATTTATTAAACAATGAGACCAAAAGAAAACAACAACAACAGGGCAAGTACCTGATGGATATCACAGTCTACACAAGTTTAATTTCAGCCAAGAGCAAATGAACTCATACATGAGACTAAGGGTGTTGAGTCTCAGTAGACAATCTGCTAGTATTGCTAGCATAGTCAACATTATTTTTCCACAAAATTGTAAATAAAAAATATTTTATTTATTTTGCATATAAATATTGTATTACACAAAATGTCAGGCAAAACATGTTAATGGCACATATTTCATATGTAAACACATTTCTGCACAACTTGAGTTGTTTGCTTTATTGCATTACTGCAGTTACGGCAATATTTTTGTCATATATATATAACTGATCTGCTGAAGATTCCTCCTACTTCATTATATGAAACTGAAACAAAGTATGACCTACAGTAAGCTGTCTAATGATTCTGTTTAATTGAACAGCCTGTTGGAGAAGCTGCGGGCTCTGGTAATGATGAATGAGAACCTGAAGCAGCAGGAGCAGGAGTTCCGCGTACACTGCAGAGTAAGTTTTGTATATCAAAATTATTTTAATATCAGCATTAAAGATAAAATGTATTTTGACAAAATACTTTTACTGTCATTTTATCTTTTTAATGCTCCTGGGTATGCACATAATACATAGAAAGTGTTTTACAATCCTGTAAATCATACGTTTACATTTCACATGTGAATGTTGCTTCCAGGATGAGATGGCCCGTCTGCAACAGAACATTGAGGAATTGAACATTGCATCAGGGAATGATACAAACGAGGAAAAGGTACAGAGACACTTATAGACTTATAGCTTGAATTCTGAATAAAGATTATATCCAGGTTTGCTCCTTTTTAAGGTTTAAAAAAATTTAAGTTAGACTTAAACATTGAATTAACTCGTGGATTTTCAGCTGGTGTTACAGTTGCAGAAGTTTTGTTTGTGGCATAGAGTCAGTCAGTTTTTGAGATTACACAGGGACTCAGCAGCTTAATGACTTGTAACCTGGATCTTCACATAACCCGAAGGTTCTGTCTTACTCTTCAGCATAATTTAGAATCTGCAACAAGTCACATTTATGCCACTCCGAAAACAAAACACAGGCAAAGGTTGTTTTTTATAGTGAAAATGTGTCTTAATGTAGAAGTTGAACTTAGTCTTTCAAGTAAATCAATATGTGTAAAAAGTAAAGAAAGGTTTTCTATTGAAGACATTTTAACATTAAAAAAATGATAAATCAGAATGAATGAGAATAACCAGCTTTGAATTACCCCACAAGCAACACATAAATACCTGGTCTAGAATTTTCGTCAATGCTTTTAAATAGTCCCTGTGTCCACCTACATCTTTGTTTTCTATCCAGAAAAAATCAAGAAACATAATTATGATCTTCATTAGTTTGGACCCCTGAATATTAAGGGACATGTTAACATTGTGAATAGCCTTTTGTCCTTGAGAAAAAATTGAGCTTTTAATCACCCCCTTTTTCTTTTGTCAGGAGAGAAACCAGCTGATAGACAAACAGTACAACATAGACAGAGAGAAATTACAAAAGATCCGTTTGCTTATGGTAAGTACTTATAACATAACAGAAGATTAGATTAGATTGGACTTGAATGATGTTTGTGTGAAAGTTACAATAAGCATATTCAGATGTTGCAGTGACCAATACTGTTGGGCTGGTAGTTGGCCTTGGGTGTTGGCTTATGGCTTGCCCTAGGATCGAGTGGGTCTCCGTGCTGATGCTGGGGTGGACCTGGGGGTCTGGGCTTGAGTGACTAGGATCTCTAACTGGGGGCCTGTCAGCTTACCCCTGTGACAGTACCCTGGATGGGTGATTTTGCATAGCCAGAAAGACTTACCACCTCACAATTCCAGTGTACCAATTCACACTGTAACAGGCATCCAGTCATGTAATGGAATCAATAACAGGGATCGATACCAATAAATTCAATTAAAAAGAGATATTCAGTTCATCACTGTTCACCAAGGCACAAGCATTTAAGAAGACTTGGCAACACATGTAGGAACAGATGACATTTTCTTATCTTAGAGCTGCATCACCAAGCTTTTCTTCACTCTGTTCAGGCACGGAAGAACCGTGAGATCGCCATCATGCAGAGAAAAATTGATGCAGTGCCAAGCCGGGCGGAGTTGACCCAGTACCAGAAGAGATTTATCGAACTCTACAGCCAAGGTGTGTTCCTCACCATTTCTCATTTCACTGAAATTTATATTTAACACAGAGAGTGTAGATTCTGCTGATAACTAAATGATCTAGATTGTTTGTGTACTAACAACAATTATTCTGTGCCAATTCTTATTTGTTCTTTTCAGTTTCTGCAACACACAAAGAGACTAAGCAGTTCTTCACTTTGTATAACACGTTAGATGACAAGAAGGTTTATCTGGAGAAGGAGGTAAGTAGCTAGACCAGTCTCTTATCGGCAACATGAGAAATATCAGGCAATATAATTAAATGTTAAAATGTATTGTATTTAGATTTTCTTCTAATTTTAGCACTGTACAGTGCTAACCCTACAGTGTACATTTTGCAGTACTGATATAGCTGACAATTAAACAAATGAAGTGTGAGGAAATAACAATCAAGTAAAAATGTGCCTTTTGTTTGTAGGTGAATCTGCTTAATTCCATTCATGACAACTTCCAACAGTAAGTTTAGTTGCGTTCACTTGTTGTGCATTAGTAGGTTGAAAGATTTGAAGTAGTACACTAGTATGGTAGAGACTGCTTGTTTGTTTTGCTCCTATTTTATTGTTTTAGGGCCATGTCATCTTCAGGGGCTAAGGAACAGTTCCTCAGACAGATGGAGCAAATAGTGGAGGGAATCAAACAAAATCGAATCAAGGTATATCTCTTTAAACTATGCCTCTCTCAAAGGTAAGATTTGAATACTGTGAGGCATCAGAATGAAGTCCAAATAACCAGGAGATTTAACAATCCTTTCATCACAAGCTATCACAACTACTGTTTGTGGCTTTTCTTGTTTTTCAGATGGAGAAGAAAAAGCAGGAAAACAAAATGAGGAGAGATCAACTGAATGATGAGTACCTGGAGCTGCTCGACAAGCAGAGACTTTATTTCAAAACTGTCAAGGACTTCAAAGAGGTGAGAAGAATAATGAAGTACTGTCATCTGCTTCCCTGGTTATTGATGGAGAAACATTCAAAACATTCCCGGGGCGGCAGTGGCTCAGAGGTAGAGCTGTCGATTTCTGGCTTCCCCGGTCATGTGCCGAAGTGTCCTTGGGCAAGACACTGAACCCCAAGCTGCCACCGGTGTGTCAGCCTAAGTTGCATAGCAGCAAATATGCAAATACTATGTAATAATCAAAAATAAGTACACCCGTTTGCTCTATTGAAAACACTAGTGTTAGATCTCTATAAGGATCTGACAATATACTGTATCTACTCAAGTGATGAAAAAAATTGTGTTGGTTAGTAGATACGATTTAAATTAGGCTATTCGACTATTAGTACTATAAGTACACAGTTATACCAAATCAAAATGTTGTTAATGTGCAAAGTGACTGTGTTTAACTGATGATATAATCCAATGATTTTTTTTTTCTGTCACCAGGAGTGTCGCAAGAACGAGATGCTCCTCTCCAAGCTAAGAGCAAAAGGAGTATCTTAACCCTCATACATTGTTTGTGTTTGCAGTAAGTGAAATGTATAATTTATAGGGCTACATTGAATACACAAATGAACTATACGAGCATTTAGAATTTTATTTAATCATTCTTCTTTATTAAACAGAGTTCTGACATTACATTTACGCAAATCCAAATGATGAATGTCTTGAATTGAAGCCGAAGAAGCTGTGAAGTGATGTGAAGTTTCAGATAGTTTAATTAGGACCATCAACAATTTTGGGCCATTCAGAATGAAGAGCGTTCAGCCTGATTGACTCTGTCTAACCTGAAATCGCATCAATGTTATGTCACCATTAAATGTTTACATTACATCATATACTAAATTCACAACATACCTCAACTTACATAATTAACAATTGGCTAAATGAACAGATAACTGTGCCTAGTAAACTTTATAGATCTTGATGCTATGGTGACCTTATGATTATATAGTTCATTGTACTCTTGCAGTAGTAGACATGTATGCTGTTTTATCATTCAAATTATGAAATGAAGTCATTTATACATAAGTAATTTGAAACCTCTTAGGAAGGGCTTTTTGTTCAATTTCAATCTTCTATGGTGATGTGATTACAGGCACAAAGGTCACAATTTACCAGTTCCATTCCTGACATCTGGTCAGTCAGGTCCTGTCAAGTCCACAGTCTTCTCAGAACAGTCTTCTGAATGATTGGCATCATGATTTATTTTCGAGTGTATCACAGTGTTTTACTGCAAGACTATACAAAGTAAAGTTTAGTCATTCACGTAACTCTTGAAAAGCTGCACTAGCATTTATGTCCTGTAAAAGACATGCCAAAATTAATTAAAAGTGCCTGGACACGTTTGCTGCAGCTTTAAAAATATTGAACATAAATGAAATAGTAGTGATTATGTTTTCATGTGCCTTAAAAATTTGAGTTTTTCTCCTTTTTCATGCCTCTTTCCCTATCATAACAATGTTTGAACAGTGTGAATTAATAAAATTGTTCTATTTAACTGTTGAACTGTATGTTGTGACACTATAAGAGATAAGGCGCAGCTACACTGCAATGACCAGATCACTGACAAGATTTTCCACAACTTCCTCTAGACACTAAAGAGTTTAAAATGAACTCTTATACATCCCACAATGAGGAAATTTGTGCACTGCATTTAACCCATCCTTAAGTGTTTACACAGCAGTGAAACACATACACACAGTGAACAAACATCCGGAGCTGTGGGTAGCCAACGCTGCTGCGCCTGGGGAGCAGTTAGGGGTTCGATTATGACAATAATCATAACCGTAAGTGTTTAATTGATTTATATTAAACAACATATAAGGCAACATGAATCAGGATCAGATGAAATACTAAGTGAGCACAAGTTTTGGAATATATGACATTAATGCAAAAGTATTTTATGTATTTCGTTTACGTTATTATTATTACATTGTTTTAGTTTCTATTTGAAATTCGATGCTTTCAGAATTTCAGAACAGAAGTGTTTATTGTGTTTTCAGGGGATTCTCCTTTTTAATGTCTTCTTCAACAAGGGAAATATATATATACATCTATACATTAGCTGGGTTATAGTCTAGTAATTGAATATTCTTTTCCAAACTCTCCAGTGTTAGAGTCCTACACTATTGCATTACCTTATTAAGTATAATCTGCAAATGATCATATTTAGACCAAAAAAGTAAAACTATTCACAAGAAGACTTGCATGTAACAAAGTGCTTCTTTAATATCTTTGTGATAGTACATACGTTTTGTGTGTTCAATACATAGCAAATACAGAATAGAATAAAACACGAAATATAAGTTGTTTAATACATTTAATTTAACAATACATATTTACTGCAGGACCTTTGGATTACACTAATTTATTGCATTTGGAATAGATGAGATCAATGCAATAATGTGTATGTTGCTAGTTGTTAGTAGTCTGATTTAGACAAGTAAAGAACATCCTGCTGTATCACAAGAATCAAGCTGACTGTTAAAATGGATTTCTACAACACGTGAAAACACATGTTGTGCAATGGAAATTCAGGGTAATATAGATGTGCACCCCAAAAAAATTCCCTCGTAAATCATTTCAGAAAAACTGTACAGATTTGTTTTTCATAATTGTTGCACATTTATTACATGATGAGAATCGACAAAAAATACAAAAAGGAAGCTGCCTAGTTTGCTATCACTAACTTTTGGATGACGTCCTCAAGGGAAATAATCCGTTGTCAGGGTGTCATTCGTCAACGAATGAGTAGCTCCTTTACTGTTGTGTTGGCATTTGGGCATCACCTTTAGATCGACCTTGGTGGGTCTGTGGGAGGTGTCCACAAACCTACTGATTACTATGAGCTCAGTCCACATGTCTGACACCTTCATCATGACCACATACGTGTGGTTCTTTCTTTGGATATTCATTGGTTCACAGTCATCTGAATATATCACCAGTATTTTTTTCCCTACGTTTCTCCACCTTAGAGGCTTGTACCTCTGTATATAAAGCGGTATGTAGTCCACTGTTTATACCAATTATACAGCATTGTATGAATATGTTGTGTGTATGTTATGAGAGTGTGTGTTTCTACCCAGGAATCTACCTAGCTCTAGCCAACAAGGGAGAACACAACACTGTGGGCTTTCATCATCCTCGCACCCACTTTCCCAACAAGTCAAGGCAGCTGGCGTCCCATCCTGATCCTAGCTTTGATGGTGCCTTCTTCCAAAAAGGAGTTTCTCCTCTCCACTTTTGCCTGGTGGGATTTGCTGACTGTCCATATACATTATATAATTACACTGTAAAAAATTTAAATACCTGGAGATGACATACAGTCATGGCCAAAAATATCGGCACCCTTGGAATTCTGTCAGAAAATTGTTCCAATTGCAAATGTTTTGGTATTCACGTGTTTATTTTTGTTTGCACTGGAACAACAACAGAAAAAGTGAAACCTGAGACAAACTCAAAAATGGACTGGACAAAATTATTGGCACCCTTAGCTTAATATTTGGTAGCAGCTCCTTTGGAAAAAATAACTGAAATCAATCGCTTCTTGTAACCATGAATGAGTATCTTACACCTTTAGTTTAGCATGAACTAAAATACAAGATCAGGCAAGCCAAGAACAGCTACAAGAAGAAACTGGAGTAGTGGTTGGAGCAGAACAAGATGTATGGAGAGGCCTGAAGACCATCTCTGCCACGGACAGAGCAGAGGGGCAGGGACGGCTGGTGAAGATCAGGGCTTGGCCAACGAGTTAAACCAGTTTTTCAACAGATTTGACTCCAGTCCCCCTCCCACCATTTCACACATCTCCAGTCCAGCAGCTACATCCACCCCCACGCACTGGACTGCTCAGAAACTGTGCTGACCAGCTCTGTAAGGTGCTCACGTACATGTTTAACCTGAGCCTGAGTCTGGAGATGGTCCCTGTCATGTGGACGACCTCCTGTGTGGTTCCGGTTTTTAAGACAATGCACGCTAAGGAGCCGAACCACTACAGAGCAGTTGCCTTGACTTCCCATCTGAGGAAGACCACATGAGAGGCTCATCCTCAGCCACCTTTGCTATGTGGTAAGCACTGAGATGGAACCTCTGCAGTTTGCCTATGGGCAAAATATCAGGGTGGACGACGCCATTATTTACTTGCTGCATCAGGCGCTGACTCACCTGGAGGCCGCCGGAACAGAAATAAGGTTCATGTTTTTTGATTCTCCAGTGCCTTCAACACCATTCAGCCGAGAGAATATCTGGAAGGGGCAGGAGTGGATGGACAACTGGCTACGTGGGCAACTGACTACCTCACCAACAGACCACAGTACATGAGGCTATGAAAGTGTGTGTCTGAGGTGGTAGTGCCCAG
Organism: Macropodus opercularis; assembly: GCA_030770545.1. NCBI lineage: Eukaryota > Metazoa > Chordata > Actinopteri > Anabantiformes > Osphronemidae > Macropodus > Macropodus opercularis. The sequence continues at coordinate 6,713,011 of CM061109.1, forward strand.
CACTGGGGCTCCTCAGGGGACGGTGCTCTTACTGTTCCTCTTCATACTCTACACACCGGAATTCACATACAACACCAGTAGATTGTTGGCTGTGTGTCTGAGGGGAACACACTGGAGTACAGGTGAGTCATTGTGGACTTTGTGGACTGGTGTGAGCACAACTACCTGTGCTTTAACAACAGTAAGACGAAGGCGATGGTGATTGATTTCCAGAGGAAACCACCACATCACACACAGCGGAACATCCAGTTCTGTCCCGGACTCTGTGGAGGAGGTGGGTGAGAGGAGGATGTTGGCCAAGCTGACATTCATCATATCATGATGGCATTATGGCATCAGATAGTGGAGGCTCTGTGCAGATCCTTCAGTGGACAACTGATCCACCCTCAGTGTAGGAAGGAACGGTACCGCAGGTCCTTCATTCCAACTGCTGTTAGACTGTACAACCAATCAGTCTAACAGCCACCACTGTGCAGATTATTTTGTACAGTTTATTTAGGACTTTATCTATAGTATTTTGTATTTGTAAATATTGTAAATTTGTATAATGGGTAATTTTTTTGCTCCTTAATATTTTTTGTTCTACCTTTGAGCCACTGCTGCCTCAGACTTAATACAGAATGCAAGATTTGCCCCACTTTGTAAGACAGATGAACCATCACCATCACTGAACCCACTGAGGGTTCTCGCAGCAGTCACAATAACATGAGATTCCCAGATGTGACCTTTTTGGCTTTTACCAGTAATCTGCCCAGCTCTCAGCTTTGGTTGAATGTGCTAGAGTTGGCTGCCATTGGTGGTGGACAGGTCAATGTATTCTTTTGGGGTTTTTTTTCTTTGCCTTTACTGTTTGTTCCTCTTCGTTGTTTCTGTTGAGTTCATGAACAATGTGAGTGCAAGCCATGTGTCACACTTATAGCACAGAGCAGCCATCTTACCTATCACACACATCCAGCAGGACACCACGTGCATTCTCGTCTGCCATGTCCTCTACCTTACACCACCTGATAGGTGGTTGTGGTTACCCTCTCTCTCTCTCTCTCTCTCTCTCTCTCTGGCTCTTGCTCACAATCACACACACACACATGCTCGCTGGCATCTGCTGGCCATTTGGTTATTGGTCCCTGGAAACACAGTGGTTTACCAGAATTAATTTTAATTTAATTTAAAACAATAATTATTGTAGACATATAATGCAGATATTGTACTTAATAGAAAAATATTAAGCTTACCAACACTATTTACTAAAGTGACTAAAATACCAATAGTTGCTTCTTGTGTTCCACACAACATAAAAATTTGTATCATACACTCCCCAAAGGTTCACCATACTAACATAAAAGATCTTTTAATCTTTAATCTTTTTTTTATTATATTTTGGTATTAATTGGTACATCCATGCAGTACTAATGAACAGACCAGATTGCTTATAATAATCTTTGGCGTGTACGGAGACCTAAGCAGTGACCTGGGGTATGAAAAATTGAGATGTGCTGTTAAAGAAGAAACAACAGTTGCAGTGTAACAAGCTTCATTCCCCTCTTTATCTTGAGATGTCCAAACTGTGTAGAGCTAAAACATACTTATTTTGCAAATAAACCTACTACCTGTTTATAGACATAAATCAGCAGTGAGCAGTGTCTGAGCTTTCACCTGCAGCTTGTCTTTCTAGACAGTTACTGTAAGGGACACACGAGTATGTAATGTAATCCTACCCTCAGTGTGGGTCACCCGATCCCCACTACCAGTGGCAGCACTAACTCACTCAAATGTCCTTTTGTGCACACAAGACAGCCATTAAGGCAGAAAGCAAAAGAGGAGAAAGGAGGAAAAAAGGGAGGACGAAGAAAAGGCAGGAGGCTTGTTGTATATGATTATAGATAAAGCTCTGCTGATCATGGACAATGACTTTGTGCAAATCAGTAAGTTGGGATTCATTTATTTCTAAAACATTCTGGGTAGTTTTTATTATTTCACCATTTTCCTTTCCCTTATATACATGTATCTGTTTTTATCTTTTTATTCCATTGCAGATCCTGATGCCATCCCTGCTGCTACTGACACATCAGTCCCTTTATCAGTAAGTGGAAATAAACTATGTATTAGGTAGCAATAGCAAATATAGAAATGGTAAATACTTCTTTTATAACTGTTAATTTATTGGAGTCAATGACTATGACAGCCTGTGTGTTGGGGACATGAGTGTAGGGACAAAAGCCAGTTACTCTCATTTTTGCCCTGGATTTGCCATTGGCTGGTTTATGGTAGAAGACATATTGTGTCACATTGTTGCTTAGACTTGGCCTAGTCACTGTGGGTTTGAGAGTTAGTGTTAGACATCATTAAATTCCTTATTTGTTATTTGTATTAAGGCTTGAGGTTCCTGTCAGGATCAGGTTGTCAAACAGAAATGTTAATATACTGCCATCTGCTGTCTAGTGAGGGGCCTTATGTACTTCTATTGCAGAAATTAATGTAACATAAATGTTTCATGAATGTTGGTTTAATTGTCATATAGATAGATATGCCAAAATTATCTCTGTATTTAGGTGTGATCAATGAAATCCAAAACTTTTACAGGAATTAACTCATGTTGGAGCGCTGTTCAAAATCAACCTCATGTTGCCTCCATTTAGGAATTCAAGGAAGAGGTACCTGAGCAAACAGACCCCTCTAAGTTAGAGTTGGTCTCTGTGACAGAGGAAGACCTCCCCACCATCGACACCCCGAACACACTGAACATCAGTCCCCTGGGAATCTTTGCTGCTGACTCTCAAACAGACAACACATTTGCAGAATGTGAAAAACCCCAACATGCATCTGTACGCAGCCCAACTCTGCCAGTCACCAAGGTGCAGCCATTTATCCACGGTGAGCGCTTCTTAAGTTTTTTTTGGTAATCCTACAGCGTGAAACCACAGATATTAAGATTAAAGGCACAATTGTCATAGGATCTGCTTGAAATATGAGACATAGTGAATGAGATAATGCAGAGATAACAGCGCTCCACCTGTCAAGGATGTAGCATTTTGTTCTTTGTTTGTAGTCTACCTCACTTTCATAGGTAGAAAACAAGCACAAGTTTAATTAATAGTGGGACTGATGCTTCCCTGCATAGCATGGTAAGCAACTGAGCAACAGGTGTGGTCAAGAGAGATATAATGTCCAAGTGAGTTGAGTAAAATATGAGCACTGTTGAGGTTTAGGCAACATCATCTACCCAAAACTTTACAGTAAGTGCAGTGCTCTTCTCAGGATAGTGTTACAGTGTTAAAGGGTTGGGCTGGTGTTATTTTAATGTTTCAGCTTAACATTCAAATAGTCGGTCATATTGTGATGTATCTGAACCCTGTATATGTTCATCAATTATTGTGTCTGCAGAGGAGGAGATGGAGAAAAGCTGGACGAGCAGATTGCTCGCCAACCCAGTCATGCTGCTCATCACTTTTTGCATTATCTTGGTGGTCACTCTTGCTCTCTGCATTGGCCTTGGTGGTGAGATGCTTAGCATGTGAATTTTGTCCATTTAGCAATAATGAAGTCACTATAAAATGAGCTCAATCAATATTTTATCTCATCCGTAGAGTTTTTTGAAGACACAGAAATATTCAACTATTAATCATTTTAATTTGTACATTTATATATATTGTTGTTATGATTATACTCCTTTTTGGTCATTCTTGCCATATCTTGCACACACCACCCTAATAGACCTAAAATCGGTTCCAAGTTTGTTGCTCTTGAAATGAATGAAATTGAAATGTATTTGGTTTGTCTCTCTGTCTGATTGCAGTGGCTCTGAGATGTATGGGGAAGTTTTACTGTGGCTCGTCATCTCAGTGCATCAGCTTCTCTGCTCAGTGTGATGGAGAAATGCAGTGTCACAATGGAGTGGACGAGCTGGGCTGTGGTGAGATGCACACACGCACAATCATGACTAATGTCTGGTGGTTTGCAAGTAAAATTAAGCTATTTAGCTAAACAGCAAAACTATGTCTGAGAGATAAACATTTATAAAGAGCTAAAACTTCTAACTCCTCCTAATCTATGAAGACACATAAAAAAATAGAACATCAGAGTCTTCTAAGGAACCATGAACACTCTGTCACTTCCTGGTGTTTCATCTGCCCTTCCTATTTACGTCCACCTGGTTTGTATGTAAGGACCTCTCATCCACAACCTCTTTGTGTGGACATCTGCCTTCCTGTTTACGTTTCTATGCTGGTTACCTCTTCCCAAAGTAGTAAGGTTGTTGTTTTATCACCTGAGTCTTGTCACTTCTCTAGCCAAGTTGAACTTCTCTAGTGCTTTTTGGAGTGTACCTGGATCATAACAGAGACAAAGGTCTGACTAAAAGGTTTATTTATCGTTTAAGGAAAACGTGAAAAGACCACTTACGTGACTGCAGCTCAGATAATCCAGTGTAGCTGAGGTCAGCTTTGGCTCACACAGTTTCAGCTGTAAAGAACGTATTACTAATTATTACTGTTTATATATTGTACAGGAACTCTCCACTGTGTTCATGCTATATTAATTGAGATTAGAGTGAGGTCAGTGAGGATCCTTTTAAGTTAAAAGGAATGAAATGTTGAACGTATGTCTTAAATTCTATAACAAGCACTAAACAAACATCTGAGATTTTGGTCATTTTAGGTCAGTATGAAAGAGAATACACATTCTACCATATGACTGATGGTTTAACCAATAGTCTCTTTTGTCTATCTGTCTGTCTGTCTATCAGTGCGTCTGAGTGGGAAGAGCTCTGTGCTACAGATCCAGAAAGGGGGAGTATGGAGCACAGTCTGCTCAGAGGACTGGGAAAATTGGCTGGGGGTCTCTGCCTGCAAACAGCTGGGATACCCAGGGTATTTACTATCTCAAATCTCTTTTTATTGTAATGATGTTTAAGCAACATCTATTTGTCATGGTATGATGGCACCAGTTGCCTCTGCACATTTTCATAACGTAATCCTTTAAAAGCTTATTACATAATTAGACAGCAGCTTGTCCACCTTAATGTAAATGAAGCGAAATTCATGTTTGGCTGCTAACATGTTCAAAAATGACCATTACTGTAGTTGAGTGAGAGTAATTATGCTGAAAGTCTTTATACTGGTTGTTTCCCGCTGCTGTCTCAATATGTGAAAACTCTCAAATATTGTTTGATTTGAGCACTTCCATCACTAGCTACCCATTTTTCTTGCTGTGTGTGTTTCAGGTATGTGGAGTCATATTTTATCTTTCTAACCTCTATTGAGACGGATCTACAGCACAACCTGCTGTCAATCAACCAAAGCAAGGAGCAGACCATTAAACTCCAAAATGCTAACACCTTCAGGTACTAAGCACATCCCCATCTAAATGATTGGTTATGTAAATGAACAGTGAAAGTTGTACGTGACCCTTAGAAGAATATCAGTCAAGGCATAACATCCATAACAATTACATCTGTGTTACTTATTTACGTATACATGTACTACCAGCTCTTCTTCTTCTTTTCCTTGGCTTTTCCCTTTTAGGAGCAGCGAGTCATCTTCCTCCATTTAACCCTGTCCTCTGCATGGTCTTCTCTCACACCAACTAACTTCACGTCCTCTTTCACTACATCCATATATCTCCTCTTTGGTCTTCCCCTAGACCTTTGCCTGGCAGCTCCAAACTCAGCATCCGTTTACCACAATCTCTCCTCTGCACATGTCCACACCACCTCAATCTGTCCTCTCATCTCTAAAACACCCAACATTAGCTGTGCCTCTGATGCAGTCATTCCTGATCCTGTCCATCCTTGTCACTCCCAAAGCAGTGTACTGCTCTCACCACAGTCTTGAAAACTTTCCCTTTGAGTCTCGTATATACTATCACACAACACGCCACTTTTCTCCACCCATTCCACCCTGCTTGCACATGTCTCTTCATCTCTTTTCCACACTCTCCAGTGCTCTAGACCGTTGACCCTAATAAATACTTCTGCTCCACTTCCATCACCAGAGCGAAAAGGAAGGGGCTCAGGGCCGACCCCCTGATGCAGACCCACCTCCACCTTGATCTCCTCTGTCACACCTACAGCACACCTAACCACTGTCTTACAGCTCTCATACATGTCCTGCACTACTCTAACATACTTCTCTGCCACTCCAGATTTCCTTATACAATACCACAGCTCCTCTCTCAGCACCCTGTCATTCACTTTCTCTTGATCTACAAAGATACAGTACAACTCCCCTTTTTCCATCTCTGTACTACACTCAAGGCAAATACTGCATCTGTTGTACTCTTTCTAGACATGAAACCATATTGCTGCTCACAAATGCTCACCTCTGCCTTTAGCCTAGCTTCCACTACTCTTTCCCACAACTTCATTATGACCCATCAGCTTTATTCCACTGTAGTTGCCACAGTTCTGCACATGTCCTTTGTTCTTGAAAATAGGCACCAGTACACTTCTCCTCTGTTCCTCAGGTATCCTTTCATTCTCCAAGATCTTGTTAAAGAGACAGTCAGAAACTCTACTGCCACATCTCCTAGACACTTCCATACCTCCACAGGTTTGTCATCAGGACCAACTGCCTTTCCTGTCTTCATCCTCTTTAATGCCCTCCTCACTTCACTCTTATTAATCATTGTTACCTCCCTGCTCACGACAGTAACCTCTTCTACTCTTCTTTCTCTTTAATTTTCCTCATTCATCAACTCTTCAAAGCACCCCTTCCATTTTCCTATCACAATCATAGCATCTGTTAATATATTTCCATCCCTATCTCTCTCTGATCACCCTTACCTGCTGTACATCCTTCCCATCTCTATCTCTTTGCCTCGCCAACCTATACAGTTCCACCTCTGTCCAAGCTAGCATACAAGTCCTCATATGCCCTTTGTTTGGCCATAGCCACCTCTACCTTCACTCTACACTGCATCTCCCTGTATTTCTGTCTGCTCTCATCTGTTCTCTTAATGCACTTGTCCACTTTCTTCTTCCCTGACGACACACCG